>CM042842.1:89328939-90063939 GCA_023653725.1 Bungarus multicinctus | reverse complement strand
GACCGCAGTAACATTTCTATTCAAACTGGCTTTGGTGCTGAAACTATAAATATCCTTGCAATATTTCCTGCTTCAGAACATAAAGACAGCTTTACAGCACTGATAAAATAGAAATTACTTTCTCTCTGAGGTCTTGCTGGAATTTTAATGTCTGTTTTGCAATAAAGTAGCTCCTACACATTTCTATCTGAGAGAGAGAAAACAAACGGTCTAATTTAGTTACAATAATGACTCCTCTTGTGTTGTCAGCCATGATCTGTTCCTTGGTTGGAGGGCTCTTACAGTGTGTACTGTTGAGAACTATTGCGTTTTTTTTTTATATAGTAATATTAAATTTGTTTCTCTGCCCTCCCTTCTCAACTCAAGATCTATAAGCTTGGTTAATTATAACAATGCAGCAACAAGAACCTAGAAATAAAGTTTGTGTTTTCCAGGGTGGTGGTGGTGTTGGAGTGTGGGGTGGGCTCACTAAAGTTTATAATCCTTAATAAGGTTTATGTAAAATTACTTATCATAGCTATAAACTATTAACCAAGAATTTAAAGTTTATTCAATTGAAAATTGGGAGAAAATTGGATACTGTTGACCTCATCAACATTATCTTTAATTATGCACTATCTGTCATTTCAGTCTTTGCTAAGGCATTCAAAGAAAGTAAAGCCCTGTATTTCTTTTTCCATGTATGAATACAAAGTCTTCAATTGTCCTTATAACCTATACATTGCAGACAGCAGAGAGTGAAGAACAAAATAGAACAAAAGAAATAGAACTAAAGGACACAATACATCTGGGGCATCCTTTAAGAAACCCCCATTGAAATGAATGGTGACTGTGGACAACACTTCCCAAGAGTGGAATGTGTTTGGTGATTCCTTATTTGCCTAAAAGATGCATGGCACAAACAGACAGAATTGTACAGTATATCCAGATGCTAGTAAATACTACAGAGCACTAAAATGGAATTAAACCTGCTCAGATGGCAAATTAAAAATGTTATTGACCATGGCAGAAAAATGACAACAAAACCTGGGCAAGGGTATTACTGAGCTCCAAAGACTAAATCCAGTAAGTCACTAAAGTGCAGCAGTGATAAATAGGATATAATAATGTTACTAAAACAGATGGCAGCACTCAAATAACCTTCCTTGAAGTTGTCAGGTTGTTTTGAATGGTCTTCAGTGAACCTTCTACAGAGTTATAACTTAATAAGTATTTTATAGATTTCAATCTATAAAATACATATCCTGATAAAATTGTGTGGAAGTTTCATTGAAGCTTGTTAAAAAAGCTTGACAGTTTCAGTGAAGATTGTTTGAGTGTTGCCACATGTTTTAGTAACACTATTACTTCCTATTTATCACTGCTACACTATAGTGATAGTAACAAATTTTTGAGTTATATCTGATGAAATCAGAAATGCAAAGCACAGCTTTCAGTTTGAAAGTTTTCTGAATCCTGTCAATAGTTTCTATTTACATTATCCATTTTCAAATTCTGTGTAAATGTTACTAACATGCTTGATTTTCATCACTCATTCTATGCTAGATATAACCATACTTAAAACAAATCCCTTGAAATTAGTAAAACCCTGCCTAAATCATGACTAACTTCTTCCATACACACCAAGCATATTTAAGATTGGATGAAGCCCATTAATTATTTTATAATCCAATCTGGATTTGTGCAGCCTGGATGTAGTTTCTGGATAAATGAACCCGAAGAACTAGAGCTTGAGAAAGGAAATTTGCTCCCAGGATTTATGTGGGTGCTCTAAGAATGTTCTTGTGGTGAAAGGAAATGAATTGTCAGTGCTTTGCAAGGAGTGCTGATTACTGGGAATGGAATTCTTCATCTGGCAGGAATAAAAATCAGAATTGACTCTTGTTAATATTTATGATGCTGGGAATCAGCTAATTAACTTATGGCTTTCCCCTTTCCAGGTAGATCAGATGATCTGCTGGGACTACCTCCTCCTTCATGCAACTTGGCTTGTCCAAATGAAAAGTCTTCAGCTGGGACAGACAGGCAGATACCACTTCCTGAATGTAGCATGTAAAACCATTTTAAGGCTGCCTGAGCTGTGAGCCGATGATACCACAAAGTTGCTGGCATATGTGTAAGCCTTCTAGAAAAAGATAGTGAGACAATTTTTGCATTGAGGCAATAGATTATTTATATAATGGCCTTTAGTTTGGAAGTATTGTTATCATTCATCAGCACACTCTGGTCTGAAGACAGAAAGGATATATATAATATTTGTTAATGGGCTACTAGTCTTAGACTTCCTAGCTTATAGTGCACTGAAATATTGGCTTTTTAATTTCCTCCTTTTGGTATAACTAAATCAAATTGTTAAAATCCCAAAGTGGCAGTTACAGTGGTAAGAATATCAAACTATGTTCTTGGAAAAATAAATCCTTTAACTTCGCAAAAAGAATAAACTGCATGATATTATCTAAACTAGACCTTTTTTTTTTTGGATTACTCTAACCCTAATCAGGCATATTCAATTTGTGAGGGAAAAACCCTACAGGTGCTATTGACAAGATGAAATACATATTAATGTGTGAATCTAGAAATCAATTTAAAACCAATTATCTGAGCTTAGATTTTTTTAAAAAAAGTATTTTGCAGCCTGAGTTATAAAAGTCAGCCTCAGATAAGCAATAAGTTCAAAAATCTTTTTCCTGTTTCCAGTTCTTCTAATTGCAAATAATATGTCTGTTCTTCTATACAAATAATAAAACTCCTATTAGAAATAGAATCATAGGATTAGAGGAACCTTGGACATCTTCTAGTTCAACTTCCTTAAATAGGAGTTCTTATTCTGTCCTGGATGAATGGTTGTCTGGTCTTTTCTTAAAAATCATCAATGATGGAGCACCCGTAATTCCAGGAGGCAAGCTGTTCATTGACTAATTCTTCTCACTATTAAAAAATTCCTTCTTAGTTCCAGGTTGTATCTCTCTCTCTGATGAGCTTCCATTTCTTTTTGTCCTGTCCTCTTCCTTGTGACAGCCCTTCCAGTATTAGAAGATGGCTATCACATCAACCCTAAACCATTTTTGTTGTTGTTTGGTTAGGCTAAACATATCTAGTTCCCTTAGCCATTCTTCATACAGTTTAGCCACCAGAGTCTTTATCATTATCTTTGTTGCTGTTCTCTACACTGTTCCTAGGGCCTAAGCATCCTTTTTGTATCATAGTGACCAGAACTGGATGCACTATTCCAGGCGTGGCCTTACTTTTGCAGCTTAGAGCAGTACCATAACTTCTTATGATCTTGATGCTATGTGGTTAATATGTTTCCATCTAATTCAGGTGTTCTTTTTTTCACAACTTTGCTTTGTGCTAATGTCTTATGTAAGGGTATTACAGTTTACAGTCTGAAAGGAACATTATATTTTAGCAAAATCATATATTATTAAGTTAATAATGTTGATTAATACTAAAAAATCTAGGTTCTATGGGAGTTCAGATTAATAGTAGACCAGAATTATGCTGTTGGGCACTGCCCGCTGTGTGTTTTTAAAGAAAGAACATTTAGTAATGTAAGAATTTTACTAGTTAGTCTCTTTGTTGCTTCTGGGGTAGAAACTGTACATTGTAAACAAGGTATAATTATATTGCAAATATAGTCTTAGGCCTGAAGCAAATAATTAAAACTCAGTTTGGAACCCATTAACATTTTGGGAACTAGTTATCTTAATTGGTAAGCCATCCATCATAGTTTATGCACTGATAATGCCTCCAAGTTAGCCTACCTCCAGTCATTTGGATAAAATGTATTAATATTTGGCTTCTTACTGTCTTACCTCAGATCATTTTTATGTTAAAATCAATAGTTATTGTAAATCATCCATCACTATTAGAGTTTTATTGAATAAAAGTAAATAAAGTATTTACATTTGCTGTTTGTTAGGGATTAACTCTTCCTAACAAACCTGCTTGCAATTGCAATTGTTCTTTTTCCACATCACATTTGCATAAGAATGGTTTTCCTCCATTTTTAGTTTATATAAGGCATCACTTTTGCTGTCATAAATGGAGAAAATTTGTAGTGAGCTGAAGCAGCAAATATTCTACAGAATCAGTAAACCATATGAAACTTCAGGGATGCATGGCCACAGAGTGCTATCGAACATCGAAAAATAGATTGAGAACATGCTTCCATTTTATTGTAGGAGTAGCACAAGATTTATGCATATTCATCAACACCTTTTCTTCTTGATATGCCCATTGGTGTGTCATAAAGTTAAACTGGGGAAATTTAGTAGCTGAAATTTCAAGGCAAGTTACATTAATGCACTGTGCAAATGAAATTCATCTTAAGTAGTGAATTTGGTTCCCATAGCATCAATTACAAGGCATGCAGATGGGTTCTTTGTGGATTTGTACTACAGTTGTTAATAATACATGTCATATGTTTAATTAGGCTTCCCATCTCTACTTTTACCCCATTGTGTATTTGCCCCTAACACATTGATGCTCCTATTGTCAAATATTTTTTAATAGAATACTTCTGAAAATCCTGGCTCTGCACATTTTGCAACTGCATCCTATCCAATATAAAGTATGGCCCATAGCCATCCAAAAGTTGTCTACTTCTACTCTATATTGCTTTAATCTATCTACAGGTAGAAAATAAAACAATACACTCTAATTGCAAAATGGCCAACAGACATTCTATTAAAATAAACTTAACGATAAAGCTATATATCACAATTTTGTAGGGAGATGAAATCAAGCAGTACATTTTTGCATATCTTGGGGAGGAAAGCCATTCTTATGCAAATGTCTGATGTGGAGAAATAACATTTTAAATTAAAATTCAAGTCAGTGCTATTGCATGAGTCTGAGAAAATATACTGGAATCAGAGGCCAGACAGTACATATTGGAACTGAAGAAATATCTGTAGAATATTCAGAGAAGGAAATTATAGCAGGTTTGATTAACTGCAAAATCCATAATTGGGCAATGTCTTTAAAAATGCCATTTAGAAGTAGCCAAGCTTTCAGGTTCCTTAGAACTCATCCTCAGGCAAGGCAGAACAAAACACAGAAGTTGAAAGACAAATAACCAAACCAATCTAAAGAAATCTTTGATTAAACCAGATGTTGGAGCCATATGGTTTTCAGGTTAGTCATAGTCTGAAGTGGCAGAGAGCAAACTGAAAACATCTGGTCTGTGTTCCATCATTACCACTTCTTTGTTATTAAAATATAACTGCTAACAGTCATTTAGCAAACTTGCAGAAAGTTATCAAATCCTCTGGGTGGACTATATTATGGGATCATAGTGATTTATCAGAATACAGTATCTTCTAAAGCCAGAGCAGAATTTTGACCAGCTGCTTTGGCAGTTGATATGAAAGACTTTTGTAATCATGCATTGAGTACTCTGAAAGCTACAGTCAAAGCAGTTGCTAACACTTTCAATGCATGAGCAATCTTGATAGAGGTCATATTTCAATAATGGGGCAGCAGCTGTATGGAGGAGCGACAATTAAGGGCATCCATGGTTGGCTGTGTAATAGGTCATCAAAAGCAGACATATGTGCCTATAGGCTATAGGCTGCCGATCCATAGTATGGGCAACCTCATCTGATATCTTTTTCTTCGGGAATATTCTTCCTCATGAAACTCAATAATGTACATCTTTAATCTAAACAAAACAGATGTTGTTTATTATTCATGGTGAAGTATTATAATATATGATTGGTGGCTTAGATCAAATGCATTGCATACGTTTAATAATTACTAAAGATGTTTGGGGGGGGGGGACAAAGTCATTTTCCCTTCCCTACAATAAAGTGAAATACAATTTAAAAATAAAGTCTCATGCTGACAACACTACTTGGACTCCAGTGAAATATAATGCAAATATCCCCCACTATCTTGTTTTCTGAATTAGCATTAGCAAAAGTACAATGTTGTTCTATGGCTTTTAGAATTTCCTGTTATAACTTTTATTTTAAAAAGTGAAGTTATAAAGACAATCTTTTACAGTAACATGTAACTGTGTACAAACAGCTTCTACAGAATTGTCTTCTTCCCCCGGAAGCTATAATATCAAGTAGCACAATAAATTAATTTAAAGCTGTGAAATTCTTTTGAACAAACATTTATGGCAGAATGACAGTTTATTGCAACTAAATACTTAATTGAATGGGGAAGGGGAAAAAATCACACACAAATCATTTGTAGTTTCATACAAAAGATATCTCCATATATCTTGATGACACTTTGCACATCATTTGGACAGATACGTGTCATTTGTTATTTTCAATGGATATATATAGCTGCGATCCACTTTTGACTAATTGGAGTTGAGAGATCCCTTCTGCATATAGCAGTGGTGAAGGATTTAAATGAAAGGGAATGCTAAGGCAGCTGATGTTGGGAGGTTAAGAAAGTCCTCTAATGTAGCAAAATGAGGTCTATCATGCCTCTGGTGGAGTCTGACTCTGAGGGTGAGGAGGAACAGCCAACAGGGAGTGGAAGTGTAGCTTCAGAGGTTGTGGAGGAGGCTGGGGAAGGGCAGAGGCCAGCTGAGCAGTCTCAGGAGGCCCAACAGACTGTGCCTTTTTATCTCCTTGAATTTGGTAAATACTTCCTTCCCTCAAAACTATGCTATAGAGCACTGCACACAAGAACAACTAGACACAAGGATATTTTTTTTCCTGAAAGCCATCACTCTGCTAAACAAATAATTCCCTCAACACTGTTCAACTATTACAAAGTCTGCACTATTACTGTTAATCTTCTCATCACTCCTTATCACCCACCCCCTTCCACTTGTGATTGTAGGACTGTAACTTTGTCACTTGTATCTTTATGATTTATATTGACTGTTTCCTAATATGATTTGATTGCTGATTGTACTGTATGACTATCATTAAGTGTTGTATGTTATGATTCTTGATTCTTAACTAATGTATCTTTTCTTTTATGTATACTGAAAGTATTTACACCAAAACAAATTCCTTGTGTGTCCAATCACACTTGGCCAATAAAGTATTCTATTCTATTCATATTTGATCCCAGGCTTTTGACTCTTTAGATATGAGATCTTGTGATGACCCAGAGTGTAATACAAATGTAACAAAATCCAAAACATAAATAAATGTCCTTTAATGCCTCCAACTTGGCCCCTCTGTTCAATAATACTCAGTTGGAGATAAAACATACTCAAAAATAGTCTTCAAAAGAAAGCAATACAGTGTGAACCTAATGAGCAGATAGAGGTGAAATAAAAAACCAAGCAAACTACAATGAGGAAATTTCCACAATGGAACAGGAGAAGTATTTACCCAATTGAGGGAGATAACAAGGCACAGTCTGTTGGAAGGATGCCAACCAAGGCAACTTCAGACCAAAATAAAACACACTTTGTTTCCAGCATTTGCCAGTACGCAGGTCCAAACTCTTATTCAGTTCTCACACCTGCAGCCCACGAAGAAGATCAAGGGCCTCTCCTCCCTGCATGCCCTAGGATAGATAGGGGATAGGCCTAGTTTATGTCTGGGATATGAGGGGTCTATAAATATTTTCACAGCCCCCTTTTTGACTCGTGCAGTATACAGGTCCTCGATTGAAGGCAGGTGGGTAATAATTGTTTTTTCTGCAGTCTGCAATCCTAATTATCCTCTGAAGTCTGTGTCTGTCCTGTTGGGTTGCAGAACCAAACCAGACAGTTATAGAGGTACAGATGATAGACTCAATAATTCCTCTGTAGAACTGTATCAGCAGTTCCTTGGGCAGTTTGAGCTTTTTGAGTTGGCGCAGAAAGAACATTCTTTGTTGTGCTTTTTTGATGACGTTTTTGATGTTAGGTGTCCATTTTAGGTCATGTGATATAGTAGAACAGTAGGGAAATTTGAAGGTCTCTACTGTTGATACTGTGTTGTCTAGTAGTGTAAGAGTGGTAGTATGGGAGAGTTTCTTCTAAAGTCTATCACCATTTCTACGGTTTTGAGTGTGCTCAGTTCCAGATTATTCCGGGTACACCACGAGGCAAGTTGCATAACCTCCTGTCTGTGTGAAGATTTGTCGTTGTCTCAAATGAGACCAATCACTGTTGTGTCATCAGCAAACTTCAGTATTTTCAGTATTCAGATGGATCATTTGAGATGCAGTCATTAGTCTATAGGGAGAAGAGAAAGCACACAGTCTTGGGGGGGGGGGGCGTGCTGATTGTATAGATGTGATTGGATGTGATTCTGCCTAGCTTCTGCTGCTTCCTGTATGTTAGTAAGCTTATGATCCACTTACAGGTACCACTTCAGGTACCACTAGTTGGTTTAATTTACTTAGAAGAGTGTCTGGAATGATCGTATTGAATGCTGAACTGAAGTCTACAAAGAAGACCCTTGCGTAATGAGTTACACAAGCCTCAGGGTTCTCACAAGATTTACCATCAGCCTGCTTAAATATAGCTTCTATACATGGCCCTGTCCTTTTCTTTCATTTAGGGGCCAAACTTGACCCATAGCTGTTGGCATCATCTCTGTTTCAGAAGAAGCATCTATTTCAGCCACAACAGTACAGAAGCAGTTGTTAGAATCAGAGAGACCATTGCCATTACCAGCTGATGGGTAACCCTATTCTGCAATTCAAGGTTGATATCAAAGTTTAGGGAGAAATGGATAGAAGTATTATAGGGGAATCCAATATGAAAAGGGCACTTAGAAATTTTATTAATGGCTGTTGTAAAGGTGGTCACATTGTAGCTTCAGAGAGCCTTGGAGGAAATGAATTATCTGGATCTCTTTTAGTCAGATTCCATGTCTTTCTGTAGAACTGAAACAGCATTGATCATGTTCATGGATGACTTCTGAAGTGAGCAGAATGGTGTATGTCTCCATACTTGATCCCTTTGATCTTGTTGTTTGCCGGCAGCAGATGCAGACAGCTGAGGCCTCAGAGGGTGAGGACTCAGATGAAGGGCCTGTGTGTGATGCAGGGAACTTAGAAATTTTATTAATGGCTGTTGTAAAGGTGGTCACATTGAAGCTTCAGAGAGTGTGATGCAGGAATGGGGCTACACCATCAGGGAGTGGAATGCTGCCTTCGGAGATTGCGGAAGCTGGCAGCAGTGATGAAGAGGTTCCTGGGGAGGCTGTGCCCAGTGCGTGGCACGTAGGGCTGCTCGAAGGAAAGAGCAGCTGCAGCAGCATAGGCAACTGAGGAGTAAGGCTGCAAGGTAATGGCCCCTCCCTTAAGAGATAAAAGCCAGCTGAGAAACAGGAGTTATTTGCAGGAAGCAAAGAAGTTTTTGCCCTCAAGCCTTGTGGATGGTCGGAGTATCTTGGTTGGTGTTTGAAGACTCTTTGTATTTGAAATATTTCTTATTAACTTTATCTAGTATTCTTGGTAGCCTTGCACAACCTTGGCAAGTCTCCTTCTTATCAGAGACAATTAGTTTGAAACAGACTTTTAAACTGTGAAGGAACAGAATTCATCATTAAAAGGTTTTTCTGTTACCTCTATTTCGTGTTTGTTTCCTTGGAACAAGGTTTGGGTCAGAACAGATCTTTATACCATCCCATGGTCACATGATTGCTATTTATGATATTTTTTGTAGAAATCAGCAAAAAAACAAACAAACAACCTATACATTATGGACAATAGATTTGCTTAACAATTGCCACAAAAAAGCTCATAAATTTGAATGTGTTCACACAACAATCCGCTTAGCCACTGGTATGACTTGCAATTGTAATTCTGGGCTCAATTACAGTTGCAAATCAAGGACAACCAATAATTATGAGCATAGAATCAGGACACTAAAGGTCGACTGGAGACTTAAAAAATTATGCCAGATCCTACTAGCAGTGAATTGTACCGGCATTTTGTGAATAGGTAGAAAGATAGGCACTTAGTTAAGTAAAATACTACTTGGTATGAAGTCTGGGTAGGTGATGGATAAAAATTACACTTAGTTTCTAAAACATAAAAGGTAGCCAAGAATTTTCTTGCAATTTTTGTCTAGAAATACAAGGGCTCTTTGAAAGTAAGTTAATCTCTGATGCTGGCAGGAACATGCATGGTCATAGTGGCATTCCAGCAGTTTTCAAAAAAGAGAATGGTGCTCTTCCAAGAGCCAGATTAAGGAAAGAGTAAAGGGGCATGTCAAACCCCTTGTGTGTTTTGGAAAGAAAATGAAACTCTGACCTCTGTAACTAATCTGGCATATTTTCTTATTGGCTTTGTTTTTAATAAAATGAAAATATGCCAAAGTTTATGTTTAAATAAAACAGATCTACTCTGTTCATTAATCCATAAAGTCAATGCTAGTATTTTCAACAAAGCAAAAACAGCCACCCAGCCAGTAGAGCTTTATTGACTTGCAAGTACTTTCCAAATAAACTATGCCAGTCAAAATCCTGGCAGTATATTCCGTAGCAAGTGAAGTTTCCAAATTGTCTTCATATGCAGTAATGCTCTACAGTTATCCATTTGGGAGGCTTCCAAGCATGGTTAACTAACCAGACTATCCCTCCTCAGAAGTTGTTGGCATTATGTCCCCTGCATCTATTTGTTTCTAGTAGAAAGAACTTCTAGTCTTTGAACTTGATTCTTCAAAAAAGTTCAGCCCTATCCAGAAGCACCAGCTCATATCTCTGGCTTATTTTATGGAATTTTCTTATGATTTATAAAGTCTGACTTTGTCTCCATATAAACAAGCAGCAACCACACTGTTCCAGTTCAGATAACTAGAAACACTTGATTTTAAATGTTTCCATTTTTGAAGTGTTGTCATTCCAATTTATAATTTATTTAATACAGATAACCCTTTTCACAACTGAGATAAAGGGAAAGGAAAGCATGATACTTTTTCAGATGTCTTCAAATTGTAGACATTATCCAGGCTAATTCGTTCACCCTAGATTTAGCTGCTGAAAGTATGGCTCATGATTTCACCAGTATTCTTAACACTATTTGTTTTGTTGATGTTGTATAGATGGGAGTGGGAATGGATCATAAAAATAGAATTTATTAATGAATTTAAACACATATTGCTTGTCATTCCCTTAAAAAAGTTGTTGCTCAATTTTTACAATGCCACAAATAGTAGAATTCTTGGCAGTTCACAGATACATAACTATTAGCATAAATGTGAACCTTGGTGACATATGAACTATTAAGAAAAGAAAACATATCATCATGGCAAACAGCATCAAGCTTCTTGAGATCAAAATTATGGAAACAGGCCTAACCCTGAAGCATCCAAGTAATACATGCAAGACAAAGAGAGAAACAGCAAAGCAGTTCATAGAGCTATTTGATGGAAGATGCAGGAGCAGAGGGAGAAACCTTTGACTTTGACTGTTTGACAAACAGCTTTTCCAGAAGGAGGCCTGGATTAATTGTGCAGTCTGAGCTACCCTAAGTGGCCACACCCTAGAATATATAAGGCTATATACAGTAGGTTAGGAAGTTATAACTTTAGTTTGGTAAGATCTTTGTTGTACTTGTGTTTTGGCCTGTGACCGCAAATAAAGTAAAGTAAAGTTTGGTAAGATTCTGTCCATTAGGTATAAACGAAAAAAGGATTTGACCCAACTGGATTTTGCTGTGCTATCTCTGGATTTGGATCTGACACACTATGAGGATATGGTAGCAGACAATTAATTTCATTAAATCACCAAAATGTATCACTTTACAATTTGATAAATCAGATAACTTAAAACAAGAAAGACTTCATATACTTCTATAACAATACTTTTTCTCATTCTCCTCCTCCTTATTTATTCCTGCTATAATCATTACCAGACATTTATAGTATTAGCCACCATTCCTTATGCTTACAGAAATATATCCTGGCCAAAATTTGCAGCCTCATTTTTCAAGGCCTATTCTGCCAAGACAGAAAGGCTTGAAAGCATTAAAATTTTAATGTGAGACAAATTAAGGAAAGAAACTAGTGGATTCCCCTGGCTTTGTGTCCACTCCCACAAAATAACCAGCAATTACTGTCCATAATGAAAGATGAGTAAGATTGGCATGGCTTGTTTAACCATCTGTCAATTATATGACTGACAGCCCAGAGGCATGGAGGGATTCCATGCCTGTGATCTGTCAATTAGGCTATTTCTGTATACATATCTAGTGCATAACCCCAAAATGAGTGTTATGAGGTAGCAGGTGCATAGAGTTGAAATGGGAGAAGATGATTGATAATGAGCAAGCTCCTTTCTTCTCTAGTATTGCAATAAATTGCAGTTCTGACAACAAATCCAGTTCTGACCTAATGGTTGGCAGCATTTAGCCATAGAGAAGAAAGTAGCAGAGATCCCTCAAGGTAATATAAACAATAAAACATATGACTATATGATATCACTATTTGAAGAAATGTCAGAAAACCTATAATGCACCCAGTGGTAATCGAATCAGCATTACATAGCTGGAAGAACTTACCTGGCAAAAAAAGAACTAGAAGTCAAGAGCATTAATCATGTTTTATTTTGTTCTGCTTTAGGGTTTTTGTTCAGAAGTTGGGCAGACACCATGTTTGGCCATGGTGGCAATCTTCTCATAAATGAAGTAAACTATCAACAGCCAAAAAAAGGGAGACACTGGTTTAAAAAGGAATCAAATTTTGTCCAACTAAAAGAGAATGAATTAAGAAAAAAATGTGGTCTATTCAACATTAGACAAAACTGTTAACTGATAGTTAATATTATCTGGATCTGATGATTAATATCTTGGAGCCAAGATTCACTTACCTGTTCTTTCAACTTCTTAGTATCTGTAGTTGCATGCTATCTATAATTGGAAAATATGATTGATACTAATATTCATTTTTCAGGTTTTCTGATGCTTAGGATGTTGTAGTTGGCATATTTCAGACACTATGGAGACAGGAGAAAGAGAAAGAAGTTTCCTCTCTCCTTTCTGCCTTATAAATCCAAAAAGAAATGGTAAGTAGGAATTTTACCAATAATTCATATATTGAATGGAGGAGTTACAGTACATATGTGAAGGGTCGAGGCTTCTCCATCCTGGATGGTCTTCGGCGTGAGTCTCCATTTCCCCTGGGTCCCCCCACCAGTGGCAGAGGTGGGGGAGGACCAGGGGAGACCGGCAAGTTCCAGCAGGAGCCGGTTGGAGGACTGTCGAGGCCATAGGGCTGGCAGCAGCGGCGGCGGCGTTGGTGTGGCAGCTGTGGCGGTCTCGGGCTGCGATGGGGACGGCAGCTGTGGATGGAGCCGCCGTTCCCCCTGGGTTTCCCCCCGCCAGTGGCAGAGGTGGGGGAGGACTGGGGGAGACCGGCGAGTTTCACCTGGAACCGGTCGGAGGGGCTGTTGGGACTGCAGGGCCGGTGAAAGCGGCGACCATATCTATGCTGGGTGGCCACGGCAGGATCGGACGGCAGCGGTGATGACGGCTGCGGATGGACTCTTTGTTCCCCTTGGTTCCCCCCACTGGTGGAAGTGGTGGGGAAGGACTGGGGGAGGCCGGCGAGTCTTACTGGAGCCAACTAGATCCGACATTGAACATCTGAGGCGGGACCAGTTGGACCGCTGACGTATTCACGAGCCGAACTCTATGCCCTAGAGAGGGTGCCCCTCTCCCTGACATGGCCGATGGGACTGTCGAAAGTCCACTTCAAGGACAGGTCTTGGGATCCAGAGAGGTGGCATGGCCATTTTATGAAACGCTTGGGGAAGGGGAGCGGGAGGGGTACTCAATTGGTTCCTTTTATTTTTCGATTTTTAATGGGGTTAGGGAGGGATGCTATGAGTCTGGGGAGAGAGGTGGGGAGGAGGGTAAGGGATAGATTTTTAGTGGGGTTAGTGGGTTGGGGGTTTGGGGTCAGCCAAGCCGGTGAGCACGCCTGGGGGGGCCTGGGGGACCGGGGGTTGGGGAGGCAACCAGGGTCAGAACGACCGAGGGTGGACCTTATTGGCACCGTAAGTGGGAGGGGCAGATATGGCGGGGGTAGAGGGCCATACCAGGTTAGGGGATCGTGTGCCCACTATCTCCAAGCGGTAACGCGCTCTGACCCTCTCGACCCATCTTGCAGGCCTGGTTGTGCAGAGTCTCAGGCCCTGAGCACCCGGCTGATGTTATGCAATGCCAGGTCTGTTATAAATAAGGCCCCCCCTGATTTTTGATCTGTTTCAGGATGAGGGCGTGGACCTGGCAGGAGTCACCGAAACCTGGTTGGGCGCAGAGGGGGGTCTCTTCCTGGTAACGATGTGCCCACCAGGTTTCCAGGCATTTCATTGGCCGAGGGCTCAGGGTAGGGGTGGTGGTGTGGCGGTAATTATTAGGGAAGATCTCTGTCCTAGGGAGGCCACTGTACCTCAGATGGCTGGCTGTGAGTCCCTCTTTCTAAAGTGGGGTCAGGGTGGGCAGACGGGTCTTTTGATAATGTACCTGGCTTCCTGCTATGTATCATCGGCCCTACCCGGGCTCCTCGGGGTAATAGCCGAGCTGGCGGTGGAGACACCTAGACTGTTAGTTATGGGTGACTTCAACCTGCCTTCACTTGGTGAATCCTCTGGTCTGGCCTGAGAGTTCTTGGCCTCCATGACGGCCTTGGACCTGACCCAATTAGTTTCTGGACTCACTCACACAGGAGGACACACACTGGACCTGATTTTCATCTCTGGACAGTGGTTGAATGATCCGTTAGGGGATATAGCTGTCAAACCTTTGTTATGGTCTGATCATTCTCTCCTTAGACTAGACTTCTGTACCGCCAATCTGCACCGCAGGAAGGCAGAGCTGAGGAGATGGTTCCACCCCAGATGCCTGATGGACCCTGAATGGTTCCAGACAGAGCTTGGGCCATTACCTGAAACTCTGGCTCATAACTCGGCCACAGACTTGGTAGCCGCCTAGGATAGGCTGGCTGCCGAGGCTCTGGACCGAGTTGTGCCTTTGCGACCTCTGACCCAGCAGAGATCTCACTAGGCTCCATGGTTTATGGAGGAGCTGAGGGAGATGAAATGCTGGAAAAGACGTCTGGAGGGCGTCTGGAGGGCCAGTCGTGCCAAGTCCGACCAAACACAGGTTAGGTCCTATATTAGGACCTACCTAGTGGCGATAGAGGCGGCGAAGTGTTCTCACTTCTCTGCCCTTATTGCATCGGCAGAAAATCGACCCGCCACCCTTTTTAGAGTGACCCGCTCCCTGCTTGAGCCGGGAGCACGGGAGGATCTCTTGCAGGGAAGGGCAGGGAGGAGTTTTCACGATTTCTGCACGATAAAATCTCTCAGATTCGGGCCGGGTTGGACTCTAGTTGGGAGGTCCCGGGGGAGGTGACCGAGTCTTGAGACGGTTATCTGGGACGAGTTCGACCCCGTGACCGCTGAGGGTATAGACAGGTTGCTGGGGCGGCTGAATGCCACCACATGTTTATTGGACCCTTGCCCCTCCTGGCTGGTCTCTACCACCAGAGAGGTGATGCGGAGTTGGCTCCAGGGAATTGTTAATGCCTCTTTGATGGAGGGCTCGCTGCCCACTGCCTTGAAAACAACAGTGGTGCGACCCCTCCTTAAGAAGCCCTCCCTGGACCCAACTCTCTTGAACAACTATCGTCCTGTCTCCAACCTTCCCTTCGTGGTGAAGGTTGTTGAGAGTGTGGTTGCAGGTCAGTTTCCCCAGTACCTGGATGAAGATACGTACCTGGATCCCTTCCAATCGGGCTTCAGGCCCAGACATAGTACTGAAACAGCATTGGTCGCGTTGGTTGATGATCTCTGGAGGGTCCGTGACAGGGGTTATTCCTCTGTCCTGGTCCTATTAGACCTATCAGCAGCTTTTGATACTATCGACCATAGTATCCTATTGCGGAGGTTGGGGGGGTTGGGGGTTGGGGGCACCGTGTTGCGGTGGTTCGCCTCCTTCCTCTCCGACCGTCTGCAATTTGTATTGGCGGGGGAGGAGAGATCCACCTCTAGGCCCCTCAATTGTGGGGTGCCTCAGGGGTCGGTCCTCTCTCCTCTCCTGTTCAACATTTATGTGAAGCTGCTGAAGGAGATCATCCGTGGCTTTGGGGTGAGGTGTTATTTGTACGCTGATGATCTGTACTCAACTGTACATCTCCACCCTAAGCCACCCCAATGATGCCATGGAGGTCATGTCCCGTTGTCTGGAGGCCATGTGGAACTGGATGGGCGGGAACAGGTTCCGACTCAACCCTTCCAAGAGGGTTGAGTCGCTGTGGTTTCCGGCGTCCCGATATAGCCAGGTAGTTCCATCGCTGGCTATTGGGGGTGAGATTTTGCCCCCTTCAGAGAGGGCTCGCAATCTGGGTGCCCTTCTGGATGTACGGCTGTCTTTGGAAGACCACATTACGGCCGTCTCCAGGGGGGTGTTTCATCAGATTCACCTGATCCGCCAGATGCGGCCCTTTCTGGATCGGGATGCCTTACGCACGGTCACTCATGCCCTGGTCACCTCCCGACTGGACTACTGTAACACCCTCTACCTGGTTCTCCCGAATGGGAGCATCCGGAGGCTTCAACTGGTACAGAATGCAGCCGCACGGGTAGTTATGGGGGCGTCAAGGTTCTTTCATGTGACGCCCCTCCTGCGCGAGCTGCATTGGTTGCCAGTGGCCTCTCGGGTGCACTTTAAGATTTTAGTGTTAACTTTTAAAGCGCTTCATGGCATCGGACCAGGATATTTACAAGATCGCATTTTGCCATTTTCCTCTCACCGTCCAGTGCGCTCCCACAGGGAGGGTCTCCTGCGGGTCCCGTCAGCATCTATATGCTGCCTGGTGACCCCGAGGAATAGGGCCTTCTCTGTGGGGGCGTCTGCCCTCTGGAATGGGTTGCCTCCGGAGATACGTATAGCCACGGACCTGGGGACCTTCAGACGTGCCTTGAAAACCTGGCTTTTTGACCAGGCTTGGGCTGATTTTAGATTTGGGTGTTTTAATTTTTATATTAAATTTTAGGGTTTTAGGGAGGGGTTTTAATTGTTTTCAGCCAGGGCCTTTAGTTTAATTTAGTTTTAACTTTTCACATATTTATTGTTGTAATTGTATGGCTGTGCACCGCTCCGAGTCATTCGGGAGAGGAGCGGTATATAAATAAATATATTTATATTATTATTAATTATTACTATTATTACTATTATTACTATTATTATTATATTCATTTAGCTTTTTAGAGGTTGTTTTTGTATTGCTCAATATGCATGACCTATACGCATACACACATACAGACACACACATCACTTTTCATGAAACTGAAAGTCATGCAAAAATCTCTTAACAAAATAATGATAGAACATTTAACATAATCCCCTTGTGTGATTAATGTAGATATAATATTAGTAGTTGATACATGTATATGATGAAAAATAATATAGAAGAAAGAAAACAAAATTTATGAATCTCCATATTATGAATAACAAGTCTGGTATTTGTAAGATTTCATCTTTTTTACCTCAGGCTCATTATTCACAAATGGATATTCACATACTTGGTTATGGAACTTATCTTTCATAATGTAGAGTGCGCCAACTTACCAAGATTATAATTGCATTAACCACACAAGGGGACTATGTTAAATATTCCATAATTATTATTTTAGGATATTTTTGCAAGACTGTTTCTGTTTATGGAGAGCCTTTTGTGTGTATGTACGCGTGTGTGTGTGTGAGAGAGAGAGAGCTCATTGAGATACATAATATTATATATGTGTGTGTGCATGCATGTGTGTGGGTATCTCTCTCTCTAATCTATATATTTATATATTATTACATATAGACACATACACATATATGCATATATATACTGGTAGGTTCCCCGGGTAATGGTGATGTCACCAGCAAATCCTTTCATGTGTTTTAAATGATGCCTCCAACAGGAATGGAATGGGAATGTATTAATATATTTATCTATCTCTATTTATTTCTCTATTTCCATCTCTTTATCATGTACAATTCATCTATTTATATAGATACAGCTATATTTGTATGTACTTGTATATATATTCAAATTGCTGACTATATAGTTTGTTCTGTGGAAGTAGTTTCCCCTTTCTCTATGTCAGTACTAATTCATGAAATATCAGCATTTTTGTACATTATTTAAAATAATAGTTAAATAACACTAAAGTTGAAAAGTGCTGAAACTGAATAGTATTGAAATGCATTCTGGTGTGCTTGCCCTGCCCTCTCCAGACTTAATTAGTTAATTTCTCATCTCAATTTTGCTGTCCCTCCACTATCAAAGTTAATTTGCTATTTATTTTTTCCAGTAAAGAAAGTCCAGCAAAGACACATTGGGCTACAAAAATTCAAATAAGAAAATAACTATTTTTTAAAAATATCACATTGTTTCATGAATAAAATGTATCTTTTTATCTGCCATTTCCCATTAAAAATAAAAGAAAGCAGCAATTAAAATCATCCAATGTATATTAAAATGGAATCTTATTTCCAATTTTTCAACATTGTTAAATCCATGCAATGTTCTATTGAACAATCCAAGGTAAGCAGGCAGATAGACATATATTCCCAATTGATATATTCTGCCTTAATTCATTCTCAATAGATTAATTGTATGCTTAATTGCTGGTTTTCTATTCCAGGGAATACTTAAAATGGCTATCCAGAGAATACCCACAGATCACAGTCTAGTTTGACTAAAGCACAGAATTAGCAATGAGGTTGCTTAAGACAACAACTATCTTGTTTCTTAAGTGTGTTCATTATTTTTTGTGGAATAAAGTAATTAACTGTAATGTAGAACATTTATTTATTAATGTGCAATTTATGATGTTGTATTCTTCTTCTGAAGAGCTGAATAGTATTATTCTATACAAATGAACAACTCTAATATATTTGAATATTTTCCCACGGTGTTCCTTATCTGAATATTGAAGTAGAGTGTGAGAATCTACTTGGGCAATCCTGAATAGTTGTAGAAATTATGAGATGGGTTAATATTTTGAAAGGATTCCACCTCTCCTAGAATGGAGTAGGATGTGACGGCAGAGGAACATTGCTGAATAAACAGTGAGTTGCCTCATTATTCCATATTGTAACCACAATGTATGGGTAAATCAGACCACAAAAATGTATTCTAATCTAATCCCAAATACAAGCAGCCATTATCTTCTTTGCAGATCAATATTTTAGCAGCACAGTCTAGAGCAGAGGTATCAAATTCACATTGTTATGGTGGCGTCACGTGATGTATCGGAACTTTTTTCTCCTTCCCTAAACTGG
Organism: Bungarus multicinctus; assembly: GCA_023653725.1. Taxonomy (NCBI): domain Eukaryota; kingdom Metazoa; phylum Chordata; class Lepidosauria; order Squamata; family Elapidae; genus Bungarus; species Bungarus multicinctus. The sequence continues at coordinate 90,044,736 of CM042842.1, read as the reverse complement.
GCATAGGCAAGGTCAGTGCATGATGCATCCGGCCCGCAGGCCTGGAGTTTGATAACCCTGGTGAGGGGTTTGTACTAGTCTAACCCCTAAGAATACAACTTTGTGTTTCTGCTAACTCCCACATTTTACACTGGTTTCCACATTTTACCTTCAAACTGAGGATAACTACAAATATTCCCATTTAAGTGTTATCATTGAAAATGTTTGCAGTGAACAACCGCTTTTAAGTTTCACCAGAATTAAAATGGCCAGGCAATTCTCTCTCTTTTTACAGTATTTCAGTTTAAGAGTTAAAGTCAGGTGACATGGAAAAGAGCATGCAATGGAAGGTAGTGATTTCTAGAAGATTATAGAATTAAAGAGAAGAAAGGAATGCATTATTTATCCAACAAGTTTTCTTCATAATAAGCTTGACTCCCATGGCAAAGGTTAGTTAATTACCAGATTAATAGAAAACTAATTAGGAGGAAAGAACCACTTATGTGGTAAATAGCTATAGGAAGCAACTAAGTCAAGAGCTGATTTTTTACATTCTCCAGGAAGAACCTGTGATCTATGAAATGGAAAATGCATCACCATTTATGCATGTTTTTATTGTATTTTATTGATTTATATGACTATCTATCTTGCAAGTGCAACACTAAGGTGGCTAGCAAAGTTGAAGTATCAATACAAAGCAATCAAGCAAAAAAATGAATAAATAAATAATAGCCAGAACAAAAAGCATAAAATGATCACTAAGGAAAACCAATCTTTACCTTGAGGAGTCCTTGGAGCTCTCTGAGCTTGGTTGTTTTCTTGCAGACATTTCATTACCAAAACTAGGTAACACCATCATCACTGATTTATAACATGATGTTACCAAGTTTGGGTAATATCTGCAGGAAAACCAAGCGTAGACAGCACCAAGGACTCCTCATTTTAACCATGAGCTACAAATATTCTCCTTTATTAGTTGTAACTTTAATTAAAATGCAAAATCTGTAACAATCCTTATATGATTGTATCTTAATGTAGGAACTTTCAGATCATTTTACAAATTAAATCTCTTCACTGGGGTTACCAATAAATAAATTAGCCTGACTCATCTATAATTTGGATGTAGTATGATTTACAATCTCTCCCACTGCTCGTATCTGTTAAGCATGTTTCTCAAGGTCCTATATAGGTTAGTACCAAAAAAGGGTCTGTTCCCATCCTATTGGATCTCCTCACCCTTAGTGACAAGATTCAAGAATCCCCTCTCAGTTTGTCCTCTCAAGATGCATATTAGCTTTTTCTTGAGCAGTTATTTTTCACACATAATTCTAAACTGATGTTTTTATTTTTTTATTTGTTTTTTTCTCAAGCATGTATGAGAAAACAAATATAAATATGAATATAACATATAAACATATAAGTATAAACAGATATAAGTACATACATAATAAATGAGTACGAATAAATGGATAAATGGGAACAGTAGGACAGGGACATACCCTTACAGACCTTACAGATTTGTTAGGCACCAACATTTCCCTGTATTTTTTTAAGGACCAAGAGATAGTAATTGCACTGCCTGTTAGATGTACAAATATGTAGTAAGTATGGAAAATATAAAAGGAAATATATGTGAGCTACTCTGTTTGCACAAGGAAACAACTACCCCCACCCTATTTCTTACACTGAATTACAAATAAAGATGGGTGATGACATCTGAGAAATGGATGCAAAGGGCTTATCTTATACAACCAGTTGTCCCTTCTACTCGTTATTACATATTTTAATACAGAGAAGTAGACAAGCACTTAACTAGCCCCACCTAGAGTCAGATATCTGTAATGACTTTCTTGGCTAAATTATTTCCTTCTGTGCAGGGTAGGATTCTCCAGGTTCAGACTGGCTTGGGCGAACCCCTAGCTCCAAAGATCAGCGGGCAGCAAACCGGTTTTCTTCAACGAGTATGTGGGCCTGCCTGCCTGCCCTTGGGCTGTACTTACCTATGTTCTCTCAACTGATTCACACAGCAGAGTGGATTGCGCTCCTCAGCTGTGTTATTCCCTAGTAGTAACATAGCAGGTGAGTTTTTTCGGAATGCTGTTCACATGCATGCATAGCAAATTGCGCGATCACCAAACCAGTTGTTACACTGGCAGCATGGCTGTGCACCGCTCGGAGTCCTTCGGGAGAGGAGCGGTATATAAATAAATATTTTTATTATTATTATTATTATTATTATTATTATTATTATTATTATTATTATTATTATTATTATTATTATTATCCCACCACCGCCTCTATGTACCCACTGATACAGAATGACTCCAACTGTCCTTACATTCATGCCTCTAAATAATAAAAGACTGCCTGCATAACATGGCCTTGTGTATTGTTATTTCTACAGCTGTGATGATTATTGATAGATCTTGCAGCTTGACCTTTATTAGTGCCAGATAAAGTGAATAAGGCAATAGTAGGCTTTCAAAACATATATTTGTTTTTTGCAGGAGCTAAGGTTGACATTGACTTGAAAGTATTTCAAAGGTATTTGAAAGTATTTCAGAGGTACAAAACAGCAGCTTCTTACCAATAGCCAAAGAATAAACTTAGTAAGAAAAAAAAATGATTAGCATAAATTTAAATCCATGGGTCACAGTGTTTGTGTTTTATACTGCAATTTTCCTGCTTTTAGTCTTGCTTTTGCTATCCTGACTGCCAAAATCCTATCTCATCCAGGTTATTGAGCAAGCATGTAGCTCTTTAATTGAAACACTTACAGGTGTACACCAGTAAAAACTATAAAGACTTTTAAGAAACAGCAAAGCTTTAATAGCTTCTTTTTTACGCATGTTGTAACCTAATTCGGTGCTCTCACTATTGCCGGGGGAAGATGCTAATTTATAGCTGTGATGAGCAATAAACCAATAACAGTAGTCTAAAGGTGCAATATTCCTTGTTTAGGGGCCATTTATAGTTATGTATTAAAACTATAAATACTTCAAGATGCAAACAAAATGAAAGATAAGATCTTGCTGCTTAAAAATGCTTTTCCAGCAAAAAAAAAAAGGAATAAAAAAGAAAAAAAGGCTAGCCTTGCTTTTAAAACTTGGAAATATTAAACTACAAAGATCAGCATGACCAATCTTCTGATGCATTCACTAAGATACCCTTAGGCTAACTTGTCTCTACTTGTGTGCCCTAAACTTGCAGACCAAAAAATAAATAAAAGAATTTAAAAGGGATTGTTCAAGGCAGAAGAGTTCATTGCTATTGCATCTTTTGATTTGAGTCTAAAATAAGCTTTGTAGTTCACTATGCATCAGTGTAGAACTTAGTCAGCAAATCTACAAAAATCTTCTTAATTTGAAGAATTTAAATTTATATTTTTGTTAAGTGTACATTGGTCTAACATTTCTGCTTGTAGACATATGCTTTGGATAAAATCATGGAATAGGAAGATTACTTGGATATTATTTTGAAAGAATTGCTTTGTTCAAAAAAATAAAGTATGGAGTTACAGCAATATACATCAACAAATATATAAATTTAACTACAATGATCACTGTGAACATAAACAATTAATGAAAGTTTCACTTTATTGGCAAATAGAAATTAAAAAAAAATCCTTACAAAAAAATCAATTGTATAGCTTTATTACCTGGCTACTTTAGCTTGAGGGACTTAGCTAGGGAAATATTTTTTTATAAATGTGGTCTCGTGTAATGAAACATAGGTTGTATTGATGCTTCCAATGTATTCATTAGAAAAATACCGCAATTCTCCTCAGAAGTAGAGTTCAACCCAGCTGCTAAACAGGAAACTTAATTTGGAAATCCAAATTTTTCTGCCTCTTATTAGTTAGAAAATTTAGATCACTAAACCCAAATAATTAGAAAAACAAAAGCCTGATGCTTTAATTAACAGATTTATAATATGAAAAGGGAAAATCATTTGTTTCTCTCTTCCTGCTGACTGTTTTACAGATATTTACTAACTATTAGGGGTATCTTGTATTTCATTTTACAAACTAGAAGTTTAGGCTACTCAAGGTCCATAGCAATCTTTATTGTGAAATATGAAAAATAATGAATTATGCTTATCATCTGGAAACATAGTTCTTAAGACACAGGTTAATGGACAGTGTAAAACAGAAACAAAATTTACACTTTCTTTTTATAACAGTGTAAGAAAGGAAGATGGCAAGGAATAATTACCTTGTCTATGTTTAGTGTTCTGACAAAGTACTTTCTGACATTTCAGCAATCCAGATAGTTTTTGTTGAGTTATGATTAAAAAAGGAATAGAGGGCAAACCCTGGGATATTAAAGACAGCAGACAATTTCATAGTAAATATAAGCAAAGAAAAATATTTTCACAAAGGAAGGCAAATCTTATCACAAACTCTGTGTGAAATCAATTAATGCTAAAACTAACTAAGAATGATAAATGTTTTATTTTAAAAGCACTTTCACTGGTTGTGAAATTAAATTATTGTAAAATTGTTTTTACAGATAATTTCTCGGTATAGTTTTTGTTTGCTAGGTGTTCTTATGAATGACCAATGGAGTAAAGGGAGATTGCTTAGCAGCATTATCTAAAACTAAATCCTTCATTTCCTTTCCAACAACCATGCAATAATTAGAATAATAAGGCATCCTGACTTTGTATTTTTCTTCATTTAAGAAAATAGTAGAACTTTTCTAAAATAAATTTTGAAAAGTATCTCTCTGTTGTGTCATTGTCATCTAGTAGTAAGGGATTTCCAAATGAACTGCAAATGAAAGGATAAAAAAGACACAAAACATAAGAACTACAACTTTACAACATTTTGTTGTATGCCTTGAACAAGTCTCTATCACTGGAACTGTTGTACTGTAACATTTAGGTTAAGTGATAAACTATACAGAATATAAAGTTTACATGGGAAAATCACTTACTAGCAAACTGCTTTAACTTAAAAGGCTAAGCTATATTAATAAGATATATTAAACCACAATGAAGATGTAGGGAAAGGAAATGCTTGGGTTACAACTGGAGGGGGAGGACTGACTACTTTTTTTTAAAAAAAAGTCAGAGTTTAATTTGTTGTTCTTCAATAAATATTCTGTGGTTTGGGCTTCAGTAAATTTCGTTAGAAATAGATCTTTACAGAAACAATCTTGATTTTAAAATATCATCACTTCCCAATAAATTTAATTAAATTAATCTGAAGGACGTGTTAGGCTTTGAACAGATAATTCTTATCTAATAAGAACTCTATATAAAAATAGGACATACTTGTAATACTACTATTGTAAAATATGTTTTACAGATAAATGTATGCAATATATCACATTTTTCCATTATGCCACAACTAAATAAATGAATAAAAGCATGAACATAACCATGCTAGACCAGATCAAGGCCTTTCAATTTTTCTTACAGTGGCGAATCAGATAGTGTTTGGGTGCTTATAACAAACAAGAGGTAGAGACATACCCATCGGCTGACATTGTTCTCCAGCATTGGCAGGTTGACCACAAGTCAAAGATAAAACTAAGATTAACAGAGCTTGATAGACTTGATTTCCACAGTTTTATCTGATCTCCTTTTAAAAAGGCAATGAAGTTAATAACCATTTCCACATCTTGCAATAATGAAATCCTTAGGTTAATTTGTGATAAGTTCCAACTAAGATATAACTCTGCAGTTATTATCAAAGAGAAAAGAATTAATCTTCCTTTTTATGACTTCTAGGAGCACATAATATGGCAAATACCTGAGTTAACTTCTTCAGTACAATTCAGTTTTGCTGTTAATTCTTCAGTTCATCAATGAACTTGATCTTTTTGTCTGTATCCCAGAGCAAATAGACAAAAGTGCTTTGGATGAATGGCAAATCAAAGAATAAAAGTTTATCAGAAAAAGGTTGAGTTCCAAAAGAAAAAAGTCAATTTATAGAAATAGAATATAAGTTATTTAAGATCTATTTCTAAGACTCTTAAAATATATATTTTCTGTTTTTGTATTTAAATACACAGACAAAAATTAACCAGTTGAACAGCTTCCCTTCAGAAGTTGTAGGTGCTTTATCACTAGATATTTTTTAAGAAAAGACTGGACTGGCACCTGTCTGAATTGGTATAGGATCTTCTGTTTTAGCAGGGAGTTGGACTAGATAGAAGACTTGCAAGGTCCCTTCCAGCTCTATTCTGACTTTAAGATTATTGTGGCACATTTTTTCAATGTTTTTAATTATATAATATATATAAAGAAAGAGAAACAATTTCAATGCCTATATAAATAGTGTGTTGTTACAGTTAGTTTGAGCAATAGTCATCATCATCATTACCATAATGTTCATTAGTAGTGATCATATAATAACAGTATTTTCTCAACATAATATTAATACTTAATTGTTAATACTAAATCATATTAATAATAAACATATCATAATAAACCTCATCATGAAATTAATCCTTCACTTATAATTTTAAATGTTCTAACTGCTGTTTCTGTTATTTAACCATAGGTAAAATTAATCCCATGTTTCAAAATATTCTGTATCTTCCTTCTCTTTAATTTCATGTGTTAATCTATCCATTTCTGCACATTCTAGTATTTTTTTACTACCTTCTCATCTGTGGGGATCTTTGTTGTGCAAATACAATTCTGGCCACTATTAACACATGTAATATTAAATACTTAGTCCCTTTATTATATTTTTCTGGTATGATACCCAACATAAATATTTCTGGGCATTTAGATAAGGATAGATAGAATATCATAATTAGACTATTCTGTTGTGGATGGGTGGGTGATAGACAGACAGACAGACAGACTGATACTGACTGACATGATATAGATAGATGATAGATAGATAGATAGATAGATAGATAGATAGATAGATAGATAGATAGATAGATAGATAGATAGATAGATAGGTAGACAGATAATATGGTTATATATATAATATATTCTGATACATATCGAATATGTTGCTCCTTCTTAATTACAACTCAGAAGTAGTAGCTCTTTCAGCTAGTGGACTCTGATGATAAATAGATGTTGCTGACAGAAGTGAAAAGCTAGTCCATATCTTATATTCATACATCAATAAACATATGCCAGTCTATAAAATGATATAAACTATACATTTAAGCTCTGTTTATCTGGAAACACTGACATCAGACAACCAACAAATTTATTCTACATCATTAGAGAATGAACCATCTCAAAACTTTGGAGGCAGCCCCTTGAGTCGCTTGATAGTATTTGGAAATTATATTTAATATAACAAATGTGAGAAATTATAGAATAAAATAATATTCACCATATTTATTTAGTTTAGTTGCAATGAAAAATCATTATAAATTAAAGCAAATTAAAAGTAGTTTATACTGATTCCCACCCACTTATTATAATCACATTTATTCTTTGGAATGCAATTCCTGGCATCCATTCCAAAGATCAAGGCAGACATTGGTCCAAAAATTACTGCTTGTATTTGTTTTAATTTAGGATCTTGTTCAAGGCCTCTAGTAGAACACTAAAAACTACTTATTTCCCAATTCATAGTTGAAGATTGCCCCACCCTTTTTAAACTATTTGCACTCATTTCATGACATTAAATGATTAATTCCTGTATGACTGAATTTGGGGGAGGCTGATATTTGGTCAAGTTGAGAATCTATTAAACTGTTACATATTATTTTATTCAAATAGTCCTCACCTCATCCCTCCTAAGCTATACCCTTCAATACCTCCAGTTCTGTGAATGGCCAGCTGTTTGGCATAACACTTGCCAAATCCATAGGCAGTTGTATGTCCTTTTTGGATAAATTATTAACCTATTCCCCAAAGAGAGTGAATGGAAGAAGTTCATCTGTTCCTGCTCAATGCCTTGTTATTGAACTACTACAAATCCAGGTTACAGATCAGTTTGTCTTGTTTTGGGAAGCACTTTGGGAGCACTTGTAGTCACGTTATTGTTTCCCCTATCACACACATGGATGCATTTTTTTCTCCACTGAGACACAGGCAAAAGATATCTCAGCAAATGTAGTGCTAAACCGTGCATTGTGCTTCTTCCCTTTGAAATGTAAAAGGAAAAGCATCTCTTATTGTACTTTTTTTCCCTTTCAGCTAAATGAAAATCTAATAAGAGTCATCCATTCCATTTAAAAGAGAGACCGGGAATTGTTTTCTTACACTTTCAAATATACCTACCTTTTCTCTTCAATAAACTAGAATTTATAGTTCCTGTCTGGTCAATTGTTCCTTAATTAAAATGTTATTGAAGTCCTCAAAGCAGAACTCATAAATAGAAATGCCAGTAGAACACTTATGTGAGCATCTTTAAATCACTTCACTCTGCTTTGACTTGGCAATACTCCTACATTGACTGCTATCTCCAAGGAATTAGCAATAGATTTTGATTTATGAATAACCAAATAAATACACTGTTGATGTTGCAATTTTCTGATAGCAATGCTAGGATGTGACTGAAGGCTTCAGCTGTTGTAAAGTCTTAAATTTTAACTCAAGCCTGTAGGGAATTAGGCAATATAAACCATTTACAGTCTGGGGGACATAAATGAGAGAAAAATGTTCGGTCCCCTTGATCTTATAATAATAATTCAGTACGGCTTCCTATTCTATAGCTAATGTACCTGACAACAAAAATCCATTGATTTCTCATATACTAGTTTTGCTTCAGGTGTCTGTTTTGAACTGGAAATGATGCATAGAGTTTTCTGCAGTATGTCATAATTTTGGTTAAGCTTTTAGGCAAAATAGAGGTATCTGCATAAATCACTGCAATTTCCTCTTTGGAGAAATGAAGGAGAACTGTATTGTTCCAGAAACATATAGCTGGTGCTTTTTCTTTTGTTATCATGCTCCAGAGACTCCAATAGTATTCACAGTATAGAATATTTTTTTCAGCATACTTTGGAACTATGAATGTTTCCCATAGCCTTCTTCATGGCATGGCTATTTTTCCAGTTGTTGTTTTTTTTGACAATGTAATCCTGCAACTGAAAAGTGTGAGCCCTATCATTTCACATCTGCACTCCGCAAATTCTAGTTTGAATAACCCCACAATATTAATATGCTTTCTTTGATTGATATTTATTTTCTCTTGCTTCAATATTTTCATGTTTCTTTATCTTTACCCTTCCAGCACAGAACAAAAGATGACAGTTACTGCTCAGGAAATTCCTGCTCTGGGCAATTGCATGCATTATATTAAAATATTATTATATTGTCCACTATCACAAATGATTCCAGGATGATAAACAATAAAAATAATAAATTTGAAAAATATCAGCAGTACAATGAAACAGATATAATAAAACCAATAAACATTTCAACTACAATTTCAATCTCACAGGCAGTTTGAAGGGTTATACAAATTCAAGTCCTTGGGTATCTTGGGTAACAAGATACTGTTTATCTTAACTTTATGCTGAATGATTGTAAAATACGTACAAGACATAACTCATTAGGATAAGAAATAAGTGTTGACCACAATTTAGGAGATACTGTTTTTCTCTTTAATTGCTTTCCATTATTTCATATATTTTCAGGGTACACGGGGAAGAAATAGAAAAATTGCAACATGTTTTGCTTTATGTTGTAAGATTGTAATCATGTCAATCTCTCCTAGTTCTATTTGTATGCATCTTCATTATTTTCTAAAATAATATAATGCTGCTTCTCTTAATAATTGGATGTAATGTGGATGAGAGTCTGTGAGAGTTTCAAATGCTGCAGAGCTCCTTCAAATGAGTAATGAATTTTCCTTTATTATATTTTATATTCCAGATTGCCAGAATGTGCATCAATTATGTATGTGTGCACAGTTGGAAACAGAAATAAATGTTTTTCGATATCATTAGCCAAGTTTCATCACTTAATCTTAGTGTCACCATCACTTTTCTCATTGTAGCATTTTCCATTTTCAGCATATGGTAATAAAGCATCTAATGGGAAAACCAATTTTGTATAACAGAATGATAAGTTTTCCTTCAACCTCCTTTATGCTCACGTGTAGCTTTTCTGTGTCCTTTCTGATAGATTTTTGCATCTTCCCATTTTAAAATGACTATTATGTCCACAATTTATCACATTTAGAGGAAGATACTTAGTCAAGTACAGTGTTGTGTCTTCCTTTCCAAATGTGACTTTTAATATTGGTCTATATTATTTTTACTCATTTTATTGATAGGAATCTGTGAGATAAAACTGTTTCACAAAATTAAGGACTTTTTCACAAAATAGTCCTTTTATACAGCACACAAAAATATGCTCTTATAGCCTTATTTTACCACCCACCTGCCTTCAATCAAGGACCTGTATACTGCACGAGTCAAAAAGAGGGCTGTGAAAATATTTACCCCTCACATCCTGGACATAAACTGTTTCAAGTCCTTCCCTCAAAACAACGCTACAGAGCACTGCACATCAGAACAACTAGGCACAAGAACAGTTTTTTCCCGAAAGCCATCACTCTGCTAAACAAATAATTCCCTCAACACTGTTCAACTATTTACAAAGTGTACACTACTATTACTGTTAATCTTCTCATCACTCCTTATCACCCATCCCCTCCCACTTGTGACTATAACTTGGTTGCTTGTATCCTCTGTTTCCTAGTATGATTTGATATTGATTGTATCCTATGACTATCATTAAGTGTTGTACATTATGATTCTTGATTCTTAACAAATGTTCCTTCTTTATGTATACTGAGAGTATTTACACCAAGACAAATTCCTTGTGTGTCCAATCACACTTGGCCAATAAAGTATTCTATTCTATTCTATTCTTTACCAGCAAGAAATGTCTGACGTGTGCATTCTTTTTCTATGTGAATCTACATTTAAGTCTCCATTCTCCTATGTAAGAATTGTGATGTGCAGTCTTTCATGGTGGTAGAAAAGATTGTCATTGCTTGCAAAACATTTTGAATATTTATTTCATCCAAATATTTTCATCCAAATAACAATTGTTCTACCAAAAGTGTAGTTGTTATTACTGCTATGACTTCCATGAGAAGAGGAAAAGAAATGCATGAAACATAACAATGTCTCTTTTAATAAAATCCCAGGAACCTAGGAAAGTTGTTCAGAAAGGAGAGGATGTAGAATGTAACACTCCCTTTATTGGGAGAATTTATTTATTTATTTTATTTGGTTTGTCAATTGCTTACAAGATAATAGGTATAAGTAAAAACATAGTTATGAATACATGGATACATATAAGAAAAATAAAAGAAACAATAGGACAGGGATGGTAGGCACATTGGTGCGCTTATGCATGCCCCCTACAAACCTCCTAGGAAAGGGGTGAGATCAATAGTAGACAGTCTAAGGTTACAGTTTTTGGGGGTTGGAAAAGAAACCACAGGGTCAGGTAGAGTATTCCACACATTGGTCACTCTGTTGCTGAAGTCATATTTCCTGCAATCAAGTTTGGTGTGATTAACCTTGAGTTTGTATCTATTGATTGCTCTTGTATTGTTATGGTTGAAGCTGAAGAATTCATTGACAGGTATGACATTGCAATGTCATGATTTTATATACTATACTTAGATTGGACTGAAGGCGGTGTAGTTCTAGGTTTTCTAGGTCTAGAATTTCAAGAATAATAAAGCAGAATATTTGTAGCTCAGGGTTGAAATGAGGCATCCTGGGTGCTCTCTGAGCTTGCTTGTTTTCTTGCAAATGTTTCATTATCCAAACTCGGTAACATCATCAATGCTAGAAGGAAGTGCTGTTTTCTGTCAGTTTATGTTCTAGTCAGTGGATTCAGAAATTTTTACTACCGGTTCTGTGGGTGTGGCTTAGGGAAGGGGAAGGACACTGTAAAATCTCCAGTCAGAGGTGAGATTTGCCGGTTCTCCAAACTACTCAAAATTTCTGCTACTGGTTCTCCAGAACTGGTCAGAACCTCCTGAATACTACCTCTGGTTCTGGTGTCTTGCCTATCTTTGTAGATAGGGGCAGTCTTAAGAGATTCATTAGTTGGCTCTTTGGCAGTTTCTTGATTGGGGTATTGTTTACTTGATTGTTGGTCTGAAGTTAACTTGGAGTTAATCTATGCTGATCTGACGAAGAGGTGCTGGAGTCTTTTTTTTCTTTTCAGATGGTTGATTACCTCTTTTGTATAGTCTATAAAAGTTGTTAATGTCTATGTGTCTATTGATCTCTGATTTGTCAGAATGCCTGGCTTCTAGATATCTTGCAGAATTCCACCAGATGACCCATCACAGTTTCTCTGCATTTATTAGCCAGTGCTAATGAACAGGCCAAAATAAACTGGTTAACTTTCATAATTGATGATGAATTACTCCAGTGATTCTAAAATTGTGGCTTGAAGACCTCTTACAGTTAACAGAGTCTACCAGGTGGCATGACAGTGTCTCCATATTCACAATAAAAGGGCTACTTGTATTTTCCTATCATTACTGACAGAGGGCAAGAGTTGGTTTGTTACAACAATCCCCTATTATACGTGTCAATTAACAGCATATAGAAATTAAACTATAATTATAATCTTTTTCAATAAAGAATAAGAACTCCTATAATCTTAAAAATGACAAGATTAGGATGGATTAATTGAGTGATCCCCTACATTTTCTGAATGTTTATTTAGTGGTCTGTGACTACAGAAAGTTTGACCACTACATCACACTAGCTATTTCTTTTGTTTATTAGTGTTGTTCTTATTAGGCATTTATTTTCAATAAAATAATAACAAGGAATCAATTGATGACAGATTCAGAGGTAGTATAGACACTAGAGCAGGTAATTTTTTAAATGGGGGAATTACCCTCAAAGGGGTCATCTCGCCATATCCTGTGGTGAGCAATTTGTAAATGCCTGTACTTGATGCTGCTGCTGATACACATCAGAGGTGGTATTCAGCAGGTTCTGACCAGTTCTGGAGAACCGGTAACAGAAATTTTGAGTAGTTTGGAGAACCGGCAAATACCACTCTGAGTGGAGATTTTACAGTATCCTTCCCCTGCCATACCCACCAAGCCACGCCCACAGAACCAGTAGTAAAAAAATTTGAATCCCACCACTGATACACTTGTGTAAAACAAAAGTCTGTGAGGGTTTTTTTTCTGAGAGAATCACATTATTCAAGACCAGGCAAAGGAGTAATGGGATGAAACACCTCAAGAACTACTGTGTTAGAGAGTTTATTGTGATTAGGAAAGCTGTTAAACTTTTTGCCTTTGTTTCTGGAAAATCCTAATGATACTTCCTTTCTCCTAGAATGGGTTTTTTTTATTTTGGATTTCTTACTTTAGGAATGGAGTTCCTGATTTTCAGTTGTAAGGGAAATATAACAAATCCTAATTCCCTGAACCAGAATTTGTTATATTTCCTGAGGTACTAACCAAGAATCCATATATATCTTATATATATTATATGTATATCAGTGGTGGAATTCAAAAATTTTTACTACCAGTTCTGTGGGCATGGCTTGGTGGGCATGGTAGGGGAATGATACTGTAAAATTTCCATTCCCTTTCCACTCCTTTGGAGGGCAATAAAAGAAGACCCAGCCGATCAGCAGAGAATAAATGGGGGTAGGGCCAGTCAGAGGTGGTATTTGCTGGTTCTCCAAACTACTCAAAATTTCCACTACTGTTCTCCAGAACTGGTCAGAACCTGATGAATACCACCTCTGATGAATATTTTCCTGAGGTACTATCTCAGAATCCATAAAACAATGTACAGGTAGTTCTTGACTTACAACAGTTCATTTAATGACCGTTCAAAGCTACAAGAGCATTGAAAAAGTGACTGATGACCAGACTTCACACATATGACTGTTGCAGCATTCCCAAAGTTATGTTTGCCAACTGATTCATATTTATAATGGTTGCCTCATATTTATGATGGGGTCATGTGATCACCTTTTGTAACTTTCTAACAAGCAAAGGCAATGGGGAAGACAGATTCACTTAACAATAGTGTTATTAACATAACAACTGCAGTGATTCACTTAACAACTGTGACAAGCAAGGTCATAAAATGGGGAAAAAATTATTTAACAAATGTCTCAAGTAGCAACAGAAATTACTACCAATTGTGGTAGTAGGCTGAGAACTACCTGTACTTCAATGTATGCTTTTAAAGTGTTTATTTAGACATAGGAACATAATTCAGGAAATGCAAAGACTGGATAACTAAGTTCTGAGTCTTATAAATATGAATAAATTCATAGTGGAATTCACAGTGATTGAATTCCTTAAGTTATAATCAGCATTTCATCAAAACTGACACGGCTATGCATAAACATAAAATTCATGGTAAATTTTTCACATGTACTGTGTGAAAACCATGACATCTCTCTATGAAAGAAAAATGTTTTGCCTCCTTATTTTAGTGCTTTGGTAAAAAGTTTCCTTTCAGCCTGCATGTCCATTTTACCTTTCAAAAATGGTGTCGTAAAGGCATTGATTTTATTTTTTTAAAAAAAATTGTTCTCAGTGTTGAAGCACTTCTTTAATCAAAAGTAAATTATGTACAGGCCATTTGGGTCAGTCTAGGCAGCAAAATGAAAAGAGCAATGCATTATGTATTTGTAAATGTCAGTGAAATCTATAGATCAATAATATCTTTTTCTGACTTGGACTGTGCTTTTGTGTAAATTTCAGGTGAAAGTGAAAGGTTCTGTTTTTAGAATTAAATCCTATACAAAAATGGTAGAACCAAGCACATCTAAATTCATCTCCACATAAGTGTCTTTTTAAACTTTTGTTACCTACCATTTGATTTAAAAGTGTTCATTTGACTGCATTTAACCCTTTAGGCCATGGCATATTAATTTCATTATGGCACTCCTCTTGGCATTCCTCTGGATGCTCTTAAAAAGTAGATTATAAGCTTTCATTATTAATATATAGTTACTAAGCAGGCTACTGCCTACAGAAGAGAACAAGTTTTTCATCATCCTTTTAGGCTCCACACCATGGCTCAGTTCTCCTCAGTAGCAGTCGTAAACATTACCATCCCACAGATACATTGGCAGACTAACTTTTTAATTGTTTTAATCAACATTGGAAGCCTGTACTAAGCATCATTCATCAGGTTACAACAGTTGCCTTGCCAGAATTGAATCTCTCTGTCAATTCATTGATAAAGGGCTTGCTCTCCTTGGAAAGTTGCAGGTAGGCTGACATGTAATAACTCTGTAACAGCCCTTTTCTTAGTTAATAGTCCCATCCCAAAAGTATGTACAGCCTCCATCTTACTGCAGTAGTTTACAGAACATATTTGAATTGTTTTATTTCAATGTATATTCAATCCCAGCTGACTGTAGCCACTTATTTTGAGTTTTATTTTGAGTTTGAGTTTTTTGCCTTTAGTTTGCTGTTGTAAGATTGGGACAGTAAGATTGGGACAGATTATAAATGCTGTAAAATAAATAAATAGCAATATTTATTTCTGTGCAAACATTTTTAGAGTTGCATTGTAATCTTTTTTATGAATTTCTTTAAAAAAAGATAAATGCAGAGAGCATTACAACTAGTCCTCAACTTAAGGGCTAGGGTTAAGTCACAATTGGAACCAGATCTTCCATCATTGATACAATTGTGACTTGTGTCTGATTTTATGATCTTCTTTTGTCATGGTTAAGTGAATCACCATGGCCATTAAGCAAATTTTGACTTTGCTTATCAACAGTCACATGACTCTGGGACAGGGAAACCATCATAAATACATGCAGATTGTCACAAACCCAGTGCAGTTGTAAATGCTAGACATAAGTCATTTTGTTCAGTGTCATCATGACTTTGAACATGTTGTAAGTCAAGGACTGCAAAGCAGATCATAGTCCCCTGAAAGTTTTCTTAGAAGATACAAGAAATGTTTTTTCTCCATTGAGCTGCTCCGAGCATCCGTAGGTTGGGAAGTGCTTAGTCTCCTGCACGATAGGCTGAGCTTAATTAATAGGACGCTGTGGCTCCTCCCCCGTCTGCTGCCCAGCGTCCCCAGTTTTTTGCTCAGCCTCGTGACGGTAGGCAGCTTCCTTGCTCGGAGCAGGACAACTGAGGTGACCCTTGTAATCCTTGGAGGGGTTTTTTCTCTAATTTGGCCAAAAATCGTCCTCTTTGTGCCCTAGCGGACTGCGATCTCTAAATTGCAGTCAGAGCGATCGCGGAGCATCTCCAGCGCTCCATGGAGATCGCATTGATAACGTAGGTCTCCTGAAGCTCAGCAGCTCGTTCCCTGACATTTCCTTCTCCCTTCTTTGCCATTCAGCAGAACTGGGCAGCGGTCTCTCAATTCCTCCCCAGAACGCAAGGGTGGGGGCGCTGAAGCCGTTCCTCCCCCCCGCTTTTGGCATTGCAGCAGCATGACTCTGCAGCCGTTATTTTTGGCGCTAATTGGCTCTGTGCCATAAAAACATTGGGGACAGTCCGCCATTGTTCTGCGCGCGTTTCCCCTGCTACTGGCCTCACCGTGTGTCTCGTGAGGCCTCTCCACCTTGTCTTGCAGACAGCTAAGGAATTAATCCCCCTGAGCAAAGGAGGATATTGTCTGCAGCCTCTTCTCTTCTCTCCCTCCGGTTGAGGGAAGGGTTTTTGCATTGAATTCAAGCACTTATGGTTGCCTCAACATAATTTGATTACCAAGGCCCGAGGCCTGTGGGATATCTGTGGACAAAATTTATGTTAAATCCTTGACAGATGGAGTTTTCTAATTTGACTTGCATATAATTCTTATAAATTTAATAAAAAATAATAATAATAAACAAAATAAAATAAATAATAATCATCATAATAATACAAAAAATATATAAAATAAAGGGAAGAGATTAATTGCCGGTTACCTGTCACCGTGCGGCTGCAGGAACCTGGCTGTGTCCTCTGACAATATGATATTCTGTATATATATATATATATATATATATATATATATATATATATATATATATATATATGCATATATCTACATATATATAAAATTACTACATCTCTATATCCTTGTATATATATAGATATAAATTTCTGACCTACTCTACTCAGTTCTACTGTCTTTTTGTTGCAATGGCAAGCAAGGGGGGGGGGGCAATCTTAGAACCAAAGACAGGTCCCAAAAGCCCGGTAAACCTTCAAAGGCCGCAGATAAAGATGCCTCCAGGCGCCAGAAAGCGTTAGAGAGACAGATTGCCAGACAGACTAGGGAGAGAGAGAGAGTCTGTCTACCACGCAATTCATCCCCTCAAACTCAGGTTTAGGATACTCATGCACCGCTAGACTTGTCTTTGCCATCTCGCCCATCTAGCTTCACAAGACCCAGTACTTCTAATCAGCCCAGGAGTACTCCAGAAACTACGTTTACACCGACAGGAGCTGGTTTAAGACAACAAGAGGTTTTTCCAGAAGTCCCTCAAGCGCTGAGGTCCTGGATGGAACTGGCGATTAGCAGGGGTATTGCAGCCGGACTTCATCAATCCGACAGGACCAGACAGGTAACGCTGTCAGACTGTGACAACCAATCAGTCCGCTCCTTAGATAGGTCGGAATTTTAGTACCCGCAGGTACTTCCTCCAATGGGGCCTTCTTTAGTATCTCATGTTCCTCCTGTTGCTGAGGTTGTGACAATTTGGACCCTTTAGACTCAGTTTCCATGCAAGATAGTAACCTTCCACTGGACAGCGAACCCCCAGGAGGGGGTATGTCAGATGATGAAGAGGTCCACCCCGACCAGCCTTCCTTCACGGGACTTTTTCATCCCCAACTCTTTAAATCCCTTCTTTATAAGGCAAGAGCCACAGCTCGCCTTGACAAACCTTCTCCTACCCAGCTCCAGGACCCTCAAGAGCAGGTGGACAACCTCATTTTTTCGCAACCTGCCACTGAAGTTGAGGTTGTTCCTGTTCCCCAAATGTTTTCCGATTTACTCCAGAAACAATGGTCCTCTGCCTCAACACATCCTCCACCTACAAATTTTGACAAAAAAATTTCAATTTAGACCCAGAATTTTCAGACTCACCACTCCAGTGGTGGATGATCCCATCATTTCCTTGGCTTCCCCCTTCTCTGTTCCCACGGAATCAGAGGATGCCCTCAGAGCTGATGACAAAAAAATCAAAATCATACTTAGGAGGGCTCATCTCTCAGATGCTTGGGCGATAAGGGCAGCTACCGCTGCATCCTTTTTTACCAGAACTTCCCTCAGATGGCTTTGCCACCTGAAGGACACTATTCCCTGCTCCAATCTCAGAGCCCATCAGGATATTGCCAAGTTAATGGCGGCCGCAGAGTTCTCTGCTGATGCCACCTTCAATTCAGTAAAATTCTCGGCTCGAGCCATGGCCTCCCAGACAGCGGCCCGTCGGTTGCTATGGTTCAAAAATTGGCAGGCAGATTCCAAAAACAAGTGGAAGCTAACATCTTCCCCAATTTCAGGAAATAAGCTGTTTGGCGCTGCTTTGGATCCCTTGTTGATTGAAACAAGGAATAAAAAGAAGATTCTCCCCTCCCTTCTCCGTCGCTCGACCCAAGACCCTTTCAGCCCTTTCGGAGGAGTTCCTTTCATCCCTCTACAGGGGATCGTTCGCCAATAGGTTCCAGAGGGCCTCTTTAAGGAGGGCTGACAGCCAGAAGGGCCCGACTTCAGGGATAGATCCCACCGTGGAGGACAGGGGAGGAGATCCTTCAGGGGCCCTGGAGGAAAAGGGTTCAGGCGTCCAAGATAGCTGCAGTCAATCACTTCCCATTGGAGGTCGATTGAAAGGGTTTGCAAATAGCTGGGATTCCATTACATCGGATTCCTGGGTCCGTGATATGGTTAGATTTGGCCTGGCACTGGAATTCTCCTCCACCCCCCAAATTTTTTTATGAGATGCCCTATCTCCAGAGATCCTATTAAAAGGAACCTTATGGAGATAGTGATTACTCATCTTCTTGAAATCAGAGCCATTCAACCTGTTCCTACAGAACAGCGAGGCCAGGGATTTTACTCCCTTCTTTTTGTCGTTCCCAAGAGCTTGGGGGGGATGGACGACCATACTAGACCTAAAGCGATTAAACCATTCCTTGGTTTATTGTAAATTTAAGATGAACACATTGCAGTCCATTCTTCTTGGCATAAGGGAAGGAGACTTTTTATCTTCCATAGACTTGACAGAAGCATACCTCCACATTCCAATTCGGCCCTCTCACTTCAAATTTCTCAGGTTTTGTTATAATAACAGGCATTTTGAGTATGTAGCCTTACCTTTTGGTTTATCATCTGCCCCAAGGGCCTTCACTAAAGTCTTGGCTGTTGTGGCCGCTCACTTACAGAGTATCTCCGTCTGGCTACATTGCTATATGGATGATATTTTACTATTATCTTCTTCCTTTGAACAGGCTGAATTGGATTTGCAACTAACACTTCAGGTTCTCCAGCAGCAAGGTTTTTCAATCAATTTGGCAAAGAGCCATTTGGTTCCTTCTACTCGATTACCCCATTTAGGCGCCATAATTGACACAGTACAGGGGCAAGTTTTCCTTTCTCCTGAGAGACTGGAAAGCATCAGGTCCTTAGCTCACAATGTCAGAACGCAGAAACGGGTTCTCCTTGCAGATTTGTCCAAGCTCTTAGGAAAAATGATTTCCTCCATCTCTATTATCCCTTGGGCCTGGTTCCATACCAGATCGCTACAATGGTTTTTACTTCCTTACCAAAGATCAGGGTGAAGCAACTCCAGAGTCAAGGTGCTGGTCCCGACAAGTGTTCGTCTCTCTCTTTATTGTGGACCGTTCCGACAATCAAAGGTTTTCTTCTGAAAGAACCCCACAGGCTGACTATTACTACAGATGCCAGCCTGTCGGTTTGGGGCGCGCATTTCCAGAATGTTTCAACTCAAGGACTCTGGTCAGTACCCGACCAATTACACAACTTCAACTGGTTGGAGCTCAGGGCAGTTCATTTAGCCCTTCGCAACTTTCTCCCTCACGTGCGCATGGGTCATATTCTCATTCTTATGGACAATGTCACAACCAAGGCCCACATCAACAGGCAAGTGGATACATGTTTGAGATAACTCATGACAGAATCAGAGAGGCTGTTCCATTGGGCGGAAAGGAATTTGAGCTCCATCGTAGCGGAACACATTTCCGGGACGGCGAACACGACAGCCGACTAGCTGAGCAGGGCCACAGTCAACCAGTCAGAGTGGCACCTGCATCCGGATCTATTCCAGGAAATAGTTCGCAGGTTCGGCCCCCCACTGGTGGATCTGTTTGCCTCCCCCCAAAATGCACAGCTCGCCAGGTTCATTTCAAGGTATCCAACTCAAGGGGCGGAGAACTTCGATGCCCTCCGTTGCCGGTGGCCCCAGGGTTTCTTTACACATTTCCATCTATTCCTCTGATACCCAAGGTAATTTGCAAGTTGTTGCAAGAGAGATCGGAGTTGATCTTGCTGGCTCCACACTGGCCCAAGAGAACGTGGTTTGCGGACCTCAAGAAACTGTCCATAGCCGAACCTTGGAGAATCCCACCTCGGAAGGTTCACCCTACACAGGGACCGATCCAGCACTCCGAACCTCAATGGCTACAACTAACTACCTGGATGTTGAGCGGAAACATCTGACTCAAGATAATTTTTCTGACCGAGTGATCGCTACCATTCAAGCGGCCAGATGTCCTTCCACAAATTGCATATGCAATGCTACGTGGACCAGTTTCCATAAATGATGCACCAAACTCAACATAGATCTGTGCTCGGCATCACCAGCATAGGTTTTGGAATTTCTACAGGACGGCCTAGATAGAGGGCTTTCCTCAAACACTTTGAGGAGACAAGTGGCAGCTATTGCCTCAGTGGTGAGATGGGCTGGTTTTTCATCTATTTCTCATCACCCAAGGATAAAGAGTTTCCTGAAGGGCGCAATGAATCTACACCCTCCCACGATCCACCGCTATCCCACCTGGAATCTCAATAAGGTACTCTCTGCTCTCACTGGCAGCCCATTCGAGCCCCTGAGAATGACAAGCCTCTGCTATCTCACCTACAAGGTGGTATTTCTAGTAGCAGTCACATCAGACAGACACATTTCGGAAATAGCAGCCTTGTCGGTCCGTAAGGACCTCTGCATTTTCCATGCGGACAGAGTGGTGCTTCAACCTGGTCCGACGTTAACTCCTAAAGTAAACTCGGCTTTTCATACAGCACAGGAGCTAATTCTCCCGAATTTCTGTCCCAACCCTTCTCGGGGCCTGGAGCAACAATGGCACCGCTTGGATGTCCGCAGGGCCGTCCACATATACATTCACCGGACGGCTTCCTTCCGAAAGATGGAGGCTTTGTTTGTGTCTTTTCAACCCTCCACTCAAGCCCAAAAGGTATCACCATCGACTATTGGCAGATGGTTGAGAGCCACGATCGCCAAGGCGTATGAATCTAGTTCATTACAGGTGCCGAAAGGTATCACCGCACATTCCACTAGGAGTGCGGCAACTTCGGCAGCGTGGGCCACGCAGGCTCCTATTACTGAAATTTGTAGGTAGCTACATGGGCTTCTCCATCGCCTTTTATTAGAAAAAAATGATACATTTGCCTCCGCTGAGGCCTCCTTTGGCAGGAGGGTGTTGCAAGTCCATTCTGACAGAGAGGGAGTTCCAAATCAGACGGACTCCCTGCCGTAGGACAGCCAAGCTTTGGTGTGTCCCAACCTACGGATGCTCGGAGCAGCTCAATGGAGAAAGGGCGTTGATACTTACCTGATACGCCCATTCTCAGTGAGCTGCGATGAGCATCCGTCCCCTCCCAATGTCCGTCTGTTTGTTCCTGCTCCGACCAACGATATGGTTGTTGTTGACTTCTCATTTCAATTACTCTGACCTTCCTATGGGCGGGGTTTCATCTCCTTGTTTTCGTCAAAAACGGGGGACGCTGGGCAACAGACGGGGGAGGAGCCACAGCGTCCTTTTAATTAAGCTCACCGTATCGTGCAGGAGACTTCCCAACCTACGGATGCTCGTCACAGCTCACTGAGAATGGGTGTATCAGGTAAGTACCAACGCCCTTTTTAATTTTTTTAGACTAAATTCATAATGAGCTATGCCTCTTTTTATTATTAAACTTTGATCTGCTTAACATTTTTCTTTAAACCCTTCAACAATTGAAAAGCACCCTTGTGTTTAAATTAATTTTCTCTATTCATATAATAATTAGCTACTAACTGATGGTAAAAATATGTCATTTACCATCTCCTAGCTAATATATTAGATAAAATAATCTTGTGACAATGTCAATGTATCTTATGTAAAAATATATGCCTTATGTCTGTCTGTCTAAATGAAAACAAGTATGTCAACCAATATCAATTGAGATATATATTGTATAACAGGAGAAATGCCAGTTTTTGAATCAAAACTTGTCAGTGCCATAAACATTCATGCAGTATGGTATGTGTTTTGTACTGGGATTGGCAGGACTCTGCTACTATTGAATGGAATCTATTGATAATTCATCTTTGGTCAAAAGAGCTAGGACATGAGAAAACTTAATTCTAGCTTTTTTAATTTTTAAACTGTGATGTCAAAAATGCATGTATAATTTTAGAGGAATCTTATGCTCAAGGGAAATTGACAGCACCGACCTTTCTGAGCATCTACTAGCTTCTGGTTCAGTATTTAAAACAGCTACTGAAACGTAGCATTTAAATATTGCTACATCTTGCATGACTAAGAGATATTAAATAGTCTTAAAGAACAAACATCATCTAGTAATGAAAATGACCATCCTACAAAGATTCTAGGGGCTGTTTGTAGGGCTTTGGTTTAAAAATTAGATAAAAACAGACATTGCTACTTAGCTCTTGAAATTCTAGTGCATATTATCCTACCAATATTTTGTTGTTAGTTGCGAAGTCATGTCCAACCCCATGGACAATGTTGCTCCAGATCTTCCCGTCCTTTACTGTATTCTTGAGTCCATTAAACTCACACCTACTGCTTCAATGACTCCATCCAGCCACCTCATTCTCTGTCGTCCCATTCTTCTATTGCCCTCAATCTTTCCCAGCATTAGGCTCTTCTCCAGTGAGTGCCTCCTTCTCATTAGGTGGCCAAAGTATTTGAGTTTCATCTTCAGGATCTGACCTTCTAAAGAGCAGTCAGCGTTGATCTCCTCTAGGACTGATCAGTTTGATCACCTTTCAGTCCAAGAGACTTGCCTAAGTCTCCTCCTGCACCAGAGTTCAAAGGCCTCAATTCTTTGATGCTCAGCCTTTCTTATGGTCCAACTTTCACAATCATACATTGCAACTGGGAAACCCATAGCCTTTACTGAATGCACTTTTGTTGTCATGGTGATGTCTCTGATTTTTAGTATGCTGTCTAGATTTGCCATAGCTTTCCTCCCCAGGAGCAAGTGTATTTTAATTTCTTGGCTATAGTCCCCATCTGCGGTGATCTTGGAGCCCAAGAAAATAAAATATGTCACTACTCCATTTCTTCCCCATCTATTTGCCAGGAATTGAGAGGGCTGGATGCCATGGTCTTAGTTTTCTTAATGCTGAGTTTCAAGCCAACTTTTGCACTCTCCTTCTTCCCCTGCATCAAGAGGCTCTTTAGTTCCTCTTCATTTTTTGCCATTACATTGGTATCATTTACATATCTGAGGTTGTTATATTTGTCCTGGCAATCTCATCTAATCCTGCCTTTTTCATGATGTGCTCTGCATATAAGTTAAATAGGCAGGGTGACAGTATACACCCTTGCCGGACTCCTTTCCCTATTTTGAACCAATCAATGGTTCCATGTCCAGTTCTCACTGTTGCTTCTTGATCCACATAGGTTTCTCAAGAGACAAATAAGATATAGTAGGAAATAAAAATCTGATATCTAATTAACAAAGATATTGAGAAGATTAGGAGAGAATATGAATGTAATAAACAGCATTTATAGAGCACTCTTGTGTTTTTAATATTTTTATGTACATTATCATTTTCTAAAAGACTTTAGCGTTGCTCTTTTTTCACAGCTAATGGTTGATGAAAATGACTTGGAGAAGAACTGTATGGCACACTTGCTGAATGTACAGATTAGAATTGTGTACTTCCTGATTCATAGTATAATCTATTGACCATGTCACTATGTAGAAATGAGGCCAATGTCATAGGAAAACCAAAGAAAGCCTTGAAGTCATGTGTATAACTTACAATTTAAATTTCTAACTATCAGGATGTAGAAAGGAATTGGAATATCGTACTGCATCAAATTTGTTGTAAGACTTAGCTTTGTCCTTTGGCTGCCATCATTCATCTGAACTTTAAATACTTTTTAAGTAACAACTAAATGTAAATGAGTCAGGAACTAGGAGTGTCTTGCTGGGAATCTTTAAAGCTTTTCCAGTATGAGAAGCACCATCAGAATATCATTACCACAACTATTGCATCATCACAACCTATTTCTTGCACCCTTTCCACATCTGATAGAATTGTCTTTGCAGAGGAACTTTGAAAATTGCTCTGAATATAGCTACTCTTTCTTAGGAACTTGCAGGGTCAATAATGCTGAGAAGGATGACTTGTATCCAGAATGATCAGCCAGTTTTAGACTGCCTGCCATATTCTCCCACAACACTAAATGACAAGAAGCAGGTACAGAAACAAAGAACTTGTTATGAACTCTCTTCTTTGGTTAAGCGCCAACAGCAAAGAACTGAAGTAGGATAAGCTATGCTAGGAATTGCTGACACTGTCAAGCATTCTTCCAAATCCACTGACATATAGATAGAAATTGCACTTGAATGCATGTTTAGATACATATTGACATATGACAAGTGTTCTAAGAAAACAAAAAATCTGCCATTGATAGAACTGTTGAAACAAAAGCTGGGGCAACTTTCTTACTGTTTCCCCACCCCCCAATGTTTGAAGGGTTTTCAAGACCAGAAAATAAAGGAGACATTTTTTCAATGTGATTGGACAGCCTTCATAACCAGGTTTTCTCAGAGCATTATAATATATTGAAACCAAAAGATTACATGTTGAATAACTATAGAAATATCTGATAACAGGAACACATTAAAGTATATAATAAAACAATTTAAAATCATACTAATTGTAGAAAATATCCATGAATAGAATTAGAATTATTAAAATTAGAATTACAAACAAAAGAAATAGCAATAATAGAAATAGAGATAGTAGAAATAGAAATAGGAATAGAACATAATAGAATAGAAACAGAGTTGGAAGGGACTTTGGATGTCTTCTAGTTGAACCCCCTGCTTAGGCAAGGAACCCTATACCACTTCAGACAAATGGTTATCCAATCTCTTATTTAAAACTTCCAGTGTTAAAACATTTACAACTTCTGGAAGCGGGTTGTTCCACTGATTAATTGCTCTGTTAGGAAATTTCTCCTTAGTTCTAAGTTGCTTCTCTTCTTGATTAGTTTCCAACCATTGCTTCTTATCCTACCCCCAGGTGCTTTGGAGAATAGTTTGACTTCTGCTTCTTTGTGGAAGCCCCTGAGATATTGGATCACTGCTATCATGTCATCCCTAGTCCTTGTTTTAATCAAACTAGACATACCCAGTTCCAATAACATTTTTATATGTTTTAGTCTCCAGTCCCCTAATCATCTTTCTTGCCCTTTAAAGTTGGCAAGATAATATATTGAAAGACTTTAGAGAATAAAAATATTTGCCAAGAATTGAAAGGACAATCAGCATCTAATGTCATTCATGCAAAGACATTCCAGAATTAGGAAGCTATGATTGAAAAGGCCCAGTCCCTAGATCTACTAAGGACTATTAAGACACCTCCAGAAATTCTTCCAAACACTTAGAAACAAATGCAGGTTCACAACTGATATTATTCACTTTATAAATTAAAGGCTTTATTCACACATGGACTTTGAAAAAGCAGAAAGAGAATTGATGCCTTTGAACTTTGGTTTTGAAAAAGACTTGGAAGAATATCAAAGATAGTTAAGAAAACAAACCAATAGATCATTGAAAAAATCAACACAGAGTTGTTACTCAAGGCACAAATTACACAATTTTAATGTTTACATACAGGAAGCATGCCATACAATTCTTCTGCAATTGGACATATAATTGATGGAAATATTGTTTCATATATTCCATGCCTGGAGTGTACAAAGAGGCCATAGGTAAAAGTTATCAGTGATGCTTTGTGTATAATCTTTAAGATTGCACAACATGTTGTCCAGTATTCTCATTTATGTGCAGCTTCTTTCAGTTCTGCATTAGTACAATAGTCTTAATACCATCTTTGTTCAAGTTTTAGATAATGTTAGGTTGCATGGTGTTGTGTGGGATGCATCAACAAATTTGCAATCTTTCTTTGGCCAGTCATATTTAAACATTCTTCTATTATCTGCATTTGAGTATAATTATGGGACTCAGGGTATTCAATTATAAAGAAATACACATCTTCCTCAAATTCTTCTGGTTCTGCAGACATTATGAAGCAATTAGATAAAACCAGTTAGAATTCCTCCTTGAAGACAGAGCTGACCACTGAAGACTATTATCCACAGTGTGAGATTTTAATCTTATGGCTAGATGCCTTTAACTGGAGCTGCACAGTTCCATGCCCAAGATGGTGATCATACTCAAAATCTGCTCTCTGCAACAAATGTTTTTAAATGGGATTCTGAATTGATTGGGTAATATGTTACAGACTGAAAGTGAGGCATCCTTTCCATTGGTTGTGTATCGCGTTCTGTAAGTCAGAATTTACAGAATGTTAAATATTGTCTGTCTCCAATGATTAGCCCATCCTGCTT
Organism: Bungarus multicinctus; assembly: GCA_023653725.1. Taxonomy (NCBI): domain Eukaryota; kingdom Metazoa; phylum Chordata; class Lepidosauria; order Squamata; family Elapidae; genus Bungarus; species Bungarus multicinctus. The sequence continues at coordinate 90,017,987 of CM042842.1, read as the reverse complement.
TAAATGAGAACAAAAGTAGATTTTGCTCATTTATCATTTATTTCTCCATGTGACAAATTTCCAAGTGTGTGTTCCCATCTTTGCCAATTTCTCCAACACAAGCATTTAGATCTCCTACAATGATGATGAGATATCACTGTGTGGACGGGAGATCAACGTAGCTTGGATTTGGGAACAGAATTTATCCTTTGTTTCAGCAGAGGTTAGCTGAAATACAGATAGAAACCATCTGCATTTGAATAGTAAATAATGAAGTCAGCACAGCAAATTGGATCAAAATAGGCTGAAATGGCATACGATGGTTAGATGCCTTTCTGTTCACTGCAAAATAAATGTACTGATCATCCGCTGAGTGGCATAACATCATTCATTCTTCACCAGGCAGTTGCTATTCAGATAATGATATTCCCAATATTCTTTAACATAATAATTCATGCACAGTAATTTCCTTCTGACTAATAAGGATATTCTTCTCTTACTGAAAGCCAGTATGGACATTCTAGATAATCAGTGTTGGCTATTTCTTTGGGATGAGAATTTTCCATTGTTGACCTTGATTAATCATTTTCATCAGTACTGAAGGCTTTGTTATTTGCCAGTACTAAGATATCAGCTGCATCCCCAGTAATATTATTTAGTGAATATTTCTTCTCATGGCTTAAGTAGGTTCATACTCATTTTGCCTCAGTTTTTTGTTACCATCCATGTAGCTGGCTTATATATAAATTAAGAAAAGTATGTTTTGTTGCCAGAATCACTTTTCATGAACAGCCATATAAAGCTAGGGAGGGAGGATGGATGAATTGTTGCTTCAGAAGGAATGTATAATAAATTGAACATATTTTAATTTTGGAATGTGTTGTATGAATATAGAGTTGACGGTTATTTTGAGAATGACATGTAGATATATAATACTTATATAATGGAAGTATAGCCTGAGTTAATAGAATGCTTAGCAAAATATTCCTCTCTCAACATGTACTAGGATAAAGATGTGTGATATGCCTTTATTATTTTAAAAAATGGATATAGTAATATTTGTACTGATATTACAGGTATATTAGCTGGAATACAGTTACATTAATGTTTGTGGGCTTTTATATACAGACAATGGCATGTAGACAATAGCTAAGAATCAGAATAATGCACAGTTAATATTTGATTGTATAGGACAATAAGGATTGTAGCTTTGAAAAATAATACTTCAAAGTCAAGATAATTGTGTTTGAATGGGGAAAATATTATGAATTATGACAAGTTATACATAGATGTTGAAAAACAGACTAGGTAGATGAGCTATGCATACCTTGAACAATTAAAGACTAGCATAAAGATAATTGCTAAAGATTAGAAAATGGATATAGAAATCTCAAAATATGCCAAAGCTGGTAGAAAAGTAGGGAGTAGTATGTAATCTGCTGAGAATGATGAAGGTTTAATGAAGGAAGTGAAAATAGTTTTATATAATATCCATTTATAATGCAATAGAGTGGGTTACTTTTTAATTATGTGTGATCATACAAGAAAAAAGGATCAGGAATGAATAGACTGCTGAATGAATATAGATTGAATAGAAAAAAATGAAAAGCTGATAGCAAAAAAAAAAGAGTACTGGGGTGATTTGGTCACACTAAAAGAGTGAATAAAATCTAAAGTACAAACTAAATGAAGAAAGAGTAGATAGATTGAGAGGAAGGGAAGGATTAAGAAAATTGTAACTGAATGGAATTTATGAGACCCTCAAAAAGAAAGAGGCAAGAAGTTTAAGGAATGGAATATTAATTGGCATATTGATGTAATGATAGAAATAAGATGCTTTTGAGGATGATGAATGCACAGAGAGCTATAAAGAATATATTTGCGTAACTTACCTCACTATATTTATTTACCTTATATCTTTGATTTCTTTGGTGTAGTATTTCTCATTCTTATACATTGCATAGACTTTATTATTCCAAAAAGGAAAAGCATGATTGGAATAGGTATATACTTTTTTTATAATTCATTCCGTACATGAGGCTGCAAAAAGGTTACTGTATACTCTTTTATTGTATTGATTGATCAATTAATTGATTGAATGATTGCTATCATCTAGGGTTTTTTATAGCCAGATGCAATAACCAGCTGATCTACAGATTTTCTCAGTCTATATTTTGGATGCAACTTTGGATGAGCATCAGAAGAGACCCTGATTATTAATATTAAAATCCACAGTTCAAATACAGTATGCCTCCAGAGAGGAGGATGTTCTTTGACAGCTCTTCAAATAAAAGACTCTCTTCTATAATGCAAGACAGAGTGACACTAATTCGTGTTCTTTCTGTATCAAATATGTGAATGTTTTGATACATTTTCCCAAAAGCTCTACATCATGGAACTTGAAATCCTTTCCCCAAATCTTTTAAGAATGAGTACTAAATTGCAGGATATTTCTTATGAAGAGACATTTTTCATAAGTCTGACGTCAGATCATAGTTAGTAAGATAGGCAATCAAACTGTTCCATCAAGAATTCTGAGTTAATGTCAGCTTCATTGGTGATCAGTAGGAGGAACAATCAGTTTTCTTGATAGAATAACATGAAGCACAGTGGTGCATTTTGACTCATGTATGAGTCTTCTATTTATAACCAACAGGATGGTTCTTTAATGAACCAGAGGTATTAGTATTTTTATTGTCAAATAATAAATACAATGAATTTCAAAATTAAAGACACCAGAAACACACTGGATATTTACAGATAGAGTATTCAATAGTGAGATTGTCAATTATATATTTGATTTAAGAACAGTTAGTATATAACTTTAAGGAGTAGATATACTGTAATTAACTCCATGTGAAACAAATTACAAAAATCCATTTAAGAAATGATGTCAACAAGAACAGCCATGGTTTTTCCAGAATTCCATAGTACATTCTACAAACATGAACTGGAATGTTTGGAAGAATGGAATTCTTTTTTTTTTTTTTTTTGCATTGGAACTGTCTCATCAAATACATAGCTGATATTCACTAAACTCAAGACAAAAGGGGAATGTATTGCTACTTGTGGTTGATATTAGTTACAAAGTCATGTCCGACCCATTGCAACCACATGGACAATGTTCCTCCAAGCCTTCCTGTTCTCTACCAGCTTCTGGAGTCCATTAAACTCACACCTACTGTTTCAGTGACTCTATCCAGCCACCACATTCTCTATTGACCCCTTCTTCTATTGCCCTCAATCTTTCCCAACATTAGGCTCTTCTCCAGTGAGTCCTTCTTTCTCATTAGGTGGCCAAGGTATTTGAGTTTCATCTTCAGGATTTGGCCTTCTAAAGAGCTGTCAGGATTGACCTCCTCTAGGACTGATCAGTTTGATCACCTTTCAGACCAAGGGACTTGCCTGAGTCTTCTCCTGCACCAGAGTTCAAAGGTCTCAATTCGTTGGCACTCAGCCTTTCTTATGGTCCAACTTTCATAGCCATACATTGCAACTGGGAAAACCATAGCCTTGACTATACTCAGTTTTGTTGGCAGGGTGATGTCTCTGCTTTTTAATTTGCTGTCTAGATTTGCCATAGTTTTCCTCCCCAGGAACATCTTTTAATTTCTTGGCTGCGGTCCTCATCTGGGGTGATCTTGGAGCCCAAGAAAATAAAATTTATCACTACCTCAATTTCTTCCCATCTATTTGCCAGGAATTGAGAGGGCTGGATGCCATGATCTTAGTTTTCTTAATGTTGAGTTTCAAGCCAATTTGTGCACTCTCCTTCACTTGCATCAAGAGCTATATGCAATAAGAGACAATTTATTCTTGCATCTAGAGAGGTTTGCTTAGTAATGTTTAAGAAAGGTTTGTTGAAATGAATAGGATAATTATCAATTAATAACAGAGTTGCCACTGACATCAGTAGATCTATTTGAATAAATCTGAACTCAGTTCTGTGTATAAACAACTGAATGCTTTCTGTAATGGATACTTGGCAAAAAGGGATACATACTAAATACAGATAACTTATTGCAACAGACTTTGTCCATTGGTTTGAGGTGAAAATATCTCCATTCAGTGGTGGGATTCAAATTTTTTTACTACCGGTTCTGTGGGCATGGCTTGGTGGGCGTGGTATGGGAAGGATACTATAAAATCTGCAGTCAGAGGTGGTATTTGCTGGTTCTCTGAACTACTCAAAATTTCTGCTATCGGATCTTCAGAACTAGTCAGAACCTGCTGAATACCACCTCTGTCTCCATTGTATTTGAAATCTGGTAAACTAATTTGGGGACCTAACAGCTTCCTCTAAAGTAAGTATTAAGGCCCAGGAGAAGAAGAGGTGACTAGATAGACATTTTCTAGCCCTAAAAAGGGTGAGTGTTGAAATGCTACTATCTCCAGCTTCCTAATGTAACCTGTCAATAAGTACCAAAAAAAGAATAGTGGAATACAATTATATGGCAGGATGTTGTTTACAGACATTTGGGATTCAAACTGCTTTTGATAGAGATAAATGAAAACCACACATCCAAATTCCTATCTTCGGAAGATTTGTGTATCTATTTAGGGAGTCCTCTGAAAACAGGAACTTTAATTTTAGAATGAATCTGGAATGTAATGCATAATTCTAAAAATGCCATGCCAAGAAGAAGAAGTCATCCATTTGATCTTGTAGAAAATAACATAAAAACTCACGTTATTTTCTGTAAAAATATTTTTTAAAGTAAATTTGTGAGCAGCCTAAACCAGAACAATACATTTAGGCATGGTTAGCTGTTAAAAATGAGCTAATTCAGAAGAACCACATTTAAATAAATATAATGCAAAGACATAATGGCTCAAGATAATAGTTTTGAATGGGGAATTATAATGACTTGGAGTGCATTTTACAAGGCAATTAATACACACAAAAATGTAGTGCCATTCAGTTAATGGAAGACAGGGCAGGGAGGAGGGAGAGAGATAGAAAAGAAAAAGGAGACGGTTCCATCAGATAAAAATAAGGGTTGATTCTCTTTTCAGAAGGATCGCTGCTTACAAATATAATACAATGAGAGGGGTAAAAAATAAGCATGTCAGGTTCTATAATGCAGCTTGTAAAATCAAGAAGATTAGATTCTCAAGACAAGCAAATAGGCGGCTGCTTTTGCATATGCATGTGACTTCTGGGGAAAAGATAGTTGCAGATTCTGATTTTGTCCTCCCAACATTTCCAATAAAGCACCTAAATTTACTTTATTCTCATTAAATCTCATATATCATCACTTTCATTTTTTGAAAGGCAGTGTTGCCAATGATTGGACGCTCTTAAATGATTATTAGATTTTATTGACTCAAACATAAGGTAACAGATGAGGAAACATAAACTCGGTAGGCTTATGAGAAAAGCCTTAGTGATATAAAATAGAAACATTTCACAAAAGGGCTATTATTCCTTACAAGAACACAAGAACTGGCAACTGTTTGTATGGCTAGAAAGGCTACTCACCACCAGCACAACCAACAGGCATTATAAGAATGTTATTCCCCAAAGAAAGGGAATATGTACAGGAATTATATATTAATGATAACATTTAAGCATAAAAAGCTTGCAATGTATAAACTCCCAATGGAATTACAGCTCACTTGCCCACCCCTTTTTGTTTACAGATTTTCCTCTTTTTTCCAGATTTCTTTGCACAGGATTGTAAAAATCTATCTATTGTCTGTCCTTGCATAGCATTACATAATTTCCGGTATTTCATGTATATAATATTTTATGTACAGGTATATAATATTTCATATGAGGCATGGTGACACAGTGGTTAGAATGCAGTAAGCAGGCTAACAGACTGCTTACTCCAGGAGTTCAATTCTCACCAAGCTCAAGGTTGACTCAGCCCACCATTCTTCCGAGATTGGTAAAATGAGGACCCAGATTGTTCAGGGCACTATGCTGACTGTAAACAGCTTAGAGAGGGCTGTGAAGCACTGTGAAATGCATATAAGTCTAAGTGCTACTGCTATTGCTTTATATAATTTTATTGAGCTTGGTGAACACATTTTTGCACCAAGGATAAAGGACTGGACTAAGGAATAACAGCTAAGCCCTTTAGTCTGTAAAGTATGTGCTTCCCCCCCCCTTGTGTGCGTGTGTATGTGTGTGTGTGTGTGTGAGAGAGAGAGAGAGAGAGAGAGAATATCCCTATCTAGGGAAAAGACAAATGCTCAATTTCTACTGTTTTAAGATTTAAATGAAACAAAGTCATTCTACTCTGCCCAAATTGAGAAATCTGTTTTAGAAACCAAAGTATTTTGTATTAGTGAGTGAACATATATAAAAAAATATCCAGCTGAGTCCAGCCAGCATACAAAAGGACTCCCTCTTACCCCATGTTGCTCTGGAAGCTCAAGTCTACTGTTAGAGCAGGTTGGGAATACAGAGGCTCAAGGGAAGAAAGAGAAAAACCCCAGACTTTAGTCACATAATATCCATATATGTCAAACAGTTATCTAATTTACTAGGATCACTAAGTTTTCAATGAAGGGTGCTAAAGTGTTATGTATTAAGAATCCAATATAGAAAGCTAATGGGGCTAATGTGATTATTAATTCTACTGACATTAGAAAGTGGAAAGTAGCAGATACAAAATGGTACCTTGAGTAAGGTATATAACATCTTATTTCCCTCCTTGCTCTGCATGGAAAACCACAGTCTTAATTAGTATGCATATACTATTTCCTCTTCCCCTGAGCAGTAGCCTTTTTTATGGTGTTGTCTATCCTCCAAACCCAGGATACCACAGTTTGTAGACAAAATTAGCTGCAGAAAAACATAGCCTGCTTATTTTCTGTGATTAGTTCCAGAGGGAAGCAATAAGCTTCCTGTAACATGCTTAATGGTTAATGAGCCATCAATGGTCTATAGAATTGCTGAATCTTTAGTTAGGATACCTCATAGTAATATTAAGGTAGCAATTCAGCCAATTGATGGCCAGAGTCCTATAGCTCAGAGAATTATAAAATGAAAGACTAATAGAATTTGAAGAGGTCATTTAGGCCATGGAATCTTCTTCATTGCAGGAACTCAAATAAAAACAGTCCCAGTAGATGACTGCCTAGCCTCCACTTGTACACATCCAATGAAGAGAAGCCCATTCATCTCCACTACTAGTTAACTAGTTCTACTGTTTAACTGCTTTTATTATTAGAAAGTTTTTTCCTAACATCCAAAAATTGCCTTCTTTTTAATTTAAATCCATAATGTATGGATCTTGGGCTTCTTGGTGAAAGCCTTTCAGAAATTTGAAGAGTGCTTCTCAGGACTAAACTTCCCACTTCATTTATGAACCTCTCTTTGATTTTAGCATTCTTATTGTTGTAACTGCTCTTCTGTGAACTTGTTCTTGTTTCTCCAAATCCTTCTTAGGTTGTGGTGCCTACAACATGAGGGAATGGATTCTGACCAATGTAGGAAGAATTATTACATTCCATATTTCAGTCTTGATATTTAAATTGATCCACCTTAAATAATTCACAACTGATATTTACTCATTGTGCTCAGAGAGAGATATACCTGCTGCTAGCTAGGACTTAACTTATAGCCTCCTGATGGCGAGGCAAGAGCTCTAACTATAGGTCAGTGTACCACTATGGAACAGCTTGCATCCTGCTACAATATCTTTAGTACCATCAAGCAAAAACGTCTGCCTAGCTCAGGTCCTTGGGAAAGACTCAATAGGTTGATAAAAATGTTAAATCCAGTCTGAACATCTGACTGATTATGCAACAAACTATAATAATAATTTGGCTAACTATTTTGTCACTAATAATAATTCCAAGCAGAAGTAGTTAGCAATAATTTCTCATCTGATATTCAGTAATGCTTCTTGATCATAATTACTCTTGATTTCATAATCAAGGAGAAATGCAAGTACAAAGGCATCAAAGAAAATATGACAAAATAAGACAAATATTTAAAATATTCATTAACAAATCCAAAAGAAAAAATTGATTTTTCATATTTTTTTTTTGTTTCCCAAACAGGAGAGCATTTAAATATACAACCCGCAACCTAAAATTGTTTTTGGAAAATGTCCAAATTCATTAGAAATAAAGAAGGGAGGAAACAATAAGACAACATCTGAAGGCATATAGCATTGCGAATGCAATTTGAGAAAGAGAAATGTCAGATTTTAGTTAAATACATTTCCCCACCTGATGTGCCTGCATTCAGTTGTTCCTTCCTAAAGCTTTTTTTCACTTTAAGTGTATGAATAAATAATATTTGGACTTTGTTATCAACATTAACATTCTTATGGTCATAAAATCAAGGAAAGGCTGTACTCTGCAATAATTTTGAACATGTGAAATGACTCAGACACATTAATGCTTTAAAGAAATGCTAGTTTCAAAGAAATTTTCTGTGTAGCAAACTATAAGTTTTGTCAAGGAATGTATAGTTCATTACATTCTTACTAAGAAGTAATCTTGCTACTAGTATTTATGCTCTTGGCTTTTACAAGAATATTGTGCTTCTAGTAAAATTTTCTGACTATGTACATGGAATGATACTATAGTTTTAGAACCAGTACCTAAGTTGATGAAGAGTAGGTATTTTTTTCCCAGAACATTTTGCTTGAAGTTGAATTCTTCTGTTTATTGTTTGGGTTTTAAAATAATATTAATGTAGTTAGTTTTCCAACCATCCTCTCAAAAGGAATTTATTTCTCTAGTTAAAAAAAAACCTGCTAAACTGTTCTTGTTCCTCATCTATCATACATCAAGAGCATCAATGTGAGAAATTCTGATTTGTAGAAGTATATGTGTCAATATTGGTTAAAGTTCAGCAGATACAGCATTTGTTTCAAAACATTATTTGTAAAATTGCCATATGGTGCTTTATTGTACTTTCAGGATACTATCTAAACCAAAAAATACATTAAATCCCTGTAAGAACTGAAGTCAATGCAGTATTTTACAGAGAAAGCAAATGAAAATGTACTTTATAGCTGAGCAATTCCAATGTGTAAAAAAAAAACCTTGGCATTTTTAACAGATATTACTCAGTACTGATTGTGCTAATTATTGGGTTAAAGGGGTCCAATCTGTTTTGGGGGTCTCTACATTCATCAGTATGAACATTTAAAGATGGCAAATAGAGCCTTCAAAGGATTGTTTCCCAGCATTAAAAAAAAGAACCAGCCAAACTTCTGCCATTAAAAGATCAAAATCAGAGTTAGCATCCAAAAATGCTGAAATGAATTTCATACTTGAAAGGCTGCTGAATTAGTGAAATTGACTTATCTGATTAGAGAAGGAATAGTAACAATTATTATAAAAGACTGGAAACCTTTTATGGACTTTTTGCTGAAAATTAGATAAAAACAAATTGGGGATTTGGGATTGACTGTGTCAAGCTTGACAGACTGATTAAAAACATTGTGTAAAGGAAGAAAAGAATGATATATAACTTAGGAGGGCAGAAATGATAATTACCATATTTGTAATTGCTATAAAGAAGATTAAATCATTTTTTTAGATATTTTTCTTTTTCTTTCTTTTTGACCTCTCTGACTTTTACTTTGTCTTTAAGTTTTTCATACCTTTTTATTTATTTTAATTTTGTCTGTACATTTCTGCAGTTTTTAATTTTTGTATACTTTTTCCTCATTAAAATGATACATTTGATATACTTAAAAATTAAAAAGAAAACAATTTTTTCAACATGTAATATTGAAACACTCCAAGTTTCAACAAACTTTCACTATGAATGTAAGACATCAATGGTGTCTTACATTCAACTGCCTCTTACGTTGTGGAACTGCTGGAATTCTAATATGTATGTTTGCCAAATATTTCGCAAAGTGGAAGATGTACTGCTGTGAACTGTTCTCAGGACTTTTCTTGTGAAGAATTGTCATTGTGCTGGAATAATAACCCTCAATTTTGGGAAGTAATTTAGAATAATAATATGATCAATGTCACAAGATATCATGTGGATCTCTAAGATAATCTCTGCATACGTGTGTGTCAATGGTATTTATTGTTTGAGTATGCAATTGCACATTTACTTTTATGTTGGACTGCAACTCAGAAATGTTTCATTTCTGATAAATCGATATCTAATATAGTTCTCCACCTAAAGACATTGACCACTTTTTAAAGTTTTTAATAAAAGTAAACAGAATTATTGATGTTTTACTTCAGCATCAGAAAATAAAAGGAGTGATGCACTCCTCCAATTTTCTGTATGTTATCAGTTAGTTGAGATGAAAATTTGGGGGGAAATGTATATACTTCTGGTCTAGAAAGTCTGTACCCTGTGGATAGTTGAAAAGTCTTTTGTGATCTAAGCAGTAAGCCAGCATAAATTGTTCCTTCTTTCAAAAATCACTGGGAGTCAGGTGGCATATAAATTTATTATATTTCTGATTTGGATGTCATTCATTTGTTTTATTGTCTTAATGCTTTTATTTATTTTTTAACTTTGTAGTTTTAAACTTTTGAGCCACCCAAAACTACATAGGTGAGATTGATGGCTATATAAATTGAAATAAATCAAAAGACAATCTGAATCAATTTTAATAACAGTAATAATAATAGCACTGTAGGAAAAACCAAAGTTGAGAGGAACTTAGCTTATTTACTTAGAACTCTTGTATGTTTCCCTTTTGCCTTACATTTTTAGCTGATTCTCATGTGAATGTTGCATGCTATCAGCTTATAATTGCTTTTTCATATGGTACAATTGACAGTGCCCAGTTCATATTTGCTGTGAATTCATTTCAGATAAACATCTGATGCAAAGAGATTTGAATTCAGCGTGCAAGCAGGAAGACAGCAGAATAAACCTGACATTTTAACATATTTTCTTTTCACTTTCTCCTCTCTCTATATATTTTGAGTAGCTTTCTGAATGCTCTGCTTCTCTTCCTGATTTCAACCAAAAATTTATTTTGTTGTTTTGTCTTAAGACAAGTTGTCATGGACAAGTAGAAAGAAAATAATGGTTTACATGATAGGACATAAATAGGACCTTAATTGTATATTTATCTACATTTCAAATTATATAACTACCAATCTCAAATTCATAACTCTGGGAAGCTAACATAAGTTAAAAACACCATATTACCATATATAGCTACAGTAAAATTTTAAAATGAGCTGTGTACAATGGTGAACATCAGATTATAAAAAAAAGTATATTTATTTGATTTATATTTCATGTTTCTTGACCATCCACTTCCCTCATATACAGCTTCTTCTCAAAGAAAGTGGCAGGATTTGCTACCATATGATTCAATGATGGATAACTAGTCAATTATAAAATGGTATTGGATAAATCCATAGGGAGGGGGAAAAGAATGTGTTAAAGTATATGAATACTGAAGAATTAATGTTAGCTACAGATGTAAGATACGTCCAAATATCAATTGTAGGAAAGCAACAGCTGGAGGTAAATATGTCTCCTTATCTTTTTTGTGAGTATACCTAAAATAACTTGTCCATTGTAATACTTGATTGGCATGGGCTTTGATCTAATCCAATAGCTTTAGGATTATGTTTTGAAATATTGAGGCAAAAACATTGAAATGGTTTCCCAATGCAATCTTTTAGGACTTAAAAAAATGCTCTTCCAATTTCACCTATAAGCCTGGTATTTTCTGGAGATCTCCTATTCAAGAAAAAAGTTGGCTCAATTTTGCTTACTTGTAAATTCATACACAGTTCGCTATGACATACCACCTACATTTATATACAGCTTGTCTAAAGACAGTTATGGACTATTTGCGGCTTTTCTATCAAGGAAACTTCTCAGGTCCTGTCTTGGCATCCTGCTGGAGCTTCCCTTGCTATATCATTATGGGATGAAGATGACTATGCAAGGATTGGACATTAGATGAATCTCAACATCACTGTGAGTTATACCTTGAGGATGCCTAATATAATCCAATAAAGAAAAGTTTGTATGGAAGCCTTTGTAGTGTTTAACTCCTTATCTCAGGCAATATTTATCTTTCCAAAATACCAAAATAGGCATCCTCAAGGTATAGCTCACAGTTATGTTGAGATTCATCTAATGTCCAATCTTTGCATAGTCGTCTTCATAGTGTGAAAAGATGGTTATCTTCATCCCAGAACGGTACAGCAAGGGAAGTTCCAGCACGATGCTGGGGTCCAGGTAAGAATGAACAAAGGCTCTCCCAAACCCAACTAGAGGTCAATTCACTGTCCAATCAGGATTACAGATGTGACCACATGACATGAACTATATGTCCGATGAGGCATTAACTGCATTTCCATGAAGCATTCCCTTAAGGGGACAGCTCCCAATTCCCAACTAACGATATACTGTCTAACCAGCACAGGTCCCTATTAAAGCAGAATGTTCCTGAAAAAGAAATGATCTAATACTTTCCTACTTTAATAGGGAAACCCAGGAAAGTCAGCTAAATCATATATCTAATTCTTGTACTTTTTCTATCTGAAATAATTGTTTCACCCTGTGTTTCAATATAAATGGGTTCATATGTAGTATGCTGAGTGAGCCACTTGATATTATAGTTGTAAAGATGGAATCTCCTATTCTCACTTTCACTGTAAAGAGTTTTCTTATTGACTCTCAACCTTTTAGCATTAAAACAAACATTTTCAGTTTTTTCACTGATGCAGTAATAATGTTTGTTTCTGAAACTTCAATTTATGGGATCTGGAATAAGAAATGTAATTCTGCTAATCATTTTAACAGCCACATATATTCAATATTTCTTATGCTATCTTCTAATTTTTTAAAAAAGATTTCCAAGTATCAATAAGATTATTTTCATACAAATTATTAATATGGTAATAATATTAATTTACTAAATATTTGAAATATTTCTATGCTACTGATACTGATATACTAAATATATTTCTGCACTGTAAGAGATGCTTGAGAGAACAAGTCTATTAAGTCTATTAAGCCTGAAACCATCACAGATTCCTGGGATATGAAAGAATTAGAATCATTTAGTTCATACATTATACAGAATCATTTGTCATCAGTAAATAAGTTTAACAAATAATTTGCTTTTTTTCTATTCCTTTAATTTCCTTGTTACCATGTAATGCAAGTTCTAATATCTCTATAACAAAATTAAATAACAGCAGTAATAAATGGCTATGCTGGTTTGTGCTTCTTGAATGTATAAAGCTGAAATCATCAGAGAGATGTTAAAATGAGCTACTGCCCAGTAGTACGAAACATTGTTATTTGGGAAATTGCTATGCTAATTATTATATACTGCCATAGCCTATCAGAGAAAAATGTAAGGAAATGGTGTTCCAAAATTATTTTGTAGAGAAGAAGCAATGACATCATTTACTAAAGGACTAAGGAAATTGCCAAGTAAATTGTATCACAATGAAATTTTCTGGTTTTAATATTTGTGACAAAATAATATTGTAAATGTCAGAGGATGAGAAAAATAAATAGAAAGTATTTATTTCTTTTCTTTGTTAGTGTTACTACTTTACAACATAGACAACCCTGAATGGAAATATTGCAAACATTTTCATTTAAATGCAGATTTTTGTTAACTATATGTTGTGGTTATGATTTGTAAATGTAACTATGAAATGCTATTAGTGCTTAATTTATTTTGTAGCACTTATTTTTGTTATGACGCTTAATATAAAAAGTAGAAAAATAAACAGTCCTATCTACTTGAGGCGTAAATAAGACAATTTAAATATAAAATGTGAGTTTAAAGAATCACAAGAATGCCTCTATGATTTAAAAAAATGAAAATGTGCTTCTAGTATCAAGAGTGAGGGAATTATTATGAATCTTGAATCAGACCTCTAAATAAAAGCCAAGCCCGTAATAGGATTTTAATGACTGGAAGTTTCTGAAGCTGTTCACATGATACAAGAATTGCTAACTAGCCAACCAGATTTTAGTCTATACTGTATTTTGTGTGAATGTACAGTAGCTCATGTGATTAGTTTATGATCCATTATGCTGCATTAATTGGGTTAATCATTCCAACCTTGTTTGCTAACTGTAAGTATATGTATGAAAACAGCTACTGCTAGAAGAAACAGAAGACAAGTTATTACTTTTGAAGATGAGTATGATAATGAACAGATATTACTTAGACCCTGCTAATTTCAGTTCAGCCAGTATTTGAAGTAAAAATGTAGCCCAAAATCTGCTTAAATTTCAAGTGCACTAAGAACTAAAGGCAGCAAGAATGAAGAGAGAAACACCAGTTTCTCATTCATATACACAAATACCCAGCCGGATAAATCAAATAAAATACTGTCTTCTGATTAAAGTATAATATCATAAAATGTATAGGATGAATAATTTAAGTCATATGTTAGTTTGAAATTTGTCGATTACACCAGTGGCTGCCAACCTTTTGGGCACCTGGGACGATTCTGTGGAGAGAGGATTTTCTTTCGGTTGATGTTGTGTAACACCAAGTCCGTAGTAAATAAAGCCCCTCTCATTTATGATCTGATTTGGGAGGGGGGAGTGGATCTGACGGGTATTACCGAGATCTGGTTGGGCCAGGAGGGGGGTGATCCCCTGGTGGAGATGTGCCCACCCGGGTTTCGGGTTTTTCATCAACCGAGGGCACAGGGGAGGGGTGGAGGGGTTGCGATGGTTATTAAGGAAGATCTATGTCCTAGGGAATCCAGTGTTCCTCCGAACAGAATCCCTCTTTGTGAAGTGTGGTTCTGGGGTTCAGATGGGCCTGCTGATCACATACCTGGCTCCCTGCTACGTGGCATCAGCCCTGCCTGAGCTCCTGGAGGTTATAGCTGGCCTGGCGGTTGAGACCCCTAGGCTTATGATCATGGGGGATTTCAACCTTCCTTCTGCTGGCGGGACCTCTGGATTACTCAGGAGTTCATGGCTTCCATGACAGCCATGGACCTGACCCAATTAATTCGGGACCCCACACACATCGGGGGTCACACCCTGGATTTGGTCTTTGTCTCTGGCCAGTGGCAAGATGATCTAGATATGGGGGATATTGTTATAGAGCCCCTGTCATGGTCAGATCATTCGCTCCTTAGGCTGGACTTCCATTCCACACCCCCTCACTGCGGGGAGGCAGAACCAATAGGTGCCTTATGGACCCAGATAGGTTCCTGATGGAGCTTGGGCCTTTTCCCAAGGTCTGCACACATGACTCGGTGGGGGACTTGGTGGCCACCTGGGACAGGGTGGGGGCCGAGGCCCTTGACCGGGTCATACCCTTGCGGCCTCTGACTCGGTGCCGATCCCAATTAGCTCCTTGGTTTTCCGAGGAGCTGAGGGAGATGAAGTGCCAGAAAAGATGCCTAGAGAGTAATTGGAGGACCAGCTGCTCTAGATCTGACCGAACACTATTACAGTCCCATATTAGGGCCTATTTAGTGGCGATAGGGGCAGCAAAGCATTCTTACTTTTCCGCTCTTATTGCGTCTGCAGAAAATCGCCCAGCCACCCTTTTCAGGGTGACTCACTCCCTTTTAGATGTGGGAGTGCAGGAGGATCCCTTACAGGGATGGGCTGAGGATTTTTCAAGATATCTGCAGGACAAAATCACTCAGATTCGGGATGTGATGGACTCTGATTGGGCAACTCTGGATGGGATGACTGGGGCGGATCTTGGTGAGGTCATCTGGGGTGAGTTTGATCCTGTGACCCTAGAAGATATGAACAGGGTGCTGGGTGGGCTTAATGCCACCACATGTTTACTGGATCCGTGCCCCTCCTGGCTGGTTTTGGCCACCCGGGAGGTGACACGAGGTTGGTTCCAGGGTATTATTAATGCTTCCTTGAGTGAGGGGCTTTTGCCTGCCGCCCTGAAAGAGGCGGTGGTGAGACCCTTCCTCAAGAAACCATCCCTGGATCCAACATTATTATCGAACTATCGTCTGGTCTCCAACCTTTTCTTTGTGGCGAAGGTTGTTGAGAGTGTGGTGGCATGACAATTCCCTCAGCACATGGATGAAGCTGTCTATTTAGATCTGCTTCAATTGGGCTTCAGGCCCGGGTACAGCATGGAGACGGTTGCGCTGGTGGATGATCTCTGAAGGGCCCGTGACAGGGGTTGTTCCTCTGTCTTGGTCCTGTTAGATCTCTCAGAGGCTTTTGATACTATCGACCATAGTATCTTATTGCAACGGTTGGGGGGATTGGGAGTGGGAGGCACTGTGTTACGGTGGTTTTCCTCCTTCCTCTCCAACTGTTCGCAATTTGTATTGGCAGGGGGGCAGAGGTCGACCCCAAGGCCCTTGATCTGCAGGGTGCCTCAGGGGTCTGTTCTCTCACGCCTGCTGTTCAACATTTATGTGAAGTCACTGGGTGAGATCATCCATGGTTATGGGGTAGAGTTCCATCAGTATGCTGATGATACTCAGTTGTACATTTCTACCCCAGGCCACCCCAACAAAGCCGTTGAAGTGATAGCCCGGTGCCTGGAGGCCATGGGAAGCTAGATGGGTATGAACAGGCTTCAACTCAACCCTACCAAGACTGAGTGGCTGTGGTTTCCTGCTCCCAGATACAGCCAGCTTATTCCATCACTGGCTGTGGGGGGAGAAATTCTGGCCCCCACGGGAAGGACATGCAATCTTGGTGTCCTCCTGGATGTACAGCTGTCACTGGAAGATCACATAAAGGCCATCGCCAGGGGGGCTTTTTGTCAGGTCCGACGGATCTGCCAGTTGAGGCCCTTTCTGGATCTGGGCGCGCTTCACACAGTCACTTCTGCCCTTGTCATTTCCCGTCTCGGGAAATTGCATTATTGCAATGCTCTCTACATGGGGCTCCCCTTGAAGAGCATCCGGAAGCTCCAGTTGGTGCAGAGTGCGGCCGTGCGGATGAATCTGAGGGCTTCTCGTAGCTCCCATGTTACACTGCTCCTGCGCGAGCTGCATTGGCTGCCAGCAGCCTTCAGGGTGCGATTCAAGGTGTTGGTGGTCATCCATAAAGCGCTCCACGGCTTGGGACCCGGGTACTTACGGGACCGCCTTCTGCCATCATCGGTCTCCCGTCGGCCTGTGTGCTCTCACAGGGTGGGCCTCCTTGGAGTGCCATCAGCTGGACGATTTCAGCTGGTGATCCCGAGGGTACGGGCCTTCTCTGTGGGAGCACCCTGCCTTTGGAACGAGTTGCCCCCGGAGATACAAACTATCCCTGATCTGCGAACCTTCAGGCGTGCATTGAAGATTCACCTTTTTCAATGAGCCAGTCTGGCCTAATAGTATTGTGAGATTTTAATTTTGTTATTTTAGACCCTTGTTTTTATTATTTTTACTTTTTTAACTTGGCCATTGATTTAATCTGTTTTAATCTGTTTTTAATTTTAAATTCCTTATATTGTTTTAAATTTTGGCTGTATATCGCCCTGAGTCCCAAATGGGAGAGGGAGCAGTACATAAATTAAATAAACATTAACATTAACATCAGAAGGGACATAGTTTCACTTTCTGTCAGCATTCTGTGGATGTGCCAGTCCTTGGATCAGGGGTTCGGGACCTTGAATTAAACAGCAGTTTAATGAGGTGATAACACTTGAAGGGCATACATATAGCCATAGGACAGAGATTGTGATGAATACTGTGAAGAAAAGATAGTGAGTTGCCAGCGATATACTATGGGAAAATTAAGACATGGGACAACTGGGAATTTTTGCCCCTTTCCCAATTCTATTTTCTTTGAATGACAATAATTGAAATTGTAGGATACAATTTGGAAAACTTGGATGGAATATAAGTTATTTTATTGTTTTTCAATCAATGGCTACCTTAACTATCATTGATGGCTATTAGTTTACATTAATTCACAAAAGATACATCAATGATTTCCTCTTTTTGTTACTTTGCTGGAAAATTCCAGTAAGGCTGGAGCCAAAATAGAACTGCTGGAAACAAATGGAGATATTAGCATGCCTGGGATAACCTCAAGATCTCCATAATGGGGAAAACATGAACATCTTGCACTTCTAACTGTCTTCCCCAATTTTGGCATCTTCCACATATGTTTTACTAAAATTTCTGTCATCTCTAGTCCAAATGGTCTTGCAGCATCTAGCAGAGAGCATTGATGACTCTTATACCTGTATGTTATAACACTTAAGTTATAACATATAGACTAAGTTCCCACTTGCTGATAACTCCAAATTGAATTAAACCAATTGTAACCACTTTCAGTAAGTAACTGTTTACTAGGTGTGAGTATATTTCACGTTTGTTTCAGAATTCCCAAATACCATTAGGAAATAAAGTAGATTTTAAGTCACATTCTTATTAAGAATGTCTGTGACCTTTCAATAAATATCAGGGCATATCTGATTGCCTATAGAAGTGATGGGAAATGGAAAATAAGTGTTATCCACCCAGCTCTTAACTCTCATAATTTCTCCAATAATTAATTTTGTGGGAACATCAGCAGCCAAAGAAAATGGCAAAAGGCTAGAAATATTCCTTAAAGAACAATTGTTTCTGAAGTGATTTTTCTAACATTAAAATCCTAATAATCTACACATTATTTCAGCACAAAGATGTACTGATGCATGTGTCTGGCAATAAAACTCAAAATATATCATTATTACTAACTTAAATGAAAGTTATGGATTTGGATGTGGGTTTAACTGATTCTTAAACACATTCTAACTCCAGTTCAATGTTTTATGGGAGAAAAAAGCCTGATACAAAGATTATAGATATCAAACCTGCAAACATCTTATGCATTATCAAAGCCAGCATATCTTGATGATGTTTGTTGAATGGTTTTAAGAACTCTTTGATTTCTGCAGATAACAGGTTGCAAAGCTTCTGACAAATTGCAGGTAATTCTGCATTTACATCTTCTTTGTAGACTTTATTTTGTTGGGGAAAATATTTTGTTTAAAAAAGATAGGAAAACAGAAATTTGAATAATCTGTTATTTCCTTTCCTATTACCTCTTCAATTATCTAAACCCATTTATAAAGATTGCTATCAGTCAGCTACTTTTTAATAGAAACTCAGAATTATTTGGCATTCATAGATGGAAGGAAGGGATAGCGATAGCACTTACACTTATGTGCCATTCCTTAATGTTTTATAGCACTTTCTGAATGGTTTACAAATGTCAGTGTATTGCCACCAAAAGCCTGGGTCCTTATTTTACTGACCTTGGAAAGATGGCAGGCTGAGTCAACTTTGAGTCAGGCAGGATCAAACTATTGGCAGTGGGCATAGTTAGCCTGCAACGTTGCATTCTAATCACTGCACCACCACATCTCCTAGGACAGAAGGATAAAAACCCAAGCATCTTCTTTTTTAATGCTTCCTTGATAATGCCGGATTCTGATAATGATAGAAATCCACGTAACTGCCTTTTTCCATGTTTCACTTAGCCTCAGAGAATTGCAATAGAGTAGACTTTCCTAGCTAGAGTCTGAGAATATCTAGCACATTTCCTGTTGGTAATAACAAGGTTCATAGTTAGGAATTTCCCCTGAGTTATAATTGTCCCATTCTGAAACAAAGCTTCCAAGTTTCTTTTTGTGCTTTAGCAAAGCAAGTATAAAATCCTTGGCAAGGTAAGATCAAAAAAGCAAGAATTATCAGACTTCCATCAGATATCCTTAATGCTAGTCAGGATAAATACAATTTTTGGAAATTATAACAGGAATGTTCTACCCATTTTTGCATAGAATGAAGTATAGTCTCTGTGATTTAAAATGCTTTTCTCCAGATAGTTTGCCACCTGGGTTATGGTGCTGTTTTTGAGATGAGCTATCAACTGACTCATCCTTTGTCTCTTTATTGCTTATGTCTATTTTCTCTTCTATTTGTTTCCCAGCCTCCTCACAATCTTTCACATGCAAGGTAGGGATGAACAATCATAACAACATACAAGCACGCATCTACTCACATAAATCTTAAACAAATCTTCATAAATTCCTTTAATTCCTATCAAGGGATGATCTGGACAAACATTAGAAGAAGGGATTATACATCATTACAGCACAATGATGTGCAGGAAAGAAACAGCTGAGTCTTTTGTCTTCATAATAAATTGAAATAACATTACTAGGAAAAGCAGAGTTCTTGGTTCCTGGCAAGAATAAAAATGACCAGCAGACTTCATAATTGATGAACTACTAGGCAAAATTTAAGCAGTGTTTTCTTTTATTAGAACAGAATAAATTGTTGAAAGAACTCAGGACAATTTTTTTCTTATGCAAATTGTAAGTTGATCCAGATGAGCTCAACTAATATGTTTGTTTGTTTGCTCAATTTCCATGACTATCCTTCTCGTCAATGACTCTGGGCAGCTTACAATTCAAAATAGGTTTATCCCTATTAAGGTAGGACCTAAAACATTCTCCATATTCAGATGACCAAAGTTTACACTTTCAATAAGAAAAAAAGTTCAAACCCCTATAAACCCTGCTAAATCTGTGAAAAGGAACATTTGGTCTGGCCTTCTTCTGAACTAGTTCTACTGGATGATTTCAATATCTATTTCAGTGCCTATGTAGAGATACCTATTATTCAGGTACCATAGGTGTTTTTTCAAGAAGCAACTGGACTTTCCAAGAAGCTTCGTCTAAGAAGCTTCTGGAGTTCAAGGCACAGGCTTTTGGGGATGTGCCTGTGTTGTCTGCATCTCAAGCTAAGGCATAGGTGATTCTTTGTAATTTTTTTCTGGATGTCCAATTATACTGTCATGCGTATGAGCAGAAATAATTAGAACAGACTTGAAATACTGAAACACGTAACTGGCTTTATTGAAGATACTGCAGTACCGGCACCCTTTAACCCATACCAAAGTTAGTATGAGACAAAGGAGAACCCTGATTACCAGACAGACCATATATTTATACCCAAATATAATGATATAAACAAGTACAGATCACATGTTGTTTTTCAGTTACAAAGATACATAGATTCTCATAGGAAAGTTATGGATATTTCTACTGACCTCTTCTTACTTGACATTTGGATTGGTACCAACATCCTTTTCCTGGATTTATCTCCAGATATCCGGTTATGCAATTATCAGAGGATTATATTTTTGATTAATATGACTATATAATGTCAAGTTGTTCTGTACACATTCTAGAACCTCATCCAAGGACACTTTCGCAATACCACATGTTTATTGTACAAAAACATATTTCTAAACTTTTCTGTTCTTTTAAAAAGGTCAGTCTACGAACACAAAATGGCTACAGTCTGGTTCTGTAGTTTCTCAAGTATAACATCCAAATTTACTTATAACAACTCCTCCCTTTCTTTTTATTACCAATTTATACTTGAGAATGATCATCAAACTCTCTTAACATAAGCCGAACTTCCTGTTGACTATATATCTTGCATTTTTCCTCAGGTTTCTTAATCTTACAACAGCAGAAACACAACTTACATATCATTACAGTCTGTAAAAGAAGTATCACTAAACACTAACGTTGTCCTCTATATTTCTTCACATGTTCACCCCTAGTATGGGCAGTTACCATAACAGTCATTAAACAACCAACTGCACACTCATTGTATTAATTGGTATCAATGCATATACATATGCTCTACAAAACATTAACCAACCTCTAGGTAAATACAACATATGTGTCATTCCACCTATGTCTTCAACCTCCATTCAATAAAAAAAAATTTCTTCAGTAGGTAAATAAGTATAAATTGTTTTGTCATCTGCATGTTTATACTTAATACAATCATAAGCTGAAAACTTGTCAGCTTTCCTGATTAGTCCATTTGTTGGCCTCACAGGAAATCCAAACAAGGCATCACCTTTTACAAAATATCATCAGGATAAACTTTACCATAAAAATTCTTCTGACACTGGAACTTTTATAAAACAAATAGACATGATGTCTGTAACTGTAGTTATTCCTTTCACACAAAAAGAAAAACTATTCAAAACTACTCTCATTAATTCCAGAACAACTTTTTCACTTTTCACATGAGGCTCTGTACCTTTCAATATCTAACACTTCTCTGTAGAATTCTTGGTACCTCTAAACATCTAACTGTACATCTACCTTTCTAGGTAAATGAACATTTTGCACTAACTAACTGTCACACAAAAACATCAACCTCATTAGAGTATTTCCTAATTCAATGAATGGCATAAATAACATCTCTTCCAGAGCTCTAGGTCTCATATAGGAAGGAGAATAATTGCCATACAGGTCAAAACAACGATCATATAGTTGTTTCATCCTCTTAGACAAGTCCTCATGTCATATGTCATATGTGCGGTTACAAGCTTGATATTTCTCAAATATGAACCATCATCTAAGGTGGATCTTATACAGTTTCCAACCTCAGCCATAGGTTTCATCAATGTCAGTGATATCTTCCCTTCATTTTCTGTTCTATCGGGTTCAGTTTGGAAACATAACCATTGCCATGTTAATGAATAACCAGGCAATATCCCAGAAGCCTCCATACCTACCCCACATAAGGCAATAATCACTATCCACATCATATTCACAAATGGACTAGGCCCCCACCCACCTTAACATATGTAGTTTTACACTTCAAAACTTACAACTGGTCTCTGGGGACTTACATCCACTTCTTTATCTTCTTCCGCACACAGAGGATATAATACCTGTGTACAACAGTCTATTATTTCATGTCTTAAAATGCTAAACAATACAAAGAAAAATGTATTACATGCAACCAAATAATCAACAATACATCTCAAAGTTCCACAAACCTAAGCTAAACTAGACATGTAATTATCTATTCCCACTATCTAAAAGAAATAGAAAATAAAAAATCCAGTCTTTCCGAAGCTTGCTTCCATTGGAAACAGGAACCGAATCCACAAATCCCTGTAGACACGAATGATGTGTCCAGCCTCACTCACATGTCCAAACAGCAGACTCAGTAGTCAACAGTACTTTTAACGATCCTTCCCAGATAGGCCTCAGCTTTCCAAAAGCTCTCCACTGTTTTATCAGGACCCAGTCTCCACTCTTAAAATCATACACTCGGAAATCAAACGGTGGTGTTTGTGCCAAAAGTCCTCTAGACCTTAAAAGAGAAAAACACTGGGACAGTCCCTGTATATATTTTCTAAACAAAATAAAATATCTTCAAATACAACTCTAAACATACCCACACTTCCAGTATAAGGTATGCCAAACATCATTTCATACATTGAAATTATCAACATCTTTTTTTTTCTCAAACTAGTACACACTCACAATAGAGCTAGAGGTAAACATTTCATCCAGGGTAATTAAACTGCTAACATTAATTTCCTTAATGTATTGTTTTATAGTTCTCATTCTTCACCCCACCTGAGGCAAAAACCCAACAGGTCTATTTCCAGTCTATTTCCAATTCTTTCCTATACCTCTTTTACCACATGAAAAGTAAAATGTGTACCTCTAACATTATAAATGTACTATCAATGCATATCTATATCTACATCTGTTCCAATATTAACTTCACAGTCATTTGTGCATTCACTCTCGCACACAGAACAGCTTCCACCTATCCTGTTAAATGATCAACTATTACTAATAAGTATTTCAATGTACCTACAGCTGGCATTTCAGTATAATCGACTTGTATCCTCTGAAATGGCCAGACAGCTAAATCTCTTCCTCCTAGTAATGTTTTTCTCATCTTTTTCCTATTTATTCGTATATAATGTATACATTTTCTACATATTTGCATAGCTATTGTAAACATTCCTCTGCAAATATACTTCCGTTGCACAAAATCCACAAGTGCCTGTGTTCCCCAATGAGTACCTTCATGTACTTTCTCTATTATGTTTCTCATAATAGGTTTATTAACTATTTGTAAACCATCATTTTCCATCAACACATGTAACACCTTCCAATTGCATTTGCTTTTCTTCTTCATCAGTGAACTCTGGTTTTCCATCCCATTCCAAAACAGGAATTAAAACCATTAGCTTCACCACTCTTCCTTTACGGGCAGCCTCTGTGGCCGCCTAATCTGCTAATTTATTTCCTAAAATCTCTTTAGGATTTCCCTTCTTATGAGCTTCAACATGTATTACAACTAAACGTTCCGGAACTGCAGCTGCTTTTAATACAGCTTTGATAAGATCTACTTGTTTTACTTCTTTTCCTTTACTTGTAATCAGTCCTCTTTCTACCCAATTTTTTTCCAAAAGTTTGTAAAATACTGTAGGCATATCTAGAATCAGTATAGATATTACCCACTTCATTCTCTAAAAGTTTCAAGGCTTACAATAAAGCAAAAACTTCACATACTTGTGCAGAGCATCCATACTTGTGCCCATTTCCAGTACTTCAGACGTATCTCCATTCACAATTGCATATCCATTCATTCGTTTACCATTTTCTACTCTAGAAGATCCATCTATAAACAAA
Organism: Bungarus multicinctus; assembly: GCA_023653725.1. Taxonomy (NCBI): domain Eukaryota; kingdom Metazoa; phylum Chordata; class Lepidosauria; order Squamata; family Elapidae; genus Bungarus; species Bungarus multicinctus. Next base: position 89,993,652 of record CM042842.1, on the reverse strand, counting down.
TTAATACCTCCGTCTATTGGGCTATCCTCCAAATCTTCTCTTATTTTCGTCTGTAAATCTATAGCCTCAATACAATCATGCTCTAAATTATCCCATTCTTGTTTCTCTCCCGAAAGGAATTCAGTTGATTTCAATTCCTGTCCAGTGAGAGGAGCAAATCCTCCTGAGATAATAAAATAGCTTCATATTTCAATAACCTAGCATGTGTAAGCCATTTATGTGCTTTCTGCATTAAAATAGTTTTCACCTGATGTGGACTGCTTACCACTAAAGCACTTCCAAAAGTTAACTTCCTACTTTCTTCTACCAATATAGCTGTAGCCGCTACTGCCTGTATACATAAAGGCCAACCACGTACTACTGGATCCATCAATTTGGATAAAAATGCTACAGGCTTTTTCTTTCCAGCCCATATTTGAGCCAAAACTCTCTTAGCTATTCCATATTCAACTGCAACAAACAAATGAAAAGGTTTCTTTAAATCAGGCAAACTTAGTACCGGAGCTTGTATTAAATCATGCTTAAGCTTCTCAATATTATGTATCTCTTCATTATTCCATACAACCTCCCAGGGTTCATCATCTAACAATTTCTCATATAGAAATTTAACCTTAGTTGTATAATCATCTATCCATAGACGACAATATCCTAACAATCCCAAAAACTTCCGAACTTCCCTCTTATTCTTCGGTACAGGCTGTCTAACTATCCCTTCAATCCTTTCTGGATTTATTCTCTTACTTCCATGACTAATTAAATGTCCTAAATACTTAACCTCAGACTCAACATATTGTAATTTCTTCTTTGACACTCTCAAGCCCTGTTGCCCTAGAAAATTTAACAAAACGTTAGTGCCTTTTTCTACCTCTCGTTTCTTCTCTCCTGAAACCAACAAATCATCCACATATTGCAATACTGTTATCCCCACAGGCTAAACCCTTCAAGGACCTGCTCTAATGCCTGTCCAAACAAAGTAAGATTTTCTGAAAAATCCTGTGGTAACACACACCATTGATATGGTTGAGTTCGATAAGTATCTGGATCTGTCCATTCAAAAGCAAAAATATCCCTCGAGTTTTCAGTCAAAGGACACGTCCAAAAAGCATCCTTCAAATCTATTATACTAAAATAGTTATGCTCATGTGGAATCCTCCCCAATAATGTATAGGGATCTGGCATAATAATATGTCATTCTACTACCAACCTATTTATGAGCCTCAGATCTGCTAGACGAAAGGACCCATCAGGTTTCTTTACAGGTCAGATAGGTGTATTATATGGTGACATTGCAGGTTCAATTAGTCCATCCCTTAAAAGAGATTCTATCACTGGCTTTAGACCACGTCTCCCTTCTGGAGAAATATTATATTGCTTCCGCCTCACTGGCTCAGCATCCTCTTTTAAAATCACTTCAACAGGTGGGATTTCCAAAACACCTCTGTTTCCTTTTGCTTCCCACACAATAGGATCTATATATTTCTCCTGTTCACTATCTAATAGCTGAATTGTGCATTTATCTGCAGAAAAGATAAGCTCACATCCCAATAAAGACAAAGCAACTCGTCCTAAAAGGTTCATACCTGCTTCAGGTATGTACAAGACATTTAATGTTATCTCTGAGTATTCCCCCTTCAGAGATACATTTTCAACAACAGCAACTTCAAAGGGTTCCCCTTTAACCCCAGAGACTATCATCATTTTTCCCTCCTGAGTAAGACCCTCAGGTAACTCACACAAAGACGTTCTAGCCGCCCATGTGTCTATCAGAAAAATGCAATTTATTTCCTTAGGTCCCACCTTCAATTTTTACTAAAGGTTCCATGTGGGACTCCAACGTCAGGAGCCCTTGGCCCCGCTAATCCTCAATTAGGGTATACAGTCTCTGTTCTCATCGTTGCAATCTTTGCTTGTCCGGGCAATTTCTTGCAAAGTGCCCCTCCTTTCCACAAGCAAAACAATGTCTACTACCTTTTAATTCTCTATTCCTATTCAAGGAAAAAAAAATCCCCTCCGTCCTCTCCCAGGACGCTTCTATCCACCAGATGGATCCAGATGGATCTCCAGCTCTTCTAGTAGCTGCAACCAGTCCAACTGGCTTATCTACCTTTTCGGTTGTAGCAGCTTTCAACACTGGAAACATAATTTGGGATTTCCGACGAGACCTTGCAAAATCGCGACCAATAAACACCTTGGTGGCCTCTTGCAACAAAAGTAGCTATGTCCGATTCAGCTCATCTCTCTATCTTCTGCAATTTCCTCTGCACATCACCCCAGGCTTTAGTAACAAACTGCAATTTCATTAAAGCCTGATATTCTGGTGTTTCAGGGGCAAGACCAGAATACTTATTTAAACTATCCTTGATTTTAGTCAAGAATTCAGCCGGAGACCCATCTTTTAACTGACCTACCTCAAATGCTCTAGCTAGAGTTCTACCCTGAGGTACAGCAGTTTTCACACCCTGCACAATAAGTTTCTTCATATCCATCATCTGTACTCTATCCTCTGGAACCTGACTATCCCAATCAGGATCTGCCAAAGGAAACATATCTTCACCATCTATTGCATTTACTACACCTTTCTGTGTCTTATTCCAGTATGCTATTCCAGCTCGTCTAATCTGCCCTCGCTCCTCAGGAGAAAGAAAAAAAAAATATCCCAAGATATGCTGTAATTCCACATAAGCATAAATATTAGGACCCAAGAATAAATCCAAACTCTGTTATAATGATATTGGATCAACCTGAATAGATGGCATATAGAATAGAAGGTCCAGCAACTGCTAATGAATCCAACTCCTGTTTTAACTCTCTATACTGAGAAACTGCGGAGGAACTTCCCCCCCCTTTTCTCCCACATCTTGCACAGAGTTAGCTACATTATAAGGAGGAGGACGTACAGGACCAGCATAATCCAAAGGATTCCACTTATCACTTTCCTTTGTATACAAAAGTCTCTTAGAATTTTTCCCAAGAGGAGGAAATGGATCGGTATATTGTACATAATACCAAGGCACAACATAAGACAATTGAGAAACCTACCTCTTTTTAGTCAAGACATCCTTTAAAGGATGTCTACTACCTTTTAATTCTCTATTCCTATTCAAGGAAAAAAAAATCCCCTCCGTCCTCTCCCAGGACGCTTCCATCCACCAGATGGATCCAGATGGATCTCCAGCTCTTCTAGTAGCTGCAACCAGTCCAACTGGCTTATCTACCTTTTCGGTAGTTTCCGGGTTTTGAAGATGGCCGACGCGGTGCTCCGCCGCTGCTCGCTCCGGCCTAGACGGCCTCAGCTGCGGCCCCCTTTGTCCCCTAGGTCCCCTCGCCGGTGGCAGAGGCGAGGGAGGATCGGGGGAGGCCGGTCGGGACATCTGGAGACCGGTCGGGGGTCTGCTGGAGCCGCGGGGCCGGTGCAGAGGGTGGCGTGGTCGCGACGGCCCTGGCGGCTCCGAGTCGATCGTGGAGGCCCCGGAGGCCTTTCCCGGCGGTCGGCGGTCGACGGAGTAAGTCGGCGGTCGGCGGAGCGGGGTGTCTATGGACGAGCGCCTGGCGGCGGCGGCGGCAGCCGCCACGGCGGCCGCGGCGGCGGCGGAGGCCGCGGCGGCGGCGGCGGAGGCCGCGGCGGCGGCGGCGGCGGCGGCTGCCTCTGGGGTCGTTGTGGCGGCGTCCTATACAGAGACTATGTCACGACATGGCCCCAGCGGCCCCCTGAGGAGTATGGTGGCCCTGGATTCCCCAGGGCGAGGCCGATTCAGGGGGGCCGTTTGGAGGGCCTTGGACTGGCCTCGGCGGCTTTGCTACAGCCGCGGAGGCCCTGGAACAGCGGCCGTGACACCCCCGGAGTTCCAAGGGGCGGTGAAAAGGCCTTGGCGCCCCCAGTGAGGCACGGCGGTGTGGCAGGCTCGGCGACCTCACTCGGGCCGGGGCGGTCTTGGGAGGCTCCGGTTGGTCCTGACGCGGGCCTGTTGCAGTTACGGCCCTGGAGTGGACCTAGGGCACCCTTGACGGCCCCGAAGACGACGCGGAGGCTGGGGGACCCACGGAGGAGCTCGGCTGAGGAGTGGTGGTGCCGATGCCCCCGTGGGCCGCTTAGGCGGAGCCATGGCTGTTCCCCTTTTTTCCCTGGGGCCCCCACCGGTGGCAGAGGTGGTGGGCCCAGGGGGGGGATTAGCTCTGCCTGTGACCTTTTCCCCCCCGGGGGTCCCACCGGTGGCAGAGGTGGGACGACTGGGGGGAGGCGGCATATACCCCAGCCTACCTGGATTTTTTCCGCGGCCAGAGGATGGCAGAGACTGCAGGCGCTCCGGGACTGTCGAGGTGGCCGGGACCACGGACTTACTTGAGGGCAGAGCTCTGGGCCCTGAGGGATGCCCCCCTCTCCCTCAGGTGGCCTCCAAGACTCTCTAAGACCTTTTGTGATGAGGGATCCTGGGATCCGGAGCGATGGTGGGGCCGAAGAAACCGGAGGAAATGTTGTAAACCTGGGATTAAATTTTTAATGGGATTTTTTAAGGGGTTGGAAGGATCCAGGGCGGGCGGGGGAGACAGCCCGCATGGAATTGGGGGCAGCCAGGCCGGCACGCGTGCCTGGGGGACCTCGGGGGTTCCTGTGTCGGGGTGGCAGACAGGGGGTGGGCAGCGGGGGGCCAATTTTATTAGCACGGTGACTGGGAGAGGTAGATATGCTGGGGGTAGAGGGCCATATCCGGTAAGGGGATCGCGCTCCCGATGTCTGCAAGCGGTAGCGCGCTCCGACCCTCATTACCCATCCTGCAGCCCTGGTTGTCCGGAATCTCAGGCCCTGAATACCCGGCTGTTGTTGTGCAATGCCAGGTCCGTGGTTAATAAGGCTCCCCTGATCCATGATCTGGTTCAGGAGGAGGCCGCGGACCTGGTAGGTGTCACCGAAACCTGGTTGGGCCCAGAGGGCGGTGTCCCTCTGGTTGAGATGTGCCCACCAGGTTTCCTTGCATTTCACCAGCCTAGGGCTCAGGGAAGGGGTGGTGGGGTAGCGGTGCTTATAAAGGAAGTCCTTTGTCCTAGGGAGGCCACTGTCCCTCAGACGGCTGGCTGTGAATCTCTATTTGTGAAGTGGGGGCAAGGGGTACAGATGGGTCTTTTGATGGCGTACCTGGCTCCCTGCCACGTCTCATCGGCCCTACCCGGACTCCTAGAGGTGATTGCCGGGCTGGCGGTTGAGACCCCTAGGCTTTTGGTCATGGGGGATTTCAACCTGCCATCGCTCGGTGAGACCTCGGGGTTGGTTCGGGAGTTCTTGGCTTCCATGACGGCCATGGACCTGACCCAGTTAGTTTCTGCCCCCACTCACATAGGAGGACAAATGCTGGACCTGATTTTTGTCTCTGGGCAGTGGTTGAATGACTGTAATTGGGGGGATTTAGTTATTACACCCTTGTCATGGACAGATCATTCCCTCCTTAGGCTGGATTTCTGTTCCGCTACCCCCCACCGCAGGGAGGCGGAACCACTTAGATGGTTCCGCCCCAGGCGCCTAATGGACCCGGATCGGTTCCAGAGGGAGCTTGGGCCATTTCCTGAATCTCTGGCTCTCAGCTCGCCTGGAGACCTGGTGGCCACCTGGGATGGGTTGGCCGCCGGGGCTCTAGAGCGAGTTGTGCCTCTGCGACCTCTGACCCGGCACAGATCCCATCTGGCTCCGTGGTATACGGAGGAGCTACGGGAGATGAAGTGCCGGAAAAGACGTCTAGAGGGCATTTGGAGGGCGAGCCGTTCTGAGTCTGACCGAACACAGGTGAGATCTCATATTAAGACTTACCTTGTGGCGATAGGGGCGGCGAAATCTTCGTATTTCTCCGCTCTTATTGGATCAGCAGAAAATCGGCCTGCCGCCCTGTTTAGAGTGACCCGCTCTCTACTTGAACCGAGAGCGCGGGATGACCTCTTGCAGGGTAGGGCGGAGGAGTTTTCCCGATTTCTGCATGATAAAATCGCTCAGATTCGGGAGGGGCTCGACTCCAATTGGGTGGTCCCGGGGGAGGTGTCCGGGGCAGGTCTTGAGAGTGTTATCTGGGGGGAGTTCGATCCTGTGACCGCCGAGGGTGTGGACAGGTTGCTGGGGGGTCTGAATGCCACCACCTGTTTATTGGACCCGTGTCCTTCCTGGCTGGTTTCGGCCGCCAGGGAGACGACACGAGGCTGGCTCCAGGGGATTGTCAACGCTTCCTTGAGAGAGGGGGTGCTCCCTACCGCCTTGAAGGCGGCGGTGGTGCGCCCCCTCCTCAAGAAGCCTTCCCTGGACCCAGCTATTTTAAACAACTATCGTCCAGTCTCCAACCTTCCCTTCGTGGCGAAGGTTGTTGAGAGTGTGGTGGCACGTCAGCTCCCCCGGTACCTGGAGGAAGCTACTTACCTCGATCCGTTCCAATCGGGCTTCAGGCCTGGACATAGCACTGAGACGGCATTGGTCGCGTTGGTTGATGATCTCTGGAGGGCTCGTGACAGAGGGTTCTCCTCTGTCCTGGTCCTATTAGATCTCTCGGCGGCTTTTGATACTATCGACCATAGTATCTTATTGCAACGGTTGGGGGGGTTGGGGATTGGTGGAACCGTCCTTCGATGGTTCTCCTCCTTCCTCTCTGACCGTTCGCAATTCGTGTTGGCGGGGGGGGAGAGGTCCACCTCTAGGCCCCTGGTCTGTGGGGTGCCTCAGGGGTCGGTCCTTTCTCCCCTCCTGTTCAACATTTACATGAAGCCGCTGGGCGAGATCATCCGTGGTCTTGGAGTGAGGTGTCATCTGTATGCAGATGACACCCAGCTGTACATCTCCACTCCGGACCACCCCAACGATGCTGTGGGGGCTATGTCTAGGTGCCTGGAGGCTGTGCGGGACTGGATGGGCGGGAACAGGCTTCGGCTCAACCCATCCAAGACCGAGTGGCTGTGGTTTCCGGCGCCCCGATATAGCCAGCTGACACCTTCGCTGGCTATTGGGGGGGAAGTTTTGCCCCCCACAGAGAGGGCTCGCAACCTGGGAGTCCTCCTGGATGTACGGCTGTCGCTTGAACATCACATCGCGGCCGTCTCCAGGGGGGCGTTTCATCAGATCCGTCGGATCTACCGGTTGCGGCCCTTCCTGGATCGGGACGCCTTACGCACGGTCACTCAGGCCCTTGTCACCTCTCGCCTGGACTATTGTAATGCCCTCTACATGGGGCTCCCTGCGGGGAGCATCCGGAGACTCCAGTTGGTTCAAAATGCAGCCGCGCGGGTGATTATGGGGGCGTCACGTAGCGCCCATGTGACGCCTCTCCTGCGCGAGCTGCATTGGTTGCCGGTGGCTCTCCGGGTTTGCTTTAAGGTTCTAGTTTTGACCTTTAGGGCGACCCATGGCATGGGACCAGGTTACCTTCAGGACCGCATTCTGCCAACGTTCTCCAACAGGCCGGTGCGTTCCCACAGGGAGGGTCTGCTCCGGGTGCCGTCGGCCGCTATGTGTCGTCTGGCGGCGCCAAGGGGTAGGGCCTTCTCTGTGGGTGCCCCCGCCCTCTGGAATATTCTGCCACCGGAACTTCGTACCGGCACGGACCTGAGGGCCTTCAGGCGCGCGTTAAAGACCTGGCTCTTTGAGCAGGCCGGCCTGGGCTGAGATGATGATTTTAAATTTGATCTCCATTTTTAATTTTAAATTGGGTTTTAAGGGTGGTGGTGGGGGGTTTTAGTCTTATTACGCAGCCGATTTTAATTTAATTACTTTTTAACTTTTGTATTTTTTGTGGGGTTTTTAGATGAGCTGTTCACCGCCCTGAGTCCCTTGGGAGAAGGGCGGTATATAAATGTAATTAATAAATAAATAAATAATAAATAAAGCATTAATCCAATATACATTAGACTCCCCAAATCGTGACTATAATTCGGAGGTTGCAAGATATGATCCGGCCAGCAAGCTGTATACAGCCCAATTAACCGTATCTTATCCAAAAGTTTAGTATACTGAACTAACCATGCCTCATTCCATTGATTTATTAACTCCCCAAGAGGAGATGACATAGGAATGGAAGGAACTTCACTAACAACAGCTGGTTTCTTTAACCAGGAAAATAAATTCCCAATTTCCACCCCCCTATTCACAGGAAATGAGACAGAGAAAGGGGGAATAAACAATGTAACAGCACAGACAGACCCCTCTGCACAAACACACACTCTAGACACGAAGTAAAAAAGCATACAAGCCGAACAAGCCTTCATTTAGAGAAGAAAAAAAAAAATATAAAACGTTTCAAAAGAGAGGAACAAAAATATTAGACTGTTAAAAAAAATGTTGCAACATAAGCCTCTAAAATATATATATAGATATATATATATATATAAAAAACTCAGATAGAGCCCACCTGATTCCTCGGTGCACCACAACTCAACCATGGCCACTGGAAGCCAGCACGGTCCCAGCAATCAGTCAACCAAACGCAGGTCACCAGGAGCAAGGCCCCTGGACGGAGGCTCATTCAAAGCACAAAACCCCGCAGAACAGCAGCAGGGGCCCCCGTTTTGCAGCCCAGAAGAACCACCTCCAGAGCCCTTGTCCTGTCTCCTGCCTGGCTCGCCAAAACTTGTCATGCGTATGAGCAGAAATAATTAGAACAGACTTGAAATACTGAAACACGTAACTGGCTTTATTGAAGATACTGCAGTACCGGCATCCTTTAACCCATACCAAAGATAGTATGAGACAAAGGAGAACCCCGATTACCAGACAGACCATATATTTATACCCAAATATAATGATATAAACAAGTACAGATCACATGTTGTTTTTCAGTTACAAAGATACATAGATTCTCATAGGAAAGTTATGGATATTTCTACTGACCTCTTCTTACTTGACATTTGGATTGGTACCAACATCCTTTTCCTGGATTTATCTCCAGATATCCGGTTATGCAATTATCAGAGGATTATATTTTTGATTAATATGACTATATAATGTCAAGTTGTTCTGTACACATTCTAGAACCTCATCCAAGGACACTTTTGCAATACCACATGTTTATTGTACAAAAACATATTTCTAAACTTTTCTGTTCTTTTAAAAAGGTCAGTCTACGAACACAAAATGGCTACAGTCTGGTTCTGTAGTTTCTCAAGTATAACATCCAAATTTACTTATAACATACTCCCTTACTTTGAGTTGAAGAAGCTTCTTGCATGATAAGCGAAAGGTCTTCAAAGAAAAACAAGAAAGTCCAGTTGTTTCTTGAAAAAGCATCTTTCAAAAAGTACCATGACCTGAATGACTGAGAATCTCCATAGATTTCCAATTGCCATAATAGTCAAACTTCATCTTGACAATCTAGTTTTTTTGGGGGAAATCTCTGAATGTTTTTCCACCAAATATTTAATTTACATAATTGTATGTATATGTGTAATTTAAAAATATTTTTATGAATTGAAACATTTTTTTATTATGAAGAATCATCATTTATTTAATAGTACTTCATATTCCATTACATACGTACCATGCTGTTTAAAAAGTGTCCTGAGGCCCCATTATAGGTAGAATCATATTTTAAGACAATAGCACAGTAAATGGGAATCCATAAATCCTTTTTATTGGTTTAATTTATCATAACAAAGGAAAAATATAAACAAAATAAAAAACATAAATTTAAGAAATAATACACAAAGAGAAACAGGAATTTTTTTTTTTTAAAAAATGTTACTATAAGATTTTTTGCCTAATTTTAACCATGCATTAACCCCTGATCATAAAAAATAATATTGTTAAGTCTTCATACATTGATAAAATCCAATGAAGAATAGAATAGAATAGAATAACAGAGTTAGAAGGGAACTTGGAGGTCTTCTAGTCCAACCCCCTGCTTAGGCAGGAAACCCCATACCACTTCAGAATGGTTATCCAATCTCTTCTTAAAAACTTCCAGTGTTGGAGCATTTATTAGTTTCATTGCTTCTTGTCCTGCATTCAGATGCTTTGGAGAATAGTTTGACTCCCTCTTCTTTGTGGCAGCCCCTGAGATATTGGAACACTGCTATCATAACACCACTAGTCCTTCTTTTCATTAAACTAGACATCTCAATTCCAACAACCATTCTTTATATGTTTTAGTCTCCATTTCCCTAATTATCTTTATAAACAGAAATCAAAAATATATTAGTAATTTAAGAGTTGTATGTCTGCAATTGTAAATTGTCTTTTCAACACTGAAGATTTTTTTCTATTTTTCATATGAATAAATTCTTCACATTGTAATAAATTCTAGGTTTTTTTTTCACATCATCCAAAAGTACATTAACATGGTTAAGCTTTATTAAATTAATAATAATATAGAATAGAATAACAGAGTTGGAAGGGACCTTGGAAGTCTTAGACCACTTCAGACAAATGGTTATCCAATCTCTTCTTAAAAACTTCCAGTGTTGGAGCATTTATAACCTCTGGAGGAAAGTTGTTCCACTGATTAATTGTTCTAATTGTCAGGACATTTCTCCTTAGTTCTATATCTGAATACAGATATAGATATTACACAAAAACAATACAAGTGGCTTAGGATTTTAGAAACAGCTAGAATAGGGTCAACTACATTGAAGCAGCACCTCATAACAACTAGTGTAAGAACTTTTGGAAAGGGATGAAGGGTGTTTGCCACTTTACACTACTTGCTTGAACTTAGTATTACATATAACAATGTATTTACATGGCAACATCACTTTGCAAGCCCTAGAAGAGTGGAGAGCCATAGTCTATTATTAGGGAATGCTGCAATAAAGCATTATGTACATATTTGCTACATTGTGGTATGTTCAATTTTGGAAAGCAAATAAATCTTTAGGAAGGCAAATAAAACTAGAGGAGAGCCCCTCTATTACACACTCCATTCATAAAACATTGTACGCATGTTTTATATGGTGGTGCTTCAGTTGTGCTGATACCAGGCTTTATAATGCCTTGGTAAGACCACACTTGGACTATTGCATTCAGTTTTGGTTGTCACAATATAAAAAAAAATGTCGAGATTCTAGGAAGAGAGAAGGGAAGAGCAACAAAGAGGATTAGAGGACTGGAGGCTAAAACATGTAAAGAATGTTTCTAGAATTGGGTATGTCTAGTTTAATGAAAAGAACAACTAGGGGTGACATGATAGCAGTAGTCCAATATCTAAGATGCTACCACAAAGAAGAGGATGTCAACCTATTCTCCAAAGCACCTAAAGTCAGACAAGATACAATGGATGGAATCTAAGAAGAGAAGCAACCTAGAAGTAAGCAGAAATTTCCTGATCATTAGAACAATTAATCAGTGGAACAACTTGTCTCCAGAAGTTGTGAATGCTTCAACACTGGAAATGTTTAAAAAGAGATTGAACAACCTTTTTTTTTTTGAAATGGCATAGGGCATCCTGTCTGAGCAGAAGGTTGAACTAGAAGACCCATAAGGTCTCTTCCAGTTCTATTGTTCTGTATTCTGTGACAGTGTACTGTCATCTTGTAGATTTTGTCTCCTGCAGATATTTTGCAAATACTATTTTATGAATAAATGTTCCCTGGACCATTTTTTCTTTTTAAACACACCCTCTTAAGTATTCACCATAGTCTCCAGCAGTGGAGGGATTCATTTTTTTTTTACTACCGGTTCTGTGGGCATGGCTTGGTGGGTATGGCAGAGGAAGTATACTGTAAAATCCCCATCCCCCATCCTACTTTTGTGGGAACGATACTGTAAAATCCCATTCCCTCCCCACATCACTAACCTGCTTTCTAGCTCCATTCTCCTGTGCAAGGCAAAAAAAGAAGACCCAGCCGATCAGTTGGGACTCAGGAGGCAGAGAATAGATGTGGGCAGGGCCAGTCAGAGGTAGTATTTGCTGGTTCTCTGAACTACTCAAAAATTCCGCTACCGGTTCTCCAGAACTGGTTAGAACCTGCTGAATACCACCTCTGGTCTCCAGTAAATGTCAAAAAATGTTTTGTTAAATTAGTCTGATCTTAACATAAGCACAACATTTTTAAAGTTTCTTATCCAGTGCTTTATTAATATTAGATATCCCAGATAATTTAATTAATACTAGATATTTTATTTCAGAGTGCTTAAAAAAATTGATATACCATCTCAGCAATACTTTTTATGTATGCACACATTGAATAAAGTTAAAATAATTCAAGGTACATTTTAATACTGGTAGAAATTTGGGAATTTTAGAAACCCCTAATGCCTCTAGACGAAATTGTGAACTAAAGATGCTTTAACTGAATATACTTTCATTTGCAATTTAAGACATTCCAAGTTCTTTTTGTAGTAATGCAAATTGTTTAAAGAGTTGGGTGGAAACACTATATTTGATCTAAAATATAAATCTACTTGCTTGTTAATGGTTGCTTATTAGTTTTTTTTTTAAAAAAAATCACATGCAATTTTCAAAGTCCATTTTGACTTTATTTCAGAAATTTGTCATGTGAATGATGGACTCACTATTTTTTGACATTCAGTTTCCTATGAAAAATAATTTCCACTGAATAACTATTTTCAAACAGTTAAAACAATTCAAGAAAGAAACCCTGTCATGAACTTTCTTCAGTTTACCACAATTCAGTTCAAAAAGAACAGTAGCATATTGAAACAAGTTCACAAGAAGGTTATCAAGATGGATCTGGAAACGAAGACCTGTGAGGAATGTTTAAAAGATCTTGCATGTTTAGACTACAGAAAACATGACCAAAGGGAGTCTTCAAATATCTGAACAGCTGTGACAGGGTCATTGACAAGAAAGAGACTCTTGGAAAGGCCCAAGACCAAATCCAATATGAATTGTTTACAACAGAAGAATGTACTGTAGTAATAGTACACTTACATCATTGCTTAAGGAAAAAAGCTTACCACAATAACAGTTTAAAGAGAGAGGTTGCTCTGATTTATGTATTAAAATTCATTGAGGTTGGATTAGATAAGATTGCTAGCTATAGATTGCATCTACTTTGTTTTCTAGTTGATGAAATGATATCTCCTAGAAGAACAGTTATCCCTTTCTGAGTGTACATGTTCTCAAATCTATTTTGAAAGTAATGGAACATTTGGAAGCAGATTTGAAGAAGGATTTTACAGAGAAAAGAAAGAGATAAACCATTCATGCATTGTCCCCATACTCTTAAATCACTATTTATTTATGCATTTATTTATTGTTTGTTTGTTTATTTGTTTGTTTGTATCTTGCCTTTATTTTTTTAAAATATCTCAAGGCTATGAACATATTTAATATACTTCTTTTTCTTATTTTTCCCACAACAATCCTACAAGGTGACTTGAGCTGAGGCAGGACTAAAACTCATAGTCTCCTGCATTCTATCCTGATGCCTTTACTGCTAGACCAAACTGGTTCTTTATTTGCCATATATCTGATAATCAAATAATTTTTCAAATACACACTTTCAATTAAACAAGAGATAATCTCACTCCATAAAATATGGAGAAGCTAATTGGTCTTGTAGATTTTGTGCATTTTCCTAAAATAAAACAAAGAACAAAAGGTAAATCCAATTTATCTGAGTATTTATCAGGTTCTGAACCAAGCTAATCATGACTGTTGCTACAAACCTGAAGCGCTATTGAGCAGAGTCAAAACCTTGTCAGAGATGAGCTAAAAATAAAATTTATCTAGTTTGTTTTGATTCTTTTCTATTTTTAGAAATTCCTTTGTTTTTCTTAAATTTTAAATTATTGTTGCATCACATTCAGGTTTATCACAGGTCAGATAAACACTAGTTAGTTTTTATTCTTCAAGTAGCAGTCAACAAAAGGGAAGTAGTGGGTTGTTTCCAATGATTTTTTTAGCTGTCTCATCAATAAAGCTGTCCTATGGTTTCCTGTTTATTTATTTTGTAATTACATATCACCGTTTCTAATTAATTTACTAGGACCCAAGATTGTGATCCCATTCACAGGACAGGACTGATAAGAAATAGTATTCTAGATGCTTGTGCTGATAAAAGTTCCTCCTTTCAACTGGTGATTAATAAGTTCTTTCAGCTAGGATGTACCAGCCAATAAAGCCATTTCAGAGTGGTTATCAGGACAATACACATTTTCATCTTACTTGGACAGATTGAACAAAACATACACATAACCTTCAAATAAGCTTAGTGACAATTCATCTGGGCAGAAATAAAGGAAAAACTTTCCAAACAGTTGGAAACTGGTCTTTTCCCATAATTTAATTAATAATAACAAAAATAATATCAAACATAATAGTTTACTGAATCTGTGTCAAACATAAAATGTAACTGACTGATAGCAATGGCAGAATTCAACTTATATTAATTTTGTTGGCGATGTATATTTGTGACTCTAAATTCTCATATCATCAAATAAAGTAACATTTCATAATAAAAAGAGGATGACATGGAGAAAATAGCCTGGGATGCATTTGCAATGAACTATTTAACTGATAGAAGGCAATTGAGAAATATTGTGGAGATGGGTACAAGAAGCAGTAAATATTTGTCTCAAAAAATAAATTTGATCTTGACTACGGAATGACTCTTGATGGCTACATGGACTAAATAGAAATAGCTTACTATTTTCCATTTCTGGGATATTTTCAATTTCTTCATTTTGCCTAAAACTTGAGATTTTCTATTTTTCTCCATATAAACAATAACCAGACCTGATCCTATATAGCTTTTTAAACCATTGAATTTTGCTTAACACTACCACCTTCTATATTTAAAATATAGCTTATAATAACGTCTGTATTCTAAAAAATTCTTTTTGCTGTTGTAAGTGTTTTTTAACTGCATAGGGCTGTGTAGGAGCATTGCAGAATATACTTGTGTTTTGAAGAGTGTAGTTACGTATGTTGATTTATCCTTCATATTAAAAAGATTCTAGAAGCTTAGAGTTCATTCTGTGCTATGATATTTAATCTTGCTTGATAATAAAAGGGAAGAAACTTCACATAGGTTCAGAAAAATCTCAAGATTATTTAGGTTGGCACTGGTTTATCAGAGTAATTCCCAGACTCTCATGCACATCCCAGGATTCTTTCAGTTTCCATGATGCACCAGCTAGTTAAGATTAGCCATGATAATAGCCAAGATAAGCTCATGAGATTTTGATACCAAGTTTTGATCAAATCATTTGAGCTTTGAGACAGGCCTGTTGTATGACTTGGACATTTTGAGGTCCCTCTGCTATTCCATTGGGGCTCCCAACAGCTGAATGGAGCTTTGTTATCATCTTGCTTGGTGTGTTATGCTTTTGTATTTGTTTAAATATGTCTGCCAAAATCAATTATAAAGCTTAAAATCTTCTTACTCACCGATGTGTTTATTGCCTCTGGATTATCAAAGAAATAATAGTCTGGCGTCTGGCCACTGCTTGACATTTGGCAATACAGGCTGCTATTATGGAAGGCTCATTTGATACAGAGTCCTTCAAATGCATGCACATCCATGCACAATATATACAATAACACGCACACACACTTTATATTTAAAAAAGAAAAACAAACTTTCAGAAGCATTTATGAGTCCCACCACAAACTAGTAGTATCACTTTTTCCATCAAATGTTGGCATCTTCTCTCCCTTTCTTTGACTGTTCAATATAGATGAGCACAGTTACATTCACATTCATCTTGTTCTTTTTCCAGACAGCATTTTGGTTGACCATCTAAAGGCCTTTTGGGAAATCAACATACTGAATGAAATTCTTACTATGTAGCATGTCCACTCTTTTCCAACATTGAAATAGAAAAGGAAAAAAATGTGTTAGGTAAAGTGGAAAATAATGTGAAGTGTGTAAGTAAGCTATAGCTTGAGAGTGAGGAAAAAGAAGGTCAAGAGAAGATAAACAGCTGTGCTTGTGTATACATCCAGGTATATCAGGAAGAGAAGCTCTTCAAATATTGCAATGCTAATGAACTACAGAGTGCAAGAGATAAGAAGGGATAGATAAAAGGAATATGCAAACTTGAGAAAATAAAAAAAAATATCATAAGGCTATAAGTAAATTTTAGAGATATTTATTTTATTTATTTATTTAATTAAATTTTTATACCGCCCCCTCTCCCGCAATGGGATTTGGGGCGGTGTACAGCTAAGATAAAACCACACAATAAATAGAATTTAAAATAGATTTTAAAAGAATTAAATTAGTGGCTGAAAGAACACAATAAAACAAGGTAAAAAAGTTAAAATTACCAAAAAATTAAAAAATTTAAAACCCTAGTAATTGATACTAGGCCAGACCGGCCTGTTGGAAGAGGTGGGTCTTTCTTTAGTGTGCGCCGGAAGGTTTGCAGGTCAGTAATGGCTCGCATCTCTGGGGGTAATTCATTCCAGAGGGAGGGTGCCCCCGCAGAGGAGGCCCGCACCTTCAGGGCCGCCAGCCGGCATCGTCTAGCTGACGGCACCCCAAGGAGGCCTACCCTGTGGGAGCGCACTGGCCGACAGGAGGCTGATGATGGCAGCAGGCGGTCCCGTAAGTACCTGGGTCCCAAGCCATGAAGCGCTTTAAAGGTGACTACCAACACCTTGAATCATACCTGGAAGGCCACTGGAAGCCAGTGCAGCTCGCACAGGAGCGGTGTAACACGGGAGCTCCGAGGAGACCCCAAAATCACTCGCGCAGCCGCACTCTGCACCAGCTGAAGCCTCTGGATGCTCTTCAAGGGGAGCTTCATGTAGAGAGCATTGCAGTAGTCTAAGTGGGAGATGATGAGGACAGAAGTGACTGTGCGAAGAGAGCCCTGATCCAGAAAGGGCCGCAACTGGTAGATCCACTGGACCTGACAAAATGATCCACCGGACCTGACAAAAAGGTCCGCAACTGGTAGATCCACCGGACCTGACAAAAAGCTGCAATGGGATCTTCTAACGACAGCCGTACATCCAGGCGACGGCTGCAATGGGATCTTCTAATGACAGCCGTACATCCAGGAGGACACCCAGATTGTGCCCTCTCCGTGGGGTCAAGATCTCTCCTCCCATAGCCAGCGATGGAATGAGCTGGCTGTATCTGGGCTCAGAGAGCCACAGCCACTCGGTTTTGGTCAGGTTGAGACAAAGCCTGTTAAGATGCATCCAACTCCGCATGGCCTTCAGGCACCGGGTCATCACTTCAACGGCTTCATTGAGGTGGCCTGGGGTAGAGATGTATAGCTGAGTGACATCAGCATACTGATGGAATTCTACCCCAAAACCACAGATGATCTCGCCCAGCGGCTTCACATAAATGTTGAACAACAGGGGCGAGAGTACCGACCCCTGAGGCACCCCACAAAGCAGGGGCCTCGAGGCCGATCTCTGTCCCCCTGTCAACACAAATTGCGAACGGTCGGAGAGGAAGGAGGAGAACCACCGCAACACGGTGCCTCCAACCCCCAACCCCTCCAATCGCCGCAACAAGATACTGTGGTCGACAGTATCAAAAGCTGCTGAGAGATCTAACAGGATCAGGACAGAGGAACAACCCCTGTCACGGGCCCTTCAGACATCATCCACCAGCGCAACCAATGCCATCTCCATGCTGTGCCCGGGCCTGAAACCAGATTGGAGAGGGTCTAGATATACTGCTTCATCCAGGTGCTGAGGGAGCTGTCGTGCCACCACACTCTCAACAACCTTTGCCACAAAGCAAAGGTTGGAGACCGGACGATAATTCAACAATAATGTTGGATCCAGGGATGGTTTCTTGAGGAGGGGCCTCACCACCGCCTCTTTCAAGGTGGCGGGTAAAAGCCCCTCTCTCAAGGAAGCATTAATCATCCCCTGGAACCAACCTCGTGTCACTTCCCGAGTGGCCAAAACCAGCCAGGAGGGACACGGATCCAATAAACATGTAGTGGCATTAAGCCCACTCAGTATCCTGTCCACGCCTTCCAGGGTCACAGGATCGAACTCAACCCACATGACCTCACTGAAATCCGCCTCCACCCCCCACCCAGAGATCCCAGTCAGAGTCCAGCCCATCCCAGATCTGAGTGATTTTGTCCTGCAGATATAGAGAAAAATCCTCGGCCCGTCCTTGCAAGGGATCCTCCCACGCTCCCACATCCAAAAGGGAGCGGGTCACCCTAAAAAGGGTGACCGGGTGATTTTCTGTGGACGCAATAAGGGCAGAAAAATAAGATCGCTTCACCGTCCTTATCGCCACTAAATATGCCCTAATATGGGACCATAAAAGTGTTCAGTCAGATCTGGAGCGGCTGGTCCTCCAACCACTCCATAGGCGTCTTTTCCGGCGCTTCATCTTCCTCAGTTCCTCAGAGAACCAAGGGGCCAATTGGGATCGGCACCGGGTCAGATCAAATACAATTTAATTTAAAGGTTCAGATTTGGTAACACATCACCACATTTTGACACTATAAGAACTATAAGACCAATGTTAAATTGGTCACAACTTAATAAAAATACATAATTTGTCCCTTAAGTTAAACTCACAGCCAGTGCTTTAGAAAACAGTCAAAGTTTTGTCAAAAAAAGACCCAGGGGATATCTGGGAAAAATTAATTCAGTTTCTGTTCCAGGAAAATGAGTAGAAATGATTATTAAATATTTTTTTAAAAAATAACCATAAATTTTTTGGGGAAAAATAACTATAGGAAAGATAATTCCTAGTTAAACAGACTTCTAGCCTTCTCTGAGAATGTTAACAAGCATAAGGATGAGGATGATGTCTATTTGAGTACAATTTTAAAAAGAACCTGTGACAGTTTGATAGTAACCAGGCCTGTCAGATCAAATTGGCTCGATGGATACTCAGTGGTCCCTCAAGTAACTGAGCTCTATGCCTTGAAGGGATTACCAGGTAGCGACCAGCTCCAGAGAGCAAAGTGCCTGTAGTGCTGCATTCTGGACATTTGAAGCTTCCAGATGATCTAGAAGAGTATCCCTCAAATAAAATAAAATAAAATAAAATAAAATACAAGCTTGGAAATAATTCCATTTTAAGTAGGTGAGCTTGAGAAAATTACTTCTACTGTTAAAAAAATGAAGGAACTCATACTGTCACTCAATTCATTGTATAATTAACAATGTGTTTTTAAACAGCAATGTTTAATGTTGCATTAATATTCTCAGCACTATCAATACAAGAAAGAGTCAAACACCTGTTCTGAATGTAAAACCCACCCTGTTTTTCTGTGGTAGAAATTTCTATAAACCATGTCATCCTACTCCATTAAAGCTACTGTGTAATAAGGACAGAAAGCACAGAGAGTAGAATATTGGTTATTTTGTGGAACAGAAAGAGGAGATGAGAAAATAAGTGAATTTGCTGAATGAAATGGAGCAAATTGAGGGAAGGGCTGCCCTTTTCTGTCCCCTTGCTGTATTTCTTCTTTGGATTAATAAAGCATTTCAGTCTCCAAGGGCAGCATGCAACTTCCATTCATTTTAAAGGGATGCACACAGTCACATGGAAAGAAAAGCTTCGTCTTGACTTATTGAGTAAATTCACTAAGGAAGCCACTGAGGGAGAATAACTTCCTCAGCATGGAATGTCATTTCCTGGCACTTTAATAGCAGTAAATGTGCAGATTCAGTAGAAAGTGAGAGAGAACCATTTTTTAATGCTTTATGTAAAAAGCCAAGCTATCTACAAGAATCAAGTGGTAGAATACAATGCAAAACACTCTTTTCTGATAACAACAGCTCTGCTGTGGAATTATGTGTTAAGATAATTAAAGAAGCTGGAAGGTGGAGTAGGTGGGGAATGAAAGTTTGTATTTGCAGTGAATCCTGAGAGAAATTCCTGTATTTATTTTCAATTCAAAATGTGGAATGTGGGAAAAAACTTAGTGCTTCTGCATATTTAGTAACAAAACTAGAGAATGGAGGGAGAAACTAGACTGTCATTAACAAATTATGCTAAATAAAAATATGTTAAATTAAACTTGTGGCAATTGATTGAGAAATCTACCTTACTTCTCCAAAGCAAATTATTTAATGCTGCAGTAATGTATTGTTTTGTTTTATATATAAGGGATGCCTGAAAGTATTAAAGAACAGATAATTGTAAAACGTCCTTCTTTTATCCCAAGGTGAAAACTCAAAATGGGAAAAACTTATATATGATGTTAAATTATTACATTTCACAGAATAATCTGCAATTTTATTTTATTTACCTCTTTGATTGTATTTGAAGTAGAATATTATTTTCAAATCAATAGAATGACAAATTGCCTGGACTAATTCTACATAAGCCGTGGGGGGCACAGTGGTTAGAATGCAATACTGCTGTCATACCCCTGGTGAAGACTGATTATGAGGAAGAGGAGGAACAGCTAACTGGGAGCGGAAGTGTGGCTCCAGAGGTGGTGATGGAATCTAGGGAAGGGCAGAGGCTGGCTGAGCAGTCAGAGGAGGAACCAGGCCCATCCCCTATCCATCCTAGGACTGGATAGGAGAGCATCAGGGTAAAACATGGTCTACTCAGGAGGAGAGGGCCATGATCCTCTTCATGGGTTGCAGGTATGAGATCTGCATTAAAGGTTGGACCTGTGCACTAACAGACACTGGAGACAAATTAGTGTTTTATTTCTAAAGAAGGTTTATCTTGGTTGGCGTTCTTCCAATGGACTGTCCCTGGTTATCTTCCTGCAGCTGGCAATTATTTATCCTGGTCTGTCGATTCACTTTATTCAATGTGGTTTGTTTTTGGCTTTTGCTTTTTTATCTGCTCTTTGAATGTGAACTGTGTTTCTTGCCTTTGAAATATTATTTTGAAAATAGTTTTCTCCTCCACTGTGAACAATGAGACAGTGAAGCCAAGTTGAAGGCATTAAAGGACTTTTAGTTATGTTTAGGATTTTGTTATATTTCTAATATACTCTGGGTCATCACAATTGCAGGGTACTTCTGCTGATTGCCAATTGCCAGCAGTTCAACAGTTTGAGTCTCACCAGCTCAAGGTTGCTTCAGCCTTCCATTCTTCTGAGGTTGAGGACCCAGATTTTTAGGGGCAATATGCTGACTCTGTAAACTGCTTAGAGAGAGCTTTAAAGTACTGTGAATCAGTATATAAGTTTAAGTGCTATTGCTATTAAATAACACTTGAGACACAGTTTGTTGTAATCATAAAGGGATATGACTAGAAACCAGAACAGCATGAGTTCTAGACTCACCTTAGATAGAAAGCTTACTGACTAACCTTGGGCCACTCATTTTTTTCGATGGCAAATCACTTCTGAAAAAGCTCCCCCCTCCAAAAAAAAAAAAAAAAAACATACAGGGACTTTTCTAGGCAGTGTCCAAGAATTGGACAAGATTGAAGCAAAAGAAAAAGAGAAAGGAAAAAACCCAAAGACATTTTCCATGATCAGTTCTTTCAGGATTAAATACAAGCACATAAGTCACTGATATGCTGTAATATGGTACCTTAAATTGTGTACAGCGTAATTTCTAAAATGCATGTCATAGTAAACCTTTCTACATCCATAGGTTTAAGGGGATCTTTAGAATAATTCATTTCAGCATCTTCTAATTTTTCAAAAAGGTTTCATATAGTGTAATGGTAAGTGGAAAAGATCTTGGGAAATGGGTGAAGATATGTTGTAGTCAGACAATTCAGCATCTGAATATTGGGTGGGGCAAGAGTTTCAGAAGGAATCTTGTACTGTAAAGGAGGCAGCTGAAGAGTTGTACTTTTAAACTTTAAACTTATATTGACTGTTTCCT
Source organism: Bungarus multicinctus (assembly GCA_023653725.1). Taxonomy (NCBI): domain Eukaryota; kingdom Metazoa; phylum Chordata; class Lepidosauria; order Squamata; family Elapidae; genus Bungarus; species Bungarus multicinctus. The sequence goes on along the minus strand of CM042842.1, from coordinate 89,971,984 downwards.
AGTATGATTTGATTGTTGATTGTACCCTATGACTATCATTAAGTGTTGCATGTTATGATTCTTGATTCTTAACGAATGTATCTTTTCTTTATGTATACTGAGAGTATTTACACCAAGACAAATTCCTTGTGTCCAATCACACTTGGCCAATAAAGCATTCTATTCTATTCTATTCTATTCTATTCCAATAATGTAGAATTGGCTTTTCTGGTCAATTTTAGTCTCTGGCGTCCTTGGAAAGTCTGAGACATGGAAATGTGTTTGTTTTTTCATTTTCCATCTATTTCATAGACTTCCATTCACTTTAGACTAATTTCAAATCTGCTGACACCGGTGAGACCAAAACAGAAAATCAATACAAATTAAAAGCAAATTAAAAATCTGCAAGGGCTAAAGCATGTTGTTGAAAATCCATTAGCTTCTGGTTTACAGTTTGATGACCCATAATTGTTTGCTATGAGATAAAAAATGATCAGAAAAATCTATTAAACTCCTTGGTATGATTAGAAGCTCTTGGTCTTATACAATTACTTGCTTATTTTGATAAATCTAAAGTCCCATTTACAGTAAATTACATTAAATCAACTTCAAGTGAATGTCAAAATTTGATACTGGAGCAAACAAAGGTAAGTTTGATTTGGAAATATTGACTAATGACTTGCTTTAGCTTGGGAATCAAAATAACTTGAGCATTATTAAATTTCCTGAAATGATTTCATATACAGAGTTATTATAGGATAACAATTAATTAGATGGATGGATAAACTAGTATAGAATTAAATTATATGGGTATAAAAGCACACATAAACCATGTGAATACTCAGATTTAACATTCAGGGACAGACCCAGGGAAAATTCTCTGAATCTTATTCAGGGCTAAGCATAGCACTTTTGTACTATTCTTCAAAGCTTTCCCACTTTTTTCATATGAGCCTAAAGAAAAAAAAAATGTGACCACTTAAAGTAGCATTAACAACTTAAAGAATTTAAACAGAAGCATCTTTATTCAGACTGATACAAAAATAGATAGATAGATAGATAGATAGATAGATAGATAGATAGATAGATAGATAGATAGATAGATAGAATACTTTATTGGCCAAGTGTGATTGGCACACAAGGAATTTGCCTTGGTGTAAATACTCTCAATATACATAAAAGAAGAGATACATTCATTAAGAATCAAGAATCATAATGTACAACACTTAATGATAGTTATAGGGTACAATCAGCAATCAAACCATATTAGGAAACAGTCAATATACAATATACAATAATATAATTGTAAGGATATAAGCGACAAAGTTGCAGTCCTACAATCACAAGTGGGAGGTGATGGGTGATAAAGAGAGATGAGAAGATTAACAGTAGTGCAGAGTTTGTAATAGTTGAACAGTATTGAGGGAATTATTTGTTTAGCAGAGTGATGGCTTTCGGGAAAAACCTGTTCTTGTGTCTAGTTGTTCTGGTGTGCAGTGCTCTATAGCATCGTTTTGAGGGAAGGAGTTGAAACAGTTTATATCCGGGATGTGAGGAGTCTGTAAATATTTTCACAGCCCTCTTTTTGACTCGTGCAGTATACAGGTCCTCGACTGAAGGCAGGTGGGTGGTAATGTTTTTTCTGCAGTAATTATCTTCTGAAGTCTGTGCCTGTCATGTTGGGTTGCAAAACCAAACCAGTCAGTTATAGATTTGAAAAAGTTACAATTTTAATGGCAGGAAATTATGGTACTTGTCCTTGCCAGTATCCTGAACATTTTTTGAAATATTTCAAGTGTGCACAGTCCTTGTGTGCAAAGATAACATCCCTCCAACAAATTAGATTCTGAAGATATTTACAAAGTAATGATGCCATGTATATCAGCCAAACTGCCAGCAATAATCATATCTTAAAAGCCCTCCAGAACAGCTCAACTTTCACTAGCTTCCAGAAGGCTGTTACTTAAAAAGGGTTAAGTTGCCTGATGGGCAAGAGATATTTAGATGAACAATAATGTCAAATCATGTTTTCAGGGATTGTTCCTTCACATAGACATCGACTGGACTGAATTTGAAGAACTTTGAAGGTCTTTCCTAACTTCCTACCAGCAAAGTGTTCAACTTCTAGAGAAACTTTGTTTGAGTGCTAGCATTCTGATCATTTATTTTCTCAGCATGACTAACCTACATATTTGGTTTTTCCAAGTCTTTCTTCTTTAGTCCGTTAATCTCCAATGAGCAAACACATATGCTTTATGTGAACTGTAAGATGAGACTTTTTCAGAATGTAAGTTATATATAAAGTCACTGCTGCTAGTTTGCATCACCCTTTGCATCCTACTCATTATGTGACATTGGATTCAATATTTTATTTATCAGTTCTGAAAATAAGGTATACCCAATAACATTTTTTTAGGAGGAAGCATATCAATGTACTAAAGTACATTTAAAATTAACATGGTGGCATGGCCATCAAAAAAGGATTTTTAGGGGGAGTTTTAAACTTTTTAAATTTTTATTCAGGGTTTTATCCAAATTGGGGAGGGTGACTAGGAGAGGGTTGGGGGATGGTAATTTATTGGGGTTAGGGAGGATACCCGGACCGGGTTTGGGGGATAGCCCGGGGGGGGTTGGAGTCAGCCAGGCTGGAGTGCACGTCTGGGAGGGCCCAGAGGGTCATGAGTTGTGGGGGCGAACACAATTCGGACAACAGGGGGTGGGTTTCATTGGCACCATAAGTGGGAGGGGCAGATATGACGGGGGTAGAGGGCCATATCAAGTTAGGGGATCGCGTGCCCGCTGTCTCCAAGCAGTGGCGCGCTCCGACCCTCCCGACCCGTCTGGCAGGCCTGGTTGTGCAGAGTCTCAGGCCCTGAGTACCCGGTTGATGTTATGTAATGCCAGGTCCGTCGTTAACAAGGCCCCCCTGATTTGCGATCTTATTCAGGAGGAGGACGCGGACCTGGCTGGGGTCACCGAAACCTGGTTGGGCCCAGAGGGTGATGTTCCTCTGGTAGAGATGTGCCCACCAGGTTTCCAAGCATTCCATCGACCAAGGTCTCAGGGAAGGGGTGGTGGGGTGGCGGCGATTATTAGAGAAGTCCTTTGTCCTAGGGAGGCCACTGTTCCTCAGACGGCTGGTTGTGAGTCTCTCTTTGTGAAGTGGGGTCAGGGGGTTCAGATGGGCCTCTTGATAACGTACCTGGCTCCCTGCCACGTGTCATCGGCCCTGCCCAGGCTCCTCGAGGTGATAGCCGGGCTGGCGGTTGAAACCCCCAGGCTTTTAGTCATGGGGGATTTTAACCTGCCTTTGCTCGGGGAAACCTCTGGGGTGGCCCGGGAGTTCCTGGCTTCCATGACGGCCATGGATCTGACCCAATTAGTTTCTGGCCCCACTCACACGGGGGGACACACACTGGACCTGATTTTTGCCTCTGGTCAGTGGTTGAATGATCGTGCTGGGGACCTAGTTATAAAACCCTTGTCATGGTCCGATCATTCTCTTCTTAGACTGGACTTCTGTGCTGCCACCCCCCATCGCAGGGAGGCGGAACCGATGGTTCAACCCCAGGCGCCTGATGGATCCTGAACGGTTTCAGACAGAGCTTGGGCCATTTCCTGAAACTCTGGCTCATAACTCGGCCACAGACATGGTGGCCACCTGGGATAGGTTGGCCGCTGAGGCTCTGGATCGAGTTGTGCCTTTGCGACCTCTGACTCGGCACAGATCCCATTTGGCTCCGTGGTTCACGGAGGAGCTGAGGGGGATGAAGTGCCGGAAAAGACGTCTGGAGAGCATCTGGAGGGCCAGTCATGCCGAGTCTGACCAGACACAGGTGAGGTCCTATATTAGGACCTACCTAGTGGCGATAGAGGCGGCGAAGAGTTCACACTTCTCCGCCCTTATTGCGTTGGCAGAAAATCGGCCTGCCACTCTGTTTAGAGTGACCTGCTCTCTGCTTGAGCCGAGAGCGCGGGAGGACCTCTTGCAGGGTAGGGCAGAAGAGTTTTCCCAATTTCTGCATGATAAAATCGTTCAGATTCGGGATGGGCTGGACTCCAGTTGAGTGGTCCCGGGGGAGGTGTCCGGAGCAGGTCTTGAGACGGTTATCTGGGAGGAGTTCGATCCTGTGACCGCCGAGGGTGTGGACAGATTACTGGGGAGGCTGAATGCCACCACATGTTTATTGGACCCGTGTCCTTCCTGGTTGGTTTCTACCTCCAGAGAGGTGACACGAGGCTGGCTCCAGGGGATTGTCAACGCTTCGTTGATGGAGGGGGCACTTCCGACCGCCCTGAAAATGGTGGTGGTGCGGCCCCTCCTCAAGAAGCCTTCCCTGGATCCGGCTCTTTTAAATAACTATCGTCCCGTCTCCAACCTTCCCTTTGCGGCGAAGGTTGTTGAGAGTGTGGTGGCGCATCAGCTCCCTCAGTATCTGGAGGAAGCATTCTATTTAGATCCGTTCCAATCGGGCTTCAGGCCCGGGCACAGTACCGAAACAGCATTGGTCGCGTTGGTAGATGATCTCTGGAGGGCCCGTGACAGAGGTTACTCCTCTGTCCTGGTCCTGTTAGATCTTTCAGCGGCTTTTGATACTATCGACCATAGTATCCTATTGCGGCGGTTGGAGGGATTGGGAATTGGGGGCACCGTTTTGCGGTGGTTCTCGTCCTTCCTCTCGGACCGCTCGCAATTTGTATTGATGGGGGGGAGAGGTCCACCCCTAGGCCCCTCATTTGTGGGGTGCCTCAGGGGTCGGTCCTCTCCCCTCTTCTGTTCAACATTTATGTGAAGCCGCTGAGAGAGATCATCCGTGGTTTCGGGGTGAAATGTCATCTTTATGCTGATGACACTCAGCTTTACATCTCCACCCCAAACCACTCCAACAATGCTGTGCGGGTTATGGCCCGTTGCCTGGAGGCTGTGCGGAACTGGATGGGTGGGAACAGGCTTCGATTCAACCCTTGACTGAGGGTTCCAAGACTGAGTGGCTGTGGTTTCCGGTGGCCCGATATAGTCAGCTGACTCTGTCGCTGGCTATTGGGGATGAGATCTTGACCCCCACAGAAGGGGCTCGCAATCTTAGTGTCCTCCTGGATGTACGGCTGTCTTTGGAAGATCATATCACGGCCGTCTCCAGGGGAGCTTTTTATCAGGTTCGCCTGATACGCCAGATGCGGCCCTTTTTCAATCGGGATGCCTTACGCACAGTCACCCATGCCCTGGTCACCTCCCATCTGGACTACTGTAATGCCCTCTACATGGGGCTCCCTGCGGGGAGCACCCGGAGGCTTCAACTGGTACAAAATGCGGCCGCGCGGGTAGTTATGGGGGCATCGAGATACTCTCACGTGACGTCCCTCCTGCGCGAGCTGCATTGGTTGCTGGTGGCCTTCCGGGTTCGCTTTAAAGTATTGGTTTTGGTCTTTAAAGCGCTCCATGGCATCGGACCAGGATACTTACAAGACCGCATTCTGCCAGTAGTCTCCCACCGACCGGTACGCTCCCACAGAGAGGGTCTCCTCCGGGTCCCGACGCCTTTTATGTGCCGCCTGGTGACCCCGAGGAATAGGGCCTTCTCTGTGGGGGCACCCGCCCTTTGGAACGGGATGCCCCCGGGGCTACGAACGACCACTGACCTGAAGGCGTTCAGACGTGACCTGAAGACCTGGCTCTTTGAGCAGGCCGGCCTGAGCTGACTCAAATGGGATTTTTAAATGGCGTTTTAGATTAGTTGGGGTGGGGTACAAAAGTTTTAATTTATTTTAATCGGGGGTTTTAGATTTTTATTGGGGCAGCCTATAATTTAATTTTTTTTAACTATATTTATCTCTGTTTACATGTATTTTAGTTGGCTGTTCACCGCCCTGAGTCCTTCGGGAGAAGGGCGGTATATAAAATTTATGAAATAAATAAATAAATAAACATATGGATGAAAGAAAGAGGAAAGGAGGTTTTTTTTTTTTTTCTTTCATGTTTCTGCCTCATATCATTATATTCCTATTAGGGTTTGTTTCAGAAAGGTCAGAATAAGTGCAATCTTTTTTTAACAGTTTATTTATACATTTTCACATTATATACATACATGCTTAGTGAACAGCATATTGTCTTGATCATTTTGCTTATATAATAATATTTTTCCCACTCCTAATTTATACCTCTGTTATCCAACCATTTGTAAAACAAATCCCATATTCAAAAATACTCTGTATCTTGGTTACATTTCCAACATCTGGAGGATGAATTTTTAAACATCTTTGCTAATCCTGCCGGTCGTAAGCGCTACCTATGAAACATTTTATATAGAGTTTCCTTATAAGTAGTTGCCATTGTCAACTTACAATTTCTGTCCCACAATGTTTGCCATTTGTCTAGTTCTATAGTGTATCCAAATTTTTTTGCCGATGCTGTCCTTATCTCTTTTACCTGTTCATCTTCCATTTTTAAGTTTAACAAGAAATTGTATATTTTCTTAGAATAAGTGTAATCTTGAATTATTATGTTGAAAAATATGATTCTCAGATTTTCCATGAATATTAACTGCACGTTGGATGACTAAATCCTACCTTCATTGATGATTACTGGTATCGGGCTCCTGCATGTGGAAATCCACAGATTATTCATAAGTACAAGAAGAATAAAATATAATACAATATAAATAAAATTTACATATCAAGCACCAAATGAGCTAAATTTTTGTGTATGCTACTGTGTCTTGTGCAGTCTACTAATACCACCTGACAGTTGACTGGTGAGAGACCAATAGATAAATAGATCCAGTGTGAGGATTATCTTTTGCAAGATTTCATTCTTGTTCCCATATCAGTACCTGATATGGCATCAAGTAATGCTTCCTGATCACATGTGATTGAAAGATATATTCAGATTTTCAGAACGAAATATCAGAGGCAGAAGACAGATACTTTTAAAAAGTGTGCTGGTCAGGAAGGTTAAAGTTAAAATGATTCCCTTCTCTCCAATTCTAGGCCAATAATCTGCTCTTATTTAGAATTATAGCTACAGTTGACTGATGAGAAAGAATATTTTTTTTACAAACTGTAGCCACCAACTGAGAAACTAATTGTAAAATCAGGCCACCTTTTATTCCTAGCCATTTTTAAAAAAAATCATCTTTCTATTGAACATACATTGTGGATAACCAAATAAATTCAGCATCCAAAAATCAGTATTTGCTGGATTTTTGTTAAAATAATAAAAAGAAAAGGTCTGCATATGAATTCCATCCATAGTTCATCATTTTCAAATAAGATGATGAATATGTTGTCTCTCTTCTTTCTCTCTCTCTCTGTCTCTCTCTGTCTGTCTCTGTCTCTGTCCCACCCACCCCCACTCTCTCTCTCTCTCACACACACACACACACAAACAAAAAAAACTGGAATAAAAAATAAAGTTCTTGATGAAAGGCAAATATGAACTATAAACTAGCTTTGATGAACAGTTCCTGTTTATTGAGGAAAACTTTGAACATCTAGTCAGTATGTGTTAATTGTCTGAAGAAAATCAATGTAAAAAACAGTGGGCCTTTTCTAATACTGAGTTACAGTGCTATCTTCCAATCAACAGAAAACCATATTAGCATAAAATTAGTTGCTTCCAATGCTCATTCCCACTTTTATTCTACTTTCCTTCTACCTTTTGTTTTTACTCATTGCGGATCAGCTGAATCTCTTCAAGTTAATGAGCGACAAAACTTAACAAGACGTGGGTAACATTGTGGGAAGGGCGTTGGGGGGGCAGGAGTTGGTCCTGATGTTGTCATGTTTGTTTAATGGATACATGGAAATGAGCATACTAGTGTGACTGACAGATCTAAAAACTGCAAGCAAGCAGAGCAAAAGTATTAACCCCATTTGCTTCTATTATAATGTTGATTATAATTTACAAGGATCTGCTTTTAATTTTAGTTTGTCATTCATCATGTGTAATTGTCTATCATGCATACATAGCTGACCTGCAGTGCTGGGTCACCATAAGATACCCTTCTTCTTACATTTGTGAGATGCATATGACATTCTGAATGCAACTTTCATCTTAACTCATGCTGTTGCCATAGAAATTGAAGCAGAAGGAATCTTTGAGTTGTTTACTCATGCCCTCTGGGACTTTAAATGTTCCAAGACCTTGTTGCTTGATGTTTACCAAGCTCTGTGCCATTTACTTTGGAAGAATAACCTGCCAGTTTCAAGTCACAGAGAGAGAGGAAAGGGGCAACTTTGCAGATCTTGAAAAAGGGTCATTTAAACACAACAGGTGCAGTACAAAACAAAACCCTCAGAAAGTGATAGATAATAGCATGATAAATGATAGGAGGAATAAGGGAAGTGCTAGAAGACAAGCATGCCAATGAAAAATCTGGCTATTTCAAATTTTCTGTGACTGGGAAATAATGTTATAGTTCATAAGACAATAGAAATTGTGCTTGGGTATATATGTAAAACATATACATAAATACACAATTGTTAATGCAGGTAGCTCAGGTACATTGTCCCTGCTCTTTTTTTATCTAAATATGGTGATTTGTGGTTCTTCATAGCCATAGAGTCCCTCTGGGCATTACTTTTACTCCACTATATTACACTGTCAGAGGTCCTGTCACGTGGTGATTATATTACCTTCATTATTCTATGCAACATCTTAATATATATGCTTGGGTTAAAGAAAAATATCACAAAATGAAAACAAACTTCATTCAATGAAGTAATCCCTTTTATTAATCTAAAGAAGGTGAACAATGTGATAACTCTACAAAAAATTAGCAGTGGAAAGAAATTAACTAGAAAGGAAGGAATTACTCCCCCCCCCCAAAAAAAAAAATAGATGCTGGTTATCTGATAAGTAACATAGGCATTGACTTACATATAGTCCTTGACTTACAACTGTCAAGCCAGAAATTAACATATGTGTAGCCATTTCATATAGGCTTAATATATATTCCTTTTCTTTCTTTCTCTTTGCTGGTTATGTGGGAAAGGTTTTTGGCTTGCCACATTCCTAAGGTGGGAGGAGTGGAGATAGAGTGAGTTGTTTAGGCTAGATGGTTCTTTCGGTGGGAACATGAGCTGACCATGCTGAGGCCTGGAGGTGAATTTTTATGATACCAGGAAATATTGATTTACTTCTACTGGAGAATGTGTCTTTTGGGACTGTTTCTAGCTTTCAATATTATGTGGTATAATTCCAGGTTGTGTCAGATTCGGAATTACAACAGACTTTGCTAATTTGATGCTTTCCTAAATAAAAGAAATTATTATGGAAGATTTTGCTCTTTTCTTTTTTAATGGATTTCATTACTTGAAAACCTGACACAACTACAACTGGGACTGGAATTTCTGTCATTAGGCAAGACAGTTATTAAGTGCACCTGATTTTATTTTATTATATAATCATTAAGTGAATCACCATAGTCATTAAGTGAATCATATGTTGATGAAATGTATCAGAATTCTGACATTCACTTTGCTTAAGCATGTTTGTAAAGTCTCAAATGGTAATGTTGTGACCCCAGGTTGCTGCAACAGTCATGGGTGAAGGATTATTATTTTATTATTTTTTATCATTTTATTGTTTTTTATTTCTTATATATAGTGTTTTTTAAATTTTCTGCAAGCTGCTAGAACTGCTGTAAGCCGGTAGGTGGCTATATAAATTTCCCCAAATAAAAAAAATACATGCTGGTAGCCAAGTGCCTAAATTTTGATCACATGACCACAAGGATGCTGAGAGTTATTTTTTCAGCACTGATGTAAGACCCCTCACAAAAACCTCCTCTGACATGGCCCTCCCATCACAAAACCTACTGACCACATGAAGCCTTTATAAGCAGAAGAACCATCAACACTAACATTCCCTTAATTCCACTGAAGATGTTAATTAGACTGGTAATGAAAAGTTTAGAAATCAACCCACAAATATGGAGAATAAACTTCCACCCTCACTATTGTAATTTTTAACAATTGCTGAATGAATGGTTGTAAGGCAGGGGTGGGATCTGACCAGAGGTGGTATTCAGCAGGTTCTGACCAGTTCTGCAGAACCGGTAGCGGAAATTTTGAGTAGTTTCAGAGAACCGGCAAATACCACCTCTGCCTGGAGATTTTACAGTATCCTTCCCCTGCCACGCCCACCAAGCCATCCCCACAGAACCGGTAGTAAAAAAAATTGAATTCCACCACTAGATCCAACCATTGTAACTACTGGTTTGGTATTAATGTTTTGTGTGTGCATACACGCTTCGCACACATATGCACCTGACACAGGCTGCACGTGCGTATGAGACATCGTGAGCTGTGCTGCCCAGACAGCTGAGCAGCGCTTTGCGCAGGTGCACAGTGTTTGAAACAGCACTTTTTCCCCTGCTTTTTCAACCATAGCTGTGTCGCGCAAAGTAGCTGAGGTTGAAAAAGCAGGAAATAAAGGTCAGGTAAGACCCCGGGCGGGTTGGCCAAAACAGCAGCAGACACAGAACCGGTTCTGTGTCTGCTGCTCTTCAGAGCTACCGGTTCTACAGACTCAGACAGAACCGATAGAATCCCACTCCTGTTGTAAGGACTACCTGTACTTCTCTAGCAGGAGCAAGAAAACAAAATCATAAGAACAGTATGGATGCCTGTCACATTTGTTTTCAGTTTTTTCCAAACTATTTTTTTCAAAAACATATCCAGTGAAAACGTTTTTCTTTCCTTTATTTCTTTGATAGAATACTGTATTGATAAAAGTATGGTTGCTACTTTAATTTGATTTTCAACTACGTGATATATTTCTGGAATTCTACCTAGTTAAAATACAGTGTAAAGTGATGTCTCATGGGTACATGATGCTCCTGAAAGCCTTGAGTGAAACTTCCAAAGACCTAACAAATTCTTTCCAAGTTATCTGGAATGTAACAAAAAGAGAACAATAATTAAATATATGATTAGAGATAATCTAATATATTTAAAATAAGTATATTTTAACTTTAATAAATATTTAAATATAAATGAAATAAAATTCTGTTTTTTCCTGACCTTTGTGACTACTTCCTTTTGGAATGCTGCCCCTGGCATACCATTCAAAGTCCAATGGAAGTCCTAGACTTGTCTTAATTGAAAAGGAAAACAACCTGTATATAATATGAAATATGCATAAGTGAGATGTAATCTAAATCTTCCCTCAAAAGAGGATGTATTTCTAATACTTCAAGTGGATCACTGAATGTTGAAGGCTCCAACCTTACCATTAGGTCATGCCACGCTGTACAGCTTCAACTAAGTTTTGCATAGTACATTATTTAACCTTGTTTTCAGAGTTTGTTTTCACAGTTTGTTGACTGTATGGTTCTCCCAGAGTGAGAGAGATTTGAATCATATTAGTATTTAAATCCCAAAGGTGCTTTTTCAAGAGACAACTGGACTTTCTGGTTTTTCTTTAAAGACATTTTGCTTCCCATTCAAAAAACCTTCTTCAGCATCTTGAATGAGAAGCAAAATGTCTTCAAAGAAAAACCAGAATGTTCAGTTGCCTCTTGAAAAAGCACCTTTTGGATAACCATGATCTGAATGACTGAGAATCTCCATAGACATTAGTATTTAAGCTTTCATAAATGAGGCTATAAGGGATAACTGTTGCTGTTGTTTGGTCCTAGAATTCTCGATATGATCAAGTACCTGTTGTATCACTGCATGGCCTTGAAGTCTCTGATTCTGAAGAGCATGGTCATGTAGACTTCAACAACTCCTTTGGGTCTTCATAAGTACATGGAATGGAAACACCATAAATTAAAATAACAGGCTAAAATATTAGGCTCCTTCAATTTTACTCTTATCCTATGATTTTTGCTGATGAATAGCAGCGGAGAGCTCAAAGACTTGCAAGCATTTATTTATTTTTTTGCATTTTCTTTGATAAACTGTTCATCTGTGTATTTGAAGTTCTAATCAACAACTTGCCTGTAAGAAATATATCTAATGATATATTATTTGCAGGATCAAGGATGCGATTGAATAAATCTTACTCCTTTTAAACTAAAAATATGAAGTATAAGACAACTAAGTAAAACACACTGGGGTGTTTTTTGTTTTTGCATAGTGATGCATTACCAACAATAAAGAGAAAAATATTGTGGAACATGAATTACACACCACAAGGCAGACTTTATTCTTTTGTACGTGCATTTTGATATGGGATGCAAGTACTTAAATCATGATTTGCATGATGACCATCTCATCATTTGTCCTCTCTGCTTTCCCTAAACATTCCCTGTCCTTAGTGAGCTTGTGAAAAATAAAACTTAACTAGTTATTTGGAACATTTCAAGTTACATCTAATATTTATGATATTAGCATACAAAAATGAAAATATGAAAAAAATGGTTGATCTGGTGTTTTTCTTTTAAGTGCTCACTCATTTAACTTTTTATTGGTAGCCTACAATATTACATGTTTTAAAGTTTCATTAACAATTATAGGTCCATATATATATTGTACTTTCTGGCCCAAAGGCCATGGCAAAGGTTTTATTTTTGTTTTGTGCTCAGTCATTAAAAAAAGGGAAAACCTTTTTACATATAGTACCATTTATATTTTATATTTAATATATTGCATATGTTTAAAGTGTATGGTTGGTTTTGATTTTTTGAGCGGGGGTGTTTTTCAGTTTCTTTTTTATCCTGTGTGCCATACAATCACATTGTTTTGGGCAGCTTTATAAATCTCATAAATAATAAACAAACCATGATTCTTTACAAATGTTCTAAAATAATCATCTCTCCAAGTCCTTATTGCAAGTACTTTGACTCTTCTAAATCCAGCAAGGATTTCTCTGGACTTTAATTAATGAGATAACGAAAGGGAAACATCTAATGAGCAATTTTACCCCCACCTTCAAGTTGAGGACTTTATCTGTGTTTTGCAGCTGTATTTTTCTTTCTCTTCTTACCCCTTTTAAAGCTGTATTCTTAGCCCCATCAATACAGTTTCCCATTAAGTTAAATAGCTTATTGACTGGGATGAGAGGTGTCCGAGAGGGTGATAGGATCTGCATGCAGTGCTTTCTCAAGGCAGACAATAGCAGGTCACCACACAGTAAATCAGTTTGTAATGGAGTTTGGACTTGAAGAATCAGTTCTGTGTACATTTTTTATTTGTTTTTAATTTGTACCAATGGTCATTTGGTCAGTTTCAATTTATATGATGGCAAAATGATAAGGAGCAACTGAATGGTCAATCTTTTCAAATGCGGCATGGCAATCGGCATAGCCAATGCCTCTAATATTTATGTCACATTTTTTTTCCAGGAGCATTAGTACTGCACACTATGGTACTTGGATGAATATTAAATTATGATATACAGGGTCATAAGGCTCCAGTATACACAATATCAGGAACAAGAACAGACAATGTTTACAAAATATAACATATACATTAATGTCTAACTTGTTCTTATATAAGAGAAAAAGCTTTTATACATGAGCTTGGAACATCACAACTATGAATAATCATGTACATATTTAATTATCCCATGCCTGAGCCAGACATAGATACTCCACATATTTTATCCAATGGTCTTTTGTCCTATGCCTCCTCCTATGTTCCTTGAGATAAGTCTACAATTGGGATCAACCTAAAGTTGATAGCGACAGTTTTCTTTTTGTCTCAGTTCAGGACTGTGCAGGCAGGCAATGTAAAACACACTGATCACATGGGGTGTGTCTATGTCAAAGAATATTGTGGCTTCAAATTATTCTGTCACCATTGTGTGTGAGTTGGACCACTCCTTTCCATCCAGTCTTTGACCTCTTCTCTCACTGCTCAATTCTTTATTAATTTTAAGGGTCATGATAGCTAGGTATTTTTGGCTTAGCATATATGCTAGAACTATAAATAAAAAAACAAATCTTGAAAAAGAATTTGATTTTTTTTGTTTTCTGTATTTTTTTCTTATTTATCACTATTGTATTTTGTATTTATCACTATTGTATTGTATTTTGTTGTACACTTTTTAAAAAAACATTGAGGTTGCCTTAAAAATGGCTAATATATCACCTCTTTGTTAAGCCTTATCTGTCATGGCTCCATTGGAGCCTGAGTCCATGGAGGAGGATGAGCCGGAGCTGGTCGAGGGCAGCCTCGTTGGCTTCAGAGGAGCAGGACGAGGCAGCCGCAGGTCCCTTGGGCTTGGGATAGCAGGAAAGAATGTGGGCAGGATGACTGAAGGGAGGAACAGAGGGCAGGCAGTGGAGAAGAGGAGCAACAGAACTTAGGTTATGAGCAAGGACTTCCCTCTCCTTTTCCCCAAGCACAGAGGGTGGAGAGAAGGAGGGAACAGCACAGGCTGACCCAATGACTCAGAAGGAGAGTACCCCGCCCCTTTTCACAAGGCATATCTGGAGACTGAGATTTAAGGGGATGCTGTGAAGAGGGATATTTGTCAGGAACAAATGCTGAATTTATGGAGTTTGGTGTGCTATTGCTGTCATCTGGAGTTCACTGGACTTCTTGCCTTGTTCCTTTGCTTCCCAGACTCATTGCTTTGTTCCTTTGCTTTCTGCACTCATTGCCTTGTTCCTTTGCTTTGTTGGACTCTTTGACTGGTTCTCTTGACTTGCTGGACATTTTGCCTTGAAGCCATTGCGCTAACAGTGTTTTTCTGGACTATTTGCAGTCAGAGGCTGCTGGAGGGGTGTGTGGGAGTGTGTGAACATTTTGCTCCGGGACTTGCCATAAATGTGGGAGCATTTGGGGGAGAGTTGGAGCAATAATTTTGAATTATCAGCTGACTGTGTTGCCTCCATGCCCCGGGTCATCACACTTATTACTGCTGATTGCCCCACTGTATCCCTGAGCACAATCAATTTCTACTGTTTCTACTGTTTGTGAGGATGTTCCAGGGATACTGGTTCTATGTTTGGGTGAGAAACTACAATAACTCATTTTCAGTTAGACTTTAATCTCTTTGCAAGATTATGCCTTATAAAGTGGCTCATTTGGTTTAATGGAATAAAGCTGAACATTTGGAGTTGCTATTGCTCACCTGGTGTATTATACCATCAATTATTCTACCAATTACAGAGGTTGTTGAAGTTGATGGCACTATTTGGGGGGAGGGGAAATTAGAATGCTTGTGAATGGGAGCTCATTACTTTAGCCAGGATTGGAAATCAAATCAATCACAGACTTTAGACTTCAGCCTGGTAAGGCTAAGCAGAAAGTTGTACACAGAAGATCCCATCCTGATTGTACATAAGGATAAGCTTTAGGAGACTCTGATTTAAAGTATCATGCTTTCTGATTGTTATCAGCATGGGATGAGAGAAGGCAGGTGCAGTAGCATGAAATTTACCAGTCAATGTTGTTATATAAATTTCATGTGGCAAAGATTATTTTATTAAATTTGTTGATCATATGGAAAGTAAAGGTCAATGTGGTTCTAGTGGTGATAGGAGCACTTGGATTTGTGCTCCAAAGCTGGGGGAGTAGCTTTAACAGATTCCAGAAATAAGGTTTTCCATCACCTTATTCAGACTGAAAAACTCCATTCAGACTTTTCTCTACTGATGCCACCAAATGTATGCCAGACCTGGCTGGTATATATTTCCTGATAATTCCACAAGTAGGCAAATTCATTCTATTTTGTACTCCTTCAGTTCTCCATTAGTAATGCCATACATACCAACACCATCACTAATATAACTGTGATGGAATCTGGTGCTGGGTTACTAGAAGAAGGAATAAACAGAAACATCAATCTTGAATTACTGCTTTGCAGAAAGTGGCACAGGAGGGGTTCTCCCTATTTTCTTCTCAGCATTTATCAGATAGTTAGACAGAGTATACTTTGGTCTGGCAAGAATTTGCCTATGGGCAAACAATGCAATAAAAAAACCTGCTTTGAGCTTTTATATATGTCCTTCTTGGCTTCTCATCCCTGATGTTATCTTCTACAAACTCTGTGAACATTTTCAGCTCTGTCAATCCTGAGAACACAACAGGTAACTTAGCTCTGTGTCCCTGCTAACATTCATTTCTTCCCAGGCAGCATCTTGGAAAAAAGATAATGAACAGTCTTTTCTTCCTGCAAGGGTTACCTTAATGTGTTTCCACCCCTTTATAGTAAAGACCAGTATAGACCAGGCTCAGGTTCATTGTATTAAGTGGGAAGCACAATATACCCAACTAAAGCTTGCTTAAATGGTTTGGCTGCTGGGAAATTGTATAAAGTATCCTGTGCTTAAAGAGACATTATGATTAAAACCGAGCAAGGGATTCCCTCAATAAACTTTAGGCAAGATAGCTTCTTTTATTGCTTATTCATCCACCTCCTGGAAACCTTTAGTTGTTTAATGGCTTGACTGAAGTGCTATAATGAGGCAATTTTGTGTCAGGAAGTTTAAACAGGGGTAAGACATTACATATGAAGAGCATTATCTGCAGTGGCTGAACTATAATGGTCAGTAAGTGTCAATGAAGCTACCTCTGAAATTCCAATAGATAGTCACTCCACTGTTGGTTTAGAGAGCTGTCAAAACAGGAGCATAAATGCATCTTTATGACATTCTGCATTGCAAAAGGAGAAAGGGAAGCAAATACTTTCTGCTATGTTGATTGTCACACAAAAAGACAACACGCAGTGTTTCTCAACAATATTTTGGGAGTGTGAGGAAAACTGTCACTTGTATAACTTCTCTGAAACCAGGGTGTGATTTTTCATTGTAACTAAGTTATCAATCTTAAAGCAGAATGGAGCCAAGCTGGAAAAATAAACCAAAAATTGCTTTTGTAAAGATATAGTGGAAAAAAAGCTGCTAGAATAAACTCAAATGTTTTACAATTAGCTGCCTAGTGCTAAATGGTCAAAATGATTGCGGCTTGGTGATGTTGATACTGAGTCAGTTGAATATAAATGTTAAATTGTTAAATATAAATCTGATATGATCTAAAAATCAGAGTCAATGTTTTGCTGTCCTGTGGATTCAAATTTACTTAGAACTATCCTCAGCCATAAGCTGGTGCTTGAATTATGTTCCTCTTAATAATATCTAAAGCAGAGGTGGTATCTAGTAAGTTCTGACCAGTTCTGAAGAACCTAGAGCAGAAATTTTGAGTAGTTCGAAGAACTGGCAAATACCACCTCTGACTGGAGAGTTTACAGTACCCTTCCCCTGACATGCCTACCAAGCCATGCCCAGTGGTGGGATTCAAATATTCTGATCTAAGGCCTGTATATGATATACTGCTTCTTGCATTCTCAGCTCTGCTATATAGTTTGGGAGGCTTTTTTACAGATATATCTTTACATTTTGGAAGAAATTCCTCTGCTAATTTATTTTTGAGCCAGTTGATGCCATAACTTTTAACTTAACCTAGCACTATTCAGTCACTGTGTGTATATAGGGAAATGTACCTATAGCCCTTTTCAGTTGGTGTGTGTGTTTGTAAAGAACAAAAATGCATGAAGTGATACATGAATATTATAAAAGTACACACTATCTTGAGTGCATTGATGTAAACTAGTAGAACTTTTTGTTTGAATTTTAAGAAAAAAAATCTGATTTGGGACTGTGATGAAACTGTACAAGGTTGGAAAATATGAATAACACACATCTATCTATAGTTTATTGATTAGAAGATTTCAGTCAAATTATAAAGCAAAGATATGCTACAGATAATCAGGCCCAATCAACCATTATGTAAAAATAAAACAACTAGAGTATTTTCTTTTATTCGTTTTGTAGAAAGCTTCACTGAGACAAAGTACTAAATCCAAGATGTTGATCCATTGCATCAGTGCTTTAGTTTGCTTACACTGTGAGAAATTAATAGCACAGCTCCCAGTGCATTTAAGGGCACCTATATAGTAAAATCAAGGAAAGGTGTTCAATCACATTCCAGAAGCATACAGTGTACAAATGCTATTTTAACATATAGACCAAAAGCTGTGTGAGTTTCTCTGGCATAAATCCTGGTAAATAATTTTAATCATGCAGAAGGCTACATTTGTTGCATATAACTTGCACTAATGGCTCTAGCATTCAAACCCCAAAGCCTAGTGCTTCATGTCCAATCTGGTTCATATTTCTGGATGGCTGAAATATTAATCGTTTATCTCATGCTAATACAATGCAGTGGATATTTCTTACTTAAGGGCTGCAACTCAGGCACATACTAACCATTCAGTCTTGAGATTCAAGATATATATTTGGCAAAGAGTGTTGAATTTTAATGGTTGGTCTTATTCCAATCCACATATATTCATCAGTGTGTGTACAGCTCCTAGAGTTCTCTTCTGAATCTGGTAACAGTTTGTAACCAGAACTGGCTAAATAGACTTAAAGCTTATCTATGAGAAACCTACAGCCAACTGATATTGCTATTCTGAAAGTAGCTTATAGATACTATAATTCCTAATTATTAACTAGAATATGCTTTGTGAATGTGTCTAATTTCCATAGGCATAAAATGCCATAATTTAATCAGGTTTATGTACAACACTTCTTTTTCTGGTCTGAAATTTTCAACATTTAATTTCACCTTGGTCTTTACTAGAATTACAATGAGAAAAGCTGTTCTGAACATACCATCGTTTTCTATATAGATTAAATTAGTAAATATAGGTAACAATGTTTGGTTGGGATCACTTGAAACACATTGGGATTCAAGATTCAAGGCAAACTGTTGAAAGACATCAGCTGGAGATAGCAGCTCCCTAAGATGCAGAAACACCCACAGGTGATTCTTTCTCAGTAGATAGATAGATAGATAGATAGATAGATAGATAGATAGATAGATAGATAGATAGATAGATATAGATAGATAACACACTGCTTGTTCAAGCACACTCTTGTTAGCCCTTGAAATATTATAGATTTTTTAAGCAAAAAAAAACAGATAATAAATTATATGCTTTCTTTCTTTCAGCTAAAAGAACAGGGATGTACGTCAGTTCTTCAAAGTGTTGGCAATGGCTGATTCCTCTTTTTCCATCTACTGATATGAAATTTGACAGCATATCATAGAAAGTGTCAATGAGGGAAAGAGATGAAAATAACATTTGTTGCATGGTTTTTCTCTCTCATAAATAATAACAACAACAACAACAACAACAATATTCTTTACAGATAGATGGATTAGTCATTGAGAACATATTTCTGTATTGTGAATAAGCACAAATAAATTTTAACAGTTTCCCAACTTGCAGGCATGTCAGCTCAGGAGAAATACTACTCCCATTTCTTAATATGTTTTTGTAACCTTCAAGTCTTTCATTTCTAGAACTTAATATCTAAGGGCCTATCTGCAATAATAATGGCTTATGGGAGATTGTGATTTGGAATGTCAAGTGTAAATTATAAAGAATATGAATCCACAAATGAAACAAAACAAAGAAATATACGTTGTGTGTTTGTACAATAAAAAGAAAGGACAAGGATTAATAGTTCTAAATGAAGGTGGCATGATTGGAATGGATTTAATGACTATAAGCAGGGAAGCAAAAAACTAGATTTAGCTATAAGTAGGAGGAGAAAAATAAAAACTATGAATTTATTTGATCGACAATCTTATAAATGTGTACAAATAAAAGTGTATAGTTTAGTGATAATGATATGCATTAATGTAAGAGTTGGATATGAATTTTGAGAAAACTGTAAAACATTCTGAATGAATGCATCCCAAAACAAAAGTAAAATTGTTCTGGATAACATGAATCAATGGGAATGAAACAGGTGAGCACACCAAAACAACTGGGCCCTTTGAAATCATAAGGATAAATGAGAATGATATCTGCTTAGAAAAAGATGCATTTATTCCACACATTTAGATTAAGGATAAGTTTATCCACATGAACACATGGCAAAGGAAGGAAGTTAAATCAAACAAAAAGATTGATTTGATTGTAATAAAAGTCTGAGAGAATTAATGAAGAACAAAAATGTGAAGAGAAAATCTGAATGTGAGATAAATATTTTCTCTAATTTTAAAATTGGGTTTGGGGAGAAATTGATTTTATAAGCCATTGTCTTAAAAAGTCCATTGTCATATTCCTATGTGCACAGATGGACAGACTAAATGTAGTGCTCTACTCTGTGCTAGAGATGATTTGTGGCTTAGAAATGTTTTACATAAATAAAATAAAATATTCATCCTGTTCCAATTTTAAAAAGAGGAGAGAGAGGGAGGGGGGGAGGGAGGGAATCTAGCTTGGAGAAATAAAACATAAAACTGTATGTTGAGATTGTCTCAATAAATTGGCAGCCACTTCTGAAAAATTATCAGTTTTTTGGCTTCATTAAATAGCCGTAAGTTATATTTATGAAAGCAAATGTGAAGAGATGGAAAAGAAAAGTGAGAAGAAATAAAAATACTTAGCTCTTAAAGATTAATAATACTCTATTCTGAGAACACATACTAAAAGTATTTTGAACCCTTTCCCCTGGTCAGCTTATCCAGGAATCATTGGAATACAATTTACTTTTTGTCACAAATACACAGGTTTATTTTTCTAATAATGATAAAAATATACTGTAAATCATATACTGTTCCTTTTCAAAGATCTGTTAGGATATAAAATACCCAGTGTCCTAAAATGTCTAAAATGAGGATTCCTAATATGCTTTCTTTGTTTTTTAAACTATGAACATAAAACTATGTCTCAGAACCAAATGGTCTCTACCTGCCCAACCCAACCAAATGATTCTGAGAGGCTTATGCACATAAGATTTCTACCTATATATGTGGAGTTTTATTGGTTTTCTTCCACATTATTTATCTTTACGCTAATTGCATCTTGTGCATAAGCCAGCAGGAAATGAAGTTAGTTTAAGAAATGCTTTGACCCAAGAAATGCTTGAGACTCTGTCTGGACACTTTTATCATTAGCCCTTATTAGTGGATTCACCTTCTGATTAAAAAAAGAAAAAAAATCTTGCTTACTCCTGTTATTTGGGCTAGAAAAGGAAAAGAGTACACTCTTTGCCATGTTCATTTTTTTATTAGATGGCTCTTTGTTCACTGTTTTATCATAAATTTCTAAAAAGAGAAAGCAAAACAAATTGGCCTCAGATAGCAGCAATTAGTGACTGGAGAGGAGTAGGCATTTCTACCTAAGTATACAGTAGCTAGTTGGAATGATATGAGGAACAGGTAACTAGACAGCCCGATCTGAAGCAGCACAAGTCAGAAAACACCACTTTTAATGTGTAACAGAACATGGTGAGCTGGATGTGGGTAGCGAGTGATATCATGCATTCTTGATCAATGTGTAGTAAAAAAAAAAATCAAATTTAAGCAATTTTTATTCTCTTTTTTCAAAGTGATATCCATATAGTATATCATATCAAGATCAATATTAAATTTTTCTGCTGAAGAATATTAAAGTTATATATGTAGGGTTTGACAAAAGAGAGGAATACATCTTTTTTTTAAAGCTATTATTTTAGTCTGAATGTCTGTTTGATTATCTTTAGCTGCTGATATGACCCACCACTCCTTATTTTGTACACTGCCTAGAATTCACTTGAGTTAGTTAGCCAATAAATTTAAATACACAATCCAATTAGAAAGTTATTTCCAGGGACAAGTGTGAACAGTTCAAATCCTAGTCTAATTCTTTGAACTACAGAAAGTCCTTTTGAAGCTAGGATAATATACAATTCTCTTCAAAGAAAAGTTGGTTTTTAGCTCACATGGTCTGGAAAGTACAATAGGTGCTCACTATCTCTTAAACTCTTCAGTTTTATATCTATCCTTCATGTTTCCTGGCCTGCCTGCCTGCCTGCCTATCTATCTACAAGCATACAACCACAACACAAAATCCATGGCACCCAGGACGAAGCAATAATCCCACAATAATCCCACTCAAATACACATTCCCAAAATCAACAACAGAAGAGCTTACTTAATTTTAATTAGGGTAGGGATATTAAGAAATCTTTAAAAATACTGTTAATAGTGTTCCTTCTACCACCCACTTAAGAATATATCACATTTTAATGTAAGTTAATACATAGATTGTTTTTAAACTATATATATATAGATTTTTCATTGTATTGAGTAATGAGAAATCAGCCCTCTCTATTTAAGAGATCTCTTGTGAAAACAGCTATATATGTACATATCCCTTCAAGGACATTTACATTTCTTTCCTCTCAGACAAATATATCTGTTCTGAAACCAAATGGCAAATTATAAAACTCTGCTTGGAATTTGCATGGTCGAGAAAATCTTGCCACTACCTTCAGCTACAATCCAATTGCTAATTAGGGTCAGGCAGCTAAAAGCCAAGGTCAGTGAAGTGATCTACTATTATCATTTAAGGTGACTTTTTGGCTTTTTTTTTTTTTTTGCTTGCTTATGGCTGTTCTTGTTCATATTGGCAAGTCAATTTAATTTTATTAAAACCTCAGAACCTGATGATATTAGTTCCTATTCATTTAAAGTCTGCTTTATCTATAACAACAGAATTATATTTAGCTTCAAACTTTTGGAAAGTGAAACTAAGGAATTCCACCAAGAACTTTTCTTACAGTATAACAAAATAGAACAAAATGGTACTCTAACACTGAATGACAATCTGCCTTGAAGCAAATAGTTTTCCTTTGTCTTTATCATAAGGTTAGTATGAAAATCTTTATAATTTTCCACCAGCACATGAAAATATTATTCTCTGCTCTAATTTACTTCCATGGTCCAGCAGCACCTGAAATCTGAAAGAAGGTAGGAGCATTGCTATGATCACAGCTTTTGTGTGCATGCATTGACACATTTACAAAGATACACAGCTTTGACCTGAGTGACATACAGATTTGGACACTTCTGGTTGACCTTATTTTGGAGCATGCTAGATTCAGGAAGTTGGGATTGTGGAAGTTTCCTGTTTGTTTCAGGCTCACTAAAACTCAGGATTCGGCCTAAGAAAGTGCCTATTGCAGTGACCTCACTGTTTTTATTATATTTGTCTGTTTTATTAAACTGCCTCATTAAATTCAGGGTAAGTCTTAAATCAGGCACATATTTATATGGAAGCCTGAAGAAAGACCAGATGCTTTAATGAATAACATATAAGTGCTTGCTTATTTTAGTGCAAAGTTCTGAATTATGTCATTATTTTAGAACCATGCATAGCCTTATTTTATCATACTCTTTCTGTTTAGAGTTTTAAATCTCTCTCTCTCTCTCTCTCTCTCTCTCACTCACACACACACACACACACATACATGATGTATGTGTGAATGACTTCTAGACCTCTAATTAAAGATAGCAATGACATAATATGTTTCTGTATCTTCACCCATCCTAGAATAACATGTATTAATATTGTATTTGTGCTTGTTGGGAAACAAAGCAAGCAACAAAGAAAGCAAGAAAGAAATCAGGTTCTAGCATTAGGTTGCTCTTTTACTAATATCTGTTACTATGTAATCTAAGTTAGTAGCTAAAGAAGTCTTGTATTTGCTTCAGGCAATTTATTAGTCATCAAGAAAGCATACTGGGCTCTAACATAGTTGCCACCTCTTATAAGAGAAGGTGAAATTTCTACTAACATGATATATTCTTATAAAATTTAAAGTCACGCTATAAAAAGAAGATTATTATCCAGAAATTACAGAATATGTCCACTTGGAATGTAACATACGAAAAAACATATTAATGCTATTTGGGAATTCAAAACATGCATAAAATATTACTCCTCTACTTTCATTTTATCCAAAAAAAGTTTTATCCACAATCACACTTCCAAAGTCCTCCATATAGAAAAACATTCAAAAAGGTTTGTTCTATAAGATCAAGGATAAAATAAAAAAGGAAATATCTACATTTTTGTAGCCTATTGTTGGCCTCATTATGGTTTCCACCTATTGACAAAAAACTTTCCACCCTGTGCATTTTTAAATTATGCCTTGAAAACAAATGGATGTAATATTATAATGTAACATAACCCAGAATAACGGAACTACAGCAATGGCCATTACAATTAGTTCAGACTAAATTTGTCAATGGAAAATCCTTCATGAATACATGATATAATTCTGAAGTAGGAGGGATTGTGGCAATTGCATCACTTACTTAAACTTTAGCATTCCCCCGACACTCTCCTAGGTCCTACTAGTGTCAACCCAGAAGCTGACCTGACTGAAACCATTTTGGAACTTCAGTGTTGCCACACTGGAGCTAAGTGATAGGGAGGGGGGAAGAGACATAGCTGGCGTTTTGTAGTCAAAATAAAATACTTTCTCCTGGAGACCAAGTCTGAGAAGGGAGGAGTGATGTTACCAGGTGACCGAATGGCACTGTGATTGGATCAATCATGTGACTGATTGTTTGAGGAAAAACTTTCACTTATAATCAGGTGAAAACCGTGGGAACCTTCAGAGTCGATTTTTGCCAGATCTGTGCCAATATGATATATCCAATAAAACTATTCTTTAAGGAATCTACCTGCCTTGGAGTTTTGTCTGCTATGGCTGTATTACTTGGAAACCTGACAACTATGTTATTTCCTTAGGCTGGTAGGGGAGTATTTGTGAAAGGGATGAGCAAAAATCACCAGGAATGTATGAAGTAGGTATATCACCCAGGTCACAAAAATCATCCCAGCTGTCTAGATAAAGCAAGCAAGCATTTACAGATCACAACAATGTATGAAGAAGCAGGATACAGTTTATCACTTTTGGGATAATAGTAAAGACAACATTTCATATTGCATGCATGAAGGCATTGGTAAATTGTTCCTCTATTTAGAAAGAAGTTACAGCTAATACAAAGTTATTGATGATATAGTGCTACAATAGATGAGGAGCCAGGTAAAAGAACACTTAGCATGCTACTGAGGAAGACCTAAGAAGGAATGGTGTTGCTTTCATAGTAAAGAAGTCTATAGCAAAGACAACACCTGGATACAATATAATCAATTATAATAATGATGTCATGGGCAATTTTTTTATTGGACAGCTATTCAAGTCTATGTTCCAATCATTGATGTAGAAGAAAAAAAGGTTGACAAATAATATGGTCATGTTCAATCTTAAGAACTTGCAAGCAAGATGTGCTGCTTATGGTTGTAACTAGAATGCCATATTTGAAAATTTTAAGGAGGAAGGAGGTAAAGGTAATTGTATTTTATGACTTAGAATACCATAATGAAGCAGGAGAATGGTTTCTGTCAATTCTTCATTCCATTCCAGGTTGTCAAGAAAAAAAAAATCTTCCAGCAACCAAAACAATGTATATATGGCCATCATTGGAAGTAATGTGCATAAATAAATGTATTTTGTGATTGGTACAAGGTGATAGAAGAACTTAGGTATAACCATAAAGATTTGGCCAAGAACTGACTGTAGAACAGATAATAACTGATCATGTGCAGATTCTAAATCAGGGTAAAGCAGAAGAACAAAGCCAAGTCCATTATATGATACTGAGCACATATCTATCATTTTCAAAGAGAATATGGATCCTTTTGAAGTTCTGAAATTCATTGATATGGAACCAGTACTTTGATTTTGAATAAAATGAAAGAATTTGTTACAGATAATTTAAAAAAAGACTGAAAAAAAGCAAGAAATGAACAGGATGTCAGAAGAGATAGCGAGAATTTTCAAGAAAAGTCAACCAAGAAAGAAATATTACAAAACAGATGATTTTAGAAACCCATTAGAAGAGACAAGATGCCATATTATAATACAATCTGAATAAAAACAAACTGAAGATAGAAACATACAGAGAAAAGCAAGGAAATGTTTACAAAAAATTATATCTGAGCATAAAACGGGTTTAAATCTCAAATTAGTATGCTAAAGGATACCAGTGGACAGACAATAACTGATTCAAAGAAAATCAAACAAACATGGAAGTATATACTGAAATTCTATATAGTAGAAATGTCAATATCTATGATACTTTAGAAGATATTCCCTACTTGCAAGAATCTTTAGTATTAAAATACGAAGTTTCAAAATAACATTGCCAGATTGCCAGATAACAATGTTAGACATTGCCAAGTTGAAGGTACATGGATGAATGGAATCTGAAGAAATACAACAAGCTGAAGATGAATCAGTAAGATTCAAATCAAACTATGCCAGCATATCTGAAGAATGACATAGTGGCCAAGTGATTGGAAGAGGCTAGGCAACATATAAATACCAAAGAAATAATTCTTAAGAAAGTATGCAAACTATTGTACAATATTTCACATAAAAACAAATGCTTAGAATCATGCAAGGCAAAATAGAAGTCTACATGGAAAGAAAACTGTCAGGTATTCAATTGGTTTCAGAAAAAAATAAGGAACAAGATATATTACTGCTGCTGCATGTTGAATAATTGAATAAGCCAAAGAATACTAAAAAGAAATCAATACATATTTCATTGAGTATAAATTTTTATTTTGCTTGTTTCAATCATAGCAAGCTATGGAATGCACTTATACAAATAGGAATTCCAGAACAACTCACTGACCTCATGCAAAACCTATGGATAGGAAGAGACAATCATGACAGAATGTGGCAAAACAGATTGGTATCAGGTTGGCAAAGTAGTAAGACAAGGTCAGTTTGGCCAACTCACAAATATTTTTGTTTTATGATTTTAATATATCAATGCAAAATTGCTTGCTTGCTGTTTCCGTATAAACACCTATACTGAGTATTTTGCTATTACTCCATATTGTCATAAAAAGGAACTGCTAAACCAAAGGAGAAATTCAAGCACTTAATGTTGTGTGAATCTGTTGAGATTACAGGAATTATTAATTAGTAGAGAAACAATTGATTATAAATTGATAAACAGGGTGAACCACATTTCTAGAATTTCACTCTTGGGCCCAGGAGTTAGAACCAGTTAAATCTCCCTATAGCAAATTCAGCCTATTAACTGATAACTGAGTATCATAAACTGGAAATTTTTCTTCCTTTTTTATTCAATTACAACAAAAAGATAAAGATAAAAGTTTCCCTGTCTAGTCATGTCCAACTCTAGGGCATGGTGCTCATCTTTGTTTCAGCATTTCAGCATCTGCAAAGACAAAGTCAGGATAGCAAAGGCTCAGAACGAACAAAGACTTGCAACAAAAGACAAAGATAATTTAACAAAAGTTTCTTCCAATATATAAATAACAAGAAAAAAATCAAGGAAACAGTTGGTCCACTAAAGAGAGGAGGCAGCAAGGAAGTAACAGGCAACAGAGAGAAAGCAGAACTGCTTAACTCATTCTTTGCATCCATCTTCACACAAAGAGAAATTATAGCTCAACCCACCAAAAACATAACTGTAAAAGACAGACCAGAAATAAAAGTTAAAATAAGCAAAAAAAAGTACACCTGTCTGACCTTGATCAACACAAATCACTGGGGCCTGATGGATTACATCCCAGAGTTTTAAAGGAACTGGCAGAGGTCATCTCAGAACCAATGCATCGTATCTTTCAAAAATCCTGGAGCACCGGGGAACTACCAGAGGACTGGAAAAGAGCTGATGTGGTTTCCATCTTCAAAAAAGGAGAAAAAAAAAACAGACCCAGGAAACTATACACCAATCAGCCTAACATCAATACCCGGAAAGATACTGGAAAAGATAACAAAAAAAAAAAAACATCTGCCAACATCTAGAAACAAGTAAAGTAATAACTAGCAGTCAGCACAGGTTTGTTAAGAACAGATCATGCCAAACCAATCTTATTTCATTCTTCTTCAACATAGTGACTAAATTAGTAGACCAGCAAAATACTGTGGACATAATATATTTAGATTTCAGTAAGGCATTCAACAAAGTAGACCACAACCTACTTCTTAATAAGCTAGAAAAAAGTGGAATAGACACCATGGACTCGCAACTGGCTGACAAACCATACTTAATGAGTAGTCCTTAATGGGTCTAAGTCTACATGGAGAGAAGTAAGCACAAGGTTCTGTCTTAGGCATAGTACTCTTCAATATCTTCATTAACGACTTAGATGAGGGAATAGAGGGGAACTCACCAAATTTGCAGATGATATTAAGCTGGCAGGAATAGATAACACCCAAGAAGTTAGGCTCAAGATCCAGATGGATTTTGACAGACTAAACACTGGGCCCTATCTAACAAGATGAAATTCAATGTAGAGAAAAGTAAAGTCCTACACGTAGGCAAGAAAAACCAAAAGTACACATATACACTGGGTGAAATCAGGCTCAATAGCAGTAACTATGAGAGGGAACTTGGAGTCTTAGTGGACAACCAGCTAAATATGAGCCAGCAATGTGCAGCAGCAGCCAAAACAGCTACTGCAATTCTAAATTGCATTAACAGAGGAATACAATCAAGATCAAGTGAGATACTAATACCATTCTATAAAGTCTTAATAAGACCATTAATAAGACTGTTGGTGCTGGGTCCTCAACTGGAACAGGCAGGGGGCAGTGACTGAGGACATCAGCATGGCAAAGAGTTTTTCCGGAGCGGTGGACTAGAGTGTATGAATATGCAGCCAGAAAAACGGTCCATCTGGTCATCCTTGGGGATAAAATCTGGGGAGTCTGTTTAGTGTCAGATAAAATACCTAACAGTGGCTTGTGGTCTGTTATGAGTTCGAAGTGATGACCATAGAGAAATTCATGGAATTTCTTTACTGAAGCAACTGCAGCCAAGGCCTCCTTGTCAATTTGGCTATAGTTGTGTTCAGTGGAGGACAGTGTCCTTGAAAAGAAGGCTATAGGTGCTTCTGCACCGTTAGGCAGTCTGTGACTCAGAATGGCCCCTATTCCAAAGGGGGAAGCATCTGCTGCTAGAACTAGTGGCAAATCCTTGTTGAATTGGATTAATACAGCTTTGGACGTTAGTAGTGATTTGACTTCCTTGAAAGCAAGACTTTCCCTTGGTCCCCAGTGCCATGGCGACTTCTTGTCTAGGAGCCTGTGAAGAGGCTCAGCAATTGAAGCTTTATGGGGCAGGAACAAAGCATAGAAATTTAGGAGTCCCAGAAAAGCTTGGAGCTCAGTTTTATTAGTAGGAGTGGGAGCTTCATGAATGGCCTTGACCTTCGACTCTGTTGGGTGAATACCCTTGGCGTCAATTTTGTAACCTAAAAATTCCACTTGTGGAGTGGCTATGGTGCATTTCTTTCTTTTCAATTTAAGACCTGACTGTCTAAAACGCTCAAGCACACTTCTGACCCTCTGCAGCAATTGAGTTTGGTTGGTGGCAGATATAAGAATGTCATCGAAGTATGGCACAATGCCTGGCAAACCTTGTAGAATTCTTTCCATTAGAGACTGGAAAATCCCAGGGGCCACACTAACTCCGAATTGTAGGCGTGTACATTTAAAAGCCCCTCTGTACGTCACTATTGTTTGCAGTTCAGCAGTTTCGTCATCAACAGGGAACTGTTGATAAGCCTGGACATATCTAATTTTGCAAAAATGGAGCCAGGCTCAAGGGAATGGAGTAGGTGTTGCACCACAGGGACCGGATAAGCGCTTACTTGTAAATATCTATTTATGGAAGATTTATAGTCAGAGCAGATTCTCAAATTTCCATCCTTCTTTAGAGGTGTCACTATAGGGGTCTCCCATTTGGAAAAATCTGTAGGTTGTAGTATGCCTTGTTTAATTAATCTGTCTAGTTCCTTGTCAAGTTTAGGACAAATTGCAAAAGGAACTCTGCGGGGTTTTAAACGGATTGGTACTGCTTGGGGGTCCACCTTGAAGGATATTGGGGTTCCCACGTAGCAGCCTAGGTCCTCGCTGAATACGTCAGCATACTCCCTGAATAGGGAATCAACTTCTGAACTTGCAATGGCGTGGATTCCACCTATGTGGAGGCCCAGGGCAGGGAACCAATCTAATCCCAATAGGCTTGGGAGATTGCCATCCACTATCACTTAAGGCAAGTGACCCTTAAAATCTTGAAAATGAACTAGAAACTTGCCTTTTCCGATGACAGGAATGGTTCTGCCTTGGTAGTCCCGTAGTATCAGATTGCAGCCAGGGATCTTCTTTCTTGTTACTCTGGGAAGCAGTTGCTTCAAAGTGCCCCACGAGATGATGGATAGTGCAGAGCTGGTGTCTACTTCCATTCTGCATGGTCTGCCTTCTATAGAAACAATGACACTAATTTTGTTAGAATTACTTTTAGGTATCTTAGCTTGGTAGCATGTGAAGCAATCCTTGATTTGTCTTGGATATTGTATGGGTTTCTGAGGCCTTTGCGGTTGGTTAAAGGTCTTCCCTGCCTGACATATTCTTGCCAAATGACCCTTCTTTTGGCATCTTAAGCATATTGCATTCCTGAATCTGCAGGATGCCCTGAGATGGTTGCTCCCACAGCTTAAACAGGTAGTCTGTATTCGTGGAGGTTGGCTTGCAACCTGCCTGTACTCCATTTGATTTGAATTGGGCTGTCTGAGGCGGTTTATCTCAGTAGCCTCTTCTAAACCTTCCTCTGTGGAGGCTTCATCAAAATGCACTGTTGGGTTATCTAGTCTGATTGGATTTCCCTGTATTTCAGCTGCTGAGAGTGCTGATAGCTCAGCAGCCTGGGATTCTTCTATGGCTTGTTTTAAGGTTAGATCCCCTTTAGCTAGTAGTCGTGTCTTTGCAGTTTGGGATCTCTAACTCCACAGACCAGCTGATCTAACAGCATATCTTCAAGGTAATCCCTGAATCCGCAATGTAAGGCAGCTGTTCTTAGTGCTGCCATATAGTCACTAATGGTTTCTCCCTCTGACTGAATGCGCCTTCTGAAGGCATGGCGTCTGGCAATTCTGGAAGGCTTAGGGGAGTAATGATTTGAGAGAATTTCTTGTAATTTCTCCCAGGGAATAGTCTTAATAGATCGTGGGGCCAGTATTGCTGTTGCGGTGTCAAATACTGTGGCTCCGCAAAAGCTTAGGAAATAAGACTTTTTTCTATGGTCAGAGATATCAGTAAGGTCTATAGCATCTAAAAAGCAGTCAAACCGGTTCCTGTATGATTCCCATGTCTCTGCCGTCGGTCTGAAGAGCAGGAATGCAGGATTCGAAGTCATCTTTCTGTCAGCTGTGCTGCTTCTCCTGAGGCAATTTAGAGACTGCGCTTTGCGAACAGTGACAGCAACTCTGTAGCGATTTCAGCTCTCGGCTAGTGATTTCGCTCTTTTTCCTTTTTCCTGGCTTGCCTTTATTTAGAATCCCGCCCTCGTCGCCAGTGTTGTGGAGCGGCGGTAATCACTCAGGCAGACACCGAGGCAAAGGTTCAACTCTAACTTTATTTAAAAATAAAGGGTTACCGCTACTGCCGCTCTAACACGGCAGCCAGCTGGAGCGGCAACAGCTGATGCCGTTTGACAGCTGCCTTTTATAGCCGGCTGTCAAACGGCATCAACCAATGGGAGAGGTCTGTGCTTTCCCGCTCAAAGCACGGACCTGAGTGGGAACTTCAGTCAATACACAACACCTAGAGTACTGCATCCAGTTTTGTTCACCACATTATAAAAAAGATGTTGAGACTCTAGAAAAAGTACAGTGAAGAGCAACCAGGGTGATTAGGGGACTGGAGACTAAGGCATATGAAGAATGGTTACAGGAACTGGGCTTGGCTAGTCTATTGAAGAGAAAGACCAGGGGAGACTTGATAGCAGTGTTCCAATATTTGAGGGGCTGCCACAGAGAGGAAGGGGTCAAGCTATTTTCTAAAGAGGCTGTAGGCCAGACAAGGAATAATGAATGGAAACTGAACAAGGAGAGATTTAACCTGGAAATAAGGAGAAACTTTCTGACAGTGAGAACAATCAACCAATGGAACACCTTGCCCTCAGAAGTTGTGTGAGTGCCATCACTTGAGACCTTCAAGAAGAGATTGGACTGCCATTTGTTAGAAATGGTGTAGGGTCTCCCACTTGGGCGGGGGATTGGACTAGATGACCTGTAAGGTCCTTTCCAACTCTGATTATCTGTTAACTATGTTAGCATTATCTGAAGACACTTTTATGGACCAAATGGCCAGCATGATTATATGCCAAAGACACACGGAATATTGTTAGTTTCCCACCAAAGTGGTACCTATTTATCTACTTGCATTTGCAAGCTTTTGAATCGCTAGGTTGGTAGGAGCTGGGGAAAGGAATGGAAAGATTGATACTGAGGAGGTATATGGCTTTTGCAAAGATACATTAGGGAAATTAAGACTAAAGCAGCTTGCAGTTTATCCCTGACTTCCACTATTCCTAAATACCATGTTCCCAGGTCAAAATAAAGCAAAGGAAAAAGAAAAGAAGTCAGGAAACTGTCAGCACAGAGGCTATCTTCAAGTATGTTTGTGGCATATTGGCTTCCAAAAGTAATCTTCAAATCAGAAACATAACATCATTGTGCTTACAATAAAGCCAGGTTTTGATTGTGTGATAACATGGAAGTCCTTCAAATCTCACTGATATGGCTGGTCTATTTTGTTGAATCCTTCAAAAAAATATGTTATTGGCATCACTGGAATAATTTGCATCACAAATTACTCCTGGAGACAATATTGAGCCTTCATCTACTTGTACTCTCCAGCTTTGTTCTTGACTACCTCTGTTGAAATATTACAGTAGCAAGTGGCATAGATTTTATTAGTATAAGAGATGAAGTTGCTATTTCTGTTCTGTTTCAGCCCTTGTTCATCCCTAGAATTGATTTATCTTTCAATAACACAGATTTTATGAGGACACAACTCTAAAATTACTACCCCCAAATCAGTTTGATACTACATCTGTGAAACTATCACCTTTCTGAGAAAATAAGTTATATTTAAAATAACCAAACAAACAAGGTCAATCTGACAACTATATCATAGTATCTAAAGTAGAGATTTTTAGGGTATGTGCTCCCTTGCCTTTATAAAGTTTACTTAAGAAT
This sequence comes from Bungarus multicinctus, assembly GCA_023653725.1. Classification (NCBI taxonomy): domain Eukaryota; kingdom Metazoa; phylum Chordata; class Lepidosauria; order Squamata; family Elapidae; genus Bungarus; species Bungarus multicinctus. The sequence goes on along the minus strand of CM042842.1, from coordinate 89,939,166 downwards.
TCAAACTGATTAATTTCATCTTCTATCATCACATATTGTCATTTTCTATAATTTATAGAATCACAATAGAAAATGTAGCATTGTGGTTACAATTAAATTTTTAATGTAAAAAACTTATGCTTTGATTTTTGTTCTGGGATACAGATACAGAGAAAAGCAATGAAGATGTTCTTAGCTTACTAATAAAGTTTATCACTCATTATCAAGGGAGCTTGTTTTTCTGCCCTGAATATTTTACCTTTGTAATAGAACTGATCCAAAAATGCACAGTATTTATTTTGTTGAAATCTCACCTATTATCCCAAAACAAAACTTCATAACTGAGTCCAGGAGACTGAACATACATTGTTGCATATGATCAGAAAAGTAAAGGGTTGTACTTTTGTGTTGCTTAAGAAAGCATCTATTTATTTTCATAATTGTGAAATATATAATTTCAAAACATTAGTCTTACCTAACATGACTCGTACTTATTTATTTATATGATTGATTTGCCTTTATATCCTGTAATATAAAGGAAACATAAAATCTGGCATATGTTTCTTCAAGATTCAACAAATTGTGAAAATACAAACTGTCCTTATATCATGCTAGGAGATCTTGTCCTTCATTTCAGGGTCAACTACATCTCTGTAAAAACTCCAATAGACCTATGCTGATAAATATATGCAATGGAAGTTTTTCGAGACAGCATAACACATTTTTCTGACTATAGACTACATTTAGTCAATTAATTATATACAGAGGAATATACATCAAAACTTGATGAACCAGAATAAAATTTGAATAAATAAAATGCATTATATTCACTTAATGTTAAATCCAATTATTATTTCCACTCAAATTAAAAATTCAAAGTTGGTAGTGTCTTCTATGACAATCAGTTAGGTGGTATGAAGCCTCAGTGGTTGTAAAAATAATTCAGGCACCTTAAGTACACAAAAGATAAGGTAGGATAAATATTCTCACACATAATTGCTATCTTTCTCTCTGACTTGACTAACCAGTTATTTAAAACTCATAAGAAAGTGGTCCTAAAAATAGGAAGAAGCAAATGTATGCATAATAATTCTAAAAAGTAGCAAAATTAAAATAGTTGACTATAATTTACCCTCTTTTAACCCTGGGGTGACTGGAAATAGCAAATACAATATCACTCAAGACTGCTGCTTATTGGAAATAATATAATTTATCTTAAGCCATAATTATGTCAATCTTCTCTATTGTTTACTTCCATTATTATATATAATGGTTATTATTGTTATTGGGAACATCAATCATAGGGAAGGATTTCATTGTGCAATTGCCTTTAGAAGAGATTTAATTTACTTATCATAGTTGAAAAAAGCCAATGGTAACTCAGCACTTAATGTTTCAAATCTTTCAACTAAGTTACCAAGGTTGGAGAGTGAGGAAGAGACTTTTCTGAAAGAATAAATAGGAATTTTTGGATTAGTTAACTTAGGTAAAGCATCTGAAAATGAAAGTGTGTGTATGTTTCTTTCATACTACATGCTAAATTATTATATGACTTTCTTTGTCTTCACCTAGCCATTGTGAGTTGGAAAGCATTATATATACATTACTATTATACTTATAATAGTAATGTATATATAATTATACTTATACTTGGTTAGTATATTATACTTATACTAACCAAGTATAAAACAAATGAATTAAAATCTCAACCTGTCTGAATCCTATATCAACTTTCTTTTGTTCATTTAATCAGAAATTAATATATTTTATAATCTTCACATGGTGCTTTGAAGATTAAAATGTTTTTGAACATTATCATCTCAGATTTCACTGTGAACATTAGTCTTATTTTCTCCTTCATTTGGAATTCCATGCAATGCAAGTCTTATTCAAGCAATATTTTGACAAACAGATCTCCTCAACTGAGTGGTGATGTGCAATTCCTTTTTTTTTCTAAAATTCACACCTAGGGAGAAATATTTATCTTCAGAAATGTTTAAACAAATTATAAACTGATGCGTTCCCATTCTGACACAATTGTTTATAAAGGTTTATAATGATGAAAAATGCCTCTTGAGTTAAAGTTCTTTTCTATTGCAGTCAGAATCCATAAGAAAAATGAGAAGACAATGTAAGAATTCAGGCTTAAAAAACCCCAGAACCTTGGAGAGTTCTACTTGAGTTGTACAATTCATGAATGGATTAAAGAAGTATATGATAGATTAAAGAAGTATATGATATTTTAAAAGTCCTACTTGCTGCTAAATCAACTAGAATCATAAGAAAAATGAAACATTTAATATGATAATTCCTCCAAGATTTATTAGGAAAAATCATTTTGTTGTTGTGTATTTCACTTCTATATAAAATAAATGATTTATAACCTCTGTGAATTTCACTCACTCATTTGATCTGATTAATCTGAAATGATCAAGAAATAGGCTAGCACAAATTAATAATGGCTATGGATCTCTCATTTGATGATAAAGTTGTATCTTCAAAAATAATATATGTAAATATGTTTGACGTAAAATTTAGAAATATGATTTATAATCCATAAAATTGATACAAAATTTCTTCTTAATAATTGCTTAAAAATAACAATAATGTGAAAATAATTGGTTTCTAGGGTTTTTTTTTCTCCCAATGTCTTCATCTGTATTTATGTTTCATGAATATTAATTTAGCTTAAAGGATTAATATGTTTTTCACCAATTTTGCACTATATCTAAGCAGGGGTGGGATTCTACCAGTTCAGACCAGTTCTATAGAACTGGTTGTTATGATTCTTCACAGTTCAGAGAACCAGCAAATCATGTCCCTGGATGGCCCCACAGCTTTCTTCCCTTCCCAGTCACTCCTTAAGGTTCTTTTTCCCCACTCCCGACCATCAGCTATTCCTATGATCAGCTGTGCCGGGATTCCCTTTGCTGTCTTACTGCTTCACTAAGGAGGCTTCCCTGAGGCCCAGGAAGGCAAAAAATGGAGGGGCGGGCCAGAACACACCCCACCGCGCTCCATTTTTTGCCTTCCTGGGCCCCAGGGAAGCTTCCTGGGAGCAAAAACGCTCCCCAGGCAGCTTCCCTGAGGTCCAGAAGGCCCCAAAATGGAGCATGAGGGGGTGCTATGTGCCCCTTCCAGGCTTTTTTTCCTGAGTTTTGAGGAAGCCTTCTGGGAGCAATAATGACCCCCAGGAGGCTTTCCTGGGGTCCTGAAGGGCCAATAAATGGGGGGGTTGTGAAAAAACCACACCCACCCAGTCACACGCCCATGTCCATCTAGCCATGCCCACAGAACCAGTTGTTAAAATATTTTAAATCCCATCCCTGAATCTAAGGATGAATTAATTAGTATAAGAAAACATTTATGTAATGCCCTGAATTTATTATAACAGCATACAGTTCTAGACAGAGATCATTCATGAATGTTTAAAGACAAGGGACAGACAAATTTTAGGCTGTTCTTTGTAGTTTGAAAAACTGTAAACAGAGGAAAAAAAACTTGAATTTGCCTGGTTCAGCTTAAGCAAACAAGTAACCTATTTTGGCTGATAATAGAATAGGCGTATACTTAATTAAGCAAGCAGTAGAAAGATTGAAAATGGCTTCTATTCTCAAAAATTTTCTATCAGTTCCATAATGGATATTATATTATATAGCAGGAAAGTCAAACTTGGGGCCTGCAGACAGGACACATCACATGCTGGCCCTGCCCCACCCAGTTTAGTGAAGTGGAAAAAAGTCCCAATACATCACATAATGTCGCCATGATGACACGGGTTTGACACCCCTGATATATAGGATGCTGGTATATAGGATGTTGGTATATAGGCTGGTATATAGGATGCACCAGGGAACAACCAGAGGACTGGAAAAGAGCTGATGTGGTTCCCATCTTCAAAAAAGGAGGAAAAAAAAAAGATTCATGAAACTATACACCAATCAGCTTAACATCAATACCCGAGAGATACTGGAAAAAATAATTAAAAAAACAGATCTGCCAACATCTAGAAACAAGTAAAGTAATAACTAGCAGTCAGCACGGGTTTGTTAAAAACAGATCATGCCAAACCAATCTTATTTCATTTTTCAACATAGTGACTAAATTAGTAGACCAGCAAAATACTGTGGACATAATATATTTAGATTTCAACAAGGCATTTGACAAAGTAGACGACAACCTATTTCTTAGTAACCTAGAAAAAGGTGGAATAGATAGCACCACCACTAGATGGACTCACAACTGGCTGACAAATGGTACTCAACGAGTAGTCCTTAATGGGTCTAAGTTTACATGGAGGGAAGTAAGCAGTGGGGTGCCACAAGGTTCTGTCCTAGGCCCAGTACTCTTCAATATCTTTATTAATGACTTAAATGAGGGAATAGAAGGGGAACTTACCAAATTCTCAGATGATTCTAAGCTGGCAGGAATAGCTAACACCCAAGAAGATAGGCTCAGACTAGAACACTGGGCCATATCTAACAAAATGAAATTCAATGTAGAGAAAAGTAAATTCCTACACTTAGACAAGAAAAACCAAAGTACACATATAGACTGGGTGAAACCAGGCTCAACAGCAGTTTAATACCATTCTATAAAGCCTTAGTAAGACCATACCTAGAGTACTGCATCCAGTTTTGTTCACCACATTATAAAAAAGATGTTGAGACTCTAGAAAAAGTACAGTGAAGAGCAACCAGGATGATTAGGGGACTGGAGACTAAAACATATGAAGAACGGTTACAGGAACTGGGCATGGCTAATCTAGTGAAGAGAAGGACCAGGGAGACATGATAGCAGTGTTCCAATATTTAAGGGGCTGCCACAGAGAAGAAGGAGTCAAGCTATTTTCTAAAGTGACTGTAGGCCAGACAAGGAATAATGGATGGAAATTGAACAAGGAGAGATTTAACCTGGAAATAAAGAGAAACTTTCTGACAGTGAGAACAATCAACCAATGGAACAGCTTGCCCTCAGAAGTTGTGGCAGCACCATCCCTTGAGACTTTCAAGGAGAGATTGGACTGCCATTTGTCAGAAATGGTGTAGGGTCTCCCGCTTGGGTGGGGGGGATGGACTAGATGACTTACAATGTCCCTTCCAACTCTGATTATCTGTTAAATTCTTCCACAGATTGTTTTTAATTCTATTTTCATTCATTACTGGTTCTAATTGTTTTTAACTGTTAAGTAAAATAAAATAAATACTTGTGCTAATCTCTTATGTTGTATTCTAATGAAAAGTGCAACATAAACCAATCCATTCCATCTTTTTTTTCCTAGGGGTGGCTTATATCTAGTGAATGTTTCATTTTACTTTAGAGATACTGTAATGTGCATAACTGATTTTGCTTACACAGCTGCATTTTTTTAAAAAAACCTTAATATGCCTACACTAAATGTATGCTTTATAATTCTCCTAGCCTAAGTAGATGTTTTTATATTTATACTTAATTGCTGAAGTAGCTTTGGCATGAGCAATGAAGAATAACTAACTGACCCTGACTCACACCAGCCTTCTTTTGGTTTGAAAAAAAAAACATCTAATATTTTATGATTTTAAGGTGGTTCTTTCCTCCCTTCAATTGTCATTTGAAAGCCCCGGGCATCAACACTTATTTTCAACCTTAATGCTGTCCTCTCCCAGAGCCCTAAATTCTATTCTTCATTTATACAAGCCTCTTAGGCTTATGACAGCAGGTATTATATTTAATATATTTTAAGACTTTAAAAAGGATTTGTCTTGGGGGCAAGAAAAAAGTCAATGGTTAAACCAGATGGTAAGAATGAAAAGTGTTTTCTCCAGAAATAACCATCGACTTCTTAGCATACTTTCTCAATAACTATAAGAGCCCTGGAAGCTCCCATGAAACTCTCCACGTTAGCCCTTTTCAGTCTTTTCAATGGAATGGCATTCATTTAAGTGAAGCCTTTTGTGCTGACTCTGTTCTTTTCTCATCCTTTTATTTAACACCCAGAAAGCAGAGAATTTGAGAGAATTGAGAGTCAGAAGTGAAATGAAATTGAAGGCTATACAGGGAAAAAAGAGTTTCAGGGTCCTTCAGTCAATAGTTAGTTATGCTCTTTATATTTAACCAATCATCTGTAAGAAATAAAGGGATCACTTTCTGAAGAAGGGGATGTTAATGTATATATTTCCCCTTAATTGTCTTTTCACAGATAAGTCAAATAATTATAGAAGGGAACAGATAAGTAGTACTCTATGTATACAGTATATATAATAATTCTAAGTAGCTATGTAGCTTACTCCACAAAACAACAAGATTTGACATCCTGGACTTTACTGGAAGGGTACATAATGGAATTACAGATTACAAAAATCCAACTATGACAGAAGCCAGTTGGCTGTTGTCTCCAGTTTCAAGAATTCTCCCATTGCTCAAACAGAATTTTAAGTTCAAGAGATGTGCATCAAGGCCATATTTGGTCTTAGTCTTGACTATTATGCTGGTATTGACTTGGTCTTGATTTTAAATTGGTCTTGACTTGATATTGGTCTTGTCTGCTAAATTGTAATACTGAAATTTCTTTAGAATCAGTGAAAGTTCTTAAAAGTTTGTTTGTTGCTCTTAGAATGCATCTAAGGTAATCATCTTAAGGGAAAGAGGCAGTCATATTGGAAATGACAATGAAGTGGAGGTAAGGAGTCACTGAAAATTGAGAGATTATGGAAAAAAATACTAATCACAGATGTAAAAACCTTGAGAAGTATGAAATAGAATGAATTCTAAAACCACCTGGAGGAAAGTGAACTGAAGAGTGAGGTGGATTTGTCTCCTATATTTTAGGAAAAAATGATACTCCTAAGTGTTGTATTTTCAAAAGTAACTAGTTCACAGTTTTGACTCTGAATTATGTATTTCAAGCAGAATATCTTCCTAACTGCTGAATATATCTCTTTGTAGTGTTATGGTGTATTGTCACATAAATAAAATGTAGTAGTGTCAACTTAGCTCTTTCAGAAGAGTTAAGAATTGTTTAGATCACATTAATGTACATAAAAGGTTACAGTATTCTGTTTACTTTCTGAAAGTCATCTTGAGTTTGGCCCTCTGCAACTCAATAAGTATTCTAGGGAAGGTAATGAATTCTATATTTAGTCCTTGAATTTTCAGGATAATTTTAGTACGTTAAAGATGTATAGCATGACTTGAATGCTGTGGAATCTATCTTACCACACAGCATCATAAGGTCATTTTTTCTCTTAATATTTTTTAACATAATTGCCAAAAGTTGCGGGGGGGGGGGGGGGGAGTGGTTCTGTTCATTTGGGGAAAATATATCATCATTCAGCTATGTGACTTTTGGAGTTTTTTTTCTCTGTCCCCCAAAAGAGATGAGGCAGTTCCTAGCTATCTTAATGGTATGGATCCACATTGTAGAAAAGAAACTATAATTTTGACTAACTGCATTTGTTATATATCACGTTTTTTATTTTGGTTATCTTACCATTTTTTCCAGTTTTTTTTAAATAGCTGTCAAAAAAACATGTCAAAAGTTTTCCCAGATATGCCAATATGTCAAATCTAATAAAATGGAACTTTTTACTTTTTTGAGGAACTGAGTTTTGTTAGTATTCATAGATCCATCACCTGCACCCATCAGTCCATCACATGGCCCAATCAAATCTTCATCCCAACTGGAGACATTCCCCCAGCCACTCCTCTCCAGGTGCAGAGAAACATGTCCTTGACTCTCTGAGAAAGAATGTTGTTATGTCTAATTTTCTACCCCACTATGAAATCCCCCCTCCCAAATTTCCAGGCACTGAATGTGGCAGCCTCAAAGCTTCCAGGTAAAAAAATGGCTTCCAAGGCTGACAATAGCAATGATATGCAGTCTATTCTGGATTTTGCATGCTTTGCATTAGGCATTTTATGTTTAGATTACATCTTATTTAGCATTTTCCAGAAATTATGTCTCTATTGAAGAGGAGAAGGATTATACTAGTACAAATATATTTCCTAACACATTATATTATGGTTCTATTATTATGGTGATTGAACTTGGCTTTGTGATCTCTTGATTAACTACATGGCAGAACAGAAATAAATATTTTATACCAATATGATTATTCCATTAATAGAGGCCTGTTTCTATTAGATGACTTACATGTTGACATGCAACAATAATTCTGACATGAAAAGGTAAGACTTGGACACAGAAGAACAAAGTGTAAAGAAAATGGAACATAGTTTATAATAAATTGATTTCTTTGAAGAAGAATATGTTACCTACTGAATAATGTGCAATATATTTGACTGGATCATTTTGTATCGTAGGAATCTCTGAAATGACTTGGACTGCAAATTGTCAAAATGTTATGGCTTACGGCATTAGATCTAAGCATTTTCATTCTAAGACAAAAGCATGTAACCTGTGCTCCAGAATCCAAATATGATTTCTCACAGCATGTCTAAAAAGTCTAGAATAGGCAAGAGAGAGAGAAAATAGTTTATTTGAGATGGGAAGATTTAGTTTCCATTCTAAATGGTTCGTGGAAATCAAAGAGATATCTTCCCATCAGACAACAAAAGAGTGAGTTGTACGCTTCTTAGAACAATATATTTTATATAATTAGATATCACAGTGAAAAATGATTGCTAAAACCATCAGTTCTCAGTTTCCAGAAAAATAGAGCCATTGAAGAGTGAGATTAGGGTAAAACAGACTTCCATCAGCATCTTAGTTTTCATCATGGCTTCTGTAGTATGCTTTCATAATTGTCAGAGTAAACTCAAACTGAATATAATCCTAAATTTAGTGTGTCCTCCCCATTTTTTCCTGTTCTCTTGAAAATTAGGTCCATATTTTGTGATTTCCTTGCCTAATATTCAATAATTTATTTGTCTTCAAAAATGTTTCTTGAATTTGGTTTTAAAATAACAAACAACAGGCTGCTCCTGCTTTTTGCCTTAATTTCCCTCAATTCACAGAACTTATCCCAAAACAATTAGGTTTTTTGGATGATTGCAGATGAAGTATGTGGTCTTGAAGACATCAAGATGTTAGTTTGATTTAAATATTTAATGTCGGTCTACTTACATAGTATGGAACTTATTTTTGCCTTAGTGTATGTAGGATTGCAACACTGAATTGAATCCATGGGTATCTGCTCAGATATAAAAATAATTTTAAACATTTACAATTGTTTTTCATAAACAAAATAGAAAAAAAAGACTTATTCAATACAATATAATATTCATCCATCTCTAAGGGAAGTTGTCACTTTTCTGTCCAATTGTGAGGAGACAAAAGTGGAACCAGAGACCAAGAAATGTTGTTGCAAAGTACAATAATTCTCTATTTACTCTTGATTGCAGGTTGTGGCTGGGAAGGTGGAGGTAGGAGCCGAGAGATTATACTGATGTCAGCAGTGTTTCATCCTTCTTGACCTTTTCTCTTTGCATTCTATCACTCATATGTCCAAAAAAAGCAGAGCATGTGTCATAATAATGCAACGTTTCTTGAGTTTTTCTGAAGAAACTATCAAGTACTATGGAAATTGTTGCTTGGATGACATACATAATGTGTAACATGTAGATTTTTAATGCATCCATGCATTTTTTTCTGACAAAAAGCAGAGAAAGTATGTTTGCACACATCACTATCTCTATCAATATACAACACACACACACACAAATATCTGTCAAATATTTATCTTACATTCATTATTCAGGTACACTATCAGTTTAATTCATAACTCCAAATCAAATACCTCAATCAGATAGAAAATTGATTTAGTTTGAAAAAAAAGAATTATGAATATTTGCAAGAGGCAGATCAAATAGGAAGCAATTGATCTAATTCAATAACTTGATACAAATCAGCAATGTGATCCAGAAACTAGGCTTAATTTGGAGATATGATGAAATTGTTCCTTATTCATATAGCTTTAATACATACAACAACCATATATATTCATATGGACTCTGAATCTTGACATTTATGATTGGTTATTTTTTTGTGCAACTAAGAAGGTTTTTAAAAAATTATCATTTCCATATAATAACAACTGTATTCATCAGCTATTTGATTGATCTAATTGTGGAATGGAAAAGAGGCTCCTAATCATACTTAAGTGGGGGAAAAAGAATATGATGAAAGTCTAACTTTACAATGTTAGCATGAAGTCCCATGTTTTCATATCAAAGCTACTGTCAAACTTGCATTTAATTTAAAATCATATATCTTATACTGATTGTATAATTTTCAAAAGTACCATATTACTTTGAAATTAAATTAGATCCTGCTAGACAGTTAGAATAAAGAATATTCTGTAGTGATGAATGAGAAATTGATTACCATATTTATATAGAAAGTTAAAGACATGAACATATTCCAGTTTCATCAGAATTGTGTAATTATTAATATTCTGATGCTGCCTCATGTTTAGCAGTTATCAGCTGCAGCAACAACACTAGCAACATCTTTAATTTGTGAAATCATCTTCAACTCTAAAAAAACATAACTTCAAATTAAAAAAAAACATCCTAGCCTACTCATTTCTTGGTTACAGGATAGTACATTTTCTTTTTCTGGAGAATTTTGTAAGGGATATTAAAATGTAATAATTAGTTTATTTTAAGAGCCTCCCCACTATTTTAAAGCTTCAAAAAGCAATGTACTGTCTGTATATATGATAGTAGGGATTTTTGTAAGCTCTCCAGGAAGGTCACTTCAAGCCAAAATGAAAGCAAATGAAAGCACATTTTAAAGATAGTGATCAAGTAAATGAAGTAATATTGGTTAGTCCTAGAGATCAATTGATTTTTTCAGCATTTATCCTTCTGCTTTTCTTCCCTGCATATAGTCTACCTCCTGATGAGAATTTCAGCTGCCATATTTATAATCAGATCAAGGAAGCACTCAAATACACTGGAAATCTTTGCAGGTGTTTCATGTCACAGTTAACGTATAAAGGCACCATAGGAATGAAAGACAATCGAAATCACTGCAAGGCAGAAAATAAAAACAAAAAAAATATCAGCAAAATTATCTGCTGGACATAGATAATCAATTTGGTTGGGCTTAAAGCAGTTCATTAAATTGATAAACAATGACGACAAGAAGACTTGCAATAAGTTATTCCACTCTATCTGGGACAGTGATGCTGAAGAACAACTTGACTACTATACTGTAATTTCATAAATCATTCTACTTCTAATTATGGAGGCATGCATAAGGTAGCGTACACTATACTTTTGAAAGAAGTGGAAGGGTTTTTTTTTCCCTGACATTAATACCAAGTTCTCATTTTGCCAATCTGTTTTTGTCTTGGCATACTTACATTCTTATGTCTTAACCTACACAAAGAAAAAAAAGTTAACTTGACATTAGGAGCTTGCTGAGCAATCAGAATTATGGAAGAACTCTAACCTTGCTGCCAGAGGGGCAAGGAGAGAGGTAAAAAGAAAGGCAAGGAATGAGATTTAATTTAGATAGCTCTGAGCTGGGAGGGAGAGAGATGCTGCATATTTTATTTGATAGTAAAATTACTACACTATGAATTAATAAATACATAGATTTCCAAAGAGCACAGTAGCAAAATAAATGCAGAGGATACAAAACAGTGATTTAGAGTCTAAATACAGTTTATATCTGGATCATATTTTCAGATTAAAAATCAATCAATCAGATACTTTATGAGATGAACATTTAAAATGATTTTTGTCTGTGTCCCACTAATAACTTATCAAGCATGTCTGAAACTAGTGTTTCAATTCTGAATTTAAAAAAATGTTAATTCCCGATTGAAAAGCCCTTTTTTTTCCAGTTCTTATTAAAACAAATGGAATAATATAAATGAACCCATAATTTTCCTGCCCCTTTGAGTACAGGATTTAACCTAAATGTATTCTCACATTTACCATCAGCAAAATAATTTGTATGTAATTTTAATGTTTGTTTGTTTATTTATTTATTTTATATTGCTGCCTATTCACCCATGGTGACTTGAGGCAGCTTACCCAATGTAAAACCATACTCAAAACAAAAAAAATAATAAAAACAATAAAAACTAAAAATAATCAAATAAATTTGTAAATTACAATAGAACAAAATTTGGGAAAACAAAAAACAAAACAAAACAAAAAATCAAAAACCAACTCCAACCCCCCTCCCCGAAGACAGCAGATCACACTAGCCACCTGATGGGCTCCATCCTTTCTGGGTTCCCAGGCCTGCTGGCCCACTGTTTAACTATGTTTTTATATTTTGCATTTGATGTCCAATCAGAGACTTGACTATTCATTTGAATTGAGAGAAAGGATGCAAAGGTAGTAGATAAATAGATTGTTGCCACATGGAGCAATTTCATCTGCTCATACCACCAGATCTAGAAGAGAAGGCACCAGAGGTGGTATTCAGCAGGTTCTGACCAGTTCTGGAGAACTGGTAGCGGAAATTTTGAATAGTTTGGAGAACCAGCAAATATCACCTCTGACTGCCTCTGACCCCATCTATTCTTTAACTCCTGAGTCCCAGCTGATCAGCTGGGTCTTTTGTTGCCCTGCACAGGAGAACGGTGGTGGTTGTGCCTGCACTGTTAAATTTCTCACCCTGAGCCGAGGTCAGCCTCATCTCTTCTGAGCTTCTGAAGTTACCTTAAGGTCTAATCAGGATTCAGGTGTGTGTGTGTGCCAGAGATGGTATTCAGCAGGTTCTGAATAGTTCTGGAGAACCGGTAGCAGAAATTTTGAGAAGAACCAGCAAATACCACCTCTACTGGTATTCCTCTGCCATGCTCACCAAACCATGCCCACAGAACCGGTAGTAAAAAAAATTGAATCCCACCACTGGGGTGTGTGTGTGTGTGTGTGTGTGTGTGAGAGAGAGAGAGAGAGAGAGAGAGAATATACATATGTTCACAACCATTCTTACATTCTACTCTTTCATTTTTATTTTTTGTGTGTGTGCTTTTCAGCTGTTCATTTCATATTTTTCTATTAAGGATAAGGATTCAGGTATGTATCCCTATATATATGTGTGTGTGTGTTACTATCACTAAATTTACTAATTTGTAAATTTTCTGAATTATGGTATTTGTTATGATTGGGAAGTTACGCATTCTGCTGGAATTTCTTTTTCCCCCCCAGTTTTTTATTTTTTACACATCTCTTCACATGAGCAACATGATTCCAGATTACAATATTTATACATAGTCATAGTTACACTTTCAACTTTCTTAATTAATATCACTTCAAATTATTATCCATTCGACTAATCTTTAGATAAATTTCCCTTTCATATTTCAATTCATTAATTCAATATCAAAATCATTTCATCCTCACATATATTTTAAATTCTTTATCTCCTATTCTTTACCTCCTTTATCTTCTTTATTTCCTATTATTTCCATTTTCAGCTTACCACCTATTTTATGTTACCTTATGAACAGTTCGCACCTATTCACTAGAACCGGTTGTTAACATTCTAAGCAGTTCGGAGAACCGGTTGTTAGAAGAAATTATTGGCCTAATTTTTACTGTAAGGAAGGCAGGAAGGAAACATTTTGGTGCTGATTACAGAAACTGCCTTTCTGTTAACCTTTATTATATGCTTGGCAGGACTAGACTTCCTGTCTCAGGAATGTCTCTGGAGTATTTTTCCCCTTCTTTGCTGGTACTTTGCTTGTGTGGAGTGACCATTCAAAGTTACAATGGCACTGAAAAAAGTGACTTATGACCATTTTTCACACTTACGACTGTTGCAACATCCCCACAGTCATGGGAAGCCAGGCGAAGAGATGCATTCCTCAATGTAAATGATATTGAGTTGGCCACACCCGGCCAATAACATGATCACCAAGCCCTTCCACCCAATCACATAACCACCAAGCCACGCCCACCACCTAAGCCATGCCCACAGAAACGGTTGTTAAAAAATTTGAATTCCACCCCTGTTTATGTATTATCATCTATAACTTTCTCAAGACCAATATATAATTAGACAGTCAATGAAAGAAAAAATGAGTAAAGGTAAAGTAAGATGAATACATTTAGGATCCACATGGTATATCCATCCATCTACAATATATCTTATATCTATTCCAGAGATATTCATATAATCATTTCATATTTTTCTTTGTTTCCAAAATTTATCTATATAATTTTAATAAATTTTCATTCCCTTGCTTTTGATTATAATATAATTAATTCATTATAAATATTTTACATTCCTACATAATCCCTTCTAGTTCATTATATTTTCTATTCTCTCATATCCTTTGTATAATCAATTGTATTTTCTATTTCATGTATACCACAAAGAAAAAAATAAAATAAAAACAGAGTTAATTTCCCCTTTTATTTCCCTTTGACCAATTTCAACCTATAGCATTTATATAACCCTAATTCACACTTTTGCAGGGCTGTGGTTTTTGATACTGCCACAGCGCTGTTGGCACCTCAGACTGTTAAAGTGGTATCCTGGGAAGATTTACAAGAACTTTTAAGTAATCTTTACTCACCTAAACCTTCTAGAATTGCGAGGTGGCATATATTCAGGAGACGAGTACAGGCTGAGGGAGAGACTATCAATACATACATGGCTGCCCTCCAAAAAGCAGCACTACATTGCAGGTTCCGGGATCTCAAGGATCAATTGCTGGATCAATTAGTATGTGGTGTACGAGACCTCACGCTTCAAAGACGCTTGCTTGCCAAGGGTGATTTAACCCTTAAGATGGCTGTTGAGGGGTCTCAAGCAGCAGAAATGTCAATTATCCCTGCTGCTGAGATACAAGGCTCTAATAGCACTGCTACATCCAAACCGAACACTACTGTGCATTATGATGACAGTTTTCCTGACAAAATTTCTGAAGCCGATGAAGATGTAAATTTCCTCAGAGGACAGCCTCCACCACAGCGAAAGAATTGGATTCCTGATAACAAACCTATGCAACTGCAAACAACTTGACTGAGTTGTGGTGGTAATCATTTTAAATCCACATGCAGATTTAAAAACATAATTTGTTTAAAATGCCAAAGAAAGGGACACATAGCTAGGTTTTGCAAATCAGGAAAAAAACTTTAATCCACAATATCATCCTCAAGTTAGATTACAGAAACAAAAAGAAGAATGTTTTATTACTACTAGGACTTCTTATAATTCTAAGTCACCTAACAATTTTAACCAGTTCTATACTAACAAAATTCATGTGACTGTGCCCTTAGAAGGAAAGCAATGTCCAATGGAAGTTGATACTTGCTCATCGCTATTCATTGTATCCTGGAGCACGTTAAAAAGGTTAGTTCCTGCTATCACAAAGAAAGATCTCCAGCCATGCAAACCGAACTTAAAAGACTACCAAGAGCGTTCCATTCCAGTAATTGGCACAGGTAAATTCAATATCCAATTTCAAAACTTTGAGGGACTACTTCATCTCACAATAGTAAAAGGCACCCTACCAAGCCTATTAGGGTTAGACTGGTTCACATTTTTGGGACTTGCATTATCTGGAATACATTTCATTCAGGATCAGGATTTATAAGCAATATTAAATGATTTTAAGGAAGTATTTAGCGACAAATTAGGTCAATATGTGGGAACTCCAATCTCATTTACCTTGGAACCCAATATAGCACCCATCAGGTTAAAACCTAGAAGAGTTCCTTTTGCATTATGACCTAAAGTAGATCATTAATAAATTAACAGCCCAAGGGGTTCTAGAACCCACAGATTTTGTGAAATGGGAGACCCCTATAGTGACACCTTTGAAGAGCAATGGTTCTATCAGGATTTGCACAGACTATAAAAGTGCCATAAATAAGGCTTTGCAAACCAATGCTTACCCAGTGCCAATAATCCAGCATCTGTTGCATTAACTGGGAAAGGGGTCTATTTTTGCAAAACTTGATAGGCTCAGGCCAATCAACAGCTATCTGTTGACAACCTTACAGTGGAGGCACAGACAATTGTCACCCATCATGGTGCTTTTAAATGTACTATATTACAATTTGCAGTTTCAGTAGCACCAGGGCTATTTCAATGCCTGATAGAGAGACTGTTTCAGGGCATTCTGGGGGTGGTGCCCTACTTCGATGATGTTCTCATTTCTGCTTGCAACAAAGAAGAACTTTTCAAACATCTCAGAAGGGTCCTAACCTGTTTCAAAACAGCAGGCCTTAAATTGAAGGAAAACAAATACAAATTTGCAATCAGCCAAGTAGATTTTCTGGGATACTACATAGATGCAAAGGTATTCATTCCATTGAGTCAAAGGTAAGAGCTATTAAGGATGCCCCTACACCATCCAATAAAACTGAACTGCAAGTGTTTTTGGGGCTCCTGAATTTCTATAGCTCTTTTCTTCCACATAAGGCTTCTGTGGCAGAACCGTTACATAGATTATTGGATGTAAAGGCTTCCTGGTCATGGGGGCCCAAAGAAAAATTCTCTTTCAATGCTGTCAAACCTCTGTTGTCATCTGACAGTGTGTTCATACAATTTGACAGGGATTTACCTTTGATACTTTGCTGCGATGCATCCCCTTTTGGGATAGGCACTGTGTTGGCACACAAATTTCCAAATGGCCTAGAAGTGCCAATAGCATATTTCTCCAGGACCTTATCAAGTACTGAGAGAAATTATGCACAGATCAATAAGGAAGCCTTAACAGCAGTCGCTTCCGTAAAAAAATTTCATGAGTTCCTCTATGGTCACCATTTTCAGCTTGTGACCGATCACAAACCTTTATTAGGCATTTCGTCTGGATATCGTCCAAGTCCTACAGTGTTGTCTCCAAAAATGACTAGGTGGACAATATTCCTTGCTGACTTCTCATATACCTTAATATACAGAGCTGGGAAACACCTTAGTCATGCAGACGCTTTAAGCCATTGTCTTTTACCAACCCCTGTAATTGATCCTGCACCATCATTAACTGTGTTCTCTTTGGATGATCAACAATTATCTCTGACTGCAGCAGATATTGCTCAATATTCATCGAGAGACCAAATAATATTACAGGTTTTGGACTGGGTGAGAAGGGGTTGGCCTGAAGGAAAATTAGACACCAAATTTTTACCTTTTAGAGCCAGGCAGCATACATTCTGGGTATTGCCAGAATGAAGGCACTGGCAAGGAGTTATGTCTGGTGCCAGGCATAGACGCAGACATAACTACTAAGGTCAGAACATGCCAGGCATGTCAACTATCAAGACCTGCCCCACCAGCTGCCAATCCAGGGGAATGGGAATCAGCTAAGTCCCCATGGTCATGAGTCCACATAGATTTGGCGGGCCCTTTCCATGGCCACATATTCTTAATTGTAGTGGACTCTTATTCTAAATGGGTTGAATTGTCCCTCATGCATTCTACTACTTCGACAGCTGTCATAAAAGTGTTAGACCATTTGTTTGCAACTCATGGTTTTCCAGATGTTCTTGTTTTGGACAATGGTCCACAATTTGCATCAGATTTCAAATGGTTTCTAGCTAAGAAGGGGGTCCGGCATGCTCTGACAGCCCCTTATCACCCAGCAGCGAATGGACAAGCTGAAAGGACCATAAGGAGGTTTTAGGCAGACTCGAGGGAGAAGATTGGCACTCAAAATTAGCCACTTATTTACTATCACAACATATCACTCCTAGCTCAGTGACAGATAGTTCTCCAGCAGAGCTGCTGATGGGAAAGAGGCTTAGGAATAATTTAGATAGGCTCTATCCAAGCTACTCTCCTTCAATTCCATTAGATTCTTTTAGCCAGGTGAGGTCATTCCATGTAAATGACTCTGTGTATGCTAGGAATTTTGGGGTAATCCCCTCTGGTTGCCCGGCCACGTGGTGGCTGCCACAGGCCCCAGGTCTTATAAAATTGGGTTACAGGATGGCAGAATATGACGATGCCATATCAACCAATTGAGAGGTCATTGGGGCTCATCCCAAGTAACTCAGAGGGAATGAACAAACAGAGGGAATGTTTTGTGGGTACGACACACTGGAGTATGAGATACCGATGAGTGATGCACATGCTGACACAAACTTACCTGATGACAAGTTCTTGAGAGAGTCCAACTCATCTTCAGCGAGAAGTCCAGCGCCACCATGTCCGGAACATTTGGTGACAGCTGATCCATTCCAACCAGCTGCAAAGACTGAACTGCGCAGGTCAGGGCAAGAGAGATGATGCCCCACCTATTTAAATGATTATGCATGCTCCTAGCTGGGGGAAAGGAGTATTGTGTTCTACAGAAGTTCTATTTGTTGGTCCGCATTTTGAGTGGGAGTTTTGTTTGTTCTGATTGGCTGAGCAGCCTGAGCAGTGAACTATAAAAGGGAGCTGTTAGACAGCATCAGCTGTTACCTGTCAGCTGGCCAATTCAGCAACGTATCGGCAGACTATTTCTTTGTTATTATAAACATTGTTTCATTCATCAATACCTGCCTCAGCTCATTCTTAGAAAGAATTTAATACACATGCAAGCATAAACATAATGCATTAGTAGGCACTCTCACAAGCAATATGGAAGAGTTGTATTTCTACTGAACTTCTAGTACCAGCTCTCTCATATGTAAATACACAGATAAAGAGTTTATTGTGGAGGCCTGAGTCTCAGTTCATATGATTGCTGATGCTACCTAATGTTGATACACTTTTAGAGCAAAATCAGAGGAAAGGAGGGAAAGCAGAATGCAGATATAGAAGGAAGATAGGTTAATGGACAGTTTGCTTGAAAGAAAATGAAATGATTCAAATTTGCAAAATTATTGAAAAATGTTCGGATTAGAAGAATATTCCTTTAATGGTTAACTATTTTCCTTTTTTTCCTTATGAACCTGAGTTGATTCTAGTTTTTCTGTCTCTATGCCTTTGCTTCCAAATGTGTTTACATCTTCTTACAAACACAGGAAAAATGGAGGCATTAAGAAGGGAAAGAGGCAATATATGTAAAATATATGCAATTGACTTGGAAATTGTCACAATTAATGAAATATTAAAAAGTCCATACGAAAAAGTTAAAATTTATATTAAACTGTGTGTTACACCTCCTTTTTCAATAATCCCAGTACAACTAATCAACCAGACTAATTTTGCTGATATAAATGACGGATATTTTTTCACAAAGATAATTAATGGCTGATTTGTGTAGCGTATTTACATGTGTGTATGTGTATGTATACATATTCCTTTCAACCTCCATTATTCTACCTTGCTAAAGAAATATTCTGATAGAAACAGATTAATTTTTTATCAACTATGATAAAGTGTACTTTTCTGATAAAACTATCCGTGAAAGAATATTAGCTTTTTGAAAGCTTTGTAAATTCAGGAACAGTTTTTTTTTTCTATGTCTTATCTTATTAATTATATGATGACATTTTTTGTGATGGGTGAGACAGAAAAAGAAAGAAGAGGCTGATAAACATAAAATCAGGGGAGATTTGTTGGAACACCATCAAAGAATAAAATAGTCCCATAATAGTCCTTACATTTAGGAAAGTCATAAACAGAAAAGAAGCATAATAATGGCCTCTTTTTCTTTGGTAAATGTTTCTCCACAGCAACTGGCAACTTGGGAATGGAGAGGTGGAAAGTCAGTCTGCAAATACTTGATTTGCAGAAAGAAAAGTTATGTGACTCCCTATTAAGAGTGGTGTTGCCTTTGATCTCTGGAGTGGGTGATGGGGACCCTGAATGGCATTCATTTGATGACATTGGACTAGCAGTATGATGGAATGTGCAATTGCAGCAACAGAGGAGAATATGTTGCTAATTCAGAGCCTTCCCAGAAAGAGGCCTGGGATTAAAAGATTGTGCAGTACATTTCTTAATGGGGGAAGTACGGATGAGGTTCAAGGTAACATACCCTAGAATCTCTCAGTATATATCTAGTGGGTTAGAGAGTTATAGATTTAGACAATTATTCCATTAGTTGCAAACAAATAAAACAGAAGCCCCAATCTTATTTTATTTATTTATAAATTTATTTAGTTATAAATGTATAAATTGGGACTGTCCTATCAAATTCTGTACCTGTCAATAGTGGTGTCCCCCAAGGCAGTGTTCTAGGACCAACCCTCTTCATACTCTACATAAATGACCTCTGTGATCATATTAAGAGCAACTGCATTCTCTTCACTGATGATGTAAAGCTGTTCAATACCACAGACAATACTGCTACACTTCAAAAAGACCTTGACTATGTATCAGAATGGTCAAACAAATGGCAACTTCAAATCTCAACAAATAAATGCTCTGTCCTACATATTGACAAAAACATCAGAAAATAAAATACAGGCTGAATAGTCAAGACCTTGTTGATGATCCAAGCTCTGTAAAGTATTTTGGAATACTCATCTCTAATGATCTAAGTGCTAGCTGTAACTACATAGCCAAAAAGGCATTAAGAGTTGTTAACCTAATCCCACATAGCTTTTTCTCTGATAATATCACACTACTAACTAGAGCATACAAAACATTTGCTAGACCAATACTCGAATACAGTTTATCAGTCTGGAACCCACATTAAGTATCTGATATTAGCACAGTTGAGAAAGTCCAGAAATATTTCACAAGAAGAGTCTCCACTCCTCTACTCGTTGTAGAATACCTTATGCCACCAGACTTGAAATTCTAGACCTAGAAAACCTTGAATTACACTGTCTTCGGTCTGATCTAAGTATGGTATATAAAATCATACATTACAATGACTTACCTGTCAATGAATACTTCAGCTTCAACCATAACAACACAAGAACACACAATAGATATAAACTCAAGGTTAACCGCACCACACTTGATTGCAGGAAATACGACTTCAGCAACAGAGTGGTCGATGTCTGGAACACTCTACCTGGCTCTGTGGTTTCTTCCCCAAACCCCAAAAACTTTAACCTTAGACATCTACTATTGACTTCACCCCTTTCCTAAGAGGTCTGTAGGGACATGCATAAGCGCACCAACGTGCCTATTGTCCCTGTCCTATTGTTTCTTTCATTTTTCTTATATGTACCCATTTCATATATTCATAACTATGTATATACTTATACCTATTATCTTGTAAGCGATTGACAAATCAAATAAATAAAATAAAAATAAAATAAATCATCAGTAAAATATTTTTCCTAAATTTAGCTATTCAACCTCTTTTCTGTAATGATTCATTACAGAATGAATCTGTAATGATTGTAGATTTTTAGTTGTAAATACAAGTTTATGCATATGATTCCTGCAATACAGAAAGTTGGTCCCACAAGTTTGCAGTTGCTCTTACCAAAACCATGCCATTTCGCTTGGTTTCATTTGATAGTCTTTGAAAGTTTTTTTTTTAAAAAAAGCTTAACTGATGCTCTGTAATTAGCTAAAAAAAGAGAGAACATAATTCAATGTACTGTATATGCCAAATGCTCTTTCAGATTCATCACAGATAGCTCATCACTTAACCATACACAGAGTGGGAAGGATACTTGTCTGATTTAGATTTTTAATCAGACTTTACTTTTTCACATAGAAATCTTAGAATTATGAGGGAGCTAATATGCTTTTCTACCTGAGGTATATCCACTATAATTATCTCCCACAGGGTCATGCTATAATCTTATACTTTCCAGGCTTGATGATGGGTGGCTGGAGAATTATGGCCATGGCAATAAAATCCTTCTGGATGGCATCATAATGGGGAAAACTGATGTAATATTTATACCACTTTAGCCTTTTTAAATTTTAAAAACCTGACAAATAATAGTATTTTTCTGCTCATGGCATCCTGAATCCAGGCACTCTTGTTCTAATTTTTCATGATACTAAGAATAATCCTTTCTAAGAAGGTTTTCCCTATGTAAGAAATAAGATATCCAGTGAGGTAGGTTCAGTGAAGAGATAATGAGTTATTATGCCAATTCATAGCTGAATGAGGACCTGAATTAGCCAAACATAAAAACTTGCATTTCTAACTAGTTTGGGTGAATGGAGTGTTGAAAGAAATATCCTTCTGGGTTCAGTTCCAAGTGGGGAAAAAAATACTGGAAACATGGAGGCTGCTTGGAAGGTTTAATGGTTACAGGGCCACATGGCCTGGAGGTCCAGAGAAGAATAATCACATGCTTCAAGGTGAGAAGAGAAAGGGAAAAAGAGAAAAAGGAAAAAAAGGAAAAAAGGGAAAAGTGGAAAAGGTGCTGAGAGTGTCTGGGTTTTATACTCTGTGTTGGGATTTGAATTGGAGCTTGTATTCTAATTGGCTGTTAGACTCCCAGGGGCGGGGGTCTTAACTTTGTAGGCTTGGTCTGGACCACATGGCTTTACCTAAAAGCTAGCTAATGCAATCTTCCCAGACCATGTGGTAAAATGGGTAATCCTATCATTTCCTGAGGGCCATCCTTAATCCCATCACCCTGGAGTTCCTTCTTATGTAAAGTATTCTGGCCCAGGCCTTAATGGCCCACCCATTGACAAAGGTGGAGGTGAGTTTCTGCTTCTTGAGTTGAGTTTCTGTTTCTTGAGTGACTATTCTTTTTAGGAGAAATATTCTGCATTTTAATATTTCCTAGGCTCTTTCAATTTTTCTAGGAGAGGGGTGGATGCTAACTTCCTACAGGAGGATTAGTTACCAAAAAACCTCAAAACCCTTCTTTGAAAAGGAAAAAAAAACTTCTCCACCAAAAGGGTAGACATAATTGGATTAGGATTAGAGTGTTCCAGATCATCAGCTATGGAATCTCCTTGGGTAACTTTGTGATATTCAGGCCCACTTATTTTAGATTACCTTACCAGGTTTGTTTTCATGGAATAGAGTATGCTGCCATCTTGAGGTCTTAAAGGAACATCAAGATATACAGTAAGTATAGTTGAAAAACATAAAGAAAGAGCCTTAGTCAGATGGGTAAACAAATGCATCAAGGCCTTTATGCAACAATGGTACTACATTTTTAATTGCATGCAGAAATAGCATCTGTAGTAGTGAAATAATGTATTTCTAGTCCAATCGACATCTAACATATGCTGAGAAGGTTATAATATTTTTAAAATATAATCTTTGATAGGAAGCATTATGAAGGAAGATATAGGAAATATTGCCTTCAATACTTCTAATCCTATTCCATCATCTTTCCATGATATTATTACAAGGCACCTTCAATTTCCAAAATAAGTATGCCTTCAATGACACTTTCTTTTTGTAATACATAGTGCAGAGATGAACTATGCCTATATATTTTGGAGCTGAAACAATTGACCATATTAAAGCTGTAGAACAGGGGTAGTCAACCTTTTTGTACCTACCACCCACTTTTATATCTCTGTTAGTAGTAAAATTTTCTAACCATCCACCAGTTCCACAGTAATGGTGATTTATAAAGTAGGGGATAAAACCCGTACATGAAAGCTGGAATGCCCACTAGTGGGCAGTAGGGGCCAGGTTGACTACCACTGCTGTAAAGTATCTGGAAGCAAATGGATAGACTTAATGGGTTATTGGTATGAAAAAGCAAATGACCTGTATGTATTCTCAGCTATAAACAGAGGTTCATTGAAAAAATACGTCAACCAGTTAAGTTCATTTGATATTGATTTCACTTCTTTTGCTTCAATCCTTTTTTAATTGTTCATTTTACCAAGGATGTTATCATTCCTATACTCTTGCTTATATTACACATGGAAGCTATACTTTTATTGCTGCATAAATATTGGCAATATGTGTGTGTGTGTGTGTATGTGTGTATAATGAATTTATATTATGTAACCTCTCAAATTTATTGTGATTGTAATTCGGGAGAAGATCAGAATCACTATAATTCTGAGCATTAATAAAAACCAAAATTCTTTTGGTGTTTTTTTTATGGCAGTTGCTATGCTTTTTCTAGTGCTACTAATAGTAATCCTTATGTAGTCTTCTTGAAGGATCCAATCTGAAACTATTGCCAGATTATGCTACTATTCATACTACCTATTATTTCTTTCAGGTATTGGCCATAATTTATTGGTTTCTCTTTCCATTTTTTTAATTTTCTGTTCTTACTGTTTAGTTTGTGATCATGCAGCATCTTTAAGATAATTATCAGCTAATTAGTGGCTGCCAATTCTAGTTAGCACTAACCAATCTTTTGTAGACACCTTTCCTTAATAAATAGCATTTTAAAGAATGAAAACTGTATCATGAAATTCAGGGAAGTATGGGATCTGAAAAGATAAATGCCTTAGCACAAATTAGCTATTTTTGCATTGGACTGTGAACTGAATTTTTCTTACATCCTTAAAGAGGAGATGGTATAGACTTATATTTATTTCTATATGCACAAAGGTTTAGATAAAAGATCATTTGAGTACTAGAAATTCTCTGGAGTATCCCATCAAATCAGCAATACAAGATAATTTCATCATTAAGCGATTTCTCTTACAAAATGATCTATTCTTTGCTGACCGTTTTAAAAGAAGATGGAGGAGGGAAAATTTATCCGGTACACCCAACCTCTGAAATAACTAAGGTACATTGCATTGACCCCAATCTCTTTATGCCCTGAAGCATGAGGATGATAGCAATTTTTATGCTAGTGCATTTGGGGATGTTATTGTTATGATCATTGTGGAGGCACTACCTTTCTCCATATCATATGAAATAAATTTCTACTCCAAGCACTCATAGCATTTAATGTGTGAGAGTGTATGTGTATAGTTGTACATAATTTTTCCCTCTTTTCTCACTGTGACCTCCAGAAAAGCTTAAAAGGGTTTGCCATTTTTCTTTCTATAAGAAACAAAATGTAGAAAAGTAATAAAACAAAAATAAAGTATGATGACAGCCAATCTGATGGTTCAACTTTCTTTTTTATATGTTTGTGATTAACTTTCAGATGCACAGTCAAACAGAGGGCAAGGTAGAATATATGGGAAAATATTTATGTGACTTAAAGAAGGGTGTGACTTCAACTGTTTTATAACTGAGCCAAGTTTTGTCTGCCTTACTTTCCCTTGTGTTGCTGAATCTATCACACAAACACTAAAAACAGAATAGATTAAACTTCTCAAAAATGAGGAATAGATTTTGAGTAAAAAGACCAAAGGCCTAGTGTTGGAATGAAAATAAATTATTGGGCTAGGAATGTGTTCAGAACTAATTTTTATTTTTTAAAAATATAAAAAATATTTTAAAGAAAATATCTTGCTAAATATATGTTCTGACCTAAGTCACACTGACAAGGCAGAGGTTAAGTAGAGTCTGTTTATTGCTCATTTATCACAGTGTCAAATGACCTACCAATTGTGCTGGGAAAGCTCCATCCCAGTCCTCATTTTTGCCTCAGTTTGAATTCCCCAATTCCACAAATTAAGTCCTAACTGATGCATGAGGAAAAAGGGAAGTAACAATACTACAAGTTCCAAGTCCACAACACAAGTCCAGACTTCCAATAACCAAAGCGCAGTCCAAGACGCTGAAGTCCAAAGTGTACAAGAAAAGTCCAAGATTCAGAATCCAAAAACGCAGCCCCAAATTCAAGAAACAGGATCCAGGAAATCTGGGAAGGTGCACTTCAAAGCAAGCAGGTATTCCCAACAAATACACCTTCCTCCAGCATCTGATTAAATCACCCTTCACTAGCTGTTCCTTGTGAGAAAGAGCAGAGCTGCTTCCTCCCAAGCAGCCTCATGGATCTCCTCAGTGCCTCTCTCTGCTCTGCTCTCCTCACCTGCAGATTGGGTGGGGAGGCAACTGTTCCTCATCAAAGGTGGTTTGGAGCCTGTCATCTCTGCTGGCCCTTTGCAGCTATTCCTTTCCTGCAGGTGGTTCTCCTCCCCCCCCCCCCCACCAGATGTGCCTGGGACTGCCTCATCTTCGGCCCCTGGAGTCTAGTCATTTGGAGGAGACTGCACCCTCTCGATTGGAGGGTCCCAGTTCTAACTCATCCTCTGAACCAGAAACTGACAAAGCCATGACAATATGTTTGCTCTACTAATCCACTATGTGGCCACAATTCAAATATAACAACACATGAAATAACTAATAAAAGAAAATTACTTCCAAATACTTGATATTTGCCTCATAATGTAAGCATTAAATAACCAGATTCAGAAGAGAATTTGATTCAATTTACATTCATAATTGTTTGGAACAAGCACTCTGATTTGGAAGATACCATTTCCTGGAGTGTTTAAACAAATTGCACCAAATCCTAAATATGGCCATTCTAAGCTTATGCTGACAAATAAGGAAAACTCTTCTGAAAAAATGTCTGTAGTTCTTTTGAAAATCCAGGAAAATTATCAAAAGCAAAGAAGGCATTAATATAATTACACTTTCCACTGGCAATTGAATTCAAAGAAATTTATAATCAAAGCCAGGTGAAAAACAACAGAGTAATTGTAAAGGAAAAAAATGGGATTTTTATGTGTAAAAGAACTCACTGCTAAATAGATGAGTGTTGTCAAGTATATCAAAGAGAAAAAGCAAGAAGACAACATGTGGTACTATTGTGGAAGATTTTTGTTAAGGTGGAGAGATTTGGTGGTATGCATAAATTATTCCTTTGTGCCTTTTATAGATACTAGATTTTTAAAACAACTGCTTTTTCTCAATTTTCTCATTAGCTGGCTATCTAAGTTTTTTTTTCCCATCACAAATTTACACCAGGCATACTTTAAAGCCAGACATCTGGAAGGCAGAGGAGGAGTATAAAGGTGAGAAATTGGCACCAGAGAAAGGTTTCTGATTGCTGATTGATAACTGAATGTAAGTAATATAAATGCCTAATTAGGATCATGAAATGAGATTCAGTAAAAGATTTAGGAACTTTTTCAAGATAGAACTTTAGCCTAAACTGGGTAGTTTTAAAGTTTTTTTCTTTGCATTTTGTCTTGGCATCTTTCTCTTAAAATCTATTAAAAAAAATTAACAGATGACGTATCACCAAAATTACCCTATCTAGTGTGTTTTCTTAAAGCAGTGCGCATTTATGTGTGCATATATTTGTATGTTTCCTATTTATTGAAATGCATAGATACTTATCCTTTATTATCCCAGAGTGGGGGTCGCAAATTGTGGATTTCAGTCACAAGAAGGCAGATTCAATAGAATATTAGGAACTATACTAACAGTAAAAGAATTACTCCAGTAAGTAATGTGTTTACCTCACTAGACATATTAAAAAAGAAATTGGATGGCAATCAGGTTTTATTTGGACCATATTCAGCTATATGATGGTACATTATTAATTCAAATTTGCTTCTTCAAAAAAGTCACATAGCTTTTCCATATTCAGATTGTGCAAAATAATTCAGATGCATCTATTAATAAATCTAATACAGGATCCAAAATGTTTTTCTAAAATGCACCAACCAATAAACTTATGAGAATTACCACTGGTCATGGTTCATCCTTATTCAGTTATTAAGCTAAGCAGATTCCATTGTCTTTATGAGAGTCAGCTCCAGCCCAAATCACTGCTGCTTATATCATTCTTCTTGTTTATTTTCAGTATCTGTAGGCAAAGGGGAACAGAACAGTTAACTTTCCCATGGAGTTTACCCTATGTCTTTACCTAATCTATTCTCTATGTCATTTTTTATTAGTTATTTGGAGCCTGCTGTTTATCTTAGTTTTTTTTTTAAAAAAAAAAAAATCCTCAGCATTTTCCTTATTACTAGATAGCTCATGGGGATTGGTAATTTATGGGATAGGGAGCCTTTCACAGCAAGGTCAATGGCTGAGAATTATCCTACTTCGCCGGCAAGAAGATGCTACAAGAAATGTGAGAACCAAGGAACAAAGCTGTAGGTTCCAGCTCTTAATCAGGATAGGAAGCTATTCAGCAGAGCTCTGGTTAACCATTGATTTTTAACAAGAGTCATATTTTAAGCAGTAGGATAGTAATATTGCAGTCCCCATGCCAACAAAGGATTGTTGACTCCTTTCCTTCCCAGCAGTTTCTCTTATTATTTATTTCAGTTGCTCATACCAAGACACAAGAAAACAAATGACAGATTTGCAGGAAAAGATTCTGCAGAGTTTTCTCCTTTCATGATTTTTATGTCCTCACCTAGAGACACCTTCCTGTGTTTGGATATACATTCTCTCTACCATCTGAGGATAAATTTATACTGTGTATATAATGAAGCAGATTTCAGTCCAAAAAAGTTTCAAGTACCTAGTGAACCTAACTTTTTCTCCCAAAAATGCCTGTTTCCCCCCACAATTCTATTCTTTGCTGCTATGTAAGATGCAGCCTTAATTATTTCTGTTTATTTTGTATTTAACTGACCATGGTCTAGGAACCTGTGTAATTATTCTCTTATCTTTATTCTCTTAAGTACTTTTCTGTTCTGTTGAAATTAGATTTCAATCAATGAAACGAAGTGCTCACTTGCATATGTTGAACTATTCTCTATTCCTAGAAATGTCATATTGTGACCTTGGATAAATCTCATTCAGATATATTTTAATGGTAAAACCAAGTTAGCCTTTGGCTTAGAATAGAATCAACTGCTTTTTCATGAAAATACATTGCAGATGTAACCTCTCTAGATGAAATGTGATTTTCTATAACAACAGCATGGCCTCTGAACTTAAAAAAATAAAAAAAGATCTCTTTGGTATATGTTTGTGTTTAGGAAAAAATAATTTAATGAAAATGTATCTGTGTTTTCTAGCATTCCCCCCCGCAACTACACAGATCACGTTAATGCCTTGTCAGGTTCCAAAAACCAAGAAAGATATGCTGAGCCCTAAGCAGCTTCCCCTATTTTTCCTCACCTATAGACAGAAATATTTCCCAACTAAAGGTTGGTTACTTACACCATTATACATATTCTCTCAGTAGTCCTTTGGAGGAGCCATCTTACCTCTCTTTCACCCACATAAATTTTGCTGTCTTTTCCTTCTCTGGAATGCATTCCCTCTCTCCAGAGAATCTGAACTACATTCCATCACATGCTTAGAGCCAGACATTCTCCTTAGGATTCCCTCTATGGGCTGTTCAGAATCTTCCTATGTCAGTGTTATTTTACTGAATTTCTACATAAGCTGGTATGTATTTCATTGATTATAACATTTCTGAAGAGTCATCATAAAGAAAACTTCACCTGTCATCTGATTGAGTCAGATATAGTTCAAGGTCCACAGAAGTTTCTAGTGTCTGAGAGAGAAATAATGTGGCCCAATTGTTCTAAACCAATCAATCAATCAATCGATGAGAAGATAATGAGATAGGTGCAAAGGTAGTTTATCAGCTGCAGAGAGGAAAGATCACAAGGAGCTGGAAAATAACTAATGGAAGATTTCTCACCATTAGGAAATCTAACTCTTCTCAAGCCTCAGAGAGATCTAGGCTCTTAAAAGACAAAATTTAAGTTTTATGATTTGGACAATTCAAACAGAAAAAATCAGCTTTGCTGTTCAAAAGAGATAGAATAGAATAGAATAGAATATTTTATTGGCCAAGTGTGATTGGACAAACAAGGAATTTGTCTTGGTGTAAATACTCTCAGTATACATATAGAAAAGGTACATTCGTTAAGGATCAAGAATTATAATGATAGTCATAGGATACAATCAATAATCAAATCATACCAGAAACAGTCAATATAAATCATAAGGATACAAGCAACAAAGCTACATTCCTACAATCACAAGTGGAAGGTGATGGGTGATAAGGAGTGATGAGAAGATTATCAGTAATAGTAGTGTACACTTTGTAAATAGCTGAACAGTGTTGAGGGAATTATTTGTTTAGCAGAGTGATGGCTTTCGGGAAAAAACTGTTTTTGTGTCTAGTTGTTCTGGTGTGCAGTGCTCTATAGCGTCATCCTGAGGGAAGAAGTTGAAACAGTTTATGTCCAGGATGTGAGGGGTCTGTAAATATTTTCACAGCCCTCTTTTGGACTCATGCAGTATACAGGTCCTCAATTGAAGGCAGGTGGATAGTAATTATTTTTTCTGCAGTCCTAATTATTCTCTGAAGTTTATGTCTGTCTTGCTGGGTTGCAGAACCAAACCAGACAGTTATAAAGGTGCAGATGACAGACTCAATAATTCCTCTGTAAAACTGGATCAGCAGCTCCTTGGGCAGTTTGAGCTTCCTGAGTTCGCACAGAAAGAACATTATTTGTTGTGCTTTTTTGATGATGTTTTTGATGTTAGGTGTCCATTTTAGGTCATGTGATATAGTAGAACCTAGAAATTTGAAGGTCTCTACTGTTGATACTGTTGTCTAGAGGTGGTAGTATGGGGGGTTCCTTCTAAAGTCTACCACCATTTCTACGGTTTTGAGTGAGTTCAGTTCCAGATTGTTCCAGTTACACCACAAGGCAAGTTGTATAACCTCCTGTCTGTATGCAGATTCATCGTTGTCTTGAATGAGACCAATCACTGTTGTGTCATCAGCAAACTTCAGTGTTTTAACAGATGGATTGTTTGAGATGCAGTCATTGGTATATAGAGAGAAGAGAAGTGGAGATAGTATACAGCCTTGGGGGGCCCCTATACTGATTGTACAGGTATCAGATGTGATTCCGCCTAGCTTCACCTGCTGCTTCCTATCTGTTAGGAAGCTTATGATTCACTTACAGGTGTGTTCAAGTACTGCTAGTTGGTTTAATTTACTTAGAAGAGTGTTTGGAATGATGGTATTGAATGCTGAACTGAAGTCTACAAAGAGGACCTTTGCATAGGTATTTGGAGATTCAAGATGTTGTAGGATGTAATGCAGAGCCATGTTAACAGCATCATCTGGTGATCTATTTGCTTGGTATGCAAACTGCATGGGATCTACCAGTGGATCTGTGATGGTTTTCAGGTGGGACAGCACAAGCCGTTCAAAGATCTAAGATAAGAACCAAAAAATATAGCAGCACCATTCCAAAAACCCATTTGAAAAATCCATAAGACTCTAAAATTACAAACACTACAACAAATTAGCTTCATTTTTTTAAAGAAAAAGTGGAGGTGAGGAGGGAGAAGAAAAATCAAATACATATAGGTTGTTATAAAATTAAATAATATACTGTACACAATTTCATGTATGTCATATTACAAAGATATTACAAAGTGATAACTACTCATAAAGAACAATAAACAGGATTTCATCCAACTATTATTAACTAGGATGATACTTTAAAATAAATGTACTTCATGATTTTAATGTTCTTTTGATAATAGCTTTCATGTTTTGGGAAGGACTAGTTCCAAATCCTGTAACGTTTAGAATTTGCAAGCCTGAAATAAGCTTGTCTGGGAATTAGTACAACTCATCCACCAGCTGTAGCTTGGCATTTTTGAGTTTGTGAAAATGATGTGTAAATGATGTCTATTACATGGAACTAAAATGGGCAAATATGCAGAGGCCCCTAGTTGGCGAGGATGACATTCCCTTTTGCCAAAGGTTTTCTTTGCTTTTGCCAGAAGCATTTATTTCCTCTTCTACAAAAACAATTAACTGGATGTCACCAAAAGTAAACAATGTAAATAATGACACAATGAAAATCTAGTTAAGCAAAGATGAAGAGAAACTAATACATGAAACTAATACATGTATTGCTCATGTAATCTATTCACTTGGTTTATATAATCTGTGTTGTTTCTGTGGGCCAGATGTTTAACTTGAAGTAACAGTGAAATAAAAGCAAACCTTCCAATCTACCTAAAATTACTGAAGTCTGAGATAGTAAATCAAAGTTGAGCTAATCTAATCCTTATTGATTTCTGGAAAACCACATATGTCTAGAAAATGATAGAGATTTTTTTTAAAAAAAGCTTTTCAGTGTCTCAATTTTGTAGATTATTTGGAAACTCAAGTGGTTTTTGTTTTTTTTAATGTCTTAAACATCATTATTTCCCATGCTATCTCCATGGTGAGAAAAATAGATAAAAGAGAACTATTTTCTGCAATTTGTAAAGTGTATACGTGAACAGCTTTAGTCCATCAGTAAGTAACAATTTGCTCTTATCATAAGTTCCCAACAACTATTTTAGGCATATCTGATCTGCATTAAGAAGAAAAATTTAGTCCATGATAAAAGTTACTGAAATGCTTGTGTGAGGACTTATCTAGAAAACACTGGTATAAAACATTTTTTTAAATTTCTCTATATAACATGAACTTCAGTTAGCATTCTATAACACAATTTATTATGCTATGGACTATCACCTTGAACTTGAGGCTGAGAAAAGGTATCTTACTAATGCTCTGATGATATATCTAAAACAGAGTTTTATATTTCGCAACTTTAAACTGTGGAACTTCAACTTCAGATATGTGAACTTCAACTCTAAGAATCAATAACAAATCCAAAAAATAAAATATATGAAATATCAGAAAACACCACACCACCCTAAAACAATAATGATAGAATCAATACAATTTATAAAAAACAATAACACACATCTATAGATGAAAACTGTCTTGAATGCATTTGGGTCAATATAAAAAAAGTGTCTACAGGCCAGTGGTGGGATTCAATTTTTTTTACTACCAGTTCTGTGGACATGGCTTGGTGGGCATGGCAGGGGAAGGATATTGTAAAATCTCCAGTCAGAGATTATATTTGCTGGTTCTCCGAAGTACTCAAATTTTCTGCTACCAGTTCTCCAGAACTGGTCAGAACCTACTGAATACCATCTCTGCTACAGGCCACCCAACTAAACAGAAGAAACAGAAGGACTTTTTGCTAGTCCATTAACTAAGGTATGTAAGAAGCACACCACAATCGTAATGGAGGACTTTAATTACCCTGACATCAACTGGGAGGCAAATTCTGCACCCTATGGAACATCAAACAGATTTCTGACAAACCTAGCAGACAACTTTGCCTCCCATAAGGTAGAGAAGGGAACTAGAGGGTCAGCCATGCTGGACTTAATTCTCACTAAAAAAGATGAAATGACAGAAAGCATTGAAGTTTCAGGAATCTTAAGGGGAGTGGCCTTAAAATAATGGAATTCAATGTTAGGCAAATGGAAGCAAAAAAACAAAGTCAAACTGGAGTCATAGACTTCAAGAAAGCTGATTTCAATAAACTTAGAGAGAACTTGAGAAGGATTACAGGGATGAGAATCCTCAAGGGGAAAACAATTCAAGAAGCTTGGACACTTGTGAAAAATGAGGTTATAAAAGCCCAGTCTTGCACAATTCCAATGAAGAAGAAAAATAAGAGATTTCAAAAGAAATCATCATGGGTGCACAAAGAACTCTCTAATAAATTGAAAGACAAAAAGGACAAGTATAAAAAGTGGAAAAAGGGACACATAACTAAGGCAAATAGCCTTATCAGCACATCAAGCCCAATATATCAAGCCTGAATTTCAGGCTGTGAAGCCCGAAATTGACACATGTGTAGCCATTTTAGTTAGGCTTAGTATATATTCTTTTTTCTTACTTTGTCTTTGGTGGTCATGAGGGAAAGGTTTTGGGCTTGCCACATTCCTAAGGTGGGAGGAATGGGGATAAAGTTGTTTAGGCTAGGTGATTCTTCTTCCCATGGGAAAATGAGCTGAAAGAACCAACCTAGAACTAAGGATACATTTCCTGACAGTTAGAACAATTAATCAGTGGAACAACGTGCCTATAGAAGTTGTGGGTTCTCCAACACTGGAGACTTTTAAGAAGATACTGGACAGTCATCTGTCTGAAATTGTATCTCTTCCTTGAGCAGCAGCAGGGGGTTGGATAGAAGACCTCCAAAGTCCCTTCCAATTGTTATTCTATTAAAAGATTAGACAGCCATCTGAAATGAAGTTTTAGTGAAAGAAAAAATATAGTGTCAATTTATTTCTTTTTTAAAAAAAATACTCTTTTCCTAAAATGAAGATGAGAACTGAGGAGAATAAATGAATGACATGTTGATGGAGTTTTAGCCCTTGTAGATTCATGAGAGTCTCCTTGTAGATTCATGAGAGTGTTCTCTAAAAGGCTACATAAAAACATGCTGAGGGAAGTTACTCCTATTTGACTTATCCAAACTTCAGGAAAATCAGAATTCTGGGGTTGAAGTTCACAACTTTAAAAACACTAGCCTAAAAGTTGGCATCAAAAGTATCTTGAATTACCATATAATTTACCAATTTAATTATGTAAAAAGAATTTGGGTATTTGGGTAAAAATGGCACTTAAAATATAAACACTTTCAGTACTATCAGTATTCATGTAATACAGTAATACTTTTCTATAGGTTGTAATATACATACAATGTGAAATCCATTGCTTTAGATCAAGAAAATTGTTGTTTCACTGAAATGATCTAAGATATTTTTTTATTTTATTTATTTTATTTGGTTTGTCAATTGCTTACAAGATAATAGGTATAAGTAAAATCATAGTTATGAATACATGGATACATATAAGAAAAAAAAAAGAATCAATAGGACAGGGACAGTAAGCACGTTTGTGCGCTTATGCACGCTCCCTACAGACCTCTTAAGAAAGGGTTGAGGTCAATAGCAGACAGTCTAAGGTTAAACTTTTTGGGGTTTGGGGAAGAAACTACAGAGTAAGGTAGAATATTCCAGACATTGACCACTCTGTTGCTGAAGTCATATTTCCTGCAATCAAGTTTGGTGCGATTAACCTTGAGTTTGTATCTATTGTTTGCTCCTGTATTGTTATGGTTGAAGCTGAAGTATTCATTGACAGGTAGGACATTCCAATGTATGATTTTGTATATTTCGATCTATATTTAGATCGAAGGCAGCATAGTTGTAGGTTTTTCTAGGTCTAGAATTTCAAGTCTGGTGGCGTAAGGTATTCTGCAAGAAGTAGAGGACTGGAGAACTCTTCTTGTGAAATATTTCTGGACTTTCTCAACTGTGTTAATATCAGATATGTAATGTGGGTTCCAGATTGATGAACTGTATTCAAGTATTGGTCTAGCAAATGTTTTGTATGCTCTAGTTAGTAGTGTAATATTACCAGAGAAAAATCTACGTAAGATTAGGTTAACAACTCTTAATGCCTTTTTGGCTATATAGTTACAGTGGGCTCTAGCACTTAGATCATTAGAAATGAGTACTCCAGGATCCTTGACAGAGTTTGGATCATCAACAAGGTCTTGACTATTCAGCTTGTATTTTATTTTCTGATTTTTTTTGCCAATATGTAAGACAGAGCATTTATTTGTTGAGATTTGAAGTTGCCATTTGTTTGACCATTCTGATATATAGTCAAGGTCTTTTTGAAGTGTAGCAGTATTGTCTGTGGTATTGAACAGC
This sequence comes from Bungarus multicinctus, assembly GCA_023653725.1. Taxonomy (NCBI): domain Eukaryota; kingdom Metazoa; phylum Chordata; class Lepidosauria; order Squamata; family Elapidae; genus Bungarus; species Bungarus multicinctus. The sequence goes on along the minus strand of CM042842.1, from coordinate 89,904,040 downwards.
TTTACATCATCAGTGAAGAGAATGCAGTTGCTCTTAATATGATCACAGAGGTCCTTTATGTAGAGTATGAAGAGAGTTGGTCCTAGAACACTGCCTTGGGGGACACCACTGTTGACAGGTACAGAATTTGATAGGACGTTCCCAATTTTGACCATTTGTTGTCTGTTTGACAGGAACGCTTCTATCCAGTTATGAAGGTGTCCAGAGATACCATAAGATTTTAGTTTTAGTAGTAGTTTGTCATGTACCACTGAATAAAATGCTTTATAGAAGTCTATGTAGATTGCATCTATTGCTTTGCCCTGATTGAGTTGTGTAGTCCATATGTTTTTGCAATGTAAGAGTTGCAGATTACAGGATCTGTAATTGGTGATGTATTTCCAATCCATAATAAATGACAGAAAAAGCTGCAACTCCACCCTGAATTAAGGGATTACCAGGTTATAAAAAAAAAAAAAATGGCACAAATGGAAATGAATAAGGGATCATATAATAATCCAATGAAAGAGATTTTGGGAAACTGCTTTCAGAGTTTTACATTTGGAACCAATTTCTTTCTTTCTGTAATATAATAGTAATAATAATAATAACAACAACATATCCATCCAAAGCCAGAATTGAGAAGGCAGCAACAGACAATAAGTACTGTCTATGCAAAGAAGCTGCGGAACAGTGGACCACTGGTTATCTTCAAGAAGATTGCACAAATAGACTACAAGCAGTGGCATGACAGAATAGCAACAATGGGTGCATTAGAAGATCTGCATGATATATAATTATCCTGGTGGGACCATAAAATAGAGAAAGTAATAAAAAATGAAAAAGTTAAATTTATCTGGGACTTTAGAATTCAAATGGACAGGCACCTGCCACATAACACCCCAGACTTAACAATTGTTGATAAGAAAGACAAAACAGCCTAGATAGCAGATGTGACAATGCCTGGAGACAGCAGAATAGAAGACAAAGAACTGGAGAAGATAACAAAATACAAAGACTTACAAATAGAAATAGAATGACTGTGGCAAAGGTAAGCAAGAGTAGTACTAATAGTAACAAGTGCCTTGGGTGAAATCCCAAAACAACTGGAGCACCACTTGAATATCATAGCCATTGACAAATTTGACATCAGTCAATTGCAGAAGGCAGCTTTACTTGGAACAGCTTCTATACTGCAAATATATCTGTAACACCATCAAATATCCAGATCTGCCTATCCCAGATTCTTGGTAAGGATTCAATAGGTAGACACAAATGCCAAATCCAGCCTGAACATCTGCTGATTGTGCAATGATTAACAACAACAACAATAGAATTCCATACTAGGCACTGAATTTGTCCCTGAGAATGCATTCAGATCTGTTGCAAAGAGTTAAAATAATATGATTTTTTTCTGGAAAGTTTTCCCCTTTTCTTTTGTTTGCTAGAAAAGATTTGACAACAACACTTTAATATAAACAAACGTTTCAGTCTGAGAAACTAACTGAGCCAGCAAAATTCAGTGTTGCATCGAATGGGTACCTCATCAATTTTGCACCAGAATTTTATTTTTGTCTGGGAATGAAGAATAAACTTCTCCATTTTGCATCATCCATTGCTGAAAAACCCCCAACAAACTAAGAAAATCAATAAACTATCTTTTCTCTAATATCTAAATGGACATTTTTATATATGTGTATTTTAAATTCAGTAATGGTTTAACAAAGGTCAGCACTGATTTTAATCTGACTTTATAACTAAAATTGCTTTAAAATAATTTAAAAGAGAGAGGGAGAGAGGAGAAAAAACAATAAAGAAAGATATTATTTTCCTGCTGTACTGGGAATATAGAAAAATAGAATTCATATAAATGTTCACTTGAGTTTAGAATATCATTATACACTACAGTGCTGAAACAGCCCTTTAAAAGGTTTAGGGAGACTCAAGATACTGTGATATAGCAATGCTAGCAAGGTTAAGTTAGGGACTGTAAAACAAGCTCCACATGTGACAGGGACCCACCTGATAAATGGAGTAGCATCATCAATCTATATAACATGGAGACACATGTGAAAAATTGCTGGACCAATTATCTTTGCCCTGCTTTAATGTTTGCATTGTTAGAGTGCATAACAGTCTTTCCAATGATGGATCTTAATGCTTAGAAACACATCTTCCTAAAAGAAGCCATTAGAATAGAAGTCTTTGATATAAACAACAGCAAAATCTGGAGTCAGTAAACACAGAGATTACAATATGATTAAAGAAATAATGCTTAATGATACAGCAGTCAATATAATTCTATCACTTATGTGGACCACCACTAGCTGATGGGGAGACCTCTAGCAGAAGTGGTCCAAATGGAAGCTTCCTATTGAAGATTGAAATTACTTTGTTCAAAAGTTTTGCATTTTGATTAACCACTCTGGACTAAAGTTCATCACTCACAAGTTTTGAATTGGTTCAATAGACCCTTTTTCTAAATTATTCATAAATATGCATAGCATTAAGGGTATACATCTTTCTGTTTCTTTGTGAATAAGTACAATTCTTGGAGGGAGAAGTTTACCAAATGAGAACTTGAAGGTTAATCTATTTTTTCAGATGTAGGAATACTAGAAAAATATTTACTTTTTAAAATATAATAGCTCCTCTACTGGTCTGCTGGTTAAGGCAGGTTAGAAAGCAGGAAACCATAAATTCTAGTCCTGCTTTAGGCATGAAGGCTAGCTGAATGACTTTGGACTAGATTCATTAGGTTCATGCAACAATCCAATAAGTTAATTCCTGTTATAGTCAATGGATCAACACTGGTTGATCTGAAAAAAAGTAGAACCTACACTTGTGGGAAAATGCCAGGAAAAAAAAAACCTGTCATGTTATGTTAAGCCCCAGACTGCTGGATAATAGAGGCATCTGATTTCTGAAAATATATTGGTGCTAGTGGTTTAGTGCACAGTCCTCACAAACTCTGAGTAAATAGGGTGAGAAGTTAAGAAGAGAAATGGCAGAAGTAGTGGTTTGAGAGAAATTGAAAAAGCAGTTGCAGAGGTAGGAAGTGGTACAGCAAAAATAAAGTTTCTTTGATGCATATATTCATACAATTTTCTTTATGTCCTCAATCTGGGGTAAGTGTGCAAGAATGAAAAGGAAGCTATGTGCTGCTATCTAGCCGGACAAGAAGAAAAAAGAAAGAGAAAAGAAAGGAGGAGATAAACAAGAGATGAGAATAGATAAGACAAAATGAGATAAAGAGACTGTATCTTATAGAAAGAAGATAGATGGCCATCTTGCTTTCAATTCAGCTTTGTATTATGATGGAGATGGATGGAAGGAAAGCAGGAGAGAGAGCAGAGAAATATTATGTTATTGTTGAATTGAGATATTTGCATTTATTGGATAAATATGTCTTGGGGATATTCTTATGTAGATTCCTGTGTCATTAAAACCTGCTTGTCCACACTGCATGTGTATTTGTTGAATGTGATATGCAGAGATGCTGTTTCACATGAAAGTTCCACATGTGTATTTTTGTGTATGCATAGATTATGGCAGTGGGATAAGTACCATAAAATAAAATAAAAAGCTATAAAACCATAAATTTGTTTATTTTAAGACATTTACTATCATAAAAAATGCAAGAGCAGATATTTCAGATGGATGGAGAGTTAGGTGATGCCTTAGATAATCTGCAATGAGTAGTTTCTGTGGTGACAAATGTTCGAGACATCTTAATGCAATCCAACAAAGTAGGACTGAAATACAGAGTGTGACTTACCAACGAAGTGGGTGATATTAATTATCATTTTGATAGGAATTTTGTAGTCACACAGAGGACTGAATCTCACTACATGATTGTTTTGTCTAGCTGGGAAAAAAGCGCAATGTGACATCATCAATCTAAGCCAAAGAATAAAATAGATTTTTTGATTATGGGGTTAAGTGATGCATCAAGAGGGAGCAGACTTGGTCATTACTAATTTAAATTTAGGAAGCCTGAGTGCTATGACATTATCTGAATGGCATTAAGAGAGGCTGTTTGATGTCAGCTATTTATATGTGTCTTTTCTATGTCTTTATTTATTATGCTTAGATGAAGGAGAAACAAAACTAAGGCAAATTAAGCAATTTTGCCCTTTGGGCTCTCTTCACAAGTAGATTTAATTAAGATCAAAGCAATAATTCATGAAAAGACTTTTGGACATTAAGAGAAAGATTCTTCATCCACTTTAGCCATGATACTATAAAATATCAACTTATAAAACAGTACTCTGTTGTTTTCCATCAAATATAACAACTCATGGAAGATTTTAGTTCCTAATACACATTATTACATGTAGGACACTCTTAATTTAATTGTTTCATAAATCAATTATGCATATATAATTATGTCTATTGACTCTGGTGGGTTTTTTATGTTTACAACATTTGCAAAAAAGATAACAGAACGAATGCATAGACTGGAAATGATTTAAAAGATGTGCTTCAGATCTTGTGTGAGCACTGCACTTCAAATTTTCAAATGAAAAAAATAATGGTCTTGGCTGAAAAAAATGCATAATTGGCTCTTTGATGGACATAAGATAAGATAAGGAAATATTCCATGTAACTTTGGTGTTTCCATTTTGTGGGAGTATGAAAATTCAGATATAGTCTGTATCTAATATGATGTCAAAGTATGTCAAAGGAGCTGAGCAATTATTCCAAAATTCTTCTGCACACAAAGCTGTAGGCTAATACCTGCAATCATCAAATTATTTCAGATGAAACAAAAAACACATCTTTCTTAAGGTAAACCTACAATACATAATTTCAATAAATTCAAGATGAATTCCTCAGAGAAGTATTATAGCTGCTTACACATGTCCCAAATGCAGCTCGTCTAGCCAGAGATTGGCCTTTGAGGAATGGAAAATAGGTTTGGTTAACTACTGTCAACTACTGGTAAAGAATAAATTCTTCTCAGTGTATTTGATTTCTTGTATATTGTCTCAATAACTTTCAATTTAGAGGAAATAGTCATTATCTTTAAAGATTTGTTCCCTTGGTGTCTCCCTAGAATTCTTATTTTCCTTTGATTGACAAACAACCTAAAGTGGCACTAAAACACTGAATCAAAATTATAGCTAACCAAGAAGAATTAGGCTTACAAACAGAAGGCAGCTAGAGAGCAAATTACATGACTCCAAGGAGAACCTGCCAGCTATCTTTCTTCTCTTTTATTTCCCAAACACAAGAAAGCATTTTCAAAATTAAGATTTTATGTGGTTCCTTCTATTCTGCAGGGCAAATTTGAAACCACCTTGTATAAAGAGCATAGATGCCCTTCTGGCCTAGAAATGATTGGAAATACTAGCCAAGTTTTACCCGATTGTAACCTCTAGTGAAATTACATCAAGTACATCAGAACTTTTCTGCTATATTTCCAGTTCAATTAGAGAAATTGTTTGTTTCCCTATGACTATTAGGTAAAATGATTCTATAATAAACAATGTTACAACATTTTGTATGAAGGCCTGTAGAATTTAGCTCAAAATAACATCTAGGCTATTAGACTATTATCTGATTAATCCAACTTAATTGTTTCAGAGTTATCTTAGATTGTAAATGTGTATATAGGGATATACAGCTAGTTTATGTTGTTATATTTTCTAATAAATGATTTATTGTTCTTATATTATTGTTCCATGTTGCTAAGCATTGTATTTGGCTGCCATTTTTCTGTAATAAACTTCAGTTTCAAATAATAAATTTATGTGATTAAAATAAATATAACCACAGAACTTCTGTGTGATTCATTTTGACAAAAATTACTGTTGCTTAAAGTGTGGAATCATTCAAACAAGTCACAAGCAGTCATGGAAACCTGGAAAAAAAACATGCCCACTTTAATAAAGACAGGGAGATGTTATCCTTGCATGTAGTTCGAAGCCTGCATATCCTTAAAAATATTGATCTACATAAAATCAATCTTTTTGTAGCCCATCCTGTTGCTTCCTGTGACTACTAATGCATACAATGGACATATATGTAACATGCAAAATAAAAATATATTTTTTGTATTTTATATTATGAATGCTATTTGTGACTATGAAATGTGGTGGTGGTGGTGGAGGAGGAGGAGGAAGAGGAGGAGGAATCTTCAATGAAGGATGCATGGATGGATGAAAAAAAACTTCTGGTCAAGGTGAAATGTGAATGAAAAACAACTAAAATGACTATCCCTAAAATGTCTCAGTATGAGTTACTATTGTCCATTAACAAAATCATGCCAATGCAGCACTTTTGTACTTTGTACTCTATTTTTATATTTTCCAATCTTTACTTCTTGTTCCAACAACCATAACCCCAACATTTAACAGAGGACAAAAGTTGTAAGTCAGTGTGATTGTATGCTCCTTTGGCAATATTCCCATCTGTAGTAATAACTTTTTAGAATCCAGGCTGAGAACACATAATTTTTTTTCTCCTTTGATTTTATAAAGGACAAGAGAAAAAAGAAAGAAAGAAGAACTAGGCTGCAACCTTTAGAAAGATGTTTAATTATTTTTTCTGAGCTAGTTTCATTATGTGGTTACAGAAGTATAGTGTTAGATGAGATAACATGCATGTGAAGATTCAGACTCATAAGGAAGAGATTATAACTGGAAAGCCTTGTAGAAACTAATATTGTTCCCTCTCATCTGGAAGTGGTGTTCAGGACACAAGATAAGGAGTCACTATAGAATTTGGTAATAGTGACTCATGTCAATATTATTGCAAATTTTGTGTCGAGCTGCCTTTGAAAACAACTTGGAAATGACAACAAGAGAAAAAAAGTGTTTCTAGGAAAAATAATGGTGTTAATGTGCAGCAGTGTTTCTTAATCTTGGCAATTTTAAGGTGTGTAGACTTCAACTCTTAGAATTTCCCAGCCAGAATTTAGGGAAACCCTTAGCCAGTGGTCAGTGCCTTGGTTGCTGGTAGGCTTCTGAAAGCAACTCAAAATATTGGCTATCACTTAAATGTTCTCTACTACTCCAAAGTATATCAAGGTCTTCGTCTCCAACATAAGATGTCCATAGATCCTCCATAAGCTTCTATTCTCAAGAAAAACAAGAGGGCTGTAAAGATGGCTTCCTTTGTAATGACCACACTCTATGGAACATGTTCCTGCCATTGAGGATCTATCCTTCTGGCATTACATAAAGCATTTAAAACTACAGTTTTTTTAGATCAAGCAGCCCCTAGAAGATAATTCTGAGCAATTTTTACACTTTGTTTTGCTAATTGTATGAAGAGAATACAGATAGGTTTTTATTCTCTGTACAGTCCTCTGAGTCCAAGAGATTAGTATATAAATATAAGAAATAAGAAAAAAAAATCAACAAACAAAGTATTTGACAAATTATAATCAACCCACTTCATCTTTTATATGGCAAAGTACTTTTGTCATCTTTTCTTGTTAGGTACATCAACTTAAGGATACAGTGTGGATGTGATGGCTAAAACTAATTTGATATAGAAATGCACAACCAGATGCTCCATGGCTGTATGTGGTCCCCGAAAGCCTTTAATCTGGTCCTTAGAGAGCTTCATAAACTGTTTGCAAATTGTAATATTTTCTTAATGACAGAAGGGGGAAATTATGAAATACCTCCCTGGAAACTTATCATGTTACATATTTTTAATTTTATTAGATTTAAATGTCAACTAAATCAAATAAACATAGTTTTTTGTCCCCTTTTTTGGAAGGACAGCTACTAGCATGTTATTCAAGAACTAAGAGCTTATCTTGCCAAGTAAAATGTTGGGCACCTAAAAGCTATTTATCTTCATCTTCTTTATTCACTTATTTGCTCTAGAGAGCTCAACAGATTTCTGTAATTGCCACCTTAACCTATAGAAAAAGAAAAGCTATCAAGCAGTTAATTGGTATCTGTTCTACACTTCAGTTTGCAGCAAAGGCAGCAGAATTAAACTGAAGCTCAGTTCATGTTCTACAAAAGTGTCCATAATAATGTAAAAACTTCAAATCATGAAGAAAATGGACCCATGCATATTTGCATTACCTTTTCCCCCTCATCCAGTTGTAAGCACAGCAAGTTTCATAATGACAATGTTTGCATGATGATATCAGCATGAAACTCTCACCATTACACATGTTTAATGCATTCAGGTGACAATTTCATGAAGCACCCCAAAACAAAAAAGACTGCCATCTTTACAGATTTTTCGCCCAAGTGTGTATAGGAAGACTGCAGGAAACCTCTATTTAGGTTTTCTTCAAAATATTCCCAGAATAACATTTCTGTGCACTTGCATTAGGCTAATTTTCCTTCAGAATTCCTGGTTCAAATGGATAGAAATTGGGGAAAATGAGCAATATGAAAGATAGATAAATACCTAAGCCAGAGTCTTCACAAGAAACAATGAAAGGAAAATGAAATAATAAATTGTACTTATTAAAGAACTTTCCATTTTCTAGAAAGCCACTTAGGTCTGGGAAAATATCACCCAACACAGCTGTGTCCACCTTAAATATTGTGTAGGGCAGTCACATTTTCTTAAAATAAGGAGTCTGGGGATGAGAACTGACAGCTAGCCTAGAAAAACTTGCACAGGTATTTCTCATCTCTGGGACATTCCTGCCTTTGACGGGTTCAATCTTTCATTCTGAGATGTGTATTGATTGGCTTAGGAATCACTGTACACACACTTCTCTACAGTAGAGTGATAACAAAGCAAACTTTCCCCCCAAAGTGTCATATCCCAATGGGATGAGAATGATTGATTTTCGCACATTGAGTACTTAAATTCTGCACATTTCTATCCAGCCAATTTTCTTTCTAGAAGCCCCACTTCGGTCCACTTAATTGTGTTTTCTAACCAGAGAGTTGAGAGGGATATGTCACCATTCCTTTTGCAAGCAGGCCCAAATCCCTTTAAGCCAATTCTTTTCTTTTGCAGTTTTGATAATATCAGTGGTGATTCAGTGCCTGTTAAGAACAATGAAATATTATATTAAATTTTATGGGAAACAGGAAAAATTAAGGCATGAATAAATAGAATGCCCTAGGATGTATGTTTTTATAACTTTTATTGAAGTACGTACTTGGCCAATACAGCTTCTCCTTAGGTCAGAATAGTACATTTTGTATGATTCTGATTTCCAGATAATACTTTAATACAGCAGTGGAATTATTTATTTCCTCCAATTTTCTTAGGACATTAGAATGGAGTTCACATTTGATGTATGAATTATGGGTGACTACTCTTTCAATTATTTGTTTCCTTTTGGAAATAGGATGTTATAGATTACAGCTCTAGGGATTTGTATTCCTGAAATTGTTGTAGTTTCACTTAATGATGTTCATTGGGACTGGCAACTCTGTCGCTAAGCAACATCATCATTAAGTATTTCACATGACTATGCAAATTTATGGAACCAGTTACTGTCATTAGGCAAATGCTGTATGGTTGCAGCATCTCATGATCATGTAATCCCCATTTGCAATCTCCTGCCAGCTTCCCCATTGCTTATTTAAAGCCAGCAGGGTCTCAAATGGTGACTACATAAGCATGGGATGCTGCAATTGTGAGCCAGTTGCCAACTGACAAAATCACAACCACATGGTGCAAAGTCAATACAATGTCCATAACTATGGGATCAACCATAGGTTCCTCTTGCACAACACTGTCATAACTTTGAATGGTCACTGAGTGAATGATGATTCAATTCAGACTAATTGTAGAGATAAAAAAAAATCTGCAATATTGTATATGGCACACCTAAAACATGATATGGAGGAGGGAGTTAGTAAAACATTAGCACAAAAATGCTGATTAGTATCATTACCTTTTTGGAGTGGTTTTCTTTTTTATTAATTTATTTACTACTTGGATAGTAAGGCTATTTTCCAGAAGCAGATTAAAGATGGAGAAGAATTCCAGGAGATGGCTTGGGCTTATATTTTATACATTGATGCCTCTGAAAATGAACGCAAAATAAGCTTTAAGTAGACCTGGAAGTAGTGTCTGCTAAAACAAATGCATACTTTAAGACCCAAGGGCTGGATGTTACCTGTCAAGTTCTCCAAAAGTAGCTACCAAATTGAATTGAATTAATGCAACCAAAAAGGGCAATTAGTAAGGCTGCATGAGGAATTGAATTATCTATAGTTAGCTTTAAAGAAACGGAAACCAAAACAACTTTTGGCTGAAACTCCTCTATTGATTTTGCATTATTATGATGCCACTGAGCAGCCAAATGGGATTCTTAGTTTCAAAAATAAATGCAAAGACTCCATTCTGTAAAAACCCTTTAAAACCGAGCACATAAAATCCTCTTTCATTCTTTGTTGATACTGATGCTGGGATGAGCAAAGAAATCCGTTGCACAAAATGCCCTGTCTTACTGAATGAGAAGCAGTTAAGAAAGCCTGCAGGCCTAGATATCTCTGGATTTGTATTTCATGGTAACAACTAATAGTGACATCGAGGCTCTCATTTTGTCCTCTGGCAAATAAAGGAAAAGCGGGGGGGAAGCTATGGAATTCAATAGTATAGACAGGAGAGTGTATGAGATGGATCATGTTATAAGTTAGGTCAGCAACTAAACCTTCAAAAGCCTTTATATAATTAACACTTTCTAATTAGCACACCAAGTATCATTATGACAGCGGGTAATGTAATGAATTCCACACTTGTTCTTTGTGAGCCATTCAAAGAAAGTGCCGAAAATTTCAGAGGTTTCATGTCCTAGACAATTGAACTGCAGTCTTTTAAGCTGATACCAACAGCTTAAAAGACTGCTGCTGTACCAGACATATATGGAAATTAGATTGACCATTGTACTTTGTCAGTGTCACATTCCTTGATCTCCATCAGTTGATGAGGCAGCATATCAAATTGGCCTCATGGAAGCCCTTGTCTTTTATGGCCTGGGGTAGAATGGAGAGGAACTTGCAGATTTTCAATTCATTCAGCCTCAGCTTCTCCTTTAAGCTGACTACTCAGTATTCTAAACTTCTTGTGTGGCCATTTATTATTTTTTGGATCACTCGCATGTAAAAATAGAGTGTTAGTTTCTTGCTAAGTTTTTTTTCCCTACCATCACAGTCAATTCGAAGGAACTTTATCAACTTCAGTCATAGATGTGGAGCCAGGCTTCTTGAGGATGCAGCAGGAGTTCCAGACTTGCTCAGGATTTCAAATCAAGGCTACCGAAAGGACTTGTAAACATAAAAAGCATATCAATGCAAACTTCAACAATAAAACCTCCAATAAAACACTCAATTCAACAGATTAAAAACAATAAAAATCTATCTATCTTCCATAATGTCAGCAGTACTAAAACTGAAATGTTATCTTGGATGTAATGTAGAAAGTTTAGAAATATTGATCAGTCTGGAGGATATTATTGTGCTCCAGAAAAACTGAGGGTTACTGCACATGAGTTGACTGCTTTTGAGCAGTGAGGATTATTTAATTTCTTAGCCTTATTTGAGAAATGAACTCCAAAAATACACTTGCTAAGGCAACATTGTAGGTGCTATACATTTAAATAAAGGTTTTACTCCATGAAATGAAGCTTGATAACTCTTTATATAGTGTACATTTGATGATTAAAAACAAAACAAGTCCTAGCATTAGCTCTAGAATAAGTCTATTGTTAAAATATTAGATTCATTTATTCAGAAATAAGTCCCATTATATTTTTTGTAAGTATGTTTAGAATTCAAACTTTAGATGAAGAACTGCAATCTTTTAAGAAAGGTCAGCATGGTCCTACTGCTGTTTATGTATTTTGATCAGTGAAAATGCACATGGGTTGTATTTACACAATATTTTGAATACATATGCTTTATTGTTAAGAAACTATCATGCTTGCTTGGTTCTTACTAGCAGGAGTAGTAACAATAATCATAAACATCTATTCTGTGCTTAATAGGATATGCAAACCTGGAAATCTATATGATTAAGATGAAGATTGAGTCTAAATTTTTGGTTTACCTCTGATTTATTACTAAATAAAACACAGAAGTATCTTCCACCATTTAGTCATACCTACTAGTTGAATGTCAACATGCTGTTTCAATGCAAGTCAAACTTCTACACAGGGTTGGTTTAGTGAAATGAAAAAAAATGTGGCAATCATTTAAAGTTGACTGCAGGGCCTCAGAAAGAATAGATAATTGCAATCACTTTCCTCACAGATGTATCTGAGTACATACAGTATCACCTCTTTAAGTTTGTTAAGACTAGGAAACCAAATTCAGGCACACCAATACCGCTTTTATTCTAAGGTTATAGTAACAGAATCATGCAAGTCCAAAATGCTGACTCAGGTTACAATTCTGACCAGAGGTGGTATTCAGTAGGTTCTTACCAGTTCTGGAGAACCTGTAGCAGAAATTTTGAGTAGTTCGGAGAACTGGCAAATACCACCTCTGACTGGAGATTTTACAGTATCCTTCCCCTGTCATGCCCACCAAGCCACACCCACAGAACTAGTAGTAAAAAAAACTGAATTCCACCACTGGTTCTGGCCCAAATTGGGTTTCTTTTATCTGACCATTGTCTTTGTAGTATCTCTTTTTTCTGTTCATTGAAGTTATTATTTCTGTCCATTATCATACATAATTTGACATATACAGGAACACATTTTCTCCTGAGATTCATATCCTTTAAATATCTTTGTTCTCTCCTTACTTATTGCTTGATTACTGGTTGATTGCGTGATGTTAATTCCATGTCTACTTTTAGAGAACATGTATATAAACCTTCTCCAAAATGATAGGTTCCAAACCTAGCCCTTCGGGTTTTCTAATGGTATTGTAATTGTCAAATAAAAGAAACCTAAATCCATCCAGAACTGTGACATAAGTAAATGTCTCAGATAAGATCCTTCTTGGTTCTCACAAAGATAAAGGGAGGGAGGTGAAAGTGCACTTAGGCTTGCAAATTCCTGTTACCATAAGCTTAATCTGTTTGTCTTCATTGCTATACATGGCATTCTACAATATCTGAGTACAAAAGGTCATTTCTGTTGTGGCCCACCAGCAGTTGATGGAATTGGCAGCAGAGTCAGACAGTAGTGAGGAGGTTGGGGAGGAGCCTGGGCCAGTCTTGGAGGCTGAGGAAGGCTCGGATGAGAATTCTGCATCAGAGGCAGAGATGAGGCCAGGGCAGGCTGGCAGTCATCAGCTGCCTTCAGACTCAGATAGCAGTGGGGGAGTTTCTGGAACCAGTTCCCAGTTTGCACATGCACAGGGCTACCAGAAGACAAGAACAATTGAGAAAGGAGGGTTGACTCAGCAGTAAGGCCACACCTCAGAGATGATTGGCCCCTCCCATAGGACATAAAAGAGGAGGAACGGGACATGAGCTTTTGCAGGAAGCAATTAGTTCATCTGGTCAATTTGAGTTTTGAAAAGTTTTGTCTGACTCTGTGTCAAGCTTGGCCTTACCTTGCATTTGGCAATTAGTTCTCTGGCAGCATTCCAAGTGTGATAAGGTATGTGTTTATAAACATTCCCCTGAAAGACTGTTTCATAGCCTTGCAGGCTATGAATGAATGTAATTCACAGCTATGGAAATAAAAGAGATTTTGCTGGGACTAAGATTGTGTTTTATGCTTTCGAAGCCTAAATCAGAACAAGTTCCTGCTTTTCCATAGGTTCATTTTTCATTTTAGCAAAGTATCACAAAAAAAAAAAAAAATCATTGCTTCAATGATTCTGATTTTTGCAGCTAGACACATCCTGGCATCTGAATATCCAAGAATTTAATTGTTATCCTACTAAGTACTAGTCTGTGGCCCGCTTCTTCATTATTGATTCTTTGACTTATATTCATTGTCCATTCTAAGTAATGAGGAAAGTGATTTTTAATTTCCACTGCAAGAAGTGAGGCCTGGCAAGACAATAACACATTGTTATGATAGAATAGAATAGAATAGAATAGAATAGAATAGAATAGAATAGAATAGAATAGAATAGAATAGAATAGAATAGAATAGAATAGAATACCTTATTGGCCAAGTGTGATTGGACACACAAGGAATTTGTCTTGATGTAAATACTCTCAGTATACAAAAAGAAAGAACATTTGTTAAGAATCAAGAATCATAATGTACAACACTTAATGATAGTCATAGGGTACAATCACCATCAAATCATACTAGGAAACAGGATACAAGCAACAAAGTTACAGTCACAAGTGGGAGGGGATGGATGATAAGGAGTGATGAGAAGATTAACAGTAATAGTAGCGTACACTTTGTAAATAGTTGAACAGTGTTGAGGGAATTATTTGTTTAGCAGAGTAATGTGAGCTTGCAGCTGCTTCTTCCTTTTAACTGCTAGTGGGTGTGTGACTTGATTGGGTGGGGGCTTGGCTGTGTTCTGATTGGCTGGGGGTGTGTTCTCATTGGTTGGGGGTTTGGCTGTGTTCTGATTGGTTGGAGGTTGGCTGTGTTCTGATTGACTGAGGGTGTGTTCTGTTCCAGTGGGGGCTTGGTTTTTTTAATTTATTTTTTTTAATTTTAATTTTTATTTATATGCCACCCTTCTCCGGAGACTCAGGGCGGCTTACAGTCTTTAGAGCACCATGCTAAGTGCTTGGCAATAATCTTCATTCCATTGTATATGCCTAGTATATGTATACTAGGGCTTTTGGCCCCCCCAAGCGGCATTTTTTACAAGTCAGCTTATTGCCCCCAACAATATTGGGGTCCTCAATTTACCTGCCCCGAGAGGATGGAAGGCTGAGTAAACCTTGAGCCTGGTGGGATTCGAGCCTGCACTAATTACAGGCAGCTTGTACTAAGTGCTAAATGATTAACAGCCTGCACCACCAAGACTCTTGGTGGTTGTACTCAGGTTAGTCTTAGTTGCTGGGGGATTTGAGCTGGTGAGCTGTGATCCTGTTGTTTGGCTTCGTATTTGTGGCCGTGCCACATCTTCATGGTGGGCGTCAGTTCGCTTCATGTATGGGTTGAGGGGGGCGTTGAAGCAGGTAGTGATGCAGCTGCGGTGCTTCTGGTCTGTGGTCATGTCTCATCTTCTGTGTGAGTGTGAGCCTGCTTTCCACGTGGAAGTGTGGTGGCAGCTTCTTGTGTGGCCCTCATGGGTGTGGGCCAAACCCCCAACCAATGAGAACACACTATCACCCAATCAGAACACAGCCAAGCCCCCCATGTGCTCTGCTGCTCCACCAGGTCTGTAATTCAGGTGACTCAAAAGAAGCTACAGAAAGAATGGGAAATCATAGCAAAAGCCACCTTTTCCTCTCAGCTTTCTGCTCACAAAAGCCTCTCCTACAGTCACTTTTGGTGAGATGGGTATTTACATACGTTTGATAAATAAGTAAATAAAATTAAATATGCTTCCAGCACTGTATAGGGCCTAATTTGTTATAAACAAGCTTGGTTTTGTTCTTTTTATCAGGAATGTTCTATTTTTGTTCAGGCTACAGAAAGGGGAATTTTATTCCCCAGGCAGTAAATCAGCAAAGCATTTTAAATCCCTTTGTCCATAATACTGCAACTGGTTAGGACAAAGCCATCTGCCATTGATCTACTGTATGATGGGCTTGCTGGATTATTGACAAAGTGTTCTGTAATCATCCCACTGGAACAAGAAAGGAAACAAGACAAGCCTGAGGAATGGAGAACAGATCAGATGTTTGTCACATATTAAAGACCCAATCACTGAGACTGCACGCCTGATTAAAAGCAATATTGGAACAGTCAGGCTCTCTGCTATAAACACTTTCAGCTCATTTTTTCCCCATACTGTGAGGACTCTCGTCACTCAGACAACTTGCTCTTTCCCTGCTCTTAATTCCTACCTTATCACAAAGAAAAAATGAGACATTTTATTCAGGAGGTGCTCCAGAGTCTATTTGCCTTGACAGATTATTTGGGGATGGGATGTTTGTTTTTAATAACATCTTCTTTCAAAAAAAGGGATGTTCATTCCTCATTATTCTACACAAAAAGACCATTCTATGGGGTCTGTGGGAATATAATTCTACTGAAGGAAAAAAAACACCAATAACTTAAATACACACGTATACATGAGACATAGGTATAGATGAGACATAGGTATCAGACATAGGAATCAATTATAGTTCATTTACTTCTTTATATTCTCTCTATTATATGCATACACACATTAAATCACCTTTCTTCTAAGAGCTCAAGCCTGTGTACATCACACTCTATCCATGATTCTTTTCCCACAGCAGTGATGTTAGGTAGATTAAAGTGACTAAAGCATAGCTAGATTAATCTACTGAAAGTCATTCACTGAACATAGATAAGGATAACCTTGAATAAGGGTAGTTTAATACGTTAACCACTATACCACAGGATAAGTATCCTCATCCCTGCTCTTAATTTTCTGCTTATATGCTAAAACATAAATCTTCAGAGGGGAGCTGTATCACAGTAGGCTACCCACAGCATTGACATGTAATCCTTAACATGCAAGAATGGGATTGATCATTTCCTGATGAAAAGTAATACAATAAGGGAAGCCAAGGATGATAGGTGAGGAAGTATGTTAAAGAGTAGATGCATTTGTGCCTGAATGTTGCCATAATCATAGCTCTACAGCATGTGAGCCTCTGGGGATTGCAAGAATTGCCAAAATGTGTGGGAATAAACCATGAAAAGAGCTTCTGTAGGTTCTTTGTCATCTTTTGGCAGGATAATGAAAGCAAGAATAATGACAAGCACGTCGACATTGATGTGGCCACTGCTCAGCATGGAAAAGCATTTTGTTGGCATGGGCATTCATGGACTAGAGTCCAACAGAAAGCATTGATATACAGGAGAGAATTTACTGATTTGTTTTGCAATTATAGAAATGCCATGAGAAGTGAGATAACATTTAAAAAGTATGTTTCAAAAAGAACCTAAGTGCATTATTTTCCTACACCTAAAGTCTGTGTTCCATAAAATTAACCTTCTTTATTTAGATAGTTGCAAAGAATATTTCCTTTTCTGAATAATATGGAATTTCATCATATTTGGTCTAAAATATCTTTCCTTTTACTCGTGAATTAATGTGATATTTGAATTCTATTATCCTTGTTCCCTAATATATCTATGCACTGATAGAAAAGAACACCAATGGTCTTGTGTAAACATCTTTAAGTCACTTGACACTGGAAAGGAGTGCCAGATAGTTTATTTATTTATTTTATAATAATAAATAAATAAATAGTTCCCATCTGCTACTGCTGAAAACATAAATCCGGAGCAGATATCCTACTCTCCTGGACTTCCAGAAAGTTCTTAAAATATAGTTTTGCTCCCAGAACTAGGGTTAATGTAATATACATTAACTAGGATTAATGTATATTTTTATTATGGTTGTTTTTAGTCCAGGCTACCAAATTCTATTTTATGATTTTTTTAAATGTTTTAACCATTTTAACTATATATTTGGATTTTGTAGGTTGTTCAGGGTCTGTTATGCTGATCAGCCACATCTAATCCCTACCATGTATCAGAAAACAAATATTTCTCCATGAGGTAGTTTATTCATAGAAATAGCATGTATCCTAACTTGACTGATTTGGGAAGCTAAGCAAAGCCATCTAAGGTTAATATCTGCCAAATGAACCACTTGGGAATTTCAGGGCAATTGTCATTACCTAAAAGTTTAAAAAACAATCTGGAAAGAGGCAATGACAAACTATCTTTGGAAAGTTGCCAAACATCTACAACACTGCAGCCTTCAGTAGTTGAACACAACTCAAGGGCACCTGAAATTTTGTAGCCTTTTGAATTCATCTTGGATATGATGAAGATATGTCCACATGCAAGTAAGCCTACCGGTACATAAAATTTAACCGAAGGTAGAGGTAGCATGTTATGCAAATGTATCCACTTGGTCTTTAATGGACCTGCTTAAATATGTGATGTCATCAGCCTCAATATGCATTCAAGCATTTATCCATTCTATTTGTCCCTAGATCATTTTTTTAAAGAAAGCAAAGCAAAACAAATACAAAACAAGCTGTTACAATTTTGGTTTTTGATGAAGTTACATCAATTTTGTAGTTACCTTGCATTGATATAAAAATATTTGAACATTATTTTCCTCAAATGCATTTTTATGTAGCTCCTTCAGCGTGTTCAGTTTTTTCTACTTATTTTTCTAAGGCAGCATTTTCATTTTCATTGTGCCAATTTTATATTTCTATGTACGATTTGAGAACCGGGAAATATTTTAAATTGGTTACTAGTAAATTCTATGAATTATACACATGTTTATGCTGTAACAAATCCCATTCTTACCAAATCATACAATTTCATGGAAAATTAAATCTATCGTGTTAAAAGGTAAAGCAAAAACATGAGGACACATTCCACTAGATCCTATCTAGTTGGGAACCTTAAATGTCCTATACAATTGAATTTCATACTTGCTTCCTATCTTACTAATATTATAGTGCTGAAATATTGCCAATCCTTTAAGCTGCCTCAATTTAAATCCTCCTTTTAGCACTACTAAGAGGAAAATAACATTATAAATGTCCTTATGAGATAGGAAAAGAGGATATTATAGATTATGGTTTCCTATTCTGATTCTATTTTTAAAGATAATCCGATTTGTTTACTGTGCTCATAGACTACTCCAATTACTGAATATTCTTAATATATTCATTTGACATCTGTACATTATATTTAAAAAATAACATTGCAACACAAACATCAAATTCTATCTATCTATCTATCTATCTATCTATCTATCTATCTATCTATCTATCTATCTATTTCTACCTATCAATCTATATTTATCGATCTATCATCTATTTATCATCTAAACATTATGAACATACATTAGATTAAGCAAAATCAAACACTAATAAAATATAATCATAAGATCTAAGGGTATAGTCAAGATTTATGGTCTTCATAAAAAACAATAATGAACCACATGGATTCCTGTGGATATGTGTTCCTCAGCTAGGGGGAGGCAGTAATTGAGAAGTTTCACTTATGTAATCCCTGTTGATAATATCCCCTGAAACAAGGGATACTGGGAGAATTTAGAGTAACTAGATCTTATTGGACAGTAGGCTGTCCTTAAAACTCCCAGTCCTAAACCACCTAAGACTTTAAAATGACAACCAATACCTTGAATTACACTCAGAGGTAAAGTGGCAATTAGCATACCTCTCAAAATAATAGTATTATATGGGTAAAATAAGATGGTCCAAAGACTAACTAAGCTTTTGCATTCTGGTTTAGTTACAGCTTCCAAATATTTTGCAAGGACAGTCCCAAATAGAATAACTGCAATAATCCACATGAGAGGTTACTAAGGAATGAGTAATTGCAAGGAGAATCCAGAATAAGATAGCCAGGAGGAGCCATCCTTGATGCAGAAGGTAGAACTATGTGAAGGTCTTCTAGCTAACAAGTGTCACCTGCACATTGAATAGGAGCTGTGAATAAGAGAGGACCCCAAATTATAACTGAGTTCATATGGAAGAATGCCACATCCAAAGGCAAGGATGGAATTTGGATTAGGATCTATACCAGGACTATCAAACTCACGACCCGTGGGCCAGATGTGTCACACATTGGCCATACCCACCCTGGTTTAGAGAAGGGGAAAAAAGTCAGAATACATCACGTGATGATGCTGTGACAATGTGAGTTTGATACCCCTGATTTATACTAAGGTCACTCTTTCTATGGTTGAATCTAAGCCTGTTCCACCACCTTCACTCTAACTATGTCTAAGTATGATACAGCATCTTAAAGGCATCACTAGTCTGATTTAGTGACGTTCAAAAATATTGTCCACATTTAATTACTTCCACAGGTAAACAGCAGTAATAACAATATGATTGGGCTACTAGGTAACATGAGTTTGATTTGCATTTCCCCATTAGTTTCAATGTGTTTAGAACACAAACATAGCTATTTCTGGCTATTTAGCCACTTATTCAGACTACTGCAAGCTATAAAATACACCAGAGAACTGAGTTTCAATAATGACTGCTGAGTGTGGTAGGCTGAGATTGCCCTTTGAAAGCTTGCAAGAGTTAGCTAACTCTTCTCAAATCCAAGGTTGTCCATTTTATCCTAATCACTAGGACTCCTCCTGTGTAAATAAATCTGAATCATTAAAACACCTGTGATTATACAGTTCAAAATTAACCCAGAAGGTGGTTTTTAAATGTGAATGGATATCATTATAAGGTCTGTCAGTTTTTATTACAAAGAGTAAAGATGCTAAGGTAAGCTTTGTATTATCCTATTTGATCTGATGCTGCTTGTGGCAACTCTGTCTTTTGGAAAAGCATGTTTCAATTTATTTTTATTACTTGTCTCTAAAAACATTCCATTAAAGGAATATTACATTGTATGAGGTTTTGAGCCACTATTGTCAGTTTATTTACTTGTTTTTCTGGAATGGAATAAACAGTTTTTCATTTAGTTGTTACTGCTGCCTCATGCTTGCAATACTATTTGTTCATCACAGCATTGTGCCTATATGCTACATAACTTTGTTTTAAGGATTTAAACTTGGATCATTCTTCAGTCAAATGCATCAGGGAATGTTGGCAGTTTTCTGCTAATACAGAAAAAGAGACTTGAGTGAAACTCTATATTTTAATTGGCAACTGAATGGTTGGATTCAAAGTGCACCCTAGTAGGTGATTTGAATTACTAATAACAATAGATTCAAGACTTAACAGAACATAATTCTAGAAAAAGGACAGTAAAGAAATAAGGAAGCAAATAGACTTAATAAAGAATAGATAAAAATCTAATCTAAGGAAAGTGGGTAAGAAATACTAAACAAGGCAAAGACTTCAGTAGAAGTAATGAGAACTCAATGGAATTAAAATGAAGTATTTGTATTATGTTTCATCATCCTAAATTTTCTTCAGTAAGCCAAAGAACCTAATTTTCATATCCTGTTCTAAGTTGCATAGCATTCTCAAAATCTAAGCAATGCATGACTGTCAGAGTCTGTACTTAAAAGGAAAATTAATGGGGAAGGAAATAATGGGAATTTCTTCTGTTCAAGAAAGAGTTTTAAAAAATAGTGTACTTAATGTAGCTGAAGTATGCCCAATTAAACCATAATCCTCATGGTATTAACATAACTACCATGTGTAATCAATATTCTGTACTTTTGAAAAGAAAGTATTTGAAGTGTGGAATATTAATAATAAGTAATCTTTTTCACACATGCAATAATGCATATTTTAGTAATTTCACATATTTGTGTTACAATGCAAAGCATAATGTGCTTCTCTGAGTCTATGTGCATTAATGTTTGATTGGAATAAATAGCATTTTTCAGGATTCTTAAATCACATTAAAGATATTGTTCTTGCTGTCATGTGTGATATGAAGAACAATACAGGCAGCAATAATAGGAATTATATTCTGCTCTTCAACCTCATGTCAGGTGACTAGCCAACACCAGCAGTTTTCTGACCCACATTTCTACCTATCTGTCAGCAAACACTATTGTATGCTGAAGAACTGTACGTATATCATCATATATTATGACGACAGATACTTCTCTACCTTAATAGTCTAAAGGTAATTATGCATTTTATGAACACATTTTCCACAGGAAACCATCTTTCAACAACTAAATATTTCTAAACAGGAAATCCCTGTAAGGAACCAGATCATTACTGTTGTCTTACTCAGCTACTTTAAGAAATTTCATGGAAATGCAAATGTTCCACTTGCATATATGAACATTATCACTGCTGCAAATAAAACCAAAATTGTCTGGTTTAGTTCTTCCAACTTTCTTACAAAATGCACATGTGTTGGGGGTGGCAAAGAGCTCTTTGTCCCCTACTAGAGGAATTTTGCTATATTTCAAAGTCTTAATTTCAATAACTTTTGCAAATTTCCTATAGTTACAGTCTGATAGGTCCTGGAATTACATTCCAAAACCTCAAAGTTTATTGCTTTTTTTCTATATCCCCTTATAAATTCATTCTCTCTGTATGTGTATGTGAGATTGTGTGTGTGCACATGTGTGTTTATACTACAAGTCCTCTTTACTACTATTTTTATATGGAAATATTTCTGATAATATATGTATGAGTTTGATGTTTATACAAGTATCAGTTGTAAAGTCTCATCTCAACAATCTTTGTCTCTAATCTTCTTTCATTAGGCTGGAGGGTCCACAAATGGCTTTTTCATTTGAATATATTTAGCATCATACCCTACAAAATTCCTGATTAAGGAAATATTGTTTTTTATACACCCATTTAAATGTAAGTAATATTCTTTTAAGGATTATTCCTAAATAAAGGAAGGTCAGGACTGGACACAGCAGGGAGAAGGTATCAAGGAGCTTATGAGCCTGAAGCTCTTTCACACTTATTTTTATATGCATTGTTTGGATGATTGAAGACTTGTCACAAACAATATTTTGCTTAAAGGAGTAAATTATTCCTCCAAGTCATCATATGATAGTGTAATCAGTTGATCATCTCCATTCATCAAAACTTGCAATTTCCTATATGCAATTATTTCAAGGGTAACCTGGTATCAATAGGGAATATGGAGAAAGAAATATTCTGAAAGAGTTATTGGGATTAAAAAGACAACAAATGCAAACCTGTAATAAATGATACATTGGACATGTAACCTTAATAGTCCTGGACACAGAACATCTATATTTTAGAAAACATAAACATATACATAATTTAGAAAACTGTCTTGTTGCAAATAGGGATGAATATTTTCTAGATGTGAAGTAAACTGAGAGTCAGACTGGAGGTATGTTCAAGACTGACTGTTCTTAGTTAATGAAACTCCAAGCCTAGCTTAAATTTGCAGTCTCAAAACATAGACATTCTGTATACACAAATAACCATACACAAACACATTCATATAAATTCTACACACAAAAAAGTCAAGGTGAAGAGTCCTGTCTTAACTTACCAATAGGGAAGTTATTTCTAGAAGTAAAATTTAATAATTCTGAAAATACTGTTTTAAATTTCAGAGAGCAGTATGTTAATGCAGTAAGCAATAGCTATGTGACTATTTAACGTAGCAAGCAATAATGTCAGGTTTGGGAATCAGAAAAATTGCAAATAACAATGAAGAAAGCAAGTGAGCCTTGAGGAATATAAACTGATAGAATGAGATGAGGTGGATGAAAACTCCTCTCCCATTGTTAAGCAAAGTGGGATGGTACTCAATAACATTAGAAATATCCTTACAAAAGAGGTTCAGATGATCACAAAGGCATGTTTGGTGATGGGGTCAGAAGCAATCAAAGATCTGAGGCTCTTTTCAGAATAACAAGTTTATCTGGAGTATTGTTTTGCTGAAGCAAGGAACATAGTAATAAGGAAAGAGTGGGAATGTTTAAAGATCTAGTCATAATCAATTATTGAGGAAATAATTCTGCATTAAATAGCATTAAAAGTAGAAAGAGTACTTGAGCATTTGAAATCTGTAGTCCTGCACTGAATTTTTAGTGGTTGCATTAAGGAATGAAGCATGATTTATAAGGAAGTATCAAAAAGATTGGATCTACACACAGAATGCCATTTATGGCTAGGTTATTAATAATTCTTGGATATTCCTATTGTTTTCTGGTAGTTCCAATCCTTCAGTTCAGTACACAACCTGTCCAAGAGTTTAATATAGCTAGTGATGTCTTTGTCCATGCTTTCCCCCTCTAATATCCCCTTCTTTCTTTGGTCTCCCTTCCATCTGACCCACCAAACACTGATAAATTGTTTCAGCTGTTGCCCTTGAGCCTCATACTGGGGGAAGACTGGAAGCTATTAAAAGGTTGTGATATTATGATGGATGAAAAGGCAGTCATTTCCCAATTGTGTTCCAGACAGTTTGAATGGCTGAACAGCCCTGTGTCTTTTCTGAATTCTTTTTTTTTTCTTGAAGAATCTAGCCTAATCTAAAATTTATTCCCTCCTCCAGGATTTACCCAGGTTTTTTTTCATTATATTATAGATCCAATCATTCATGTCTAGTGGAGAGCATGTGGGTGATAAATAGGTACATTCATATCTTCACTATGAAGGCAATCTTTCAGTAGTTGGCTCATTCACATCTCTGCCCTAATCATGGACAAGGTTGGGGGAATCTCTCTCTCTCTCTCTCTCTTTTTGCAACTTTCCAGAAAGGAAGTTAAGATAGCAAAGATCAACTCTACTGGAAGAAATCTCAGATATTCTTGGAAAACACTATAAGCAGTGATAAACTGCAGATAATATTTTTTTCTGGACATACCCTGAATTATGGATTTCAAAGGTAAAGAGCAACAGGACAGCCTTACATCCATTAGATTGTCCAATATAGCAGTTTTTCCCCAAACTAAGTTCTGCAGAATCTTAGGGTTCAATGAGAAGTTAGTTAATGGGGTTTTACATAAACATGACATTTTTTTAATTACTAGAGTTTTGGTACTTGATGAGGGTTTATGATGATTTTTTTTTAGCTAACAATTTCCATAGCCTGAGAATCCCTGCATCATAAACCATTCTCTTCTCACAACTGTCTGGCTAAACTGAAATCACAAACTTGAAGAGTGAATATTTAAATGTGTTATGGGTGTCCCTTAATCACAATCTACATATAAATTCTGCTGTATTTGGCTTTAAATCCTATCACTCTTTGGAGGTCTCTAAGCCATTCAAGGTCAGAACAAAATCCTAAATCTTAAATAACTAAGATAAAGATTCTGGTAGGCATAACAAACTTGTACTATATATTGTTTCCAACTCTTTCTCCTCAATATTGAGAGAGAGAATAAAGAAACTAAAAATTGCAGCATGAGCTAGCTGATGGTACCATTTGATCACTACTATTTAATCCCAGACCCCCTTTTGACCATCCAAAGAACTGAAACTAAAAAAGTGATTCCACTGGTGAAGCAAATGTTTCCTATTCATGTTCCAAGATATAACACCTGCTTTTTTAAAATAACCCCTCCAGGACACACAAGTCTCAATGCTTCTTCCTTAGCTACCCAGAGTGCCATCATGGCTATCAGAAAATATTTTGTATTATGGCCAGGCAAAATATTCCAGAAGAAGCATATTAACTTGAGTTGGAATGGGGTCACCATGCTTGGCTTGCTATTCTGCGTTTAATTCTATCTTCACAGCTTTAGGCAGGAGAGTGTAATTACTTTGACTCAGTAGGACACATCACTCTGCTGCACAAACATATCATACTCAGCAGAGTTAAATAATTAATTTGGTAAGCCTTATCTGACATGAATCTGTCTACTAGCAACATGCAGATTTGCAGGCTTATGTTCCAGAATCCATCCATCCTTCCTTCCTTCCTTCCTTCCTTCCTTCCTTCCTTCCTTCCTTCCTTCCTTCCTTCCTTCCTTCCTTCCTTCCTTCCTTCCTTTTTTTTCTTTTGTGGTGTTTATCTGAAAAAGTCCAGTTCAGTCCCACAGTGCCTGTGTATAAGTCCATCAACCAGATTCAGCTCTCTTTCTTACAAAATACAAAGAATGGAAATATATAATCATTTTCTTCTTTCCTATGTGAATTGTTCCATGCTGATTTAGCCATTGTGAACTCCAATGGAATTGTTATCTAAGAAGGAAGTGGCTATGGGGAGAAACAGCATGAATATGAAATGAAATCTCCAAAGGAGGGAAAACATGAGGTTTCATTCAATCTGAAATATTGGGATTTTTTTTTCATTCTTCCTTAGTCCTGTGTAGTTTATATTCTTTTCCCATTGGGTACAAGGTGAAAAAATATAAAACTTCAACTATTTCTTTAATAATTAAATTGAAGACTATGCCTGTTCTGTACCATTTACAAGAGATTCCCATTAGATGATGGTGTCAAACTCAAAGCCCACGGGCCAGATGTGGCTCACGGGGTGCTGTTTCTGTCCTGGAAACAGTGAAGGACCGGCCTATGGTGCTTCTGCCAGAGAAAACGGAGCTCAGAAGGGTTGTGTGCGGCCCTCTTGGGCTACTGGTAGAGGGCTGCAGGAGGTTGTTGCAGCCCAAATCAGATGCAGGGAGGGCTGCACTTGGACTTCAAGATGTTGAGCTGGCCATGCCTATCCTGGCCACACCCACCCAGCCCCCCTGAGGTCAAACCCAACCCTGATGTGACCCTCAATTAAATCAAGTTTGACACCCCTGCAATGGACTCACTGGTATTCAACAGGTTGGGCCTGTAAAAAAAGGGGGAGGATTGGTGCAGATTAAGATTGTCGTGAAAGAGTGATATCAGTTGTAACTACTGTCACATTTGCATACAACTTTTAAAGGCTTAGGATACTTTTTCTCTTTGTAATCAGCTTCTGTATTAAATTCTAGGGAAAACTCTTTCTTAAATAGTAATAAATAAAGATAACATGGAAAATGTATTCCCGAGTTATTTTCCCCCATTTTGGAAAGTATACACATCTATTGGTTTAATTATTCTTTGAAGAATCCTAGAGAAGTAATTTCTAATGTGAAAATTCTGGACAGCTTCAAGTATCCATATTTTAAATATGATATTGCAGCCTTGAGCTTTATTCACATATTCATCTGAAGGCATTAAGATTGGAAATTGTGTAAGGTGAGGGGAATGTTCATGCTAGTCACATTCTCACCATTCTAGCTTTGCTTATCTTGAACCTCAGACTTTGTCATTCTGAACAGCAAGGGAATTCTGCTTCCGTTCATCTGAATAACAGTAAATTTTTCCTCATCCCCCTGGGCACTCTTTATTAGGCTCTGTATTTGTGAAGAAATTTCCATGTGTTTAAATCTTGCCACTAGAGACAAAGAGAAATGCATTTAGTTCACAACTGAATGCAGACTGATCCAGTTTGCTATTCTAAACCAATGCATAAACTAAAACTTATCGTTTAAAGTTCCCAGTTTCCCAAAAATATGTAATATGGTTACTAATAATAAAAAAGTATGTAGGGAAAAAGTCTGTATAAAATTATATACATTCATATATGCATATCCATCATTCTATTCCCTTTTAGAGTAAATAATATACATACAGTATTCATAATCAGAGTCCATAAAAGGTGCATCTGAACTAGGGAAAGTTGTCTGCAAAAAGTGCAGTTTGCAACGTTGCAAGGAAAATTACATTTGTTTGGAGAAATGTGCTCCGATATATAAAGAATATATAAGGAATCTTCAAGGCTGACAAACAAGATATGACATTTTCACAAAAATGAGAAACTAACAGTAACATTAATTGACAGACTCATTTCTACACACGACTCAGAATGGCAGATCTGGCCCTGAATTGGATAGACTCACATAAAGGACCTTGGCAGTTGGGGATAATATTTCCATCCTTTTGTCCTACTGATGCCATAAAAGAGCTCTAAAAACATTCATAATGGAAGGTATAACCTTTTATATATGAAATTTATTTTAAATGAAGAAACATCCTTGATATTCTCATCATATTGTCCTAGTAAAAATTTGATTCATAGAAATATCAAAGCTTCTTACATTTCATGATCTTTTGACCCCAATGTTTTTCTATTTTTTCCCCTTTTCTGTACCTTCATATGTGTTACAAGCTAAGGAAAACACTTATGTATATAAAAGAGAAATGCTTTTGTTTTCTTTATGGAACCACATTGCATAAGAGGTTTTAAAAGCTCCAGGTTTTTGTTGATTATGAGCAAAAGGCACTTTGAGATAAATTAGTATTTTACACCTTTGAAGCAAAATATCTATTTGAACCTGTTTTAGGATATATTTTCTAAACTGTATGTTCTACTGTATTTTATTTTCTTTAAAAATATGTAAGTGCATGTAAACACATACAAAAATGGTAAAAATGTGGAAAGCTGACTTAGTAATCCCTAATAGCAGCAAAGCAATCGAAGTTTCCTTTTGATATTTATCCTTTTACATTTTGAATGTTACA
This sequence comes from Bungarus multicinctus, assembly GCA_023653725.1. Taxonomy (NCBI): domain Eukaryota; kingdom Metazoa; phylum Chordata; class Lepidosauria; order Squamata; family Elapidae; genus Bungarus; species Bungarus multicinctus. The sequence goes on along the minus strand of CM042842.1, from coordinate 89,876,158 downwards.
ATTAGAATTGTTGCTTGAGCTGAGATATTCATTCATGAATTAATTTCTTGTGGGAGGAGTAATGCAGCTAAAACACTAAAATACCTTGCATGGTGCAAAGATCTACATAAATATATGAACTATATATAACTATAATGTATGAACTGAAAAGGAAACTTTTAGAAAAATGGTTCTAATTAAAACTCCTCTAATTGAAATGATTTTTTTTATTTGATCCAATTCTATTACACTATTTAGAAAACTTAAGCAATGCCATCTGCTATAAACTGTATAGAAGAAAGCACAAGTCTACTGCCAATACATTTAAAAGAGATGGCCCACTTATGGACTTCCAGACTTATTGTTAGTTGCAAAGTCATGTTAGTTGTTTTGGGGGGCACATTTTAGCTTAGCCTTGGTGGTGCAGGCTTTTAATCATCTAGCACTTAGCTCAATTGCCTGCAATTAGTGCAGATTCGAATCCCACCAGGCTCAAGATTGACTCAGCCTTCCATCCTCTTGGGGTAGGTAAATTGAGGACCCAATATTGTTGGGGGCAATAAGCTGACTTTGTAAAATGCCTGCGGGGGGGGGGGGAGCCCTAGTAATAAGCAGGCATATACAATGGAATGAAGGCTATTGCCGAGCACTTAGCATGGTGCTCTAAAGACTGTAAGCCGCCCTGAGTCTTCGGAGAAGGGTGGCATATAAATGTAAATAATAAAATAAATAAATAAATAAATAAATAAATAAATAAATAAATAAACAAACAAACAAACTACTCTGGTAGCCTATTGCATTGGAGTCTAGGGTTAAAAAGTACTTTAAATCAATTGTTCAAACAATCAAACATTTTTGTATATTTTACAATCATATCTGGTATAAGGATGGCAAGCTTAAGGACTTGAATAGCAAAGCAGGATATGATATGGGAAATTCATTAACAAAGTTTTCCTTTCAATCAAACTTGCATCCTTGTGATTATATGGAAAAATGTAGGTTCCAATTTTGATTAGTGAACACCTCAATCATTGTTACAGAATTCTTTCTTTCTCCTTGTACTGTTCTCTGATAGTCTATTTGCTTTTTCTTGAACTCTGGTTATAACCACACAGTCTCCTCACCACGCTGAAAAAATATCACACCACCAGCCTCAGATGTTTTGTTCTCATGTCCCATCTTAATCTCAAAAAAAGCCTGCAATTGCAGCAGTCTGAAGACAACTTCTGGTGTTCTAATTCTGAACATATTATCTGTATTATCTCAAGGTCTAGCATGTAGGCAATGTAAGATACGTTGATGCAGATCTATAAACTACCCTGCAATGATGCATTTCAGAGTGATAAAATTATGGTTCCCTCTGATTTTATTTGTTTCCCATGAGACTGCCTCTTCCTATACAACTCCTATGACTTTTCTTGCTCCTCAATTCTTGTTTGGCTAATCAGTCTTCGAGATTCCACAAATACTTTTCTTTTTCCAAATTCTGACCAGTCACTTAGCAACACCTCTCTAGGGCTAAAAATTGCAACACCTCTCTAGGGCTACTTATGACTTATTTTCAAAGTTTCAACAATCACACATAAATACACACACAGTATCATGTGATTACTTTGGGGCACTAGGCAACTAGGTCACTGCAAACTAATCATTTGCAGTGTATCACAATCATATGTTTATATTTTTTGCCTTTTTTGGCTATTTCTAGAATTTATTCCCTATTTCCAGCAAAATAATGCCCATTGGAAAAAACAGCCTGTTTAAAAGTCTTGGCATTCATTTAATGACCATGCGGTTCAATTAACAACTGCTGCAGAAAAGTTCACAGAATTGAGTGCAGTACATGGTGACCCATTTAATGATGATCATGACTTACAACCATAATTCCAGACTCAATTACAGTAGTAAATTGAGGACTACCCATAATGAACTGTAATATGATAACTGTTCAGCTCTTGTATTTTGTTAATGGATGTTTCCCCCCTGCCCTCTTAATTTTATTTTATAATTGTAAAAACTGATGATCATATAGTTAATGAATAGTCAGCACATCAATCTTTGCGCTTAAGCATAATAATTCATTATGAAGGGACACTATACATTTGTTTGTGTTACAAACATAACAAAATCCAAAATGTAAATAAATGTCCTTTAATGCCTCCAGCTTGGCCTCACTGTTCAATAATTCTCAGTTGGAGATAAAACTTATTCAAAAATAGTCTTCAAAAGTAAGCAATACAGTCCGAACTTAATGAGCAGATAGAGGTGAAATAAAAAACCAAAACAAACTACAGTGAAGGAAATTCCACAATGGACCAGGATAAGTAATTACCAAATTCAAGGAGATAATAAGGCACAGTCTGTTGGAAAGATGCCAACCAATATAACTTCAGCCGAAAATAAAACACGCTTTGCTTCTGGCAATGCTGTGTTTTAACAGTCTCTCTTATATACTATTCTCCCCAGCTGCAACCAATAATGGGGATCGTGGCCACTTCCTCTCTCGTAAGCCAAGTTGTTTCCTTCTCCATTCCTCCCTGCATTCCTAGGATGAAGTCAGGTTCTTCCTCTGACTGCCCAGCCCAACCTCCGGAGCAACACCTCCACTCCCTGTCAACTGTTCCCCCTCTCCCTCAGAGTTCGACTCTAACAAGGGCATGACACATTATATATCACACAATCGGCAATTCTGGGCTGCCTTGTGATAGGACCATGCCTTATAAAGTGGTTTATAAGGATCAGTAATATAAACAGTAATGTATTGAAGGGTATTTTCAACTGCTCTTACTCAGTGTATTGCAGTTCAATCAATTCAGCCATTCACTGGGACTGTATAGTTAATGCTCAATGAAATTCAGGATGTCAATTGATGGTTTGCATGCATTATAGCATGCATTATATCAGTTGAGCCTAAGAATCTGAATGTCAGAGTCCCTGCGCTCCAGCACATTAAGGCAGAACCAGTCTGACTGCACAAGAAAGATAAACCTTGGAGGCAGCCTGATTTAATGTGTCATGGTTTCTTACAAGCACCAGCATAGAATGAAAGCAGGACTACCTAGTTGTGTGAATTTGATATCTGATATACCTGGCATTAATTCATTCAACCCTCTCATGTCATCAAATCTTATATGCTTTTTCCATAGAAAATATTAATTCTGAATGAAAATGTATCAGTTTCTTTATTGTTTTAAATATTCAAGTTTGAATACCCACCCAAGGGATTAAAACAATTGCAAATCTTATCCTTCCAAAAGTCTGTTAAAATATGTTAACCACATATAACAGATGTGCTAATATATTGTTACTATTATATAATATGTCATAGGTGCAAAATATTGCCATAGTATAAGAAAAATATGTAGCTTTTTGCATTAAAATTTGGGTGAACATGAATAGGCATGTAGGAAAGACTGTGAGATCCACTTAAAGTGGACCAAAAAGGTAGAAAGGTTTGAAAGAGAGCTAACAAACTCTGGTTCCTAAACAACAGAACATGTGAACTGAATGAGCCAGTAGAATTCGGGGGAGGGGGAGCACCAGAAAAATGTGAGAAAAATGCTGAAGTGGAAACTTCGCAGATGGTACAAAAATGCTTGAAAACTATAGTTGTTGGGATTCATTACATAGAATGAGACATTCTGTAGGTAGGCATCCTGCCTTTTCTGCAATTCAGACTTAGTTTGGCCAGCTAGATTTTAAGTTGTAAGGCATGCCTGAATGTGTGACTGTGTGAATAAACAGAGCTTTTAGTTCAGAAAGTACATAATGAAATGATAAAGCAGCCATTTGTTTTCCCTTGTCTGACTTTCTGTTTAAAAAAGGAGCAAGTGGCATTCTAGCTGCCGTATAATTTTCAGTGGGATAGACCCTGGCCAACACCATCATATCATGCCTAGATCATTTTCCATAGCAAACCTATTAGTAGCTGAAATGTGTTATATTGCGAAAATAACAGGGAGGAAGATTAAGCATAATTATGTTCTAATTAATATGTCATTATATTTTAAAATAGAGAGCTAGCCTGAAATCTCTCACATTCTGCCTATCACAGCCAACAGGTTAGAAGAGATTTTGCTTCCCTACTCTTAACACAATCCTCTTAATTCTGTCACCAACATAGTACATGGGGGCCAAAAATCTAAAGATCTTAATATAAAATTAATTTCAAAATAAGTTGTCTTGACCTCTACAAGTTTGTGCTTCCTATATGTTTTTAATGGCAATAGGTTGATTCCCATGATTTGTTACATTATTATTGCCCTTTTACTGCCTTTCCCTGGGATGATCATGGTAATGTCAAAGTACCAAACCTATTTCTTTTGAAACTGAAGTGTACAATACAAGTACTAGATCAGACTCTACATCATAAACTGCTTATGTTATCATTTGCCAAGGATTCTGAATGTCATTCTACTGTTAACATCTTGAAAACTGCATTGAAGATGATTTTTTTTTTGTTATAATCCCCATTTATAAGCATTTTTACAGTGATACATTTTTAAGTGCCTGAGTCTTGGAGTGCAGGTTTTAACCGTGCCAGAGTGCACTTTACAAAAAGGAAAAGGATGGAAGGAAACTAAATCAATTACTCAGTAAAAGCATCTACATTATGATTACCAGATGACCTTCCTTTATTAGTAGCATTTCAATTTCTTCTTATCCCACATACACAAAATTTAAGGGAAGAACAGAAAACCAAACATAGGAAACAAACAGATAATTAATGAGTGCAGCATATTCACAGTTAAAACCTGCACCATGATTAGAATTGTGATGACAAGCCCCTGGTGAATGGTTTTATAAAAAAAGAAATCAATTCCATTGTCATTTCTTAATTGAAATTTGTATATCTTGTTCACAGGTAAGTTGAACAACACTTAATACCGTCTCAGGTTTTTGGACTAGAGCCTGTATTTTCTTTTAAAAATCCAAGTTGGTCTATACTTGGGTTGTGGTATAGGAGGAGATACTTTATCTCCCACTATATTCCTCTGAAATACGTTGGACTGAGAAAGAATGGCTGATCTATAATCTCTCAGGAAGGTCTATACCTGTAATTGAGTGAGAAGAACATCACTACCCTGAACTGGCTCCTTAGACAGCCCTTTAGTTCTGCTCTAAATTAATGGAGTTTTTCATGATTAACTCTATTTTCTTCCTTCCTTTCTATCATGTCTGATTCTTGGACACTGCCTGGGTACATGCCTGAAGGTAAATTGACAAGGTTCCTCCCCACCCCACCCCAAATGGTTTGTCATTGTCTCCTTTCTAGAGCTAACAGGCCCAAGGTTTTCATGCCCAACAACTTACAATATTTATAATCTGACAGCAATAGCAATAGCACTTAGACTTATATAACATACCATAGTGCTTTACAGCACATTTTACAATGTTAGCATATTGTCCTCAGAATCTGGGTCCTCATTTTACCAACCTCAGAAAGATGGAAGGCTGAGTAAATTTGCCTCTGGCAGAATCAAACTCCAGGCTATGGGCAGAGTTAGTCTGCAGTACTGCACTGCACCACCAAGGACCTGATGCTTTAACACCGAATTGGCTCTATTGCCTCAATAATATTTGGTAATTTTTTTCCTTCTCCCTTTTTTTTCACTATTAACTCAGACTCAATTCGTTATTTTTATATACTATATAGGAATATTGTTATTAATGTTTATCCTGTAATCTATGCATGTGTATTTGATAGTAAGCTCAAGAAAATTTGATGGGATATATATCTGAGTAGAATTGCAATTACACACTACTTAGAGGTGCAGAAACCATTAAGCTAAGCTGGTTCCACCTGAATATCAATGCAGATATCAATGTAGTTTATTTATTTTTGGATTGGGAGATGTTCTTGACTATTTTTTTTTAATTGGAAAGATTTGTTCATTGTGCCTTCCCAATTTGTTGTTGCTTGCTGACAACCAGAATTTGCCCTATGAACTTTTTCCTAGATAGGAATTTGGTGTTTAGCTGAAAAAGATCTGTAGCAGTTTCTACAATGAAAAAGTAAACTGCATTGGCCACCACTAATTATACCTAATGCACAAATTGATTTGTTAGTTTAATTAAATCTGCTACTGTATTGTTACAACTCTCCAATGAATTGTCTGATTGTAGCTGTTGTAACTGCAATGTGGTATACAATGTTGCAACTTGAGTGGATTGCCTTGATTTCTTATTTTCTCATCAAAGAAAATAAGTCTATCCCTGAAGAATGATGTATTTGTGTGTGTGTGTGTGTGTCCATTTAAAAAAAAATTATAAAACTAAAAAGAATGATATGCTGCTAATAGACCTCCATGGGGTTCCATGTAACCACCATTTAAGGCAAAATTTGCGACAAGGTTTTGGTAAAGGTTTCAATTATTTCATACCAAAAATCAAATTATAAATTGATAGCTTAACTATCTCAATTTAAGCTTAAATATCTCAATTTTTCTGACTAAAATTCAGAAACAAATGTCATTAGATTCAATAAATGCTTGCTTTCAAATCGATATTCATAATTATGTAGAAAAGTATTATCAAAAACCCTTGTTTTTTGTCTTCCATTTTCCTGAATTAATAAGGATTTTTTTTTCATTAAATAATATATTGAGGCACCATAATAATTCATTGTGATGTTCTTTCTACTGTAATACATCATTTTGTTTATTCCAGTTTTTAGTGAGAAAGGGGAAAACAGATCAGAAAAATGAAGACATAGAAAACCACTCTGGTTTGTTTCAGAAACAACTTTTAAAATTATAATGTGTTTTTAAAAATGTAAGAACATTTCATTTACAAAACAGAGAGGAAGATGTGCTTTTTCCATATACTCACATTTAGGAGGTGTTAAATGTACTGGAACACAGCAATAACCATAGACTGTAACTATATTGCAAGCTAAAATTGTGAAGGCAATCAGCTGAAAAAAAGGGACAAAAGCTTTTTCTCATCTTCTCCATATCCTAAGGGCTAGTATTGTTTAATCCAAATGAAAGACTACTTTTAATTTGAAACTAATGCTCCTTAGTAGAGACATCCAACTTGGCTGACTCCAAGAACACAAAAACTGCTTTCTTTTCATATGATAGAAAACTGTTGGACTTTTATGATTTGACAAACTTATTCCAAAATTGGGTAAGTTTTCCTATGACTTTCCTAAACTCCTGATGGAATCTTCTAAGTGGATCATTTCAGGTGTTTGATGTTGAAAGAATAAATCCTTTTTACCATGTTATCCTTTTGATGTCCTTCTGCTATTCCAGCTCTCAAAAGGGATTACCACATTCTGCCCAGCGTGCCAAGGTTCATGTATTGAGCATATCTTGTTTTCTTTCTTTCTTTCTTTCTTTCTTTCTTTCTTTCTTTCTTTCTTTCTTTCTTTCTTTCTTTCTTTCTTTCTTTCTTTCTTTCTTTCTTTCTTTCTTTCTTTCTCTCTCTCTCTCTCTCTCTCTCTCTCTCTCTGAGCTAAAATCCATTTTGGTTTTTTGAGGATTCAGTTTTTCTTATTAATAGTGTCCATTACATTTTTACATATTGTTCCATAACAAAGTGTTAAAAATGTGCTCCTTTTTTGCTACAAAAGTTTTATTAATAGAGTCATTCTATATGTCAGCTTCCCTAATAGAAACATTTGGAAAAAATGTGAAATCATTTGTATAATTGTGTTCTAATATACTTTTTATCTAGGAACTGTGATCAATAAATGATCTTCATATAATTTAAACCAGTTTATGAAGTAAACCTGATGATTTTACCCAAGCTCATAATTCATATTGTATTTATATAAAGAACATTCATGTGTTTTCTTAAACATGAAATTGAAATGTAACAAATAAGCATCAAATATCACAATCAAATTTTCTTCATGCTTTTAATTTTCCCCTTTGTTCTGATATAGTAATAACAGCTGCAAAGCAGGATAAAGTTGTTTCTGCAGAAAATCTCACACTACAGTTCCTTATCTAAAATATACTGTACTCTCTCTTTCCTCTGATCTCTCTCTCTCTCTCTCTCTTGTGGGGGGAGGGGGATGAGTTGTGTAGTGGCAACATGCACTTATGAATAGCACAAGTTCTGCCTGGCAAAAAGAAGACAATACCATCTACTGGCGCCTGTGTCTATTCCAGTGGAAGATATTAACTATTCATTGATTTTTCAGATTATGAAAAATATTTTAAATCTAAATTATTGCTGACAACTCATGGTAAAATAATATAGGATAGTCATGATGAATCCATTTCTGGGGTAAAATTAATATGAGATGGTAATTGTGATTAGGTAATTATAAAGTACTCTTAGTATTTAACCTTTCCCCTGACAGACATCTCAGGCTTTACCTAAGTTTACATAGATTCTTTGAAAAGAACTAAGTTTTAAATTAAGGCATTTAAGTTGTTAATGACATTCAAAAAAAGGAACCCTAGAAAAAAGCAATTATCTTCAAGTTTTTAATTTTTAGAATTGTTTTAATCCAGGTTTTTTTATTCCTGTCCTATGCAAGGTTTTCAAGATAGACATGCTTAATGGTACCATAGTATTCATCACTATGGAGGGGTGTTGGAGTCCATGTATTCCAGATCATGAACATTCTGGACTTTTCACATGTCTCCCCATCCTCTGTTCAGAGGAATCATATTTACAGTTATCTACAGCTTGGAAGACAATAGGAAAAATGCTTTTGAGTTGGAGTTCTCTGCGGAGGACACAACCTTTAAACCTATTATTTTCTTTTAAGGAGATAAAATGATAAACTAGATGCTGTCCATGGTGCTGATTGCACATATATTTCTCCCAGGACTGGATTGTTTGTCCTGGTAGTTCTAGTTTACTGGTTCAACTAATACAACAATTATTGGTACCTAATGCAAGAATTACTGGTTACAGTTATTCAGAATTCTATATTGTTAATATATTTATCCAATATCACAAAATTGCAATGTTCAAACCTAAGGCATAAAATTGGCCTTCTCATCAAAAGTTTTTGTTTCTCATCAAAAATATTAGTGGAAGGGAAATAACTCTCTTTCTTCCCCAGAAATGCTTAGCTCTTCACTTCCTAACAAGAATTAAGCCCACCCTTATGTAGTATCACATGATGAAAAATCACTGTAAATAATTAGTCAATGGTAATTTGGGAAGCAATAAGAAAAAAAGAACCTATCAAAATATTTCAGCTCTGCCCTGCTATTGGAGAATTTCTTCATTTGATTTCTGTGCCTTAAGTAGAAAGGCAAATATGAAATGAAAACCAGGTAAGTCTGTTGTAATTTTTTAATTATAATTGTTTTTAACCAGTTGCTATGCATTTCCTGCAATTCTTTTTTGTGCTGAAGAGTGTCTTTTATCCTGCTCCAAAAAGACCAAAAAAAAGTTCATTCTTCATCTTCTACATAAGAACTTGCAGTGTAAAGTATTCTACTCCTATTAAGATCAAATAATATCTTAACCTTCTATTTGGGGAAAAAATTACACAGATGATTCACTCATCAAAATTCTGTGCTGGATTGCCTTTATATAAGGGTAATCTGATCTAAGATCAGTCTAATGCATAAATGAAAGTGCAACATTTTATTAGTTATTCTTAATCATTTTAATATTATAATTGAGCAAAAAGCATTTAAATAGAGAATGAAAATATTTGACATGCATATACTAGATTTGTCAATGTGTATAAATCTGTTTTTCATTTATATTCATTTATTTCTAATACAGAGATTTTTTATTCATTCTGTATTCATCTCACTCCATCAAAGAGTCTTCTTTCTTTACCATTATTAGTACTCAGTAATATGCTAATGTATTCTTTGCTGGAAATGTGCCTTAACTGTTATCTTGGTCACCCATTTAGATGAACTTAATAGTAGCAATGACATTGGTAAGGTTAATGATCCAACCCTTTATTTTATCAAATAAGTTGAACAACATTTAATACTCTGTCTTTTAATGTCTTAGAAAGTTGTATTTAGTACTTTGATAGTATAATGACATCCAAGTCCTTTATATAATTGACACCAAGGAAATTTTATCTGTATCCTATCACGATTTATTCATATTGGGCTGAGTTATGGAATGATTACTTTTACTTTCTGCTTCTATGCTGTGAAATAGAAAAAAATATTTTGGTCAAAGCAAAGATGTGGGATTTTAGGATAAACCAAATTAATGCTGTTTCAGTGGAGTTCCAATATTTTTTTCACTAATAATAAACTCTAACAATCTCTTATTTTTTGATTTCTTCAAATGTTGATTTTTCTTGCAAGTCAGTTTTGACTTATTTTTCAGAATTTGCAGGACATTTCATTTTTAAATCACAATGGAATTAACATCACAATAAACAGTTTGACATGGACAAAATTCTCAAAGTCTATCATCATTCATCCTCAACATTTTAGCCATTGTTTATCCCCTGCAAGATGAAGGCCTCTTACACATGTTTCCAACCAATACAGTCTTGAGCTTGTTTTGCCAACTGAGCCCACAGTACTTGCTGATGTTGTTGATCCATCTTGTTTTAGCTGTTTTGTGGATGGGTTTTTATCAAGTAGAATCCATTCTATGACTGCCTTGGTCCACCTGCCATCAGTTCTTCTTGCTATGTGACCAGCCCATTTCCATTTCAATTCTTTTACTCTATTGATGATAACATATACTTTCATTTGCTCTCTAATCTATGTGCAGATATTTCTGTCTTGTCTTGTAATGCCAAGCATGTATCATTCCATGGCTCTTTGAGCCACTTGTAGCTTTGGTACTGATTGTGAGATTAGTATCCATGTTTCATCAACATATGTTAGAACAGGTAGCACACACTGATCAAAAATAGTCTATCTTCAGTTTAGAAGAACAATAACTGGATGAAAAGTAACTAGCCCCTATGGAAGTGGTAACCGAGATATTAGAGGTGACAGATTAGTAGATTCTGTTGAAGGACAGGAACTTTATATCATGAAGTCATTTTACAAGAAAAAGGCTAGCATAAAATGGACAGCAAAGACTCTGACTGGGTACAGAAGTGAGATTGACTACATGTTAAGTGATAAGACCATATTCTGCAATTGTACTGTCATCAATTGTTTTGACATTGGAAGTGACCATAGAATGGTACAAATTCTATCATATGTTCATAAATAATGTATTGCATAAATTCCATGAAAGATAGATTATTTTCCTTTCTGGACATCTTGAATTCACATAAGTGTTTCTGTGATAGAATGCACAGAAAAGTAATAGCAATAACTCTAATAAATCTAATAAATTAGATTTATATACCACTTAATAGAGCTTTACAGCACTCTCTGAGTCATTTACAAATGTCAGCATATTGCTTCTAACAGTCTGGATCCTCATTTTCTGAGCCTCAAAAGGATGGAAGGTTGTCTCAAACTGGTTATGATCAAATTCCTATTGTGTGGGCTGTTAGCCTGCAATATTGCATTCTAACCACTGTGCCACTATTGCTCTCAATGCACTCTAGATAGAATGCACCCTATCTCATATTCTTTGGTCATTTTGAGTTTAACCTGGAAAAATATTATTAACCAAACCAGTAATGTGATTATACCCATTAACAACCATACAACAAATAAGAGAATAACAGAGAAAAGACATTGGAGAATAAGCATAAGGAAATGTGTTGTGAGAGAATGATATGGGTATTCTAAAATGAAGAAAAAAATAAACACTAAAAATGAGCACAGTTAGACTTAGCAAAAGGTTGTATTTAAGATTTATAGCATAAAAATAGGATTTAACTGTTTATTTTTGAGAGTAGTACTTGTATAAAAGATATACAACTAAAATTACAAACTGGGCATAATAAATAACAATGTTTGAAACAGGATTCTATTTAATAAAGTATAGCTTCCTTACCAACCATCTCAAAAATAGTTTGTGATATTGCATTGTGTTGGCTGCTTAAGAACAATGTATAATGTTTAAGTTGGTATGACAAGCGAGTTACTGAATTTTAACTATATATTTTAAGATATTCAGTGTCAGGAATGGGTTTTTTTTTTAGGAAAGATACTCACATATATTCAGTATTTAAGACATCACAACCTAAAATCAGGATGAATAATTGTACATGTTTAAATATCTATGGAGAATTGCAATCATCCAGGTCATAATTGTGCCAAAGGTGCTTTTTCCAAAAGCAATTGGACTTCATTGTTTTTTTTCTCTGAAAACATTTCACTTTCCATCCAAGAAGCTTCTTCAGTTCTAACTGACTGGTGTGGCTGTTCATGCATACAAACACAAACAAATATATCATGCATATCCTATCATTTCCTTTCTCTCATTTCTTGACTGGGAACACTACAAGGAAGGAAAAGATAAATCAAGGAAATCTCCTGCCCCAAATCTTCTGCTCCCAAAGCATTCACTGCAGAAGTCAAATTGTTCTTCAAATTTGAGCAGGGTCCTTGGAAGAATGAAAAACTTTCATTTCTCTGTTATGGTATTCAAAGATTTGGTTTTCTGGCTAGCTATATTTTGTCCTTTTTTTTCCACTAGGGATCTGATTAATAAGATTATTCATTGGCAATAAATATAGCTATGTTTCTGTGGTAATGAAAATAATTCATAGAAAACAATTACATGGATGCCCATTTAAACCTTATTTGTGCAAAACACACCACTGTATAATACACACTGCAAAACAAATAAGCTGAAGAGGTGTGGGGAAGGTGTATGATTGATGAAGAGGTGTATGAGTAAAGAGGTGTATGATTGACTGTCTATTCAGGGCAGGATCATAATAGCAAAGCAATGAAAGAATGACCTATAGAAAAATAAATGTTATTTGGTATTGCTAAATTGAAATTCAGCAAAAATATATACCATGTGATGTGGAGATGCAAATAGAAATGCATAATATAAAAACCTATGATCCTGACAGTTGTTGCTGTTTATCTTTAGAAGATCTTTTATCTCCTACCATCTTTTCTCTTTTTTTGAAATCCCTCTTGATTGAGCAGCATCTGCTTCTTTTTAAAACCTTCTCTCTTTAACATCTCCTTTCCATGCAAAGACATGAAAGCAAAAGAATACATATGCACAGTGAAAAGATGGCCTGAGTGGTTGCAGCAAATAAAGAAAGTAGAAGTTAAAAGCTTTAAGAAATCATGTCTATTCACTGTCATCATAAGCAAATAGCAAGACTCAAAAAGAGATTTCTAATGGAAGTAGATGAATTAAGCAGAAATGTTCCTTGATACAGAAATTTACTAGAATGACTACAGAAAGCACCAGTTCATGTAGAGAGTCTGCAAAATTTAGTAGACATATTTTCATTACACCCTTGTTAAATATGGTTCATGCTTTTCTAATATTTTTCTTCTAATGGATGCTAATGTTCTGTGCAGTTTATGATGAAATACCAATAAAAATTCCCTTTTTATGACTCTGTAATTCTTGAATTTGGGATAGAGTCAGGGCAACTGGATGGAGCTAAACATTTACTAGCCGGATGCCTTTCCTAATACCATGTGGAGTTTGCAACAGATATTTTTCTTTGCACCGTAGGGGAGAAACAACTGCTGGTACCTAGGATTGAACTCTCAACCTTCCAAGTGGGAAGTGAGCATCTTCACCACTAGGCCACCTCCATGTTGAAATATACTGCAATATCCTCTTTTGGAGATGCCTTTCAATTTTTCATTTGTACAAGTTGATTTGATTGCTCTAGAAAATGATTTTTTAGCAACATCTACCTGAATTTAAGCAGGTCACTTTATTTAATTGTTCATTTGTTTATTTATTGAATATATTCATTATTTGCCAAACATTTATAATATGTATTATGTAAGTAATGGAATTACATATAATGTGCACTATATAATTAAGTAATTTTTTAAAAAAGTAAAATTTTTAGATATGATCAAAGCCATATACACTACTCAAATAGCAAAGATAATTTTGAATGGCGACAGGGTCTTTTTACAAAGATAGGATATAAAGAAAATGGAAAAATTCAAAATGTTCATTCTACTTTCATTTTAAATTAAGTAAAACCCAAGCTGCCTAAATTTGTATATGCCTTAAAATTTACTTTGCATTCTGTTAACTACATCTATATTGGTAGAGTTGTGATATTTGGCCATTTCAATCCTAATAGAAAAATCTTTTTCTTTATCAAGAATATGCCCGGATTTTTATATTATGTTCCTTTTGCTCTCCTTTCTTAAACACAAGTAGCATGTCCCTTTGATTATTGCTTATTACAAACAATGGCTAAGGAGAACCAGTCTAACAGCCTGTTCCTGTCTCTGAACATTTTCCAGAATATGCTTTGCTTTCTTTCTTTGAATTTAAACTAATTTTGCCAGCTGGGTAACAATGGATCAGCCACTTTCTCTCAATCCAATTCTCTTCACAGCATTGTTGTAGTGGAGAAAATAGGAGAAAGGAATATGAGATGTTCACTGCCTTGAATTGTTTAAAAAACAGGACAGCATAACAGAACACAACACAATATAACATAACAATTGGAATTTTATTTCAAGTCCATTTTGTGTGTTTGCTCCATTTTGATACATTTGATTGAGCTAAATTTGCTTTCCCAATTAGACATGTCTATGAAATGACTCCTAATACACAACAGTTTAAAAAGTAATTGTTTTCTTTGATCAGTATTTTGATCTCTTAGAATAACCATAGTATTAAGTTTGTTCAAACATCAAGGCAGGGGTGGGATTCTACTGGTTCTGTCCAGCTCTGTAGAACCGGTAGCTCTGAAGAGCAGCAGATATAGAATTGGTTCTATGTCTGCTGCTGTTTTGGCCCACCCTCCGGGCTCTTACATGACCTTTATTTCCTGCTTTTTCAACCTCAGCTACTTTGCGCGGCACAGCTGCGATTGAAAAAAGCAGGAAAAAGGTGCTTTTTCAACTGCTGCGCACCTGTGTGCAGCGCTGCTCAGCTTTCCAGGCAGCAAGCTGACGACGATTCACATGCATGCATAAATCATAAATCACTGAACAGGTAGTTACACCAGTCAGATCCCACCCCTGCATCAAGGGTACAATTTAGGGGAGAGGATAAAATTTACAGTATTTTGATGAAATTTGGAAGATATCTATTTATTATGTAACTTACTGAAGAAAAATCAACCTAATACTCATTAGCTATGGAAAATAGTCTTGTATCTCATCAGTTTCTACAGTAGGCAGAATAAAATCAATTGTTTTAAACCAGGGGTGTCAAATTCATGTCATCATGGCAGCATCACGTGACATGTTGGGACTTTTTTCCCCTTTGCTAAACCGGGTGTGGGCATGGCCAGCACATAACACATCTGGCCTACAGGCCAGAAGTTTGACAGCCCTGTTTTGAACAATGAAATGTACATAGCTGTTAAAAGCCTACTATTCTGAAACCACATGGATACATTCATTTGAGCTTTTTTCTGTCTTACAATTGTAGCAGAACTAAAAATTACATTTAAACTACTCCCAAAACAAAATAAAACTCAACTAGGCAGACTATGATTGTCTTAAATTAGAAAGATTGGCAATCCAGTTCAGAGTCATCTCTTCTAATTTGCAAACCACTTTTCTCTGGTATCTTTCCCACCTTTTTGATCTAGAGATGATGTCTCTACTATACAACCTGGGTGACAAATACATAGTCTGTCACTTGGCTAGGATGCTTCTTTAACTGAAGCTTCTTCCACATAAACCACTTATATAGCTCTTCAAAGCTTGTGGGGAATCCCAATTCTTCTATGACATTTTAAAATGATCTGCTTCTGTAATTTATTTTTAAAGTACCTTATTTTTCACTGAGGTCTTCAAGATTTCTTGTGCTTCTTTAATATATCTGGAAGGCAATCTACTTTACATATGAGGCACTTCAAAGAGTAATGGAGATGGATAAAATTTTAACATGTATATTTATTAACAAATGTTGGTTTTCTTTCAAATCACTTAGGTGCATAGTCTTTATTATTTTGTGATGCACATTAAGATAGCTTGTATCATCTTTGACAACCTGCTGTTGCTCATGGCTTTTTAGCATTCTGCCATGTAGGTACCCAGAAACCCCAATAGACATGCTTAACTGATAAGTAAAAGCTGTGAATAGGAGGTAGCTTAATTTCCCACATCAAGATTTTTCTCAAACAAGAAAGGTGAGGGCTGTTAAGGACAGGCAATTTTTTTTAAAAATGAAACTTTGGGTAGGAGAGATAGATAGATGTGTAATGGTTGACAAACTAAGATGAATGTAGTCAGCATTGGCTGTAAAAAGTTTAATGTCTATTTCCAGGAATTGCCCAGGGAAAGACTCTAAATTAGACAAATCAGGATCAAGGAGTTTTAGGACAAGACCCAATGAAGAAAGGAGAAACTGTGAGATAAATCTGTGAAATGGTCTCCATAGGGGAGAGTGAAGTTTTAAATTGGATATACTAAGTTCTACTAGCCTCAGCAGGTATAATTAGTTGTTTTCTCTTTCTATGTGGAAATTAGGTATGAAACATAGAAGAAGCAGCATTTATTTTGAATAGCAGTCTATGCTACATGCTTAAGAAAGTAGACTTGGGCTGAAGCAGGAAGTTTCAAAAAACTAAAAAAAGGCTTTATTTTAGAATGATTTACCAGCTGAAAACAGCTTTGAACCTAGATTCATTGCTTCCATCTTTTCTTCTGCTGCTTATCCATCACGTAAGTGAAAGGAACAGAAAGAGGAGTTTGAGTTCATCTAGTTGTAAATATCACTTGCAAAGGAATGATGGCTAAAAACAAAATAGAAATCTGTTTTGTTTTTTGCTGTTATATTAATAAAATAAAAAAGGAAAGACAGAGCACGTATTTGATGATTTGTGTCTTTTCTCATACCTTATATGCAAATACTTATAGCATCTTTATCAAATTTATATATATTATGTGTATGAGTGAGTGCATGTGCACTATTGAAAGTTGGTGGAGGACAAAAGCAGTGTCATAGCCCAAAATTCACAGGTAGAAGCAAAGAATTAGATTTTTTATATTCCTACGTCAGATAATGAGATATAAGATGAGGAATATAAGATGAAAATTCCTTCGTGTCTGCACATGAAGTATCTATATAATTAATATGCTTTAAATATTCTCAACAAATATGGACAATCTTAAATCAGCCATCTAGAAGTTTCAACCATGCACTGAATCATGAGCCAGTAGTACTATAGTTTGCATTTGTCTGCAAAGCTACATTTAATGAAAGCCATGCCATATCCCAATGCCTCCTTTGTTTTGTTTTGTTTTTTTCAGTTCCAAGATATTGGCAATCATTTCCAAGTCTATTTTTTAAAAGTATCCCTTATAAAAAGATAGACCGTTATTGAGCAGTCCCCTGCAGCAGCTTGTGACAGTTTTACTGCCATTTTTGTTATCTCACAGGAGGACACAGCTGCATTCCTCAATTGAAATTCAGTTGTAGATTGAGCAACAGAAAGAAAAATACATCCTTTTCTAAGCATAAGGGCTGTCCAGTGGTAGGATGATAACTGAATTATCTGAATTGACAGCTGCTTGATCAATGGGAAGGAACACAGTAGAAGTTTATGTGTCCCCAAAATAAGCTCCTTAGTTAGATGCAGAGACACCAGACTTGCACTTTGACTCTCCATTCTCTTCTTCATATGGGCTCTTTATAGTCAATTTGAAGATACTTCTAGAGGTTGTGTGACAAATTATCAGGTTTTATGGCTTTTCTACCTTCAGAGGTCATGGCAAGCTTGGAGATTTCTTTCTCATACACAGATGTCTTCATTCTAAAGTCTCTTTCTGTTCTTAGTCTAAATGCTTTTCTGTCATATTGGACACACATACAACTCCTATATGATTATGATCTAATGGTTCTGCTAATGATCAGAAATAATATATTCATTTTCTCAATAGGAATAAGAATCCATATTGTGTGATTGTAGGAGTTTGCTTGATTCCTAAATGCAAAACCATAATAGTATTTTGCCGGAATTTGTTCCCCTCATTCAGGACGGTGGGCAGTACTCGATGTATTCATAAATCATGAATATATTTACAAATATTCACAAGTCAATTAAGATTATATTGTCTTTCATTATAATATAATTTCTAAAAGCAATCTTTTCCTTTAATTTGTTTTCCAACTGATTTAGTAGTTTATGTATAATACAACTATTCTTATTTATTACGGGGACTGAGAGCTTTGATGCATAAATTTTCCCTGGTCATTTCTCATATCACTAATTTTATTGAATAATGTATTCATATATAGTATCTTTTCATACCTTGTTTTAATTTTAAAATTAATGGGAAGCTACTGGATAGTCAAAGACTATGAGGCCCAGAGGACATTAATCAATGATCCAAATTGGGATAGATACGTTTACTGCTGAAACAGTAAATCTTTAAACTTCTGAAATTATTCCTTTTCTATGTTTTCATTAGCTTAATTTGTTTATCCCATCTTATCCAAATGCTTTAGGGGGCTCATATGAGTAATATATTTCTCTTCTGATTGGCTTTCTTCTGGGTAACATGGCAAAATACCACTAGTTCTTCTCTCTCTGTTCTGGCAAAATAACTAATAGCTGCAGTAACTCTCTAAAATGTTGTAGGCTGTGGTGTGGAAGATCATCACAGAATCTGCCAAAACAAAATCTGTTACAGCACAAATAGGGATATGACTAACAGGGTCCATTACCATCCATCTTATAATATTTCTAAACTAAAACACCAAATATCAAAAGCTATAAATTTGGAAGAAAGGTTTCTCAGAGTGCTTCTGAGGAAGCTATATATGGAAACAGATATAATATTTTCACTATTTATAAAACAAGAGGAAATTTTGACAAAAGTGGCCGGTGATTGAATACATGTGATCTGATGTATATCAGACATGGTCCATCTGTATAGCGCTACCTGACATGCTCTTATAAATCTTTGTTTAGCTGCCTAAGTTATATCAGATGATTCATCCTTCACAATCACTTTTTCCATTTTCTTAAGCCAAAGCAGGCAATCAATCTAATACATTATATATGTCAATAAAGTGAACATTTATAATACAGATGTTCAATTTGTTGCCATATTTATCACAGAGATGTTCACAATCTGGAAATAGAGATAAGACTGATTTTTCTAGGTATTTTTAGGTTCATTTCTGTTTAAATGAAAGAATTGATAGGATGAAGATGTAACTCTATCATACATTTTACAGTATGAATAAAGTTTATGGGTGGTTCTGCTATGCAGAAGGCAATGCCAACCAGTTAAGAAACATGTTCTTTAGTTCTCATAGCCTAAGCGCTAAATATTTAGTTTACAAGACCAGGCAAAACTGAATAAGTTGAAATTTAGATTTCAAATAAATATTAGTATATTCTTCCTAAAAGAATAAATGTTTCTGATAATAAAACTGTCTGTCATAGAAGGATAGATTGTTCTTCAGTGGAAGTATTTATGGACAGACCACACAGCTTTTTATTAAGAATATTGCTTAATATTTATTATGGTCATGGCAAGTGCTGAGATTTAATTTTTTTTACTACCGGTTCTGTGGGCATGCCTTGGTGGGCGTGGCATGGCTTGATGGGCATGGCTTGGTGGGCGTGGTAGGGAAAGGATACTGTAAAATCTCCATTCTCACCCCATTCCTGGGGGAAGGTGTCACGACTCCAACAAAGACTAGGTTGGAACCGTGACAACAAATGATGGACATCGATTTCCCTCAAAAAATGATACCATACTGAGACTATATTACAGAATATCACACAGATGGAGGGATAAGAATGGTGGAAGACACATAGGAGTTAAAATAAATAGTCATATTGTGGTGTAATATAATCTGATATTTAGCTTTAACAAAATGTAGAGTTTCATAGAGTTTAACAAAGTTAAGTTTAGACCTTAACAGAGGTTAGTTAACAATGAAGGATGTTAGTCCCAGTAACTAACCGGAAGATAATTAAAACCATTATGTGTATAAATACAGCTGGGGTTTGAAGGGTTTGTAGAGCTGACTTTAACCATGTCGTTAATTGTTGATCTCTGTTGCCTGTGATTGTGGTGGATTAAGATGAATAAAACAGAACTTCACTGAACAGCTAAGAGTGGATTCTTATGTTATCGTTCATCCCTGCAATACAGAAGAACAGCTGACAGAGAAAGTCAGCTCTCTCCTTTATCTCACTTGTTTGTGGATTCTGCTCCCATTCCTGTGGAAGGTGACGAACACCAAACCATGTCTGAAGGTTTGAGGGAGATGACAGAATTACATTTAGCGTCTATGGGAGAAGGAGGCTTTTGCTGTGAAGTGGGCGTTAAGTACTTGGAGACATTTCCTAGAAGGGGCTCAGGAAATATTTGAAGTATGCACCGATCACCGCAATCTAGAAGCATTACAAAAGCCAAGATGCTTGTCTCCTAAACAAGTTAGATGGGCCTTGTATTTTAAGCAATTCAATTTTAAATTAAAGTGTGTCCCAGCAGAATGAAATTTCATGGCTGATGCATTATCCCAATTACCACAATATCAATCAACATGAGATATTATTATCCAGCCTCTTATTGTGGATAAATCCTGCAATAACATTAATTCCGTGATTCAGTTAAAGGAAACAATCCATGAGACAATACGAAATGCTACTGCAAAAGATGAATGGCTTAAAAACAACGCTCATTTGTGTTCAATTGTGGAGGGAATAGCTTGGAGAGGAAATGAAGTTGTAGGTAGGAACGAAATACTTACAAAATGTCATGATGTAAAACAGGCAAGACATTTTGGGTTTTTGAAAACACTATATTTGGCACGTTGTCACTTTTGGTGGCCTAAAATGAGAATGGACATAGAAAACTATGTGAAAACTTGCCACATATGCGCAACTGCTAAATCTCGAGTGGGCAAGCCAATGGGTCTATTACAAACAGTCTCGGAACCAACACAGCCATGGCAAGATATAGCTATGGATTTTATTGTAGAACTACCAAACAGCAAGGGATACACAGTTATATGGACTATAATTGGTTTATTTTCAAAGCAAGCCTATTTTGTCTCCTGTAAAGATTTACCATCAGCGACACGTTTAGCAGATATGTTTGTAAAACATATATATAGATTACATGGTGTCCCCAGAAGAATAATATCTGACAGGGGGATGCAATTCACAGCACGATTCTGGAGGGCGTTTCTTATACTATTGGAGTCTTCTCAAGGACTCAGCTCGGCATATCATCTGAGCACGAACAGAGCAGCAGAAAGAACAAATGCTATGATAGAACGATATTTGAGATTGCACATATCCCATCAACAATGGCAGTGGGTGGATTGGTTGCCTTTTGCTGCAATTGCCTACAATAATGCCCTGCATAGCAATACTGGATATAGCCCATTTTATATTGTACATGGTAGATATTTCGGTCCAACTCCAGAGTTTACCTCCCAGCAAGGAGACACCTCTAGTATTAAAGAATGGTCAAATAAAGTCAATGACTGTTGGGGTAGGGTACAAGAAGCTTTGGAAAAAGCTTCACAAGAGTATAAGAGTCAAACAAACAAAAAACGACAAGACATAAATCCTTTTCAGGAAGGAGACAAAGTTTATTTATCAACCAAATATATTAAATTAAAATTAAATAGTCGAAAACTAGGACCAAAATATCTAGGTCCTTTCGAGATCGTAAGAGTGATAAATCCTGTAACAGTTAAACTTACATTACCGTCCTGGTTAGGTCGGATTCATCCTGTATTTCATACAAGTTTACTCAAGGTCAAGATCAATAGACCTGATGAGATATCTATAAAATTAGTACATAGAGAAGAGGAACAATTCGAAATAGACAAAATATTAGATTCGCATACATAAGCAAACTATACAGTATTTGGTAAGTGGAAAGGATATTCCAAATTGGAGGCACCATGGCACATACAAACGCTGATAGATTGAAGAAGAAATTTCATAATCTTCATCCTGAGAAACCCAAAACCCTTTGGTAAACAATGAGTCTAAATATCTGTTTATATATTATATTCTTCTAGGAAGAATCGTGGTAGAGGGGGCCGCCTGTCACGACTCCAACAAAGACTAGGTTGGAACCGTGACAACAAATGATGGACATCGATTTCCCTCAAAAAATGATACCATACTGAGACTATATTACAGAATATCACACAGATGGAGGGATAAGAATGGTGGAAGACACATAGGAGTTAAAATAAATAGTCATATTGTGGTGTAATATAATCTGATATTTAGCTTTAACAAAATGTAGAGTTTCATAGAGTTTAACAAAGTTAAGTTTAGACCTTAACAGAGGTTAGTTAACAATGAAGGATGTTAGTCACAGTAACTAACCAGGGGATAATTAAAACCATTATGTGTATAAATACAGCTGGGGTTTGTAGCGAAGCCCAGCGCTGTCTTTAACCACGTTGTTAATTGTTAATTGCTGTTGCCTGTGATTGTGGTGGATTAAGACGAATAAAACAGAACTTCACTGAACAGCTAAGAGTGGATTCTTATATTATCGTTCATCCTCGCAATATTGGAAGACCAGCTGACAGAAGGTTACTGCAAAATCCCATCCTTCCCCATCCCACTAACCTGCTTTCCAGCTCCATTCTCCTGTGCAGGGCAACAAAAGAAGTCCCAACTGATCAGCTGGGACTTGGGAGACAGAGAATAGATGGGGCTAGTCAGAGGTAGCACTCTGAACTACTCAAAATTTCCACTACCATTTACCCAGAACTGGTCAGAACTGCTGAATACCACTTCTGGTCATGGCTAAAATAACAGTAAACATATTTTAAAAAGAATTAGAAACATTGCACACAAATAGAGCTGTAACATTATTATTATTATTATTATACACAAAAATGACAGTATACACAGCAAATGAGATAACCATGCTGGGATGATGATGATGATGATGATGATGATGATGATGATGATGATGATGATGATGATGATGGTGATTCCTATTGGTATCATTATCATTATTCTATTGTTTTGCATGTACACTGAGAGCTTCTGCACCACAGACAAATTCCTTCTATGTCTAATCACACTTGGCCAATGAAAGCCTATTTTGTTCTACTCTACTCTACTTTACTCTACTCTACTCTATTCTACTCAACTTTTTGTATTATTTACATAGAGAGACACAGATGCTACAAGACTGTTGTTGAATGGGCTCCTGCTACACATAGATTCTGAACTAATATAGTGAAGTGGCTGTTAACTGGAATAATCTGCTCTTACATAAATTAATTTACATTTGAATTTTTTCTTAAATTATGATCAGACAAGACATGTTGAATATAGAAAATATCAGAAGACTGGTGAAAGTTTGAATGTGGGCACTAATAGCTTTCCTCAGGCTTCTTTATAGAAAAAGCAACGTAAAAGGAAGTTGAGCAAAGTGCCACAAAGATTAGATTCCCTTGTATACTTAGATCATTCTTAGACTGACCCTTCAAAACCTTCCTAGTACAAAATACTACATAGATTAATCAATCTGTGAAGAGCAGCCCTATTCTCTCTTATACAGCATCTTGATATGGACTGCTGCAGCAGCTGAATTTAAGACAATGTCTCTATTTGGAAAAATAAGATGCTCTGTATTAACAGTGCAAATTGATTGTTTTATTGGCTCCAGATTGGGACCTTTCTTTGCTTCTAGCCCCAGAGAAAGTTAATTTCTTTCCTACTGCGTGGAATCTGGATATTGGTTGGCATATAAATTTAATAAATTATTATAATTACTGATGATCAGGTGCAGTTCTAACCCCCTTTTTTTGTAGAATTACAACCTCCCTTATGAGCATTGTTCAGCTTCCTGCTTCTTCTAGTACCTTACCTCGCCAAAACCATATCACTATTTCCAATCTCCATCTTGCTTATATCTTCCAGCAATCTTTCTAAATGATCTTTTCTGCTTTGAATCTTCTAGGTGATCTCCTTCATTTCTCATCCTTCAGTGCTTTCCATAGCATTTGACTCATTATTGCCAGCAACAGCAGGGCTCTCGAATATGTGATAGGCCTGAGATTTTTTTTTTCTTTCTTCATTCCCTTGAAGGTTGGATTTTCCAGTAAATATGAAGTTTTCTTCTGGTCTGCTCGGAATTGCTATATATATGTATTGGCTGTCTGGTTATAGCTCAGCCTCCCTGAGTAAATGTGAGGGAAGGGAAGGGTCTGAGATACCTTGCTCAAGTGTGTGAAATTTTGCTAATTCAAGCAATAATTTTTTTTTTTTTCCGCTTCCATCATGGCGACCGGAGGCTGTTCGGTTGGTGTCCTCCCCCGAGATGATCCGTTGTTGTGACGAACCCCCTCCCCCGGGTCCTCACCTTTGCCAATGGTGTCAAGAGGACCCTGGGGGAGGGTGGGCACCCTCGGGGAGGCAGCCAGGGCTTTGGAGGTGCCCCAGGACGATGTCGGCCTCCCCACCTGGCCGACCGTTATTGAGGCCATGCCTAGAACTGTCATCGCGACCAACGTCATCCCGTCGCAGCAGCTGATCTCCTCTGGCTCTCGATCCGAACTGCTGACGCCTTGCCGGAAGCTTCCCTCATGGCCTCCACCACCACCGCCGCCGCAACGTTTACATTTTAATCAGCGGCGAGGCTCGGGGACGTCGCAGCAGCCGATCTCCTCTGGCTCTCGATCCGAACTGCTGACTCCTCGCCGGAAGCTTCCCTCATGGCCTCCACCACCGCCACCGCCGCAACGTTTACATCGTGATCGGCGGCGAGGCTCAAGGACGGCGCCTGAACTCTCGATCGGCTGGCGGCTGCCCATGCAGCCAGGATCGCCGCCTCCGTTGCCGCTACGGCGGGCATCCTGCGGACAGCGATGGGGCCTTGGGGCAGGTCCAAGACATCCGCTCGGCCACGCACTACTCCTGTTGCCTCCGACCGCTACTGAGGCCATGCCTAGAGCTGTCATCGCGACCAACACCATTCCGTCGCGGCAGCTGATCTCCTCTGTTTCTCGGCCCGAATTGCTGGCGCCTTGCCAGAGGCTTCCCTCATGGCCTCCACCACCGCCGCCGCCGCAACATTTACATTCTGATCGGCGCCGAGGCTCGGGGACGAGGCCTGAGCTCCCGATCGGCTGGCGGCTACCCATGCAGCCAGGGCCGCCACCTCCGCTGCCGCTACAACGAACATCTTGCGGACGGTGGCGGGGCCTTAAGGCAATTTCGGGACGTCCACTCAACCATGCCCTGTCCCCGGTGCCTCCGCCACCACCGCCACCTCCATAGTTCCAACGAACATTTCGTGAGCGCCGGCAGGGCCTCAAAATTCGGCCGAGGCCTCCCCATGGCAGTATTCTCCACCCGTGGCTTCCGCCGCTGCCACCGCTGCAACAAGGGCGTTTTGGTTGGCGTCGAGGCCCGGAGGCTAGACTGCGGTTCCTACCTGGTCATCAGCTACAACAATCATTTTGCGGATGGCCTCGGGGCCTCAGAACAGGGTCAAGACATCCACACAGCCATACTCTACCCCCGTTGCCTCCGCCACCGCCGCCGTCGCTACCGCTACAGACATCTTGCGAATGCCGGCAGGACCTTGAAATTTGGCCCCCGCCGCCACCACTGCCACCACTGCCATTACGCCAAACATCTTATAAATGGCGACAAGCCCTGGGGATGAACCAGAGGCCACCACACGGCCATTTTCTGCCTTCATGGCCTCTTCCACCACCATCTCTTCAGCGATTATGTCTTGGTCGACAGCGAGGCCCGGAATTAAGGTCGCAGCTCCTGATCAATCATCAACTGCCACCCCGGAGGCCTTATAGAAAACGACAAGGCCTAGGGACGGAGCCAGGATCATCTCACGACCACTCTCCATCCTCTTGTCCTCTGCCGCCATCGCAGTCACGGCAGCTACTCATCGACCAGCGGCGAGACTCGAGACCCGGATCTTTATCACCACCTTGCTCACATACTGTCTGGAGATCTAGTCCTAAACTGTGGCCATTATTCTTCCCTCCTCCAACCCCTTTCAGGATCTTGGGACCATCATTTGACCCGCCTGATCCAGCACAAATATCTCACAATCATATCCCCCATATATTGTCATATTCTTCAACCGAACTACGGGCCTTGAGATATGTCCCCCTATCTCAAATCTGGCCCCCTTGTCTCTCCAAATCCCATCTCAAGGATGGATCCTGGGATCCAGAGAGATGGTGGAGTCGTCGGAAGCGTGGGAGGGAGGGTTACTTAAAAATTTTTAATAAAATTTTTTAACAAATTAGGGTTAACCATGTGGGTACTAGGGGACAACCCACCTGGTGCTCCGACCTGTTCACAGTTAGAGCGCTGCCGGAGTGGTCAGGATTCCGACATGGCTCAATTGAGGATGGGGGGTTATCCAGAAGAGGATGTCATCAAATCCATTAAAACGGTGAGCGGGAGAGGCAGATTTGGCGCTTATAAGGGGCCACATTCTGTTTCGGGAGCGCGTCTCCGCTCTTTATCTGCTGTGACGCGCTCCGACCCCATTATCACTTCCCGTTCTCCAGGTGGTCTGAGTAATCGGGCCCTGGGCCTTCGACTGATGTTATGTAACGCCAGGTCCGTCATGAACAAAGCCCCTCTCATTCATGACCTGATCTTAGAGGGGGGGGCGGACCTGGTGGGTATCACCGAAACCTGGCTGGGCCCAGAGGGAGGTGTCCCTCTGGTCGATATGTGCCCGGCCGGGTTTCGGGCTTTTCATCAGCCGAGGACCCAGGGAAGGTGTGGAGGTGTTGCGTTAGTTATCAAGGAAGATCTATGTCCGAGGGGGTCCACTGTTTCTCAGACGTCTGGATGTGAATCTCTTTTCGTGAAGTTTGGTTCCAAGGTTCAGAAGGGCTTGTTGATTGCTTACCTGGCTCCCTGCTATGCATCATCTGCCCTGCTTGAGCTTCTTGAGGTCATTGCCGGCATGGCGGTTGAGACCCCTAGGCTTATGGTCATGGGTGATTTCAACCTTCCCTCTGCCGGCGGTGCCTCGGGTCCTGCTCAGGAGTTCATGGCTTCCATGACAGCCATGGGCCTAACCCAATTAATCCGGGACCCTACTCACATTGGGGGTCATATCCTAGACTTAGTTTTTGTCTCTGATCAGTGGCAGAGTGATCTGGGTGTAGGGAATATAGTCATAGAACCCCTGTCATGGTCAGACCACTCACTCCTAAAGCTTGACTTCCGTTCCACACCTCTTGACCGCAGGGAGGTGGGACCATTAAAATGGTACCGCCCCAGGCGCCTGATGGACCCTGAAAGGTTCCTGATGGAGCTTGGGCCACTCCCCGAAACTCACACACACAACTGGGTTGAAGACTTGGTTGCCGCCTGGAATTTGGCGGCTGCTAAAGCACTTGACCGGGTTGTGCCCTTGCGGCCTCTGACCCGGCACCGCTCCCAAATAGCCCCTTGGTTCTCCGAGGAGCTGAGGGAGATGAAACGCCGGAAAAGACGCCTAGAGAGTAGTTGGAGATCCACCCACTCTGAATCCGACCGAACACTACTACGTGCTTATATTAAGACGTATTTAGTGGCGATAAGGATGGCGAGGAGAACTTACCTCTCCACCCTTATTGCATCCGCAGAAAACCGCCCAGCTGCCTTGTTTAAGGTGACTCGCTCCCTCTTAAAAGTGGAGTCGCAGGATGACCCTTTGCAAGGTCGAGCTGAGGAATTTTCCATATTTCTCGAGGATAAAATCGCTCAGATTTCGAACGATTTGGACTCCGACTGGTCCTCTCCGGATGAGAGGGCGGGATCAGATATCGGTGAGGTCAACTGGGTTGAGTTTGACTCTGTTACCAAAGAACACGTTGACAGAATACTGGGGGGACTGAATGCTACCACTTGTTTATTAGATCCGTGTCCCTCCTGGCTGGTTCTAGCCACTCGGGAGGTAACACGAGGCTGGTTCCAAGGCATAATTAACGCTTCCTTGAGAGAGGGGTTTCTACCCACTGCTTTGAAAGAAGCGGTGGTTCGTCCCCTCCTCAAGAAACCGTCCTTGGACCCAGCATTACTATCTAATTATCGTCCTGTCTCCAACCTTCGCTTTATAGCGAAGGTTATTGAGACCGTGGTGGCATGTCAGTTCCCGCAGTACCTGGATGAAACGAATTATCTTGACCCCCTCCAATCGGGCTTCAGGCCCGGGCACAGCACTGAGACGGCGCTGGTCACGTTGATAGATGATCTCTGGAGGGCACGGGACAGAGGCCATTCCTCTGTTCTGGTCCTTCTCGATCTATCTGCGGCTTTTGATACTGTCGACCACAGTATCCTATTGCATCGGTTGGAGGGGCTAGGGATTGGAGGCACTGTGCTTCAATGGTTCTCCTCCTTCCTCTCCGACCGTTCGCAATTTGTGTTGACGGGGGGACAGAGATCGACCCTGAGACCCCTACTCTGTGGGGTGCCTCAGGGGTCGGTGCTCTCTCCCCTGCTGTTCAACATTTATATGAAGCCGCTAGGTAAGATCATCCGTGGCTTTGGAGTGGAATTTCACCAGTACGCTGATGATACTCAGCTGTACATCTCCACTCCAGACCACCCCAACGAAGCCGTCGAAGTGATGACCCGGTGCTTGGAGGCCGTACGAAATTGGATGGGTCATAACAGACTCCGTCTCAACCCGACCAAAACCGAGTGGCTGTGGTTTCCTGCTCCCAGATTCAGTCAGCTTATTCCATCGCTGACCATAGGGGGAGAGACACTTTCCCCTGTGGAAAGGGCACGCAATTTGGGTGTCCTC
Source organism: Bungarus multicinctus (assembly GCA_023653725.1). NCBI lineage: Eukaryota > Metazoa > Chordata > Lepidosauria > Squamata > Elapidae > Bungarus > Bungarus multicinctus. The sequence goes on along the minus strand of CM042842.1, from coordinate 89,847,440 downwards.
CTGGATGTGCGGCTGTCTTTGGAAGACCATATTGCAGCCGCCACCAGGAGTGCTTTTTATCAGATTCGTCTGATCTACCAATTGCGACCCTTCCTGGATCTGGGCGCACTTCGCACAGTCACCTCTGCTCTCGTCATCTCCCGTTTGGACTACTGTAATGCTCTCTACATGGGGCTCCCCTTGAAGAGTCTCCGTAGGCTACAGTTAGTTCAGAATGCCGCCGCGCGGATGATCATGGGCGCCCCTCGGGACGCCCACATAACACCTCTTCTCCGCCGGCTACACTGGCTTCCTGTGGCCTTCCGGATTCGATTCAAGGTGGTACTAATAGTATTCAAAGTGCTCCATGGCTCGGGACCTGGATACTTACGGGATCGCCTTCTGCCACCAACAACCTCCCGCCGCCCAGTACGCTCCCACAGAGTCGCCTTGCTCGGGGTCCCACCACTAAATCACTGCCGACTAGCAGCCCCGAGACTACGTGCTTTCTCTGTGGGAGCCCCATCCCTCTGGAATTGTCTCCCCTCGGAGATACGGGCCATGTCGGACATCCTTACCTTCCGGCGCGAAGTCAAGACCTTGTTGTTCAGGCAGGCCGGACTAGCCAATTGAATCATTCGGGTTAAATTTTAAATTTTAGATAATTGTTCTTATCCAGTTTAGATTTTTATTTATTTCATTTTCGTTATTTGTACTGTTTTCGTTGTTGAATGTACACCGCCCCGAGTCCCTTTTTGGGAGAGGGAGTGGTATAGAAGCACGAACAAATAAATAAATAAATAAATAAATAGCTGAACATTGTTTGTAATGGGCTACCACTATCACCAATACAAAGTGAGGATGCACTATCATGTTTTATTCATTTTATTTGAATAGATTGCATAGTTATACTGGAAGTTCTTTATAGGCAGAAATGTTTAGCTTATGGTACATCCAGCAGTGTATCAGAAGAGTCCATTCATCTTGAAATATTTTATTTTCCTAATATTGACCCTGATTTCAGATATAATATAATTGTGCCTATATTGTTTTCCAATATTAATTTCCCAATGCATTTTTTGGTCACTTTTTTCTACTTGCTGTTCTTTTTCAGTCACTATATCTCATCTCTCATTTATACTCTCACTTATATATATTATCCTTGAATGAATGTCACAGTCTTCTCTCCTAAGTACTTCTAATCTATAAGAGTTTTTCATTTGCAATTGGTCATAGCCATTTCACAAATGAAAGTAAATATACATGTCCCGGGATAATGTTGCAAGATCCAATCTAAATTAGTCACCAGAAGAAAAAGTTTATTCTTTCAAGCTTTTGGGTTTATTTTGGAGTCCATCATCAGGGAAATTCTCTCTCCAGAATATGTGCACTGAGCTGTTCTATATGTTGTATTTATACACAACACATAGAACAACAATAGTGGAAACAATTGATGAAAACTAATCAAGGTGTGAAGCAACCTGGAATTAAGGAGAAATCTCAAACCGCTCTATATGTCAATTGTTCACACTAAAGAAAATACCACAGCTCCATTGGATTTGTAAACAAAAAACAGGGTTTAATATACTTTGTCTACAAGGACTATACGAAAATGGCTCAATCAATACATTTAAAGTCAGCTCTAAGTTGACGGAAACAGCAACTGGTATTTATAGTCAAATACATTTTGTTACCCATGGTTACCCATTATTACCCAGTCATATTAATCATAGTGAATTACGATAAAATAAGTATGTCCGTAATAAACATTTATGCTACGTCCATGGTTAGTCTGTTTTCTTGACGTGGATGATGTGATTTCACGATTCCTCTTGTATATTCCACCACCAATCTGCCATGTGTTGCGTGGTCGCGACATGCACCCCACCCTCTACCAGGATTTCATCTATAAAACAATACACAATACATTAACACTTGGATCTATTGTGCCTTAGGCTTATCGGGGTATTTGGCATAGAACTGTCTTATGAGCCTATTGGTGGACATATCTGAAGCCTTTACCCAGGTCGCTTCTGTTTCTGGATACCCCTTCCATCTGACCAGATACTGTAAATTATGTCTCTTAATATGGGAATCGAGTATTTTATCAATTTCAGCATGTGTGGAATTCTTATTTTCCACTTGATCCTCTATTATGATGTTTTATAGGCTTTAGTAAACTGGCATGAAAGACAGGGTGTATCGAGGTGGTAATTTTAGTTGCACAGTGACGGGGTTAACTACTTTTTCAATTCGAAAAGGTCCAATATACTTTGGCCCTAGTTTCTTACTATTTAGATTTAATTTTATATATTTTGTTGATAAGTACACATAGTCACCAACTTGGAATGCCTTATGTTCTTTTCGTTTCTTATTTGCCTGCAGCTTATATTCTTGTGTTGTTTTATACAGATTTTCTTTCACCTTGTCCCAGTTCTCTTGTATTTTCTGTGCCCATGTGTTAATGTTCACTGGAAGTGTGTTATCCCATTGCAAATCAGGCATAGGAACAAACTCTAACTCATTTACCATTTGAAATGGGCTATAACCTGTACTTTCATGTTTCATGTATAGCGTTATTATAGGCTATCTAAGAAAATGGCAACAGTCCAGCCCATTCTCATTGTTGGTAGGACATGTACGATTGTAAATATCTCTCAATCATAGCATTGGCTTGTTCAGATGCCCCGTTCGTGTTAGGATGTTATGCTGAGCTAAGACACTGTGAAGACCCTAAAAGACGTACAAATGATCGCCAGAACCAGGCAGTAAATTGGACACCCCGATCAGAAATTATTCTCCTGGGAGCACCATGTAACCTATATATATGTTTTATGAACAAGTTAGTCAATTTGGTTGCTGATGGTAAACCCTTTCATGGTATGAAATGGCCTTTCTTTGAAAAGAGGTCTATTACAGTCCAAAGGATATTATATCCTTCGCTACTAGGCAAGTCCATTATAAAATCCATAGCGATATCCTGCCATGGCCAGTTAGGTTCTGCTACAGTTTGTAATAGTCCTAATGGTTTTCCTGTTCTTAGTTTGGTAGTAACACAAACGTGACATTCTTTAACATTTTGTTTGATTTCTAATCTCATATGAGGCCACCAGAATTGCTGCCTGGCCAAATGTAAGGTTTTTAGAAATCCGAAGTATCCTGCTTGCCTAACATCATGACACTGTGCCAACACTTGTTTTCGACAAGTAACAGGAACATATATTCTATCATCCTTCCAGGCTAAACCATTCTTGTACACACACTCATCCTTCATGGTTTTTATCCAGGCATCCTTTTCAGTAGCCTCTTTTAAATCATTTCTTAATGATTCTTAAAAAGAATTTCCTTTCTTTTTAAAAGCTTAATTTGTTCGACTGACACTCCCGCATCAATGATATGTTGAATGGTTTCGTCCCTAGTTATATTGTATTGTGGTAGTTGGGACAGTGCATCTGCCATGAAGTTCTTACCTCCGGACCATATCGTAGATGGAAATTGAAATGCTTAAAAAATAAAGCCCACCTAACTTGCTTCGGGGATAATTTTCTTGGCTTCTGAAGAGCCTGCAGATTTTTATGATATGTCCACACCTCGAATTCACTCTTGATCCCTTCCAAGAGATGGCACCAGGTACTAAGTGCCCATTTCACTGAAAATGCCTCCTTTTCTCAGATAGCCCACCTTTGTTCTGTAGTCGTCAATTTGCATGAGGTATATGCACATGGTTGTAGTTGTTCATTGTTGTTATATTGCAGTAAAACAGCACCCACAGCAACCTTACTTGCATCAGCTTGTATTATAAACTTTTTTGTAGTATTAGGATGGATTTAAATAGGCTCTTGTGAAAATAAGGTTTTTAAGTTTTCAAATGCTTGCTGACATTTGGTGGACCAAACAATTGACTGATTAGGTCTTGGTTTTGGTAGTTGGTGTTTTGTTTTTAAAAGTTCTGTTAATGGTAATGCTATTTGTGCAAATTTGGGAATAAATTGCAAATCCTGGGTAAAAATTTGCAAATCCTAAAAAACTCTGTAACTGCTTTCTTGTTTTTGGGGCGTTCCACTCAACTACTGCCTTAACCTTGTTGGGATCCATTTCTAATCCTTTATTCGATATTCGATACCCTAAATAATCTTAAGACTTACAATGAAACTCGCACTTTGAAAGTTTCACATACAGTTTTATGTCCAGTAATTTTTTCAAAACAGTTCGTACTAATTCTATATGCTCTTCCATAGTCTGGCTATAAATCAGAATATCATCTAAGTAAACTAAAACACCTTGATATAAATATTCCTGCAATACTTCATTTATCAATTGCATAAACACTGCGGGTGCTCCTTGAAGTCCAAATGGCATAACATTAAACTGAAAGCTTCCAAGGGGGCAATTAAAAGTCGTTTTCCATTGATCACCCTCCCTAATCCGCACTTGATAGTAAGCTTCATGTAAATCTAATTTAGTGAAATAATATCTAGTGGCTAACGTGGCCAACAAATCACTGATTAACAGCAATGGGTATACATTGTTTACACAAATAGCATTAAGCCCACGGAAGTCCACACAAAGACACAGCCCGCAATCTTTTTTCCCCCGAAACAACACTGGAACAGCGATGTGTTATCTCCCTGGTTGAATAAAGCCTCGAATGAGATTTTTATCAATATATGTTCTCATCTCATCCATCTCCTTAGGAGTCATAGCATACATTCTCGGTTTTGGAAACATTGCGCCCAGAATTAAATCAATGGCACAATCTGTTGTTCTATGTGGTGGTAATGTGTCACATTCTTTCTTACTAAAGACCTCTGATAAGTCTTTATATACTTTAGGATAAGATAATGTTTTCACTTCACCGACAGTTGTTATAATCTCTCTACAATGTATATTACGAAGGGGTCTGGGACCAGCTACAATTCATAGCTTTCGAAACCCATCTTCCCACCATATTTTGGGCTTCCATTTATCCGACCACACTAACCCTAATATAAGCACTTCACGCATATTAGGTACAACAATGAACTGTAAAGATTCTCAATGACTTCCTATCTCCAATTTTATAGGGATCATCATTATCGTTGCAGGCTCCCCACCCAATAATGAACCATCCACCTGTTCAAAATGCATAGGGGTCGGCAAGTCCTGTACCAATAATTGCAATTCATCGACTACCTGTTGACTAATTAAACACCTAGTTCAACCAGTATCAATTAACGCTCCACACTGACCCCTTAATTTTGTTATGTAATTCTCCAATACTACTGGTATAACAAAAGGGTTTACAGGACTACTCACCTGGTCATCCTCCTCTGGAGTTTCCTCTCCACTATCATATAGCCCCGATACTACTCTGTGTGGTTGAGATTCCTGTGTTTTCCTCTGCCGATCACTCGACCCTATCTCGGACTCAGTCTTTTGTAAAACACATTGAGATTTTTCAGAAGTACTAAACCGTTTCCCTGTACCACGTGCTAGTCCACTACTTTGTATATTACTACTTGTGGGTCCTAGTACCCTAGCCATTTGTTTTTTATATTCAGTTTCCATTGATGGACACTCCAGTGCTCTATGTCCTATTCCTTGGCATCTGAAACACCACATAGATATTCGTCCTCTACTATTCGTTTTATCCACCTCCCCTATGACTCTTCTTGTTATTATTGGTCCTATCCTTTGCATTTTAGGGGCTTTGACTTTGGAAGTAAATTCTTGTAAACCTACATCCAATTCTACAATCGTCTTATACCATTCCATCAATTTCTGAGGGACTCCCCTATAAAGAGAAGCCTGTCTTAATGTTTTATCTAGACCAGATCTAAACTCCCTGATTAATAATCTTTCAGGCCATGTATGTAATCTGGGTGCTAACTTCTGGAAATCTTTGACATATTCTATAACAGGCCTGCCCGCCTGACATAATGACATCAAAGCCTCTTCATATTGATGTATTCTTGATCTGTCTTCAAATTGAGCTTTAAGTGCATCCAAAAATAAACCAATATAAATCAGTTCTTTCGCATGCACACCATGCAATTCAGCCACCCAATCGGAAGCATCACCCGTTAAAACTGCTGTGATGGCAACTATAATAGACCACTGTGAAGGGTAACAAGTGGCATATAATTCAAGATGCTTTACTACTTGGCTCAAAAAAAGCGCCAGTCTATCAGGATTTCCATCAAATGATATATTCAAGAGTAGTGGAGCCCAAACCATATGTTGGGGCCACTGTCCAGGGGAACCCCATGATAATACTGGGTGCCTATCCTCCATTTGCTCTTTTCTGGTATCTAATCTAGAACGTATTGGTTTGGAAGTCTTCCGCTGGGTGCTCGTCGCCCCCACTACATCTGTTAGAGACACATCTATTTCAGTAGTAAACTCTCTTTCTGAACCCCTACTCATATTCCTGCTATCCCTTGTGAATGAACTGAAAAGAGATGTGTTTTCTGTTTTAAGTCCCCTCTCTGGAGTTTCCCAACCACTCTGTGGAGTAAAGTCTCGGATACTGAATTCACCATACTTAAGATGAAGTAACTCTAATGTACTAGCGTTTAAGCTGCTATTGGAAGTGCTCCACTCATCCTCTTCAGTAATGCGACCCTCTTTCCATTTTTCAAACCTCCTGGGAGTCATTGGCATGAAAGCAGGAGGCTTCCCTTATGAGATCACTCCTCCGCAGTCTTCATGTGATTCCAGCCCAATCCTTCTTTCCAGGTCTTTGGCCGGACTACACGTTGAGACTCCTCCTCATGCCATGGATGTTCAGAAAATACAGCTTCAAAAGGGGAAATATTTTTGACATGGGGCTCCAAGGATTGCTCTGGAAAAACTGCTGCCGCATCAACTTCAGCCTCCACCCCCAACGCCGAAACATCCGCCATCTGCCCATCCACCTCAATACCTTCAGCCATGCTTCTGTAGCGATGAAAAAAGTAGGTGGGAGAGCTGACTTTCTCTCAAACCGCTCTATATGTCAATTGTTCAGACTAAAGAAAATACCACAGCTCAGTTAGATTTGTAAATGAAAAACAGGGTTTAATATCCTTCGTCTGCAAGGACTATACGAAAATGGCTCAATCAATACATTTAAAGTCAGCTCTAAGCTGACGGAAACAGCAACTGGTATTATAGTCAAATATGTTTCGTTACCCACGATTACCCATTATTACCCAGTTGTATTAATCATAGTGAATTATGATAAAATAAGTATGTCCGTAATAAACATTTGTGCTACGTCCATGGTTAGTCTGTTTTCTCGACGTTGATGATGTGATTTCACGATTCCTCTTGTATATTCCACCACCAATCTGCCATGTGTTACGTAGTCGCGACAAGAAACTTCCTAACAGTGAGGACAATTAACCAGTGGAACAGCTTGCCTTTAGAAGTTGTGGGTATTTCATCACTGGAGGTTTTTTGTTAAAAAAGGACTGGATAGCCACTTGTCTGAAATGGTATAGGGTTTCCTGCTTAAGTAGGTGGTTGGACCAGAAGACCTCCAAGATCCCTTCCAACTCTATACTGATTGATTGATATGGTTTCTCATTAGTACCCTTACATTTCAATGAACAAGGGACATACATTAAATTTTGCAGCTACTAGGATTGTTGACCGAGCAGAGACAAAAATAGCCAAAGAAATAATTGAAGGCTTGTCAGTCAATAGAAGTACTGATTTACCACCTGCCTGTCAGGTACTTAGGAGACATGGGCATAGTGACAGTTTTAATAACTTAATAGCCAGCTGTCAACACTCTAATTAACTACTTAAAACTATACACAACCTACAATCATATAAATACAATGCATAGAAAAACCCAATGCACATATTCTGGAGAAAGAGAAATTTTCTGATGATGGACTCCAGGACAGGCCCCAGAGCTTGGAAAAATAAACCTTTGGTCCTGATGAATGACTCAAACTGGATCCTATAACCATTTCAGTCGGTATTCTCTGGAATCTTAATATACCACAGCCATATAGGCTTTTTTTTTTCAGAACCTTGGAGATGAATAAATGACCTCATTTTAAAATGTTTTATTCAAGCCTTTTGCAATTGAACTTCTGTAGCTTTCTTCACTCCCCCTGGGCCTTTCTCTCAAACCTCAACTGGAGTCTTCTTGGAATAGGCTACGTATTTGTCTTTTGCTTCCTTGTACACCCATTATTATGTGGAATGCAGGAGCTCAGCTCAGCACCTCTGCTTTAGTGGCTCAAAGTGGGTTGAATTGTAGCCAGCGGCAGGGGGAATAAATGTAGTGTAAGATGTCTTTTTTTCCATAGCAAACTGCAAATTGCCTCCATAGCATGGTCCACAAAAGATTCCTGTGGAGTGAATTTATCTCCCATTGTTGTCCCAAAGAGGAAAGTGGATAAGACCAGGCATTTTATTTCTAAAAGTCACATTCAATCTTGTTCAGCTTGGAGTCCACAGTACTTTAAAGGACTTTCCATGGGGAAAAGAACAAAAACGCAGGGCTAAGAATGCAGCTAAGATAAAGAGATTTCTTTCTGAACAGCAGTACATGACCACGTAAGCATTTCAATTTCTAAGCTTCTTTTTTTGAATAATATAGTGTGCAATGTGAGTTTGTGTCTCATAATGACCCATGAGAGGAAAGCTTAGTAGGGAAAGAAGGGAAGTAGAATAGAAAAGGGGGAAAAGCCTTAATGGTCTTGACATTTTGTGTTAAAGTGATAAAATAGACCCAATGCTTATGTCTGCACTTTAATCCCAATTACTATATCACCATTTATATGGGGCAGTCACATATGGCTATGCCGTTATGTCATTCAGTATGTTCTGCAGTGACTAAGATTGTAAATTATCAATCCAAAGTATCACTTCATAAAAACTAAAAATAAAGTGGGAAAGCAACAAGTGACTGAGCTTAGTAGCAATATCTGGTTACTATTTAAATTATTAAATATTTCAGTAATGAATTATTGAATATTTCCTGCAGGAAAGACCAATAACCTAGGCTAGAAGGAAAAGTAAACAAATGCACAACAAGGCAACAACTTCCCTAACGATGTCTTGAAAACTGATTTGTGTTGACCAACACATGAAGTTTCAGTAGTCAATTTGGATTAGAAGGACACTTGATTTTACTGTAAGAAAAAATCAGCACATTGCAGAGATTGAAAAATGATATAACAATGACAAAAGGATCCATTTGTCTGTATTTTTTTCAGAAATAAAATATCCTGAATGTAGGCTAGAACCTTTGCTTTTAACATATCATACAATATCTTATTTTTTGTGCAAAACTTATTATGAAGTACCTGACCATCATTGAAAAAGTTGCCAGTTTAGAAGATACCATTCTTAAACATCTGTAACTTTCTTCAATCAGTTCATTGCTTATTTTTTAATCCTTCAAATGTAAGTGAAAATGTCATATTAAGTGAAGATTGAAAAGCCACCAATGTCATTTGGATTAGCACTATCTGTCAACTTTCTGGGATCAATCCTATGATAAAATGCTCAATTTCAGTAGGGTATCAGTCCACTCTAGACTTCAGAAATATGCAGTATAAGATGGTGGCCATAGGACAGTGATCAAGAAAACAACATCTAAACCAATTTTCTGTATGTAATTTTTTTCACTATATATACACTTTTATATAAATATTTATTTTAAAAATGAGAAATATTGCAGGTTTACTAAATAACATTCAAGTGTATCCCAAAATGAAAAATGTTCTGGATGTACTCTTGAGAACAAGTACTACAGGTCATAAACAAGGTGATTTTTAATGCAAGCACAACACATTAAACTTTGTTACCTATGAGAAATAATTATAAATTGCATCATGTCAGGAACATAATTATGATTTCTGCATTAATAAATGAAGAAGTAAAACAACAAATAATGATGAAAATACTTTCACGTCATGCAAACAGATGGAGCTCATATATCTGAAGAACCAGTAGTGAAAATAATAAAGTAGGAATTCCAATCCATAATTGTAAAAAAAATCACATAAAACAATGCACTTCCTAATATTATGGGTCTCCAGTTTTTCACAAGAAAGAAGTACCTTTAAATTATTCAGCAATTTTTTTTCCTAATGTTATATTAGTAAATAGATTGTCACATTGTGTTTTTTTTTTTTCATTGTCTTATCTCGGCCTGCTTGCTAATTGCTTTGAGGTTGCTGCTGTTTAAGCTTTCTTCATCTTTAAGTTAAAAAAAAATGCATACCATGCTTTAAATAGCATATATTTTAGCATCTGAATTGACAGAACATAAGTTAACAATTAATGTGAGCACAAGTGATTTTTGGAATGTCATGAATTCATAAGGCTGGCTCAAAAACAATTACATACAGTAAAAAGTGTCTCATGTCTATTCAGAACAGCAACTATCTTATACAACATTGGTTATTGGTATTATATATTCTGCTTGGTCAGCCAAGCAGAAGTACATAAAATTGCTTGTTTTGATTATATGTCAAAAATCCTTAGAAGTCAAAATGGTAGACTTTCTTGGTCTCCTTTCTCTTGTTTGTTTACTGAATTTATATCCCACCCCAGCCATAATGGGAATTCACAAAAATGACAGTAACATACAGTAATGTTACAAGATAAAAATGCAATAATCAACCCCAAAACAACTGATGTCAATCCCGAAAACTCTCCAGAAAAGCTGTTTTCAGGTGGTGCCAGAAGGCAAATAAGATTGAAACCAATCAAACTTCCACTAGAGGACATTCTATACTGACAGCCTCAGTAGTACAACATCTCCATGCTTTGACCTCCCCACAATAGGGGTGATCCAGCTGCTTCTCCAAGCATGATCAAAGAGTAGATTGACTCTCTTGGAGAGATGTGGACTACAAGTAATCTGGGATGAATTCATAAAGGGTTTTATAAATTTAACAGATTAACAGAGTTGGAAGGAACCTAGTAGGTTATCTAGTCCAACCCACTGCCCAATCAGGAGACCCTACACCATTTCTGACAGATGGCAGTCCAGTCTCTTCTTGAAAGCTTCCATTGATGAAGCTCCCACAAATTCCAAAGGCAAGCTGTTACATTGATTGATTGTTGTCACTGTCAGAATTTTTTCCTTATTTCCAGGTTGAATCTCTTCTTGTTCAGTTTCCATCCATTATTTCTTGTCTGGCCTTCAGGTGCTTTGGAAAATAGGTTGACCCCCACATCTCTGTGGCAGCTCTTTAAGTTAAAAACAGCACATTAAACTGCATTTAGAAACAGATAGGAAGCCAATGCAGGACCTGCAGAATAGGTATTACATAGGCATATTGGCAAAAAACCATGAGCCCTTGGAAGTTTGTATTTTATATGAATGGAAATTTCTGGCTGTCTTTAAAGACAGCCCCTTATAGAATATGCTGCAGTAGTTTAGGTGAATGATGATGAGAGCATGTACAAATCTTTCTACCCCAAATAAAGTTCAAACTGGCACACCAGCCAAAGCTGGGCAAAAGTTTTTTTCTAGCCACGACTTCCACTTGCTAATCTTGTAGGAACTGTAAGTCAAAGAGGATCCTAACTTGCAAAGCTGTTCCTTCAAGCCAACCTTCTCCAGAGACAACAATGTAATAAGTTTAGTTAATACCCAAACCAATCTAGATATTCCAAATCCTGTTGGACATTAACTAAACTCGCTCCCACGATCTTCATTCTAAATCACCCATCTCTATCTTTAAACAGCAACAACCACATACCTTAATTGTTTCTCTTTGAATATCTTGTAGTGGGTTTGTGAAAGCAGGTGTAATTATAAAAATATAAGGTGGATACATTCCCAAAATTCCTGATGAAATTGGGGAGGACTTTCAAAACTATAGATTCTATGCAACGGACTAATGATGTTTTCTTTGCTATGGTAGTATAATTGTACTGAAAAGCAAAATTAGTAAATTATCTGTGATCTCTGGGTGGACTTTGTATTTCATCTGGCAGGGGATTGCTCATGTTTAGCTTTTTTGTTCATATAAACAAGGTTTCCCAGCTTGGAGAGCAAAAAAGCCTAATGTTCTCTAAAATGTTGGGCTGTGAGTGATTCTTCTTCCTGCAAATGTTTTCTTAACTGTTCAAAGTTATCAATTAGAACCTTGAAGTTTGATTAACCTAACAATACCTCTTTAAGTAATGAAAGTTTCTCATACAGAAGCCTAATGTTTTATCTTTCTCTTCCCAAAGACAGGTTGTAAAATAATTTTAATTTGTAAAGATTCCAGATGAATTTTATCAGAAAAAATAAATATATAAAGCAATATTGCTAGGAGAACCGATGCTCCAAAATAATAATTGGCTACATTTTATTGGATGTGTTTGTGCAGAAGCTGGACAGATGTTTATCACAGATGTTTCAATTTGAATAACAGCATGAAGTAGGAAATTAGATCCCACATCCTAAATGGTTCTTCCAACTCCATAATTTTGTGATACCTGATTGAAGTGAAGCCTTTGTATATCTGTCTATAATTTTCTAAGCTTTCAACTTTATGATTTTACATACTAGAATGCCATTTTATATAATATAACAATTTCAAATATCAACTTGTCTCAAGATTTTAAGTTTAAGCATACTATGCTGTCTTCATATAACAAAGTCCACAAAGAGGGTAAGTAATTAATGTATATTGACATATTAAAAAAAACAAAATAAATAATGCAATATCAGAAATATCTTTCAAATACTGCATTTTTATTTGTTTCAGTAAAATTTCATAAGCAATAGAGAACATAAATCAAACACTGTATGATACAGATCTCATCTGCTATCTATTTTGAAAAAGACCCATCAGTTCAACAGGAACTTATCTATTTCACTAATTATACTATATGGTTCTCTTGTTCCCAGACATTATCAGTGAATACATTATAACAAGGAAGAGTTAGAATTCAATAAGTTAACTTAACAAAGGCAATAAGATAATCATTAGACTGATAGAACTTTGCTGTTAGTGGGAAGTAAACTACATTACTTAATTTGTAATTTAAAAAACTTGCTATCAAAGCCAGAAAGTCACATGTTACAAATAACAAGACATAAAAAAACAAAGAAAAGAAAGATCAAGACTGCTAAGCACTTAGCAGTTAACAGCAGCACTTAGATAGAAATGCAGTTAATATGACACTACCACATCAATATTTTGAAATAGGTGCTTTACTCAAATGAGTGATAAGTGGACAAAGATCTCTAATGTTCAGTGCCACCATTGAATTCTACAAAGGATTATTTTGGGAGATCATATTAAATAAGGGAGAAAGGAATGGAGACAACGTTCTGATTTATGTTCAGGACTCTGAATAATATTTCCTAAAACTGGTGGATTTGATATATTTCTACTGTTTGCTGTAATTGCTGTGCCATTTGAGTTAATTTTACTGTTACCACAAGCACCAATTATCAAACAACCTAGTCATATTCCCATGGAACTTAGGTTTTCAGTAGTAATTCAAGTAATTTCAGTAGTAATTTAATTCAAACTTTAAATCATTCATTTTTAAATGTCCCAAACAAACCTTCAACTCTTTTCCTATTCTTTTTGCTTCACATATATTTGACTTAACACTATTTGCTTTGGCTTTTCATACTTCAAGTAGTTTACAGGTCTATTGAGGTTAGGTGACATTTTGGGTAGATTGAAATGAAATGTCTATGGTCAAAAATAGAAAATAATTGAAAAATAACTGAACAAACCTTGTAGTTTTCAATCCTCAGCCTGTTTCAACCCAATCCTGTTTGGGTTGACACAAGCCCTCTTGGATAAGGGACCTATTCAAACCTCTGTAGGGACATACAGAATTATGCTTAGCACCAGTGAGACAGTTTCCATTCATTTGCAGTTGAATACTGACCTTTTTGTAGTCCAGAGAGAATGCATAGGATGGAGCCTTGCCTAGCTATCTAGGAATGATTTGGATCTGTTGGGCCTGAGAAATTGGGCAGTGTCTTAGGACTGTGAGCTGAGCCACCTGCTTTTTAGATTTAGTTGTGAAAGAAAAACCTTATTCATTGCCAACATTGAATTCTAGCAATATAAATATAGACTCTATGCTGCCATGATAATGGAATAATCAAATATGAAAAATAGAGAAGAACAATCCAGTCAGTTTGGAAACTTCCATATGTTGGAACAAACCATAAATTATTGGTGTCAAATATATGGATTAAATTTAAAACATTAAAGAGAGCAGATATACTAGCAAAAGTTGACCTGGATGACATGCAGATAGAAAACAAGATTCATGGAAGGAATAAATTCAGTATGCTTAACTTATGTGGAAAAGAATCTGAGGAGAAAAATAGCAATGTATTCCTCAAATTTCAGAGAAGAAACTACAGTTCAGAAAATGTATCACAATGGCTAGAGAAAGCAGATAATAAAAGCTCTAGTAAACTAAAAGGATTTATGATAAGTAAACTCAAACTTCCAATACCAGATATAAAAGTACAAGGTAAATAATGTTAATTGAAAATATGAATATTTAAATGAAATTATATGGAAACTGAGAATGATAAAAGGAACAAGACAATTGTTTAAGATTAATCAAATTTACATCTGAGGTAGCACTACTTAAAATCACAGATGAGATCTAATAGAGGTAAAGGAGGTTAATGGAAGAGTATTCTGAAACACTGGAAATAAGATTATAGAATGTAAGAAACATTTGAAGATAAAGAACATATACAGGAATGACTGTGGGAAAAAGTAAGATATGATAGACAAGAAACTAGCTGTCAAATCCAATAAGCAACAGGTGCAAAGTACCTTCTGAACTAATGATGTAAGAGAAGAAGCAGTTAAAATATGAACATTCTACGTCAACAAAAATAAAAAATAAAAGTGTGCAGCTTAAAGTTTGAAAAAGATAAATATGTCTACATTGAATAAATTGGCTTATGACATCTATGTCTTATATACAATATCTGTACTGAATAAAGGGTTGAAAGAGAAATCACCAAACTATTGTACTAATCACAATTATATATATGACTTTACAGAGAAGAATAGAGCCATACATGGAAATCCCAAGTGAATGAACAAAGAAAATATTAAACAGTTAAAATAATAGATAATTGGGAGAATGAGAAAATATAAGAAAGAGTTTACCTTTGCTTTATTGATCAGAGCATATGGATCATGTAGAATGTGGAACATATAAAGCTAATTATTGTTTCTTCTCTTTGCAATTAACAAGCAGCTACTTCAACGTTGGGTTTAGAGAAAGGAAGCTCAGATTAGGGAAAGAAGTGAGGCAAGGATGTATATTCTCTGAATCTGTTTAATTTGCATAACAAATACAAATAGGGCCAGACTGGAAGAGATGACAAGTGAAATCAAAACTGGAGTTGAAATGCTATATAAACAGTATATAACATCACTTTAGACAAGATGGGTGGCACACAAATCTAATAAATAAAATAAGAAAATTAGCAAACAGTAATTTAAGGCAGCTCACTTTGAAAGTAGAAACAAATTAAAAATGTGGGATAATGTTAAATGTTAAAGAGACAAAGGCAATGTCAACAAAGGTACTTAGTGAATTTACAATTAACAAGATAATGAAGATGAAAGTTTTATTCTCCTGAGCTCAGGTGTAGACAAATATGGACTGCTTGTTAAAGAGGAAATAAATTATAGAAAAGAGAACAATGGCAAATTTAGAGAAGATCACTAAAGTCAAGGATGAAAGGCATGCATTGTTTGGATCCAAAGTTGGAACAGTGCTTCAAAGAACTACCTTTATTGGGTTTGCACAATAGCTACTTATTTGTAGAAAAATACACCTTTGAGTTAAGGAAGTTAAGGAAGTACAAAGTTTCTGGTTTGAGTTTAATTTTCTGTTCTGTTAGCTCCTCTAACCAGATTAGATTTTAAGCCAATATCTCCATGCTTGAGGACACGTCCACCATATGTGAAAATACGTTCCCTGGCTATGGTTACATCTCCAGCATTTTGTTATCATATTTGGGAACATTTTAGCTATTCTCACTGGGGGAAGGGTGCACCTGTTCTTCTATTATAGAAATTTTCTGTATGACAAAGAAACAAACAAACAAACATTAAGGCAATATTTTTTATGGTAATACATAGCTATAAGTTTCCTTACCATTGTGTGCCCCATAGAATGTCAGCAATGTGGATGCATGAATAGCAACTATCTCTATATTCAAGAATAGGAAGCTATTTCTGATGTGCCCTTTGAGAACAGCTACTCATCATTTTCTTGGCTTTCTACAGACTCTAATCTCTGTTTCTAGTAAATATAAGCTCAAGGTAAAAAACAAAATGATATGAATGCACACTCCAAATTTGAACTTAGTTCTTTGTATGGATGTAATTGAATTTACTTAAATAGCATAAGTAAATACAGCATGGAGTGTACCTAGAATATTGCAATATTACAGAAGAAAAAAATGGGGAACTCAGGTATTTGTCTCAAATTTATGGAACCACATGATAGAATAGACTTGTTGCAATTTGAAAGCAAATGAAGAAACAGTGCTTTTTAACCTCAGTGAATCAAATCTAAATCTAAATCAACCTAAATCAAAATTGTAGTAGTATCCAATTAAGTTCAAAGAAATGTTGTACCCATTTTTTAAAAAAACTTCACATTTGGGTTAAATGTTTCTATTGTTATTTTACTCACATTATTTAAATACCCAGTAAATGTGTGATAATAATTATTTAGCTAAAGATCTGCTACCAAATATTTGACTAACGTGTTTTAGATCTTTGTTTGTATGTGACACAAACAAAGTGCCATATCCAGAATATTTATTTTATTTAAAAACATTTTTTAGCAGTGATGCCGCTGGAAAGAACTTTTCAAAACAAAAACAAAACCCACGGTAAAAAATAATGAATTATGTTTGTACACATTTGAGCTAAATCTTCTGTGATGACACTGCAAAAGGTACTGTGGTATAAAATGAACGGACTAAAAGCCTTCAATGTTTTTTCATGATACATTCTTAAGAGATAGTGGGAAAAGCATGTACCTGGCCAAATTTTATCTGGCCAAGACATTAATGAAAAAGAAAAATACCAGAGCAGATAATAATGAGGTCATTCTTCTTCAGAAAGGTAGCTGCAGTGGTGGATTCATTTTTTTTTTACTACCGGTTCTGTGAGCATGGCTTAGTGGGTGTGGCAGGGGAAGGATATTATAAAATCTCCAGTCAGAGGTGGTTTTTGCCAGTTCTCTGACTTAATCAAAATTTCCGCTACTGGTTCTCCAGAACTGGTCAGAACCTGCTGAATATCACCTCTGGGTAGCTGGCTATGGTGGAAGTGTGATTATCAATGATTTTTCAACTTTCATTAATGGCAGAAAAATACCTTAATTAATGGTAATTAATACTCTTCCATTGGTTCTGATGGACTGAAATAAACTCAGTCTAGGGAAATCAGATTTCAAAGAGTTTACATCAATCTCAACAAACTTGCTGGCAAAATCTGTATATTATTGATTTACTTAATATACTAGAGAAAGTAAAAAATAAGGATATACTAACCAGACACCAGAACCCTTTCTGTTTAGGAAGTCTGTTTGAAAACATCACTAGGCAAATATAATAGCATTAATCCACTTTGACATTCATGGCACTGAGAAGTGCATAATAATCTACCATTCCTTTATGAGTGGTCACAGGTGAAAACTAGCTCAGCCATTTCCTGGTTCCATACAAAGAATTCTCTTTAGTTGCAACTCTGAAAGTTGGCTCAAAGACAGAAATACAGTGTGCATTGCCAACTGCATATGCAATTCCTCTTTTAGCTTGGGATTTATGCTGAACACCTGCTTCTCTACCCAACTGGCCACTTGAAGAACATTGTCACACATGTAGAACAGTATCAATTGTTCTAAAAAGCAGGGGCATGATGCTGTCTTGTTTAGAAATATCAGGTTTCATCCAGGATTTCTCCCTCGAAGGAGCAGGAAAAAAAATCAAAAGTATCCTATCAACTTTAAAACTGAAACAATAAAGTAATGTAGTATCAGCAAATTAAAAGACCTTTTAACCAAGAAAATCAGTAAAAATAGAAATGTTTCTGATACAATATTGCTGAATGTGGAATGGCAGAGAATTATCAAATAACATTGACAAGGACATTCCAAAATCTTACCCTATCCTATCCTATTCCATTCAATTCCAGAGAGACACAGAACCAAAAGAACTGGTGGGTTGGGTTGCTGAATGGTCTCCTGCAACATACAGATACACTCCACTCCACCATATAAAATCCTACTTGCATTCCAAATGCTAGGTTTTATACCCTCTGGTAATCCTTCTGCAGAAATAAGGAGAATGTAAACAGAATAAAAACTGTATAGACATAAAACATTATTACTAATACAATGTGGCCTCAGAATTAATAAGGGCATAAAAGAAAAAAGGAAATAAAGAGAAGACATTGTAAGCAAACAAAACAAACAAAAAAGCTAGAAAATTATGTCGCAATCAAAATAACTCCATCCAAATTGACCTTACTGCTGATTTATTTTTTGTTCTTTTTTGCAAATGATTTGAATGTTGAAACACATATCATCAAGTTAGATCAATCAAATGAAAATTGCTTCTTCCAATAGATAATTAAATCTTTTAAGCAACTCCCCTTTCCATGCCCCAAATATCCACAATTCTTGATAGATTCTAAATAGTAGAGACAGTGCTAGGAGTGTCCAGAGGTGAGGTAAAAAGAGACAAGAAAATGGTCAAGATGGTGTGTTGCATACAATAAGTAGGTGGCACTTTGGTCACACTGTCTCATTTTCCATTTTGACTTGTTTCAGTACACCCTGCAGATACCTCTGGATCATGCCAAGAAAATCAAACATGTGAAAGATTAGTTGCCAGCCAGAGATACTCAGAGCACAATTATGTCAACTGCCAACAACTGCTCCATTTCAAGGCCTTATGGCACAGGACAGATATAGCCCTATGAAAAATAGGGGAAAAAAGCAGTAGGTTAAACTGTCATTCATCTGTTAGAAAATTACATTTTCATGCCAACCATGACATTCAGTGATACAGTGGGATTTCAATTCTGTTTGCAATCTAGATTCTTATCTAGCCACAATCTGTCAACTATCTAAGGGATGTTTTGCTAAAATTGGGCTTATCGGTTTAGTTAAACTAAGTAAAATTGGAATTAGAGATTAATACCCCAATCCTAATCTCACTGTCTTCATTTTTATCAAACAACAATCATGATCGTAGTGTCTGCCGTACTGATTTCTTCTGTAAAAAATAAATTGGCAAGTCTGAAATATGTAAGATTAATATTTCAACTTCTGAGTTGTATGATCAATAATAATAAAAATGTTATGATGAATTTGTATTAAATATGATTCAATGTTTAATAAGATTAAGACAACAAAGCTTCATTAATTAAAAGTTTCATTAATTTCAGCTTCCACAAAGAAGCGTTACTAGCCTGAAAGCCAGTTAACTCCTCCAAAAAATCCTACATTTTTTAGAACTTCAGGAGCAGCTGTGAACCGAAAAATTGTCATTATATAATGTCCGTTCACTATTACTACATCTTCTTGGTTTCTAGTTGTACAAATGGAACATTTTGCAATATAATAGTAACATTTTTTTATTCCTAGCATTTTCTTGCAATTGCAGAGTCCATTTTTTTTTGTATCAACCACGTGTTGATCCATTGATTGGGGTAGGGATTCACTGGCCAGCTTTTGGCCAAGCTTGAAGGAGAGTGAATGGCCAAGTCAGCCAGCTGACTTTCATGCCAAATGGCATTAGAACTCATAGCCTCCTGATTTCTAGTCTGATCCCTTGACTACTAGATCATGCTGGCTCTTATGACACTGTTTTCAAGTAACACTGCTTGTTACTTGGAAATAGAGCAAGGGTCTTCAAACTTGGCAAGTTTAAGACTTGTGGACTTCAACTCCCAGAATTCCTGAGCTACTGGAGAAGGAATTTGGGGAGTTGAAGTCCACAAGTCTTAAAGCTGTCAAGTTTGATGACATCTGAAATAGAAGAAGGTGCAAATGAAAATAGTGTATCATCATCAGGACCTAATGATGTTACATATTTGGGTAATGAAATGTTTCCAAGTAAACAACCAACCTCAGAGAACAAGAACTCCACTTCAGTTCAACTCTGAAATATAATAATTAAATCATAATTATACAAATGATGAAGAGGTATTAGTGATGTTAGTATTATTTGGACCAGACGTCTATGCAGTAAAGTTGATTGCAAAGGCAAAATACTCTTCATTTAGTTGACCTCATTGACTTCAATGAGTTATATTACTTCAAGGGACATAATATGTGCTACTCTTATAAAAATCCATCTCGAGTAAAGCTAAATAGTATAGCTACTCTGCTGGTTAGAAGAGTGCTTTTCAAAGCTTTTCACAGCATTTTACAGAAACACTTTGGACAAAAATGCCTTTTTGAGGATCTAATAAAATGTTCTAATAAAAATGACTTGTTTGGACCTAACAATGCAGAGATGATTTTTGAAACCTTTCTATTGCCAAGCACCCAAGATACTGTATGTCTGCAAATATTATCTTATATCATTCTACTATGAGACAGCTTGGGATTGGAAATGTTCTGGTTGCTAATTCAAAACTGACCAGATGGAGCAATAAGTAGAGTGGGTGGATTAGAAATGCATGGGACACATCATTTATGTTTGGGGATAAAAATTATTGTACCAGCTGTTATTAATAATGAGGTATTTTGCAGTGCATATGGCACTTTTCTTACTTCTGTGACATCTGCCAGATAGTACATGTGTTGGTCAACAAAACATTATTGAAGGAGTCATTTATTATTTATACAAAATCCTAATTAACATTATACCCAGATTTAATCTATAAAATGTATTTCTTAGTAAATCAATCAGAATCAAATTGCAGAATATCACTTTTGAAACAATTCAGATAAAAAGAGAATTAAAGCAAGCGAGATATTCTGCCAACTTTACATTGCAAGAAAACAGGCAAAAACCTTTCTGACTTTTTCAATCATCTTTATATTCAAAAATCCCAAGCTAGTCAATAGTTTTGGCAGAAAGTAGGTGGGTAGAGATGATGACAATGACAAGAACACATATGCAAGGTTACATTCATGTTAATTAATGCAAAGTTACATTCATGTTAATTAATTAGGAATATTCTTTACAAAGTAAAGATCCCCTCAATTTGAGCTTGACTTTTGGTGGCTACATGGACACATCCTTGTAATTTCTTGGCAACAATGTGTAAATAGTTTTACATTCCCTCCTTCCATAATGATGAAGCAATGGAGAATTATTGCAGCAGTCTACTGAAATGATTTATTGGTTTGGACAGCTAATTCGCTATTTAATTATATATGCACAATGTGTGATGAGATATACATTTCCCACTATTTATCTTTATCCTTTCTTTGTTCAGCTTAAGAAGAAGGGAGAGTGGGATCTCTGGGTGTTTTTGCATGTCCCAACTGAGAACCCTAACTGCCTTTTAAAACGGCTTCTTAGATTGTATGTTGCATGTAATTTGGTTTCTGAGCTGATTGGGACTTTAATCAGAATTTTTTTGTTTTTGTATATTGGCTAGATATAATTATATTTATTAATATCACTCAATTATGATTGAGTGAACCCGGGTGGCCTTCCGGGTTCACTTTAAAGTATTGGTTTTGGTCTTTAAAGCGCTCCATGGCATCGGACCAGGATACTTACAAGACCGCATTCTGCCAGTAGTCTCCCACCGACCGGTGCGCTTCCACAGAGAGGGTCTCCTCCGGGTCCCGACGCCTTCTATGTGCTGCCTGGTGACCCCGAGGAATAGGGCCTTCTCTGTGGGGGCACCCGCCCTTTGGAACGGGCTGCCTCCGGGGCTACGAACAACCACTGACCTGAGGAGGTTCAGACGTGACCTGAAGACCTGGCTCTTTGAGCAGGCCGGCCTGAGCTGAGTCAAATGGGATTTTAAATAAGGGATTTTAGATTAGTTTGGTTGGGGTATGAAAGTTTTAATTTATTTTAATCGGGGATTTTAGATTTTTATTTGGGCAGCCCATAATTTAATTCTTTTTTAATCGTATTTATATCTGTGTTTTGTATGCATTTTAGTTGGCTGTTCACCGCCCTGAGTCCTTCGGGAGAAGGGCGGTATATAAAATTATGAAATAAAAATAAAATAAAAATAAAAAAATTATAAGAGGGTTTTTTTGTTTAACATATATTGAATGATGTAACGCCTAAGGTAAAGTTTCAGTTTTTTGTATTTTTCAAAACTTGTATTGCAGACCCTACTCTGATCATCATTCCAAAAAACCAATCTCTCATTCTTTCCTTGTTTCATGATATAGTTATCTTAAAGGTTTGAGAAATATAGCTAGGTGGCAAAGGATTTTTAAAAATAAATTGAAGGTAACACAGCCTGAAGATTTGTAACTATTTCAAGAAACCCATATAGGAGAATTAAATATGTTCAATGGAACTATAAAATCAAATACTATTCCATGTGATTTAGGAACTCAGAATTTAAATTCTTGATTGCAATGATTGATATAAATTGTGTAATTAACCCTAAAGAAATGTAGTGACATCTAAAATCTTGGATTCTTCATTTTTTCAATGTTTTTCTTTTTTCTTTTCCAAAATGGAGTTTTGCTTAGATTTATCTATCTAGGTATTTTCTAATATTTTCTAATAATATCTAATATTTTCTACAATTGAGTTGTAGTTTACATGTAACTTTGTTATTACATGTTATCAAATGCAACGTCTTTATCAAATTTAATTTTTAAAAGTGGGAAAAAAGAAATGATTTCTTCAATAGATATCCCTTCTTCTCTTTAATTTCTCCAAAGGACTGTAAATTGATGCTATAGAACAGGGCTATAAAACTCTTAGCCCACAGGCCAGATGCGTCACACACTGGCCACTCCACGCCCAGTTTAACGAAGGGGGGAAAAAATCCTGATACATGACACCGCCGTGACAATGCGAGTTTGACACCCCTGCTATAGCATATTCAGCATGGATGGCTCTATCTTCCCCTTCCAGAAGTTTAAATCTCTATGTTCTCTGGTTAGTATATAAATCTTTCAAATAGATGAGTGAGAAAGACCAAGTCCTAAAGTTTTTAAGAACTGTTATACACAATACTGATTTAGTTGGACAAAAGTCTAATACAATCTTTAATGAAAAGATTCCAGTTTCAGATAATTCTTCAATCTCTATGAAATTCTCAATAACCCAAATCATGGTTGTCCACAAGGTACTTTTTCAAGAGTCAGATGGACTTTCTTGCTTTTTGTTTGTTTGTTTGTTTGAAGATATTTCATTTCATTTCTATCCGAGAAGCTTCTTCAGCTCTGATTGGATGGTGGGGAATAGAAGGGTTTATATTCCTTGCAGACGGCTGGTCATTTGCATTCTTTTAGAGAGTCATTGACATCACTTGGAGATTTATCTCTGTGCTCAGTCATCTTGAAAAGAAAGAAGTATGTGGGGTAAATCAGGGACAGAGGATATATTTTAATTTTTAATTCTTTAATAATTGTTCTTAATTTTTTATTCCTGTAGTCACTGAAAATTTGAGTGTTCTTAAACTGTGAATTATAAAGAAACAAACTTCAGCAGAAATATATATAACATTTAACCAGAATTCCTGATTACTATATAGCTAGTCTAAAGAATACTAATGTGGAATGAGCTATATGAATGTAGAATGTAGGCATATAAACTGCTTTGTATGGTACAACTTTCTCTCTTAAACAAAATTACACATGAATAGTTATTTTACTCATGAAATGGGCACATGTTTCATTTGTCATTGATATGTGTGTGTGTGTGTGTTTGTGTGTGTGTGTGTATTCTTGGCTTACTTTCATTTCCAGATGTATCATGTTTTCACAGCAAGGACTCTTGAGTATCCAATTCTTTAAACAGCCACTGGGAATTCTCTGCATCACACAAAGAAGCTCACCAATATTACCCCACTGTTTGGATATTCCACTAAATGTGCTATTTTATTTTCTTTGTCATTTCTATTAGCCTGTGTCTAGTTCCTTGTCAAGCAAAACATAGAACTGTTTTATTTCATTACTTGGGGTATAATTAGTCCTAAAGATGATCATATTCTAGAAGATGATTGCAAGCTGCAGCTTCTATCATAGTCCTGTAATGGAGAGAGATGGATCCTCATTTAAGCATTCGTCTGAAGTTTAACTGGTGGGTTAACGCAAAGTAATATCTATAGCTAGGTCTTGTAAGGAAGCCAATTCAGAAATCTAACTGCAGATATAATGAAGAGATAGCAAATTATTAAAAATTTTATATGGTTTTACAGATAAAGAGGGAAAACAGGATTATAGAATTTATGCCCCATTATCAAATTAATTTGGTCCAATCCTGGTTTATGGTTCATCTTGGTTTGGGAGGAAAAGTCACTTAGGTCACACAAATTCATAATTTTTCTTCATTTTTAATCATAGGCTCATCACAGGAATGAAGCATTTTAATTTATAATACTCTTGAGAAAAGACGTTGTTTGAAATGTGTTAGGATACAGGAAATATATTCTAGATATTTTACAGCTAGACTCCTTCTGCTTTGTCTAAATAAGATGCACCTATTTTTCTCTTTCCTCTAATACATGTTACTATATGAGTAACATTCCAGAAGAACTAGTCGGAATTTGCAATTGCCATTGTTTTTTGGCACTAGATATATTTTCAATTTACTTATTTTATTGATTTATTCTATTTGTATTGCCGCCTATTCGCCATGACAACCCAAGGCAGTTTACAGCATATAGCCCCACAGTTTAAAACATAAATTTAAATTTTACTTGCTCTTTTTCTTTTGTAGCATTAGATTGGACAAATGATTAGCCCAGCAACACAACTCATTGTGATTCTTTCATGCAACCATCTGCATTTTTCAAGGGAAAAAACAGTTTAAAAATAAAGTAATAATGATTATTGAACCTTAATTTCTAATCTGTGGATTAGCACATTTGTTTTCCTGATAGTGCCTTATCACCTTGTTTACTTAACTGTAGGTATTCAATAAAACTGTGTATGAAATGTTCATATTAAGAATAAATGCATACAGAAGCAAATATATTAGTGAATACAATATACAAAACTATGTGATCACTCATTAGTATTGTTAAATATAAGGGTTCTCTTACATGTTTTTGTGTATATTTATGATATATCAACAAAAATATTTTTTAAAAATGCATTCAGCTTTTAATATTAAATTATAATTTTAAGAACATTAAAAATCATTTCAAAATCTACTGAAAATAAACATAACTTTATAATAACTAATTGTAAATATATTTTTATCAGAAGGTAACATGCTACATTCATTTGAGAAGTTAACCCATTTCTGGATTTACATAACACACTGAACAATAAATTAAGGGTTTTAATTATTATAACCAGTACTTGGGAACAAAGATGTATAGAATACTTGCTTTGTTGTCGTCCAATAGTCAAATAGATTTTTGCATCCCATATCTAGTAACCATAGACTATGCTAATTGAACAGTATTAAGCAAAGTTAGAAAAACACTAATCAAGCTGAATGGGTTATACCATGCTTATACTATCTCTTTACTTCTAAATGTATTATGTAAATACATACATGGATTAGGTATATTAATCATAATAATGTATCTTCTTGTACTAGAGTAACACAATTCAGTAAAAGCCTTTAAGTCAATTAAAAGAAAATCAGATTTCCTCCCACACTGAGGTAATCCAGAGCCAGTTTATCTTAGTCGAATGCTGAAGTGAATTATAATAGCAGATTCTTTGCACTGGTTAATAGATTAGATTAGAGGATTTCCAAGATCTCTTACAACATTCACGTTTTATTTTATTTAACTTCAGGATTTAGGCAAGTAAAATTGAAACATTTCACTATTATTTATACAAGTTATATTAAATTGTGTCAGACCCATAATGATTATGTGAGAAGTGCCTGCAGTTTTCTTAGCAAGCAGCTTTTTTTTTTTTTTTTTTTTGGGGGGGGGGGGGGGGAAGTGGTTTGTAATTACTTACTTCCTAGGCCTGAGAGAGAATGGCCCAGAATCACCAGTTGGCTTCCTGCTGTAGGCAGCATCAGACCATATACTCTCCCAATTTTGTAACTTTAAAACAAACTGGCTCTTAGCCATAAACTGACAATTACCAAACCTAGCCTAGATTGTTTGCTTCTTTCTACAATAAAAGGAAATAGCAGGAAAGAGGCAATATTTCACCCACCAACAATCTCGCCAATACTTGTAAAACCTGCCCTCTATTTCTTCTGCCTGTAATCATGTCACCATAGCCACAAATCATAAATTTGAATTGACTATTGCTCTGACTTCTTCTTTGTCACATATTGGTAGCCTTGTGAGATAGTCCAGAGAAGTACAACCAGGAGTACTGGCTCTGTTTCTATCATATAGTTACATTAAGAGAATCTTGCAAACAAAGTATTAACCCCTCCTTTCCTTTTACTTTCTAGACTAGAGAAGTTGTGGGGAAGTCCCTCCTGAAAGTCTTCTCATGACCCCTCTCTCCTGTGGACATTTTACATGCTAGTTATTCAGTCTATAGCATTCCTTTCACATACATTTGGCATAATGAATCACAACCCAAGCAGAGTCCCATTGTTTGCCAATTCTTATACAGCTATTGGCATTTCTATGATACTATTTCTGATTTGTAATTTGTATCTGCCATGTTTTTAATGCTCTAAGGATATTTTTTTAACCATCTAGAACCTTAAGATATGAATAAATATTATAAATAAATACTTATTAAAATTACTGGGAACAAGGATCATACACATAGTTTGTTAAAAAAAAAAACCTGTGAATTTAATGACTTGGTGCCTCAGATGACCAGTAGAGGGAGATAAAACAGCAGTTGCAGAATTTGAGTTTGTTTCTTATTCAATACATCTGGAGAGACAAAGAAGTTAAAATATTTCTTTTTTTCTTGCCTGTTTGGGTTTTGAAAAGAAAGCTGTGCTTTGGTTGCCATATATAGTAAAAAGATCTCTCCTTCTGACTGAATATTCTCACCACCCAGAGGCAGTGAGGAAATATAACTGAAAGCATAAAGCCAAGAATCTGACAAATTAGAAATGAAATGGCTGGCATTTGGTTTTGAGAAAAGAAATTAAGAATGTTACTTCAACTCAGATTATCCTTTCAAATCTGCTCAAATAAATCTGAAAGAAACACTAATGTTAATAGAGACATTCCAGATTGAATCCTGTATTTTACCTAACCACAAAGTATGCCTTTGTATAAATATTATCTATAACTACACTATGTAATGTCTTTGAATGGTGCCAACCTCAATATATATACACAAACTTAAAATAAAAATATCTAGATTTCATGTACTTGAACCAAGTGGTAGAGTAGCAATAGAATAGGAGAACTTTATTGTCATTGTACAACAAAACTGTGTAAGCACCCCAGCAACTGTTTGCAATACAATAAAACCAAAGCACTTAAAGATAAAAATAAGAAAAATGGATTACCCACATCTCCATTTGCAATTTGAGAGTACAATATCTACGAATATACACAAAATATACATACAACACTGACTGTGATGCTTGCCAAGTGTAATACACAAGAGATGGATTGTACTGTAATATGTTATTATACATCTGAATGAGGTATTGCAGTTTCACATCTTTACACATCTTAATAAGGTAGTAACTTATATTTATTTGCAATACGGATGGCACAGGGAAAGAAACTATTTGTTAGTCTAGTGGTGTGGGATTTAATTGACCTAAAACGCTGTCCAGACGGCAGCAGGTCGAAAAGATAATTGCCAGGGTGTGAGGGATCTCCTATGATGGCCTTGATTCTGCTTTGGCAGCGGGACCTGGCTAAGTCTTCCAGGGAGGGCAGAGTGCAACCAATGATCTTTTGAGCTGTATTTATAACCCTCTGTACGGTTTTCCTGTTCTCATCTGGGGAACCTGAATACTACACAACCAGACAGTATGTCAGAGTGCTCTCCACAGAGCTTTATAAAAAGCCAGCAACAGCTTCTTTTCCAGATTGTTTTTCCTGAGAACCACAGGAAGTGCTGCTGCTGCTGAGCCTTCTTCTCTATGGCCTTAGTGTTAGGGGACCAGGAGATATCAGCTGAGATATGAATGCCAAGGAATCTGATCATAGAGACAGTTTCCACTCATTCTCCATTGATGATGAGTGGGGCGTGGTCCTGTCCATGTTTCCTGAAGTCCATAATCAGTTCTTTGGTTTTATGGACATTCAATGACAAATTGTTCTGTGAACACCAGACAGAGAGATTCCCTACTTCTGCCCTATATGCTGTCTCATCCTCTTGGGAGATGAGACCAATCACGATCGTATCATCTGCAAACTTTATGATGGTGTTTGTTACGTGGCTTGGTGAGCAGTCAAAGGTGTACAAGGCATATAACAAGGGGCTCAAGATACAACCCTGGGTGTACTGAGTGTAATAGTGGAAGAAAGGTGGGGGCCAAGTCTAACATACTGTGGTCTGTTTATCAAAAAGTTCTTAATCCAGGAGCATGTGGGGGATGGGGACCTGCAGATTATACAGTTTGGTTACTAGTATATCTGGGATGATAGTGTTAAACACAGAGCTATAGTCCACAAAGAGCATCCTCACATAGCTCTGTTTGTTCTCCAGATGACTCAGTGCTCTATGAAGTGTGATGGCCACAGCATCCTCTGTAGATCAGTTTGCTCCATAAGCAAATTGATGTTGATCAAAGGAGGATGGAAGGCAGTCTCTGATGTGCTGTGAGACTAGTCGCTCAAACACCTTCATGATGGAGCTTGTTTTCGCTATGGGCCTATAATCATTGAGAGTGTTTATATTTGTTTTTATGGGAACGGGGATGATGGTTGCAGCCTTCAGGCATTGTGGGATGATGGCATGTGTTAAAGATAGATTGAACAGCTCTATAAGTATTTCTGTCAACTGGTCAGCACACGCTTTAACTACTGCACCAGGAATGCCATCAGGCCCTGCAGCTTTCCTGGAATTTACTGCTCTCAATGTTTTTCTTACCTCATGCACCTGAAGAGAGAGAGGTGCAGCGTCATGGTCTATGTCCAGGTTCTGGGTGGTCTCAAAGTGTGCGAAAAAGCTGTTTAGCTCCTCTGCCAGAGTGCTGCTGCTCTTGCTGTTTGTTGGGCCCTGGCCTTTATAGTTGGTCAGGGCCTTTATCCCCCTCCACATCTACTGTAGTTCACTGTCAGTAAAGTGGCCCTCGATCTTCCTCCTATACATCTCCTTAGCATGTTTGATGCCTCTTCTCAACTCAGCTCTGGCAGTGCTGTACTGTAAGGTGTCACCTTCTCTAAAAGCCGGGTCACGGGCCCTGATCAGAGCCTGGACTTCGCTAGTCATCCAGGGTTTCCTGTTTGGGAAGGTCCATATGCGTTTGTCCACAGTGACATTTTCTACACAGGTCTTCATGTAGAAAAGCACAGGCTCTGTATATAACTCGAAGTCCTGTTGTTTAAAGATGCTCCAATCTGTGTGGGCAAAACAATCCTGAAGCTGGGAGAGGGCATTTTCAGGCAAGCATCTAATAGTTAGATGCTAGGTTTTGTTCTCTTCCTAAGTGGAGTGTAGGCTGGTAGTAAAAGCAGGGTGAAATGGTCTGATTGTCCTAAGTGGGAAGAGGTTTTGCTCTATAAGCATGCTTGATATTTGAGTACACATGATCAAGTGTATTTTTTTCCCTGGTTGGGCACTTAAATGTTAATAAAGTTTGGGGAGCACAGTTTTTAGGCATGCTCTGTTGAAATCCCCAGCGATGATGTGAATGCCCTCAGGATGAACTCTCTGTTGCATGGTAATTATGTCTTGAAGATGACTGAGCGCCATGCTAACATTAACATCTGGAGGTAAATATACAGCAGTGATGGTAACTACTGTTAGCTCCCGTGGCAGATAAAACGGTCTACACTGAACAGTCATGGCCTCTAAATCTGGTGAGCAATAGCTGTTTGTTATTTTGCTGTTTGTGCACCAGTCTTTACATACATAAATAATTAAGCCCCCTCCCCTTCTCTTACCGGAGGCTATATTGCGATCTTGACGGTTAAAGGTCCGGTCCGCTAGCTCCATTGTAGAATCAGGGATTTGCGGGTGCAGCCAGGATTCTGTGACGATTAGTAGACAGCACTCACAAATTGTGTGATTGTGGGAGATCTGCAGCTGTAGTTCATCCACTTTGTTTATGAGGGATCTGGCATTTATGAGGAACATAGATGGTAATGGGGGTTTCTGTTGTCTTTTCCTCAATTGAGTTAGCAGACCCGCTCTGCATCCCCGCTTCTGTTTTCTCTTCCTACGCTGTCTTCTACGCTTGCTTAATCCAACAGCAATCCACGGAGCTCCTGGAGATCTTACTAGCTCCAATGGGATATTGTGGGATTCTCGTTAAGCATAGGTGACTTCAGTTTTGAGTTATCAGGTCTTCTTGATAGTACATTAGTCCATTGCAGGATGGAGTAAAATGCAGGAACAAAAAGAAGTAAAAACACAAAAAGAAGAACAGTCGTCGAGAGCATTGAGCTGCTGCAACCATGTGCACCGCCATCTATTCCAGTTATTTCATTATTGATTGGTTGGATTTGTTAAAGCCACCTCCAAAAAGACTGTAGGTAGTGTACAGTAAGTCCAATATATAGATTAAAAACTTTTGCCTTTTCTAAGTGGGAGTTACAGACCAAAAGATCACAAACAAGTTGCTTATCTCTCCCAATAAAGGTGCTTCATTTTTATAATCACAGTATTTTCCTATAGATTTTTATGCTATTAAAAGAAAAAAAAACTAAATTACGTCTTCCCACCACCATTAAAGAAATCATTCCACCCTTCTTTAAAAATAAAAAGACTTGAGTGGAGAGCAAACTCATATATCGCAGTTACTTCTTTTCACCTGGATTAATGCTGATTAACTAACTGGAAACCAGTACAAATTCTGAGACATCATAAATGCTATTTTTCAGGGACGAACTGGGCTAGCACTTGTTTTCATGAAACATGTACCTTGAAATACATTTTCAATATTAATGAATATTATTTAGAACATAAAACACTTGCTGTTGTATTCAATTTTTCCATGGGCACCTAAGTATACATCATATTAAGGTCACCTGCATTCTGAAATAATGTGAAAAGTCATACTAAGGTGTCATCAATCCAGCATTCATAGATGTTGGTTCAACATAGCAGCTTTTTCCAATGAAGGAATTAGCTGCCTGGCCATGAAAAATTTGCATGCAACAGATGTGGCTTTTACAGACATTTTGCAGCTTCACAAAGCATTCCTGAACCACAAATAAACATGCATTTGTTCAAAACTCCTCCTGCAAAGAAAACATAAGCGGTAGAGTAGTTAGAAAAGCAAAAATTCAAATAACTGTATTTAGCAGATTCCTTTTTAAGGCATGTCTCCATAGAAGTTTTCTTGCAATAAAATAGTTCAAAATACTTGATATGCTTATTAACCAAAATGTGATACCTCAAGTAGATCAGAGGAATTTCAGCTAGAACAGTAGCAAAGTTTACTAAGAAAAATAAATAGTTTCAAAGTTCCATTATAACCTTGTAATTATTCTGTCATTATGCATTTTTCTGTACTTATTAAATGTTCATAGAGAGGTTTATAAAATGATATAAATCAAACAAACTGAGAGTGGATGTTGTGTTGTATTTAAATCAATTTTCAAAGGTGTTCATTAAAAAAAAAAAAAACTCTGATCAAATATATTTTGAATAAGACCACTATGTAAAATGTTTCAATATTTCAATATTTCATGGAGAGAGCATTTATTGTGAAGTAATCAAAATAATTTATTATACAGTATATCTCTTTTCAAAGGTAAATGTTATTGTAGAACATAGTGGACTCTTCCAGCAGCTGTGTGAAATGATGACAGTAGATTTATGCCCTCATGATACAAGACCCTTTCCTTTTGGGGGCTTCTTATCACTGTATGCACATAAGAGATTGTATTATGTTGCTTTCATTATTTTGAAAAAAGCAATATGATCCTGTTTCCACATGAACCCACCAAGCACAAGATTAAGTTATTTGGCTGGAATCCTAAATATGGTTACATCTTTTATTCTTATTTTGCACAAAATAGGATTTACTAGATAACATAGTACTGTACATTAACCTATCTATAATTATCTAAAAATTGGTAAGCAGATTTGTTACATATGTTATATGTTACATATATTTTCATATTGTTGGTTTTATGATCCTAGCATTCTTATCTCTCAAAAACGTATGGGAAATGATGTGGGGTGGCACATCAGTGGTTATTACTATTGCTATGTATATGGCATTTAAGTTTGTTGTGTCTTTGAAAACAGAATTTTCAGGGTTCTGTCATACTTTTACCCCATCTAGATACTGTCAAGTGATTTGTAAATTTTGTGGAGATTCTGAAACATACAGGTAATTTATTTAAGTGATATTAAATCACCAGGATACATCTCATCGTTTTACGATATTTATTTCTCTAGCCAATTTTTAAAATACATTTTTAAATGTAAGGTGTCAGATTTTGAGATTCTTTTTTACCTAGCTAAAAATTGCCAAATTCTATTAGATATCTATAGTACATTTAATGAAGAAGCTTTTTGTTTTATATATATACATTAATGAATTTTGGTTATTGGATAAAGTCTACATTGATTGATTGATTGATTGAATTTATATTGCTGCCTATTCGCCCATGGTGACTCAAGGGGGCTTACAGAGTATAAAACCACATTTAAAACAATAAAAACTAACAAAAAGAATCAAATAAATTAATATAGTACAATATAACAAAATCACTCCCCATTTCCCACCTCCCACCCCAGTGACAGCAGATCACATGAGCCATTTAATGGATTCCATCCCACTCTGGGTTCCCCAGGCCCGCTGGCAGAACCAGTCTTCAGTGCCTTCTGGAAGAGTATTAGAGTGGGGCCTATTCTAATCTCTGAGGGAATTATGTTCCAGAGAAGGGGAGCCACCACAGTGTATCTCTACCAAGTGTATCTCTTTCAGGGATGGGACCCACAACGTTCCCTACCTCCCTGCTCTGATAGGTCGGGTAGATGTGATCAGCAAGAGACAGTCCCTCAGATAACCTGGTCCCAAGAGGTGATGCATATGCACACTGCGGTCAGCCCAAAACCATGCAGGCCACTGCATTTTGCACCAAATAGAGCTTCTGGATGCTCTTCAAGGGCAGCCCAATGTAGAGTGCATTAAAATAGTGAAGACACTCATGACTAGGGCATGAGTGACTGGGAGTAGGGACTGTTGGTCTAAGAAAGGTCATAACTGGTATACAAACCGCAGTTTCACAAAGGCCCTCCTGGCCACGATCGCCACCTGCTCTTTGAGCAGGAACATATTACATTGTAATGTGCAACATGCTAACATTTTATTTTAAAAAAATTACTTTAATGCAATACATTTGTTACATTTTTGAAAAAAAAATCATTTACTAAAGGTAAATTGTACCATGTTGTTCCTGAAAATTGCACATGGCAACCATATCAATAATCACAATTTCACACTGACCATAGTTATTTTCTGCTTTCAGCAGACTTGCCAGATCTTCGAAATACGATAGGTTAAGTGATTTCTTAACCTTCTATTTAATGCAATAAACTTTGTCAGATGTAGTTATCCTTTTTTCTGTGAGCCCTATGAAAAGTATAAAATTTGCATGAAATATACTTTGACATAGTGCACACCTTACTAGGAGAAAAATAGAGATTTAAGAAGGCAGTTTCCAAGATACCTTTTATTTGATTTACATAAATCAAATTTAGCATTTATTGAAATAAAATAAAATGTCACTAAATTTCAGTGCAAAATTATTATTTGCACAAACAATGTAAAATGAGGGCAATGGTGGTCATTTTTTCCTCACAGTTGGATGTGTATTACCTTTCAAATGTAAAGCTCAACTGGCTTAATTCCAGTTTAGTAAGCTTGCTACTCAGAAATACAAGTTTAACATTCAATAAGGTTAAGGAAATAACCAGCCAAGGTAGCCACAGCTTGTCACAGTTAAACTGTAGCAAATTGATATAAATATCTAGATAACCTATGGAGATAAATAACATAATCTACACATGCTGCTTCTGAAATCGGAGAGATAGCAAAACAACCCAGAACAAAACAAAACAAGTTCTCTGGAAACATAAACCTCATTAAATGCTTTGGAAACAAAAATATCTTTGAAAAGTGATTACAATATTATTACCTCAAACAACCTCATTGGGGTTATGGTTCATTTACACATGTCTTTTTGTTTTTGTTGTTTGGTCCAAGGTGTGCTTCTCTAACACAATCCATCAGAAATAATGAATTGGTTAGTGTTTGGATCCAGATTGTAGGAGATGACCAGGCTGAGCCAAATGAGTCATCATTCATGAGTCTCTGCACACCCACAAGAGATCTAAGTCCAGTCTATCTTGAATTGGTTTCTATTCTTAACTCCACTAATTTCCCTTGACCATTACTATATTAGATTCTTGTTCATAGTTCAAGCTTGCAATAGATCTTTATATTCATTTCAACTGCCCGAATCTCCTGATTTCCCCAACGCTTGACCCATATCAAATAAAGTTGCAGCAGAAAACTTCCTCAATGCCCACCCCTGATTTATTCATTTTTTTTTCTTGATATACTGTAGATTTACCAAGTCTTCAGATATACAAATGCAACAGAATCATGAAACCAGATAAAAATTGGTGATAATTTTTCAGTAAAAGGGAAACATAAAATGAAATGGCCAGTACAAAGATAGTGAGGTGGAAGTAGAAAGATTTGAGAGGACAGAGGGGACTTGGAAGTTTTATCCCTGCAAGGTGGATAGCTCAGCCTAACGATCCAGAAATTGCCAACAAACCAGACATTAAATTGTCATTCTCCACTTTATAGTCTTGATATTGCTCTTAATCCTCCTATGACTTCTATTTACATTTATTTTATGTTGCATTAATAGAATTACCATCCCATCAAATTATATGTGAAATGAATGGCACAGCAATTAAGTGGACATATAGCAGACTTGAAAATCATACTCCAAGATTGCTCTTATTCCTCATTCTGATAAAAGTTACCAATGACTCTGCCACAATGTTCAATCTTGTATCCTTTACTTTTCCACACTTTAATTAATACTTTGATGAACACACACACACACATGGAAAATTTATCAAAGTACAAATGAAACTAAACTTGCCATTCAGAAATACAAGTTTAACATTCAACAAAGTTAAGAAATAACCAGCACTTGCGTTAGTCCAAAATTAGGAAACAGAAAAAAATATCACTTTTTTTTCCTGGCCAATTAAAAAATTGAAAGTAATAGGTATAAATTTAATAGAGAGAAATGCATTTAGGAAACAAATACCAAATGCATAGATATCACATGGAGGATATTCAGCTTGGTAACGATACTTGTGAAAAATGTTTTGGAATGGCAAAGTATTCTTATTTCATAGCAGTCTG
Organism: Bungarus multicinctus; assembly: GCA_023653725.1. NCBI lineage: Eukaryota > Metazoa > Chordata > Lepidosauria > Squamata > Elapidae > Bungarus > Bungarus multicinctus. The sequence goes on along the minus strand of CM042842.1, from coordinate 89,811,910 downwards.
GACAGTCTCATTCTACTAGAAAAAGTAGGCTTTAAAAAGACCTAGAAGCCAAGGCATTTAGGGCTTTTAAGATGAAAACCAGCACTTTGGAGATTACTGGCAATCACTGCAGTCCCTGAAATATAGATTCGGTTCTGCTGTAATGGTTTTCATCTGTTAGCAGTGGACCATTGCATTTTGCATGAGTTGCAACTTCTGTGTAACCTTTAAAGATATTCTTATATAAGTGGCTCCTTCAGTTCTATAATACATTTAAATTAATATTTTATTTATTAATTATTGTTTATATGCAATGTACTTCATTATGTACATATGTGAACTTGCATGTATTCACTTGCACAGCTATTTATAGAGCTGAATTGGTGTACTGATGGTTCACTAATTTGAAGAATAATTATTCCTATTTCCTATTAATTAGTTCCAATTTTCACTCCAATCAAAGAAATATTGGATATTAAAGAAGATGTTATTTTATTTATTTTATTAATCGGATTTGTATGGCCACCCATCTCACAAAAAGATACTCTTTTTACATGCAACAATCTGCAAAGCAAATATATAAAAAACAATCTTTATAAAAATAAAATCATACAGAAAAAATAAAAAGATTAGCTACAATGGAGCTATCAAAGAACATCTTCAGTTCCTTAGGATTTCCAGGTCTGGTGACATAACCAGATCTTAAGGAACTTCCAAAATGATAACTAGAATAGAGCTAACCTAATTTTAGGGTAGGAGACTATCCTTTAGAGTGGGCACCACTGCAGAGCAGGCCTACCTCCTGGGACCCACCAAATGTAGGTCCCTGGCAGATATACCCTCCAGTGGTGGGATTCAAATTTTTTTACTACCGGTTCTGTAAGTGTGGCTTGGTGGGCATGGCAGGGGAAGGATACTATAAAATCTCCAGTCAGAGGTGGTATTTGCCGGTTCTCCGAACTCCTCAAAATTTCTGCTACCGGTTCTCCAGAACTGGTCAGAACCTGTTGAATACAATCTCTGATACTCTCTTTATAGATACCTTCTCTGTTGGATCTAGCGGGATGGGCTGATGTAAACATTAGAAAGTATTACCACTGAAAATCAAAATGTAAAGATTTTCTCTGACATACACTAGAGTTCAAAATAACAGAGAAGCAAGAACATATTTAGTGAAAAGATATATGGCTTTGACAGCATATCTCAATCATAGATGGGCAACACAACAGAATATAAGCAAATCCCATAAGGCATGTTTTTGGTGTGCTCAAAGTATTCTTGATCACATTACAAAATTTAATTGCAGAATCACTAATTTCAGTGATACAATTTTTTTTTATAAATAAGGCAAAGTAGGGCTCAATTTACTTATTTTATCCTTAAACTACCCAACTTTCTAAAATTAGAGGCTTATCTATTTCAGTAATACCTTCACCTGCTAAGCTGCCAAACCCTTTGATATCTCCTAAAGGATATTGAGGGGGGTAGGGGGTTGTAAAAAATGTAAACATGTTGCCCATTTATACTACATGGCTTTGTGTACTAATTCTATTCTTTCTAACATAAAATTAGAAAAGTCACATTTAGGGGGAATTAGCATTGATAATACATTTATTAGAAATGAAATTTAAAGAAATAGTAGGAATTCAGTAGTATATAACTCCTAAGAAAGCATAATAATTGGTAAAACTTGGAAGCTTTGATCTGGAAACTAAGAAAAAAGAGAATAAAGGCTGAAGCTAGAAAGAGACTCTTGAGGAACCCCTATATTTTACTATAGCTCAATTGTATCTTCTAAAGAATCAGCTGATTTGAAATCCATAAGACCCCTTGAAAGTAATAAATTCTATGCTTTTATGAACATGCACTTAAAATGTAATCCAAGTACTTGGTTCAGACATAACTGGCTTTATGTTGGAAGTCTAAAAAGAGCAGTTAACTGTTGGAAACTAGCTTTACCCTTATTATTTAATTAGTTCCTTAGATCAGTGTTTCCCAGGGGGTTGAATTATTGAAGTTGCCAAGATTGAGCAACACTGCCTTAGATCACTGACATCACAAAAAAACTCATTGCCAAACTATTATAAGAAAAAAAATCAGAAAATTGAATTTCCAAAGTAATTCATTGTTTTTATTTTTAAAGAATGTCCATGTAGAATCTGGAATAATTTCTTTGTATATATGATGCTAGAAATCTATGATCTGTTTTCAACTTGTCAGATTACAAAGTTTGGTGGGATAGGAGAGTTTTTTACAGTTTTACAATCATAGGTGACATCAATGGGCACATTAATAGCCGTATGATACAGTAAAAAAATGTGTGGACATCAGGTTGCTTATCCTGATCTAATCCATGTCACTTTTCAGTTATGAGTAATATAGAGGAAAAGGACATTCCTAAAACCATGGAGACAATAAACTATAAAATAAGTTATTTTCTACATAAAATAATATGTTAATCAGAGTACCTATTCAATTATTGTAGCATGAGTTTCCATTTATATCAGAGCAGCCAATATGACAATTTAAGATTGACTGGCTTGAAAGTGAGCAAGCAACAGGTTTTCCATTACACAGGTCAATGGGTAAGACTCCAACTCACAAGGAAGATATTCATTACAGCAATTGAATGAAAAGGAAGAACCATGGTGCCATCCATGAAGTCAAGAATTGAGTATGATGCATTAAATCTCATCCAAGGTTATCCAAAGAGACAAGGAAGGAACAAAACAATAATAAAACAGAGCACTTAAGAATGCACTTAGCTAACTTTGAAAAGCCTCTGGTTTATGCTGTCCACGTTAAGAGGAAGAAAACAAATGAATTGGGTCATGTAGCCACCTTGAAAAATGAGAAAACCCAATTTGGATTTTGGTTCATACTTTTTCTAATAGTCATTTACAAATACTGACAAGGACATCATGTCACAGGAACAAAAGTTGAGAAAAGGACACTCTCCTAACACTAGAGTGGGAGAAAAGTTTCCCTTATAATATTGACAAACTGCACCCGCTGCCTTCTTTTGACTCATAACTCCATCCAAGAACAGCTATTTTTGAGTTTATGTACAGTGCACAATGGATGAAATGTTGCCTGAAGCTTTCAGCTGTTATGCACAAATAATAAATAAACCATAATTGCCCCTGAAATAATAGTGCTTTGCAAAATATGTTGGGGATAACACTAAAGGAGATACTGTATTTGCTTTGTTTTTAGGCATTAAAAATAGATTTGTAACATTACAACATGCCAAATGTTCAATTTCAAACCTTTATTGTTGGATGAAGAGTAGAAAAACACTACTTTACAGGTCCAAATATTATTGAGCCAATAGATAAATAAAGTTTGAGTGAGTATCTAATGCTACTCATTTGGTCTCAGTCTTGTCAGATTGTATGGAGGAAGAGGAAGTATGTGATATTTATCATCCTAAACATATCATATGGGGGAAAACATATATGGGGAGAAATATAAATATTTTAGACTTATTATATTTATTATGATTGCTACTGTTATTATGGTAGTTTCTATTAATTATTAATTGACATATACTACTTCCTCTCTCAATTTTTAGTTCCATCTATTCTAATAGTGATCATAAATAGGAAGAGTTATTTTTCTAAAACTGGAAATTCAAGGAATTAAATCCAGAACCTTTTTCATTCAAATCACGTGCCCAACCAGTAAACTACCTCCATAAAACTGCAGATCTGCTTTTTTTAAAAGTATTTATCTATGATTTATCCATCAAACAATTCAACAAAAAAGGATATTGATCTTCAACTAATTCATATTGTTCAATGCAAATTTTCAAAAGTATAATTCAATTAAAATGCATGCCATATTGGGAAGTTAACTGGCCTGCATACATATTTAGGCAGTTTATTTATTTATTTATTTATTTATATTAACATTTATATACCGCCCTTCTCCCTAGGGACTCAGGGCGGTGTACAGCCGAATCAAACCCCGAACAATACAAAGTTAAAAAGAAATTAAATAGTGGCTGTTTAGAATTTAAAACAACCCTCCCCCCTAAATTAAAAACCCAAGTTAAAACCGAATTAAGGAGACAATTAAAACTACCTCAGCCCAGGCCAGCCTGCTCAAAGAGCCAGGTCTTCAACGCGCACCTGAAGGCCCTCAGGTCCGTGCTGGTGCGTAACTCAGGTGGCAGAGTATTCCAGAGGGCAGGGGCCCCCACAGAGAAGGCCCTACTCCTGGGGACCGCCAGACGACACATAGCGGCCAACGGCACCCGGAGAAGGCCCTCCCTGTGAGAACGCACTGGTCTGCTGGAGATCACCGGCAGAATGCAGTCCTGCAGATAACCTGGCCCAATGCCATGGATCGCCTTAAAGGTCAAAACTAGAACCTTAAAGCGAACCTGGAAAGCCACCGGCAACCAATGCAGCTCGCTCAGGAGAGGCATCACATGGGAACTATGTGACGCCCCCATAATCACCCGCGCGGCTGCATTTTGCACCAGTTGGAGTCTCCGGGTGCTCCCCACAGGGAGCCCCATGTAGAGAGCATTACAATAATCCAGGTCAGACTCAGAACAGCTCGCCCTCCAAATGCTCTCTACACGTCTTTTCCGGCACTTCATCTCCCGTAGCTCCTCCGTATACCACAGAGCCAAGTGGGATCTGTGTCGGGTCAGAGGTCGCAGAGGCGCAACTCGATCCAGAACCCCGGCAGCCAACCTATCCCAGGTGGCTACCAGGTCTCCAGGCGAGTTGTGAGCCAGAGACTCAGGAAGTGGCCCAAGCTCCCTCTGGAACCGCTCCGGGTGCATCAGGCGCCTGGGGCGGAACAATCTACATGACTCCACCTCCCTGCGGTGGGGGGTGGCGGAACAGAAGTCCAGTCTAAGAAGGGAATGATCTGTCCATGACAAGGGTGTAATTACTAAATCCCCGAAATTACAGTCATTCAACCACTGCCCAGAGACAAAAACCAGGTCCAGCATGTGTCCTCCTATGTGAGTGGGAGCGGAAACTAATTGGGTCAGGTCCATGGCTGTCATGGAAGCCATGAACTCCCGGGCAATCCCCGAGGTTTCACCGAGCGATGGCAGGTTGAAATCCCCCATGACCAAAAGCCTAGGGGTCTCAACCGCCAGCCCGGCTATCACCTCAAGGAGTCTGGGCAGGGCCGATGAGATGTGGCAGGGAGCCAGGTACGCTATCAAAAGGCCCATCTGAACCCCTTGTCCCCACTTCACAAAAAGAGATTCACAGCCAGCCATCTGAGGGACAGTGGCCTCCCTAGGACAAAGGACCACTTTAATAAGCACCGCCACCCCACCACCCCTTCCCTGAGACCTAGGCTGGTGAAATGCAAGGAAACCTGGTGGGCACATCTCAACCAGAGGGACGCCACCCTCTGGGCCCAACCAGGTTTCGGTAATACCTACCAGGTCCGCGGCCTCCTCCTGTACCAGATCACAAATCAGGGGAGCCTTATTAACCACGGACCTGGCATTGCACAGCAACAGCCAGGTACTCAGGGCCTGAGGCTCCGGACAGCCAGGACTGCAGGGTGGGTAAGGAGGGTTGGAGCGTGCTACCGCTTGCAAATATCGGCAGCGCGATCCCCTAACCGGATACGGCCCTCTACCCCCAGCATATCTATCTCTCCCAGTTACCGTGCTGATGAAATTGGCCCCTGGCATCCCACCCCCCCCATCTGCCACCCCAACACGGAAACCCCCGAGCCCCCCCAGGCGCGCGTGCTGGCCTGGCTGCCCCCAAATCCATGCGGGCTGTCTCCTACACCGCCCCGGATACATCCAACCCTTTAAAAAACCCCATCACAAAATTAAAAACTCCCGGTTTCCCGCGCTTCTTCCGTTTCCTCCGGCCCCACCATGTAATATTATGTTATGTAATATTAATATTATGTAATATTAATTGCTAAGTGGTAACTTAAAGATGTCTAATCAACCTTTTTATGGCTAATTGGATTAGATTGGGTTGGGTTGGATTCATTACAAACTGTGTCTACTAATAGACTAATCTCTTATTTTATTTTTAAGTAAAGGAGGGAATTTACTTTAATTCAGATATTATTTATTTCCATGTTATCTTATTTTTTTATTAAAATAATGCTGTGGGATATACAATGAGAAAAAGCAATAAATAATCAGAAATTATGAAAGTTAAAATCATATAGAAACATGACAATTTTTTTCAACAAATACCACTGACAAACCTTAATTAACTAGTAATATTCACTGTCAATTTTTGGCAAGTTACTATGTCTACAGTAGATGGTAATGAAATTTTAAAACCATAACTATTTATTCCTTTTATATTATTGCTGCTTTTTCAAATAAGCATAAACCAGAAGAGAACCATACATTTTTTTCAAGAGCATGGATATAAACATCCATTTGTTTTATTAATTTCTATAAGATTCATAATTATCCCTCAGTAGGCTGACAGCTGGCAACTCAAAGTTTCAGCTTGATTTGAAATGGCTGAGAGATGAATTCTGAACTAAAATAATCCCAGCTGTGTAATGGACATGCTGACAGAGCCTTTAACTGTAATGTTGTTCTTCACCATAGCAAACAGCCTTTGCAATTATAGGTCAGGGAGGAGAGCTATATTTCGTGTGATTAAAGCTTGTTTACCTTGCTTTCCATTATAAAACAAAAAAGGAACAAATCAGGGTGTCATTTAAAAAAAAACTATATATATATATAATATGTTTTCTTAAGTTTTTGTGGGTATTTATATGTGTGATATTTATGTTTCTTCGGGTATTTTCCCATGTAATATTTGTGTTTTTATTATAGCTATAATTTATTATTTATTATGGTCCACAGACCATAATTATGATCCACGGACCATTTATTATGGTCCGTGGTCGTGTCTCATCTTCTGTGTGAGTGTGAGTCTGCTTTCTACGTGGAAGTGTGATGGTAGCTTCTTGTGTGGCCCTCGTGGGTGTGGGTCTGAGACACGACCATGGACCAGAAGCCGCTCCGCAGCTGCATCACTACCTGTTTCAACCACCCCCCAACCCATACATGAAGCGAACTGACGCCCACCATGAAGATGTGGCACGACCACGAACACGAAGCCAAACAACAGGATCACAGCTCACCAGCTCAAATCCCCCAGCAACTAAGACTAACCTGAGTACAACCAAGCCCCCACCGGAACAGAACACACCCCCAGCCAATCAGAACACAGCCAACCCCCCAACCAATCAGAACACAGCCAAACCTCAACCAATGAAAACACCCCCCCACTCAATCAGAACACAGCCAAGCCCACACCCAATCAAGTCACACCTCCACTAGCAGTTAAAAGGAAGAAGCAGCTGCAAGCTCACATTACTCCAAGAAGCACAAAGCCAAAGACATAAGCCTGAAGATGATGAATGAGACTTCATCAAAACGTTGCCTAGATATTTCTACGCAGGAGAAAACCCGAAGAACCAAAGATCCATACAAATACCCGCGAAAACCTCAGAAAACAATATATGTATGTGTGTGTGTGTGTGTGTGTGTGTGTGTGTGTGTGTGTGTGTGTGTAAGGTTTTGAGCTGATAAATAATTAAATAAGGGAGACTAGGATAGATCTATTTCGAGCTAGTTAGCTCTCTTCAACTAGCCATACACTTACTGGGATTCGAACCAGGGAAGTATTACATGTGAGGCAGTTGTAATTGCCACTAGACCACTGGTTCTATCCTGTTCAGCTGAGGCAGGGGAATAAGTATATACTTTGTGTTACAACACCCTGTTAAGCCCCAATTAAGGGAGGAGGCATACTGCTTTCTTTTCTGTCTTTCGGCCCATCACCAGAGATCATACCGACAGAAAGCTATTTGTTTCATTGTCTTTTGTTTACATGTGTGTAAGGTTTTGAGCTAGCTGAAGAGAGCTAACTACCTTGAAATAGATCTATCCTAGTCTCCCTTATTTAATTATTTATCAGCTCAAAACCTTACACACATGTAAACAAAAGACAACGAAACGAATAGCTTTCTGTCAGTATGGTCTCTGGTGATGAGCCGAAAGACAGAAAAGAAAGCAGTATGCTTTCTCCCTTAATTGGGGCTTAACAGGGTGTTGTAACAGAAAGTATATATATATATATATATATATATATATATATTCATAATTTTCATGGGTAGAGGTATGCAGGTCTTGGTGTGTTCGGGTCTATTCCCATATCTTGGCAATGTTTCGACAAGGTCCCACTCGCCATCTTCAGGCTGGTGCTTTCGGCTTCCTGCTTTTGTCACACAAGCATGAAGCCGAAAGCACCAGCTTGAAGATGGGGAGTGGGACCTCGTCATGACTATCTTGGCAACGTTTCGATGAGATCTCATTCACCATCTTCAGAATAAGAATTTTGCTGATTTTCTCTGTGGTGCCTTTGATGTAGGGGAGGAGGGTGATACCATTGTCCTGTTCTGTGTCTCAGTTTCAGGGGGGTGTCTCCTTTAGGATTAGGCTGGTAATTGTGTCTCTTTGGAATCCATTGGAAATTAATACATTAGTGAGGGTGTGTAGGCAATGCCAGGGTCGTGATGAACACATCGGACTTCCAATCCAAACTATCCAACCTACTCCAAGACCCCGCTTACAAACCTCTAAATATTGACCCCACCACCTACCTGGAAAAAACCACCAAATATGAAATAAAAGCCTCCCCCATCAGTGAAGAGATCCAGCAAAGAATCATCCCCAGAGAAAAATCATCCAGATGCCCTAAACTCTATGGCCTCTCCAAGATACACAAAGAAGGAACACCACTCTGACCGATAGTCAGCTCCATAGGCTCACCTCTACAGAATCTTGCCAAATTTCTCGCCAAACAACTCCAGCCCTACACAGAATCCATCACCTCACACGAAAAAACTCTTTCCACTTCATAGAAACAATAAGGAAACAAAACCTACAACCCAGCGACCTACTCGTGAGCTTCGATGTCATATCCCTCTTCACCCAAGTACCTGCTAAAGAAGCCTTGACAGCCATCCAAAACAAAAACACTCCCCTAAGCACATACTAGATCTAACCAATCACTGCCTAACCAACACATACTTCATCCACAATGGACAAAGATACAAACAGATAGAAGGAGCACCTATGGGATCTCACCCATCATGGAACACTTTGAAACCAATGCTCTAGACAAATCCGAACACAATCCCAAACTCTGGCTTAGATATGTAGATGACACTTTCGTAATTTGGCCACATGGGAAAAAAAACTGGACAACTTCCTCACACATCTCACCAGCCTACACCGCAAATACAATTCACCATGGAAACAGAAGCCAACAGCTAACTTGCCTTCCTGGAGTCCTAACTGACAAAAAACCCAATGGCTAGGACATACCAATTCACCAGAAGAAAACACACACCAACTGCTACTTAAACGCACAATCCCATCACCACCCTGCAAAGATCAACTTCATAGCCAAGACCCTCATCTCCAGAACCAAATGCCTAGCTGACAAAGACCACCTGAGAACAAAATTACACACCGTCACTAATGTATTAACTTCCAATGGATTCCAAAGAGACACAATTATCAACCTAATCCTAAAGGAGACACCCCCAGAAACTGAGACACAGAACAGGACAATGGTATCGCCCTCCTCTCCTATATCAAAAGCACCACAGATAAAATCAGCAAAATTCTCCACAAACACAATAACAGGACAGCCTTCGGCACTGACCAAAAATAGCCAATATCCTAAGAAACCCCAAAGACAATATCCAGCTAGAAAACCAAGGAGTTTATGAAATACCATGCAACAATTGCCCAGCCACATACATTGGACAAACCAACAGGAGAATAAATGCACGCATCACAGAACACAAGAACACAGTCAGAAAAGAAGAAAATTCTACCTCCCTTTTCCAGAACCTTAAAACCACAGAACATGAAATTAATTTTGTGGGAACCAAATTAATCTCCAATACTGAACACTTCAACAAGAGAATAATCAGGGAAGACATCGAAATAGAAAAACACCCCTATAACATGAATAAAGTGGGAGTTTTAGAGCAATTTTAGTATTTTGAGTTTTAAATTGGGATTTTATTAATTTATTGGGGGAGGGTACAATTTTAAAGGCAGCCTTAGGATATTTAATCTTCTTTTAACTTTTATAATTGTAGAATGTTTTATGGTTGGCTGTACACCGCCCTGAGTCCTTCGGGAGAAGGGCGGTATATAAATATGTAAATAAATAAATAAATAAATAGGATGATGTCACCTGCCTACCAGACATTTAGAAACTAGCCCTTATCAACAAATGAGTCCCAGCCACAAAAACCAACATTGGACCCAAAGCAACACATGATGCCACCACCAATCTCCCTCACCAGATTCAAACCCAAACCCACCCCATAGATGAAAGGCAACCACCATCCAGAAACCAGACCATGGCTGCATCACCAGCTGCCACACACACCGATCCCCAAACCAAGGAAACTGACACACACCATGAACATAGAGCCAGGCCTCAAACTCAGAGCCAAACCAAACTCAGAATGTCACATCACAGCCACCCGTTCAGGATATCACATCATAGAACTTAGGAGGCTACACCACAAAATCTCAGGATGTTGCAACACAGCCAACGACCCAGGAGATTACAATACAAGACCCAGGATGTCACAAGATTAGATTAGATTAGATTAGATTAGAACTCAGAAGGTCATCACACAGCCCATTACCCAGGTCATTATGACCCAGGAGATTACAGCACAAGACCCAGGATGTCAAAACAATAGAACTCAGAAGGTCATCACACAGCCCATTACCCAAGTTGTTACAACACAGGAGGCTGATAGACACAAAGCCAGTACCTCAGCCACACATGTTCTTAAGAAAAAGCCAGCCAATCTGCAAACATCAACTCCATCAACCAGTCAAGAAATGACAACATAGCTGATGGCTGGGAGTAAAAGTCTACTCATCTTAAAGTCATCAAGGCAGTGAAACATTTCATTGGATTGCATTGCATATCATCTTTTCCATAAAAAGAAGGTTTTTACTTAACCCATTTCTGAAACTCACCCCCATTCTCTTCTATAAGCTGAATGGAATTCTTTCTCCTTGTGGAAAGCTGAAATAATTTGGGATCCTGATGAGATCTTGATGTGAAAGCCTCTATATATAAGGAAAAGCGGTTTGTAGTTTTCTGAACTGACCCATAATGGCAATTGGAGCACACATTTTGTTTTTTAACTCTCTCTCTCTCTCTCTCTTTCTCTCTCTCTCTCTCTCTCTCTCTCTAAAAGTGAAATATCACTCACACATCATCACAAAATCTCCAGAATAATAAAGCCTACAACTTGAAATTTGGCACATATATTCTTTTTGGCTTCTAGGTGCTCACTAAGAAATAATTTTTTGAAATGACCATCAGAGCTTTAGTATTTTGTATATTAATATTATTAGCTCCAATGCTAAGGAGTTCTATTCCTCCTCCCCACCTGAAAATAAATCTGTTCCAAATGCAAAACATAAGCAGAGGAGAGGAGTTTCAGTTTCAGTTTCAGAGCACCAAGCAGCTTCAGTACAGAACAGTTGAGCTAAGGCACGCCCAGGCTCCTTACTGTCTCCTTCTTGCTCACACAGCAAATACTGTTTCAGATTCCAAATAGCCCTCAACTCTCTCACACACTGACTGGACGCTAGCCAGATGAATACTGATGAATGCTGGTAAGCAGAGGCACAATTTTTTCCCTTATTTTCCTCCCCAAAAACTAAGCCCGATCACATAGTTTTGTAGTGAAGCATGGGTATAGAACTAGTATTGAATAAAGTAGAGCACCAAATGAATAGCAACTTACCAGAAATAGCACTAAAAGCTAGTAAATTATTCTGTTATTTAAACAGAATAAAAAGCTCTATCACCATTTCATTTTCTGACAATAAAAGGACAATAACAATAGATTAAATAACTTTCTTTTCCAGAAAAAAACAATTCTGTTGCCTGAGTTATCTGCCTCGTTCAACCTAATTGTAGGACTATTCCAAGAAATTCTGCATTTTTAACTAGTTTGATAAAAGTCAATTGACTTTAAAAATGCTTTTAAAGCAGAAAATAAATTATGATGTATGGACTATGGTATTATTTATTTATAAGGTGGCAAAGTGATGTGCATGTGTATGTCCTTTTCTTCATTGTGCAATTATCTTTCTTGTAGGTAATTGCAAGGTGCATCAAGTCCACCTCTGCCCATCCTTTTCTGCTTCTCATCAAAGATACTGTTTTCTTTCTTATTTGAAACCAGGCAGTGTTTCCAGTTCATTTGCTGCACTACGTTTCATTGTAGTCAAAAGTCTCCACTCAGTTTCTGTGCATTACTGACAAAATTATCAGAAAAATGTTAATTTTGAAAGACATGTATTGTATTGAATTATATAAGTACTATTTGGAACCTAACATGTTCTGAACAAAGACAGGGAGGGTGCTGTAGGAATAGCAAAAGTAATAACCCTTAGGAAATGGAAAATAGTATAACTACAGTTACAAAGAACTGAATTTTTGAAGTAGCAATTTTTGAAAAAAAAAATTCTTTCTCTTTGGAAATATTATTGGACAAGTTTAGTGAATATTGAAAGCTTAATTTCATCCTTTGAAGTTTTATAAAATTAGGTGAAGATGGAATATGTTTATAATTACAAGCTTTTTGTCTTTTTCTATGCTTTTATTGTGTTGCTGCTTTCTTTTTTCTTTTGAGTGGTAAAGAATCTATTGTTTTATGTATTTGTTTGAAAATGAGAACTCTTTTCTAGTATCTTTTTCCTTAAATTGACCACAGCAGTATAGCAAACACAGATATTCCTAACTAGTTTGTTCTGAAGTCCATGGAATGAAAATGGAACAAGGAAACAAGGAAAGGAGAATAGCATGGATGGAAGGAAAAAAAAACCTTCCCCATTTCAATCCAAGTAGCTATATATGTCTTTATATTTTTAATTCAAATATTAGCTTGCTGTTTTTCCATGGAAGCTGATTTATTTTGAAATGTTATTACTGGAAACATCTTAATCTTTTTTGTAATAATTCAAATACTGGAGATTACAGTTTTGGAAAGTAGCCCAGTTACAATCCTATTTATGGATTAAAGGATTTGAACAGCCTTGCAAGCTAGATCTCTAATAGCAAGGATAATGTAAACCCAGTTCCATAAAAATGGTTTACTCTGGAATAACAATCCCACTAAAGGGCAATTGTTGTAGGTTACTAGACAAGAAGGGTTTTTTTTTAATCATTATTATTATTACAAGGGATAGGAAAATCCTACATCCCTGCAAAGCCCATTCAGAGCTCTTGTTGGGATCTTTCTCAGATTCCTTTAATTGTGTTGTCATTTATCTGGAAGGCTGTCAAGACAGCTAATTATAGAATTTTTAAGAGAGAATCTAAAAATTCCATTATATGTCTTTTCCCTTAAAAGAATTCTTCTAGCTACAGAATCTGAACTATCATGATGGGGGAGGGAGGAACCACATCCCATTAAACAGCATATATTTCTGAACTTTTGCCACAACAATGCAATAAAACATTATCAACAGGAAAATCTACTCTTCCAATTTCCCCATATTGCAATTAAGCTTTTTAAAATCATCTGTTGCCCTTAGAGAAAGTGCTGAAAACAGCACTAAAAGAGGTTTTCTCTGTTCCAACATCATGAGTTAAGCCTAAAGTAAATTTCTTATCATTAGCTGGTAGATGATCATAATTTTCCCTGGCATGGGAACACATGTATTGTAGCCTTAAATTCTTATTTTAATTGATTTACCCACCAAGCCATTTTTCCTTCTTGGTTTATTGCTAAATGTTGGTTTTATTATCTATAGCCATCAGTGCTTCTGTTAGCCACTCTTCCCTTCTCTAAAATAATAGCCTAAAATAATAGTTCTTACAATTATTTAATCTTTCTGCTTTGCTTGAATATTATACAGAATTTTCAAAACTTGATTGTAAAAAATGAAGTATGAAACAAGTTTTTTTTTGTAGTTCAAAACAGGTCCTCTTATTTTATTCAAACCATTCCAAAAATGTTTCAAGTTTCATGGAGGTGTTTCCAGCCTATTAAAGGAGTATGGTGGAGTGAAGGGATGTTGTAAGAATGCTTAGAATAACTATTTTAACATTTCAAGCCTAAAATGTTTCAAAACCAAAACCACTCCAAACAGTATTTTTCAAGCACAATACACTCTTTGGGGAGTATATTTGCATACAAACATGGACCTTTATTTGATAGCCAATTTTTCAACCAAGGAATTATTCTAAATTGGCATAACTGCAATGTAGTATCTTATATGCCTGCCTGTTTGAAGTATGGATTTGGGTTTTAGTGGACTTTTCCCTACACTAATGTATGCTGTGCATTTGTTTTCTGTTATTATGGCTGTCCCTATACTTTTCCTGTGAGTCCAAATAGGCTACTATCACCACAATAAAATGCTTTGGATAGACTTTTGTGCCATTTTTGTAATGATATGTTATGATACCAAGATTTAATTTTATCATACCCACTAGTGTGATGTGTGAGAACTAATCTATCATGTATTTTAGTTTTGACAAACATTGATATATGAACTCAATAGTTATAGTTTAGCACAATGGGTTAACCAGGCAATAATGATTTTAAAAAATCCTGACATGTGTGACCGTAGTCAAATGTAAATAAGCTAAATTAACCTAATTATATTATTTGCAATGTACACTTTTGCAAATAATCCTTCCCGTGGAATAATTTTGAAAACTATTTATGTTTGGAGCCTGTCCTCCCATAGTTTAATTCTGCACATTGGGTTTATTTTTGACTCATATTAGTTTGCCTCATTCTATTGCTTTGAATTTTGAATTCACGAAAGTCTACTATGCAATTCATACATCATTGTGACTTATAGGCAGAATGTTCTTTGTTCCTTTTCTCTTTAGTATTTTAAATGCACCCAAACACACTGCAGACAAAATGATTCGTTCAATGCTTCCTAAATGCTTCTGTAATAATTCATGCAGTCTTTTGATGCAGCCATGTTCTGGCTGACAGCCCAAATGTTTAATGAAATCTCAGATGGAGATTTGTATAACTTGGGATGCTTTTGCAAATAAACAGAACCAGCATGGCATCCCTGCCTACATACATACACAAAAACATTAAGCTCAGGAGAGAGAGGGGAAAAAATCCCAATTTAACCTCTGCTTTCAGAATCTAGAAGAATCTTTTCACTTTAGCAAAACTGGGTTTTTAGTTTAGGCTATTTATGGCCTGTCTACTAGGGCAAATGTTGAGAGGATGGGTACTAAAAAAATAGGGGACTCTCTAATGACACTGCCATATAATACTACAAAAGGCCAAAGATAGTTTTACTGAATATCTCCTATCTGCTTTGGAAGAATGATGGATAGGAGAAGAACAAACATTCCTCCTATTCCAGAGGTGTCAAACCCATGTCCTCATGGTGGCATCACGTAATGTATCGGGACTTTGCTAGACTGGCAGGGGCAGCACATGATGCATCCGGCCTAAAAGCCACAAGTTTTACACCCCTGTCCTATGCAAAAGGCAAATGTATTCCACTCAATCCTTCAGTTGACTCTACAACGTTTCTTTCCAGAAGTTTCTTTTTGCTGCAGGTCAAACTACATAGGTTTCATTTTCACAGGTTCAAGAACATAGAGTGAATCTGAAGCATTTTGTGCCTGGTCCCTCTATGTGCATTGAGTATTTTTTAAAAAAATCTATATAATTCTAAAACAGAATAAACAAGATATGTTTATCTTGACTTTATATTCTATACTTCTAGAAGACACTTAAGGTGACTACAAATCAAATACTATGTTCAATATACAACATATAGCATGCCAGGCAAGCAAGCTTAATTTTTATGTACAAATTCATGTTATGAGATCTGAATACAGAGGAATTATTGTGTTTAAATTTCTTTTCATGGGGGAAATAATGAATTTTGGCAGAGATTATTTTTGTTTTGATTTTTACTATCATATGCTTATTTTCATATGCTTATCTATCATATGCCATTCTGCCTTTTCCCTCTCACCGTCCGGTGCGCTCCCACAGGGAGGGTCTCTTGCGGGTCCTGTCAGCATCTATGTGCCGGCTGGTGACCCTGAGGAATAGGGCCTTCTCTGTGGGGGCATCTGCCCTCTGGAATGGGTTGCCTCCAGAGTTATGTACAGCCACGGACCTGGGGACTTTCAGGCATGCCTTGAAAACCTGGCTCTTTGACCAGGCCAGCTTGGGCTGATTTTAGATTTGGGTATTTTAATTTTTATATCAAATTTTAGGGTTTAAGGGAGGGGTTTTAATTGTTTTCAGCCAGGGTCTTTAATTTAATTTAGTTTTAACTTTTATATATTTAATGTTTTAATTGTATGGCTGTGCACCGCTCCGAGTCCTTTGGGAGAGGAGCGGTATATAAATAAATATTATTATTATTATTATTATTATTATTATTATTATTATTATTATTATTATTATTATTATTATTATTTCATGCTTTTCATTCTTCAAATGACAGGAAATTGGGATGTCCGCATTCAGCAACCATATTCAAGGATTGCAAGAGCTACAAAAGAGTCTCACGGGAATCACAACTTCTCCACTCTGCCTTAGATCATCAACAAGGCGCTTCATAACATTGTTTTGATTGTTACTTTTCTGTCCTTTTTTTTAAAGTATTTTTATTGTAAACCACCAGAGTCACTTAGGTGAAATGGGCAGTGTAGAAAAGTTATAAATAAATACATAAATCTTTTCACCAAGTACTCAAAATTGTATCATTCCCTTCTTTCAATTCTCTCTGCAATCACCTATGAATAAGTTGGGATTGAAAGATGCTGACTGGCCGAAGTTCATCCAACAGTTTTTATGACTGTCAAAAAACATGTCTTGGTATATCTGGTGCTAATTCAGCATCTTAATCACTCATTATATTAGTATATCTTTGACTCTAAAGTATGTATATGAAACATGGTAGTAAGATTCTTTCTAGACTGGTTTAGTCGGTGTTTATTTTAATTAATTTTCAGAACCCTTATTTTACTAAGGTATTAATATGAAATTAGTTGAAATTTACCTGCTATTGTGCCTTATTCGGCATTATGCTCCTTGAGATATCCAGGACTCAGTTTTCTTGCCAGCAAGGTAGAGATGAAGAAGAAGCAGTGAGTGCTTCCTTTTCCTGCCCATTATTCAGCAAATGTCTTGAAGGGCAATAAAACAATTCCCCAAACTGCAACAATTTTATCCTTGTTCAACTGGACACAGGGAATCAGTACAGCATGTCTTTCTTTTTTGTTCTTGGTATAAAATTATGATAAACTGCTTTATCCATTAGTTGTTTAAATACTTTTCTGAAAGAACATGCATTTTTGTATAATATTTTACTTCAAGAGTTATCACATTTGTTACTCTTAATATGCTTAAGCATCTAAGATCACTCACATGGCTTAAACCTAAGGTAATATGACAAGATTTTACATTAATGATAACACACTCCAAAATATAGATCTACTTACTATATATATTTGCTTTGATTGTACTTTTATTTTTGAAGAAATTATAGTTGTGAATCTACAGTATGACTTTATTAGTTTCCTGTAATTTTTTTCTTGATAAAAATAAATAGGGAAAACTCTTTTTAAAAGCCAAATATTCAATAACATGAATATTCTAAGGGTACAGTATACATTTTGATGATGAGGTATCTGGAGTGGAATTCCCACAAGTCCCACCCATCTTATCTAAAGGGGAGTATAAACCCCAGAAAGTACCCTCAGGTACACTTGCAGGATAAAATATATTTGAAATAATTGATCTGGCAGATAATCAGACCCCAAGCCATACAGGACCCAAGGATTATTAGCAGCACTTTAAGTTTTACCTGACAATCAACTGTCAATAAATATTGCTGTCATAATGCTAGTACTAATATATGACAAATTTGGACTAATCTATAATAATAATAATAATAACAACAACAACAACAACAACAATAATAATAATAATAACAACAATGACAATTACAATGACAATAATAATCCTTTTTTGGTAGCCTCTTTTTTCTGATTTTGCTTTTTAGTAGCATTTCATTACGGTGCGGTTCTCTGACATAGTATATTTTTGTCATTTCTGAGGTTGCTCAGCTTCCAGTAGCCCTGCAGGCCCATGACCTGGTTGCTCAGCTGTGGGACCTGTGTCTATAGCCTACTTGTTGATGGATGGTCAGGTTCCACAACACCCGACGTGATCCTTATTAACCTAGGCGATGACCGAGCCAATATAGGCTTTGTTTGGTTGTGTTTCACCATGATTCATTGCATGGGTTATTGAGTGCACTCAGTCCTGCTCCTCAGTTGAGACCTTTCTGGCATGGCTGAACCTACTGATAGTTTGCACTAATGCCAGCATAGCTCTCAGCTTCATTGGAGCAGTTAAGCCCCCCCCCCCCCACCATGTCAAGCTGGCACCCGTGCCTAAAAACAAATCTGCATACAACTTGGATTGCCTACAAGAAAGCATCTGATTCACTATCGCACAGCTGGATCATCAAGTGCCTGGATGTCATTAGAATACGCAAATGCATTGGCACTTTTACTGCAATTGCGATGAAGCACTGGAAAACAGAACTATTCATTGGAAGTGAAAGCTACAGACTGGTCAACATCAAAAGAGGGATTTTCCAGGGTGATTCTTTGTCACCTCTGCTGTTCATCATCACCATGACCCCTCTGTCAACATTTTTACAGAAAACTAACCTGTGTTATCAAACTGCTAAAAATTTACAGAAAATCTCTCACCTGTTGTACATGGATGATCTGAAGTTATACGGAAAATCGGAAATCAAAATCCAGTCACTAACCAATACAGTTGAATTTTTAGCACTGACATCAGCAAGGAGTTCAGCCTGGACAAATGTGCCACAGTAAATAGAATAGAATTCTTTACTGGCCAAGTGTGATTGGACACACAAGGAATTTTTCTTGGTGCAAATGCTCTCAGTATACATAAAAGAAAAGATACATTTATCAAGTCAAGAATCATAAGGTACAACACTTAATAATAGTCATAAGGTACAATAAGCAATCAAATCATACTAGGAAACAGTCAATATAAATTATAAGGATATAAGCGATAAAGTTACAGTCATACAGTCACAAGTGGAAGGGGATGGGTGATAAGGAGTGATGAGAAGATTAATAGTAATAGTAGTGCAGACTTTGTAAATAGTTGAACAGTGTTGAGGGATTTATTTGTTTAGCAGAGTGATGGCTTTCGGGGAAAAAACTGTCCTTGTGTCTAGTTGTTCTGGTGTGCAGTGCTCTATAACATCATTTTGAGGGAAGGAGTTGAAACAGTTTATGTCCGGGATGTGAGGGGTCTGTAAATATTTTCACAGCCCTCTTTTTGACACGTCCAGTATACAGGTCCTTGATTGAAGGCAGGTTGGTAATAATTGTTTTTTCTGCAGTCCTAATTATCCTCTGAAGTCTGTGTCTGTCTTGTTGGGTTGCAGAACCAAATCAGACAGTTATAGAGGTGCAGATGGTAGACTCTTGAGCTTTCTGAGTTGGTGCAGAAAAAACATTCTTTGTTGTGCTTTTTTGATGAAGTTTCTGATGTTAGGTGTCCATTTTAGGTCATGTAATATAATAGAACCTAGAAATTTGAAGGTCTGTACTGGCACTGAAGAAAGGAAAAATCATAGAAAATGATGGAATCAAAATGCCCAGTGGACAAACCATCAAGTGCCACCAACCCTGGGCTTACCGCAGCTGGACAATGTCAAGCATGGGCAAGTGAAAAATGTGATCAGCAAAGGGTCAGAAAATTTCTAAAAAAACAAACTGAATGGTGGCAACACCATCAAGGCTATAAATACCTGGGCCATACCCATTATCAGATATAATGCTGGCATCATAAACTGGACACAGGAAGAATTGGATAGCCTGGATAGGAAAACAAGAAAACTGATGACTATACACTATGCATTGCACCCGCTTAGTAACATTGACAGGCTATATTTGCTCAGAAAAACAGGCAGCAGAGGATTTTTGCAAATGAATCAGATAGTTGAAGAAGAAAAGCATGTTCTGGCAGATTATGTGAAAGACAGTGTTGAACCAGCTTTGATGGAGGTCAACAATAGGAAGCTGCTTAAAGTGCAGCAAACCAAGAATCAATACAGGAAAGCAGTGATCACATACTGAGTTGTTGCAAGACAATCACTCAGACTGACTACAAACAATGTCACAAAACAGTCGCTCAGATGGTCCACTGGAAGTTGTGTCACAATTACCATCTGTCTGTAGCAAAGAACTGGTGGGATTATAAGCCTCAAAAAGTGGTCGAAAATGAGCATGCAAAGCTACTGTGGGACTTCTGAATACACACTGACATAGTTTTGGAACACAATACTCCGGATATCACAATTGTGGAGAAGAAAAAAGTGTGGATCATCGATATTGCCATACCTGGTGACAGCAGAATCTATGAGAAACAACTTGAAAAAATATACCAGATATCAGGATTTGAAAATTGAACTGCAGAGAGTCTGGCATAAACCAGTGCAGGTGGTTTCAGTGGTACTCGGCAGACCGGGTGCTGTGCCTAAAGACCTAGGCAAGCCCTTAAAAACAATTGGCGCTGCCAAAATCACCATTGGTCAGCTGCAGAACGCCACCTTTCTGGGATCTGCTTGCATAATCACTGATACATCATGCAATCCTAAACACTTGGGTAGTGTTCAACTAGTGATTTGTGATACAAAACCCAGCATAGTTATCTTGTTTGCTGTGTACATTGTCATTTTTGTGTAAATAATAATAACAACAACAATAATAGCCACAATAAGAACAACAGTAACAACTATAAAGGACCCTTCCCTTTTACCTATTTTATTTCCTTCGACCCTAATGCCCTTTCCTACTTTGCCTTTCCCTTCAGTAGCTAATTACATACAACAATTGTGATACCTGCTAACTGAAACGAGTGACATACTTATATGGGGAGAGAGATTGGTGAGGGGAAAGAAAAGGATATTATAAATATGGAGAAACAAGATGAATAATCACTGAGAGGGATTATCATAATCCTATTCAGGTTCCCACAGTCTCCGGGACCATGAAAGAACATCCATAGCATCACTCACTATACCTGAGATGAAGACGTATAATTGAGTATCATCAGCATAGTAATGATACCTCATTACACTATGATACATGATATCACCCATCAAAGTGGAGAAAGCACTGAGTCTTGAGGTACCCCACAAAATAAGGGCGGTGAGCTGGTCCTCTCACTTCCAATCAAAACCCATTGGGAGTAGCCTCTCAGGAAAGAAGTGAATCAGCACAGAACTGGGTAACCCATCCAAAACTCCCTAAGCCAGTCCAAAAGGATACCATGGTAAATGTATTAAAAGCCATTGATAGGAGAAGAAGAGCAAGGATGGATGCACCACTTCCATTCTGTTTCAGTCAAAGTCATTCATGGTGACTCTTGAGTATATAGCAAAACATCTGGATCTGTTTCTTGGCAAAGTGGGATTAGAAAAGGAAAGATAGTAGACCCTTGGTGGCATTAACTTTAGCATGAGTTTTACCACTACACATTTTTTAAACATGACTATATTACATTTCAGCTAAGATAGCAAAAAAGACAAATGGATAAAACAGCAACATCCTGATTGTCCAGCAAAGAATATAAGATATACTGATAGTATAGAAAATGTCTTCTTTTAACTTAA
Organism: Bungarus multicinctus; assembly: GCA_023653725.1. Classification (NCBI taxonomy): domain Eukaryota; kingdom Metazoa; phylum Chordata; class Lepidosauria; order Squamata; family Elapidae; genus Bungarus; species Bungarus multicinctus. Next base: position 89,790,153 of record CM042842.1, on the reverse strand, counting down.
ATTTTTCAAAGTTACTTTTCCACATGCTTTTCCAAAATAATAGATTTGGCAGACAAACCCAACATGATATTAGCCTTATCACCCATAAATGGCTGGGATGAAATTTATTAGCAAGCAATTCATGTGCCAGAAAATTCATGATGATACTTAACTGTCCTCCAAGTTTTTCAAAGAGGGAAATAAACTTGTATATTGCATATTGCCTCTAATGATCTGAGTGGCAACAGAAATGCTATCAAATCTGTAAAGTGCCTTGTGAGGTTATGAAGTGCTTCACAACCATCTTATTCAATTTTCTGCTATGAAGTAAATTTGCATTGATGGAATGGTTAAATCAAAGTTTTGTCAAACTGAAGTACTACTTTAAAACTTTGCATAGTTCTAATAGTTTAAAATCTGCATTAGACCTTTTTTAATGTTTTCCACATCCTTTGCTTTGTGTGGCATCTTGACTAATAGAGTGAGCTCTAGAGAACTCAAAAGCATGCATACTAATTTGTGTGAGCTTCTTAAAGAGCACACTTTTGATACATCTAAAGGTATCATCAAACAGAATTACATGCAATGTTTCATTTTGACTCTAACATAGAAATTGATGTTGATACCAGTTTTATTGCCTTAAACTTATTGCTACAATTTTGTCATCAATATGCCAAAAACCAGTCAGCCAGCAATATCATCAGATCTGTTTTTACTGTTAATGGTCTTTGTTTCTGTTTTCCCAAGTAAAATTTGTTTAGATTTTGTCAGCTATTTATCTATTATTTTCCTGTGTTGTCACTGCTATAAATAGATCAGGTCTGATTCATAAACACCTCCATATGTTTGCTTTTGAATTTACCAACTATGGACTTGAAATAATAACTTCAGGTTAAAGCAAAGCATCCAGAGGGATACATTTCAAGATTGAGATGGTGGTGGTGGGGAGGAGATTCTAACCACATGTAACTGAATAGCTGAATATAGTACACAATGATAGGCATTTTAAACAGTTCTTAGGATATAAATGTTCAGCACATCTGAAAATTTAAGAAAGCCATGCATTTGGATCTTTGAAGAATGCAATTTACATGTAACCTCCCTCATCCTAGGCAGTCTTAGAACTGTTGTATGAAGAAAACGACCTGTATATCTGTGGCAACCTTTTATAATTGTTTTTCTACATGAATTACTTCTCTAAATACACATTCCCAGTCACTGTTGGGTTTTAAGAAAGTCCTGTGCTTGAGTGCTTTCTGCCCCTATCTGTCTGTTTCTTCCCCTTCCCCCCCTTCTTTTTCTTTCATCACTACTGTCCATTACTTCCTCCTTTTCCTCATCATTACAGTCATGTTTATCCTGCTGTATGTTATGTGACCCTCTCCCACACCTTGTCAATATCACTTTCTCCCACTACTTGGTTTTTGAAAATAAAGAACTGTAAGCTTGACAGGTGTTGCATGCCATTTTAAATTATATTGTTTAATGTAACAATGAACCTTTGAATCAAATATTGCCTTTGGAGTTCAAAGCCAACAAAAACACTAGTGTAGCAAACATATCTACACATAAGGTGTCCCTGTGCCCTCATTCTCTGAACTTTAGTATTAAGAAAATACTGGGCCTTAACTGGATCTCAACAGATGCCCATTATAGCACTTCCAAGGTGCAAACAATAGAAACAGTTGACATAGTGGCAGCTGCATCTATAGCATATTGTTTCTGTTAATATGTGTCTGCATGAATATATGTGTGCAGTGTGTGTGTGTGTGTGTGTGTGTTTGTGTGTGTGTGTGTGTGTGTGTGTAGATGGGTTCTTATATAAGGGATATCGATATGGCAGGAACCCACCTTGAACATAGTTACAACAGATCAAATATTTAAAGTAGTACTGAGTTCATCACAGATTAGATCTAAGGCAGTGTTTTACAGGTCTGAAAATTTGAATCGATACTCTTAGAAATTTAAATGAAAGGATTATTTTTTTCAGCCTCAGTTGTTTACCACGTTCAGACTAGCCATCAGAAAAAGATAAATGTTGACTGCTTATTTGTATATCTGAGCAAAATGAAAAGTTGGCATGTCCTGTCACTTGAATATTTGAAGGGAGTGGTGTGCCAGAGAAACTGTCTCAGCAGATTGGAAACCATAAAGTCATCCGTTGCAGTGCCTACCAAAGAATTGGAGGTGGATCTTGATAATTACAATGTGACATATATAACAAATAAAACAAAAAAGGAAGGAAAGATAAAAGATAAGAGCTTAAATATCCTTGCTATAAAAAAAAAAAACCAGTGATAAATAAAGCATATTACAATTCAGAGTCACAGAGTTGTTTGTCTGACAGCAAAATATTGGCCAATGGATGAGTTGTTCAGGAGCGTATCAGAAAATCTGTGTTAGAAGACAATGTTCAAATGGTCTCAGTAGCATGCAGATTGGTCTTTATGTAAATTAAAAAGAACTGAGTGTTGCATGGAGAGATGAGATGGGAAGAAGCGATAAATATCCCATTTAATATTTTCAGAATAAGATGTTGGTTCTATGTGCAAATGTGCTATTTTCTGACATAGTCAAAACTAAATTAAGCAAGTTTAATGTAGAATTAATTATGAATTACCATACTTCTGCATCAAATAGTTACCTGTTTTAAAAAGTCATATGTAGATTGTGCATACATGTTAATTTCATATATTACTTTTCAAAACAGATATACATTTAAAAAAAAAATAAAGTAACATTTCAGAATTGGATAGGATTTCCTTGGGTCCATGAATGTCACCAGTTACAACCAATAGCTGCCTCACCTGTGGCGATTTGTTACTCTTGGTTTCTCATTTGAGAAGATGGATTAGATGAAATGAAATTCATCTACATACATGAAATGAACTTCTTCCTAAAAACATTTTTTTCCTGACACATTTGAAGAAACCTTACTTGGGATGGAAGGTGTAGTGAAGGTCCTTTCCCTTGAAGGTGGTCCTCAGATTGGATGCCTTTTCTATAACTTCCCCACCCTTTGGAACAGCTTCTCCTCTGATATTCAGAGGGTCTCTGCTCTATTAGTCTTCCAGAGGGCTGAGACAGCTTGGCTTTTCACAGTTTTGGACTAAGATAGAGCAGGGGTGGGATTCTACCGGTTCAAAGATCAGCTGCAAGCAAACCAGTTTGCTCTGATGATCAACTGTTTGGCCCACCTGCCCACCCCAGCTCTAATCTGTGCTTTATTTCTGGGTTTTCCAGCTCAGCTGATTCATGCAGCACAGTGGATTGCTGTGTGTCAGCTGTTTTACACACAGGGCTTGCAGCAGAAGGTGAGTTGCAAATGCTGCATGCGCGCAAAGCATGCACTCACCGAACCGGTGGTTACATCAGTTGAATCCTACCCCTGAGATAGAGGTGATCCCAGTGAATGTAACAGATTATGGACTATGTGCTACAGTGATTCAGATACATAGTGTTGTCATAGGACATAGTCTGTTTTAATTATTCTGCTTTTATTGAATATTATTGTGAGCCATTTAGGATTATCTTCTATAAGATAGGCAGCCATGTAAATTTCTAAACCATGGCTGTACTTATATCTTCCTTCAGCTTGCCTTTATTTTACAGACCTGGAAAGATTGTAAATGCAAGGATTGGTCATAAACTTACTTTTTCATTAGCACTGTAATTGCCAATAGTTGCTAAATGAGGCAGTCATTAAATGAGGACTACCTATAAACTAGAGCTTGGTGGATGGAAAAACTTATTTTCCTGTCTCATTCTTGAAATACCATACACATTCTGTATTCATGATGGGTTCTTTTCACACAGACTTTCAACATGGCAGCAATTCCTGGATTTGTCCTGTGGCTATTGTTGGAATATACAAAAATAACTAGGCAAATATGCTCTAGTTATTTTAGAAAAAAGAGGCGACTCTTTGTCTACTGATAAAAGAAGGTAAGCATAAACACACTTTATATGATTTTTCCCCCCACTACACAAAATTTTTTGTGTTCTCCTTTTGTAAAGAGAGAAGAGAAACCTTTGCACAACAGCTAGAAACAAAGAAAGACTACTTTCTTACGAGTGTTCAAGGCAAGATGTCAACTCTCACAGTGATGAAATTATCCTGCTGATTTCAGTGGTCTAAAAATATTGCATCTGTTCACAGCTAACATTCCTTTACACATAAATTCTAAAAAATGAACAAAATGGTACAAACAGTGCAGTTATTCAGAATGCAAGGCAATTTCATCCTGCACCAGTATTTTGAACACTACAAACTGTAGTTTTGTTGTGTAGTGAAAATAAGGAATAATAAGTGACAGGATCTATCTGTTTGCATGTTGCTTGATGGCAGTATCAAAGAAATCTCTCCTTGTGCTCCCATATAAAATATGCTTCTGTTTGATATTTGTGGTAGATCTTGTTCTCAGTTCATTAGATCTTAGAAAAGTTTACATTTGTGAAGGTCAGGGGATGGTTCATAATAACAGGTTCCTAAGGATATTCCCTGGCAAAGAGAATGTGATAATGTAACGTGAAAAGCTGCACAAAGATTTGATTGGCAGACAAGGCTGTAAACCCACCTGGAATGGCTGTGAAGAAAAGAGTCATTTCAAGAACACCAGTCCTTTTTCCTCTTCTAAGCACCAGGGGAAATTCTATCTGCAAAGCTTCTGTGAACCTATCAATAAATATAGACAAAGCCAGCTTCTGATGGCTGGAACTTTATCAGTTGAACCTTTTCATTGCTTAACTCCCAATGCTCAATTATAAGAGTTATGCCAGCTGAGTAGTAGGAATTGGAGCAAAAGAAATGAGGAGTCTTCTTCCAACAAACTTTGAACAAGAATGGAGGAACAGGTGGGGGTGAGATTCTCAGCTGCCTGCACAGCTGGTCCAACACAAATCTGTTTCTTGCCAGCTTAAGGATAACTGTTCCATGTTTTGGTGGAATCTCAGTATAAAAAAGGCAAAGGATGAATTTTCCAATGCTTACATTGAACACAACTTTTTACAGGTTACCACTGCTGCAAAACTAATGTCACCTATATTTCATTGTCCTTTGCACTAGACATAAGTGGCTATTTGAATTTTATCACCAAATTTTAGTTCAGTGTAATTGAGTTGATGATTTTTGTCTCCAGAAATTTCTTAAAGGCAAGACTTTCACTTTTCCACTATTGGAAAAGCTAACATGGTTACATTCCGTGATTACATTCCTTTCCTTGAGATTTAATGGAAGAAATAGAAGCAAGAGAGACTGAAGCTACTGGGGAAATTATTGCATTTAGTTTTTTTAAAAAAGATAGGATATTCAAATATGTACCTTGCCCACCTCATAACTAAATCAGTATGTGAAAACCACATTTATGAGAATTTTTCTGAAACTTTTTTTAAAGAGATTCTAAAACTTCTTAATTTTCAATTTACTTTAAATTTCAAAGGAAGAACAATTTCTCTATCTTGTTCTTGCTTTATTGGATCAAATTAAAAATTATACTGGAATGTATGAAAGCTCTGTTGATCAAACTAAGGATATATTGAGGGTTCCACCTGATTTCCCATAAACAATAATATCTATGGAAAACTTACAACCAAAGAATAAAGTCCAATATTATTCTTGTACTTGTCTATATTTAGACCTAGTCCTATTGATCTTAATGATTGGATACAGGTGTGTGTAAAGAGGGGGGAGCAAATCAATTTATTCATTATTAAATAATTTCATGTATGGCTTCACTACCTCTTGTGAAAGACAATTTCATACTGATTTATGCAAATCAGATAGTTTGTCAAAATCTGCCATCTTGTTTTGATGACTACAGCTTGTAATCACTATGTGTTATTTCAAATATCCATTTTATTTTCCTTTTTTTCTGAACCTTTTCCATTCCAATATTGTCATAGTTTGAGGTCTTTTAAAAACAGTCCATCCTTGCAGTAAGGCTATTTGTAAGAAGTTTTTTTCTCCTTTTCTTTCTAAGGAATTTAGTTTAGTTAGATCTTATCCTTGCCTGTACAAAGAATTATCTAATGGAAGATCACTAATCTTTCTATTCTTCAGATAAAAAAAAACAAGCTGTCTTAAAAAGAGACAGAAAATTGGTCAGAATGTGATTTAGATACACATGCATACACAGACTGCTTTACTAAATGTGTTTCTGCCCATCAAATATGGACAACTAGACAGTATCTGGTGAAAAAGATACAAGCCTTAAAATCACTTTCAAGTCAATTTTACTATTAGCAGAAAGGACTGTCTACTGTTATTCGTAGTATAGCATGGATAATACTAATCATGGCAGTGTCTTCCTTTGGTGGCAGCACTTGGCTGATCTCTAAAAGCTGACCATAGTCAGAATGGAAATCTTTTCAGTGATCTTGATATAGAGCCACTTCATATCAAGGCCCAATTTTTTCTTTAAAGTTGCCTTTTCCAATCTGTTGCCCCTCAAATGGTTTTCTAAAAGTCAAAATTGCCAGCCAACTTAGCTTATAAGAGAACTTAATTTAGCAAGAAAGTAGTGGCATAAAAGAAGTTCTGAGAGGTTGGAATAACAACACAGGGTATGTATATTTCCAGGATACACACTGCATATTTCCAATAGGAAAGCAAGGTAAAGCTTTCAGATTTGGGCTCCAGAATTCCAGGTATCCATTACATGGCAGCAAGAATAGGGAAGGAAGGAATGACTTTGTTAAAAATCAATTCTGAGAAAGAAAAGAATATTAGAAAGAAACTCTAAATAACCACAGCTTGAATTTTTTAGTATAATAGGGACAGAGAAAAACTTGAACCAAGTTTTCAAAGTTCTGTGATTGAACCATACTATAACAAAGAGGGTTACTCTAATTTCTGTTGGTCCTGTTTCTTGATTCTGCCTAGTTCAAAAAGCTGCCAGCATCTGGAATGCTCTCCATTCTTCTGGTTGCCATAGTTGGAAAATGAAATAATAGAGCTGGAAAACATGTAGAAATAAATAGAAGAATATTTATTTATTCATTCATTCAAATTTAGTGATTGCTCATCTGATTCTCAGAGTAATTCTGAAGAAATGTTGGAAATTGGAAAACATTAACTAGGGACAGTGGTGGGATTCAAATCATTTAACAACTGGTTATCTGCCCTAATGATTCCTTTCTACAACCGGTTCACCAAACTGCTTAGAAGGTTAACAACTGGTTCTCCCGAAGTGGTGCAAACTGGCTGAATCCCAGGGATGACAAGATAAAATCCAGAATGTTATACCTGGCACAGAGAATGTTGACAGGAAAGGTTTTTTTTTCCTCAAAGTACTAGTATCAGAAATCATCCAATGAATAGCAATAGCAATAGCACTTAGACTTATTTACCACTTTACAGTGCTTTACAGCCTTCTCTAAGTGGTTTACAGAGCCAGCATATTGCCCCAAACAATTTGGATCCTCATTTTACCCACCTGAGAACAATGGAAGGCTGAGTCAACCTTGAGCCTGGTGAGATTTGAACTGCCAAAAGTAGCAGAAGTAGCCTTCAGTACTGCACTCTAACCACTGGGCCACTGAGGCTCATAACTGACTGACTGGAAACTGACTGGAAAAAGATTTAAGAAAAATAAAAGCACTTTTTTCAGTGCCCATAATTATCCATGGAATACATTACCACAAAATCTCATGAGAGTCACTAACTTGGATGGCTTTAAAAAGAGACTGGATAAATTCATAACAAACAGGTTATCAATAGCTATTGGTCTTGAAGATTCCTTCCAGACTGAGTAGCATAGCCCATATCTGCAGGTGCACCTTAGAAACTGCTGATTGGGCCTGTAGTAAACAAGACATTTGATTAAACTGGGCCTTGATCTCATCCATCAGGACTGTTATTCTCTTTTATCAGGGTTGTTCTTATCCTTTTACAGGAGGTGAGCCCAACTAGAGCCAGACATTAAGAGTAGGTGGGAGGAATAGTTGAGCCCTTCTTCTCTTACAACTGGATATCAGGCAGACATGGATTTATTTATCTATCATCTGTCTGTTTGTCTGTCTAACTAGCTATCATTTTTTTAAAAAACTTTGTCACCCATTACCTTAAACCATAATTTCTCCCTTTAAATTATCTCATAGATAGTTTTTAAAAAGGCTATGAGCCTTGAAAACTCATTGGTTGATTCAGGACCAATCACTCTCTTAGTTTAACCTTTCTTATTGAGTTAGTACTACAGTATGAAATGAAGAGAATTCATGGAGGAAAAAGGGATCTAATTAGGTTTATCCCCACAAAAACATTTTATTTAAAAATAAATGGAACATATATTCCAAACAAACAAATAAATATTTAGGGACTGCCATGGTCCTAAATATTTGAGCAACATCTGGAAAAATATCCATTATGATGTATATAACTGGTCTCTTGTGTACAGTACAACCATCCATGGGACTCAGTATTTTATTCATGTGATATAAAGAAATGCCCGCAGCTAAAAACAAATAGAATATTTTTGCTGAGTTTGAGAGAGAATAAAAATTATACTTCTAAATTGCATGAACCCTACAAAGATTGCACTTGGAGCTAAAAGACAATTATGCTGATTATATATCTTCCACCCATTAAATACAGATTTGTTTAGTTCATAAAATTATAGCTGAGAATTGTCTATTTAATTTATTGCTAGAATATTATAAATGTATATCTTTTTAATGAGGATTTAATTATACATCTAAATGACCAATGTATTTTTATTATTTATTAAGCAGAAGTTATTTTTCAAAGCTTTTAAACTTTTAGTAAAAGAATACTGCTATTAATGTAATATGATAAATGCTTTTTCACATTAAAATTAAATGAAGTAGGAAAGGCATAGTTATTTTCTAAAGGTACTACTGTTTTAGTGGATATGTATCAAAGCTACAGCTATTTGATTAAATACTGGCATAGCAGTGAAAGCAAAAAGTATCTGTAGATATTTTAGTTGTTTTGATATTTTTACTAGAAAATTGAAATTAACTTTGAAGAATGCAGCCAATGGTTTTGGAAAAGTTATTGTTTTTTGGCCACATTGATCTCAATCCTTGCTGGTGCTAAATTGCTAATGGCTTATTGTATATGTGAATTTAGCCAGTGTGGCTTATTCAAGAAAATTCAGAGATGTGTATTCCTTATTAATTATTCTCTGTTTAACTGAAGTTTTTACAGTATTGAAATAAGGGGAAGGGAGAGGAGGGGAGAAATGGAAGGGCAGGGAAAACAGGGCAAGACAAGGCAAGGCAAGGCAAGGAAATAAAGGAAAAGGAAAAATATTTTGATTTCAAAAAGAAAATTACAATAATTTCTAGTTTGCAAACAAGAAATATATCTAATTAGCAATTAATCCAAGATTTAAATGCTATTTTTTGTGTTAATAGAAACCCAGGTTTCAGATGGGTAATCTATTCAGTTCACAGATAAAACTATATTCCAAAATGGTTTCCTTATATCCATCATGACATATTAGTAGCTATGTTTAGCAACAAAAAAAATCCTTTTTTAATGTGGCACGTTTACAAAATTGAAAACGTTGTTGAAAATCATGGTTTTTGTATTTTGTGGGATTTTCACAAAGGTAATGATTGCCATCTAGTATATAAATAACATACGATATAACAGTAATTAAAAAAGACTGCAGAATCAAGAAAAAAAATTGGGAAAAATTACAAAATAATAGAAATCTAATCATTGAAATTACAGAATTATGAAAATACTCTTGCAATCTTTCAATTATTGAGGTATTAAGCAGAATAACAGGTTTATAATATTTTTAAAAGAACTAAATATTTTGTCTGGATTACCAAAATCTACTTCATTGGGCACATTTCATATCTGAACATCTTAACTGAATAATTGTTAGTTTCTTGGCTGCAACTCAATTATTCAAAGAACTCAAGTCAAAAGATGTGATTAGTTTTGTTTGCTTTTTATATTATATTTCATTGACAGAAGAAAACAAACACAACTTTGTACATGATTCACTGGATCACAAATACAAGTAATAGTTAGTGGATATAATCCTCATTGAGAGTCCTTCTTCATTTTAACATTCTCCAAATGAAATTGGTGACCACAGTATAAATCCAAGCAGGGCATCTTGAGGTGGAGGAGAGGACTAGCTAAGGATTATTGGTGCAGCAGTAGTCCCCATACCTATGAATATAGGGAATTACAATGTGAAAAAGGACACCAAAACATGATAAAGTATGATTATGTTTCATACAGATACTTTGTGCATTATAACATCACACATTTGGAAAAGTCCATGTGTATTCTATTATCATTCAAATATTGTCTCTTTATTTTTTACTGACTTCTTTGGAATAACTTATGTGACTTGCAGTAGCATTTTGTTTTTCTGTTTACTGAAAATCCTTTTGGCACATAATCATAAAACAATAAGCCATGTGTTGTTAATAATACTCCCCTGTTACAAAGAAAACTTTTTTCAGCATAGCAAGTTGTTTAAGCATCATGTGTCAAGAATGTGATCTGAAAGTCACTTGGGGGGAGTGTGATGGGCAGGCAATGTCTTTCAGTGAATCTTACATATAAGCAGCTGTTCCCACAGATCATTTACTAAATGTTCCCCAGCATTAGTCAAGGGACACTGAAAAATATGCATTGGGCTTCAAAAACAAAACATTAAGCAGGGACGGAAATATCCTACAACTCACAATATTCAGTAAATACAGCAGATTTTCAACAAAATGATCTCATCTCAGAAAGCCGCTATCAAAAAAAAAAAATAATTGTAAACTATAAGAGTTTACAAACAGAAACAAAGAAGGAAAGATAATTCAGGGATAGATAGATAGATAGATAGATAGATAGATAGATAGATAGATAGATAGATAGATAGATAGATAGATAGATAGATAGATAGATAGAAGATGGATGGATGGATGGATGGATGGATGGATGGATGGATAGATAAATTGATAGATAGATAGATAGATAGATAGATAGATAGATAGATAGATAGATAGATAGATAGATAGAATTCTTTATTGACCAAGTGTGATTGGACACACAAGGAATTTGCCTTAGTGCAAATGCTTTCAGTGTACATAAAAGAAAAGATACATTCGTCAAGAGTCAAGAATCATCAGGTACAACACTTAATAATAGTCATAGGGTACAATAAGCAATCAAATCATACTAGAAAACAGTCAATATAAATCATAAGAGTACAAGTGACAAAGTTACAGTCATACAGTCACAAATGGGAGGGGTTGTGTGATAGGGAGTGATGAGAATATTAATAGTAATAGACTCTGTAAATAGTTGAACAGCGTTGAGGGAATTATTTGTTTAGCAGAGTGATGGCATTCAGGAAGAAACTGTCCTTGTGTCTAGTTGTTCTGGTGTGCAGTGCTCTAAAGCATCGTTTTGAGGGTAGAAGTCGAAACAGTTTATGTCCAGGATGTGAGATGTCTGTAAATATTTCACAGCCATCTTTTTGGCTTGTGCAATATACGGGTCCTCGATGGAAGGCAGGTTGGTAGTAATTGTTTTTTCTGCAGTCCTAATTACTCTCTGGAGTCTGTGTCTGTCTTCTTGGGTTGCAGAACCAAACCAGACAGTTATAGAGGTGCAGATGACAGACTCAATAATTCCGCTGTAGAATCAAGGAGACACACTTTGTAAGTTATTTGCAAGAAATGTTTAGTTGATTTTTTTTTAAAAAAGAGCAAAAAAGAAGTTTGCTTTTAGTGGGAGACATAATATAATTCCCTAAAATTATTTTTTTTCCTATGAGTTTGGCTGTAACATATTTATTAGCAATGTGTAGTACTTCCAATTCAATCCTGAAACGTGCTCCAGAGCACATAGAGATATGAACATAATACTTGCCTGCAATTCTTTCAAGCAGGTGCATATTTTCCCAAAGGTCTTCTTGCAGCTACTGTGAATCCTGAAAAAAGACATACTTCTTGAAAAAGTTGCAGGCAAGTGTCATCTTTGCATCTTTGCACCTCTGCATATTCCTTTTTGAAATGAAGAACAAAGCATTCCACAGATCTGCTAACCATTTGCTTTTTTATCTGAGCATCTAAAAACTTTTCTTTTAATTGCAGACAATACATATTGCAGACAATTCAAAATAATACCTGATTTTCTTTTATTAAAAAAATTAAGGGAGGGTGAAACTATTGTGTGTTTCTCCTTCCAGCTGTCCTATAAAGACTTGTAGATAACAGAACAACAAAGTTGGAAGGAACCTAGGAAGCCTTTAAGTTCAAAACCCTGCTCACACAGAAGACACTATGCCATTTCAGACAAATAATAAACTTCATCTCTCTTGTGATGAAGAGGATGCGGACAAGATTTAAGATGAAGGTTATTTAATCAAAAGAAGGGGAGGAGGTATGGTTGTGTGTTTTCTCTCTTTTTTCTCATATTTCAGAATAACAGAACAGTTATCTGAAACGATCATAGCCTCTGATAATGTTGAACTGTTCATTTTTGCAGTCTCTTCCAATATTTCCTCTTAAGATCAATATTTCCTCTTAAGATCATCTCTAAAAGTGGGTGCCAGGCCTTTAAAAGCAGGAACTTTCCTTTTCCCAGTTCATTTATCATCCTTGCTGATGATACCATCTAGAAAATTCAAAAACTTGTACGTTTTATTGGGTACTTTAAGTAGGCTAATTAAGGTAATATCTAACTACTGGATTCAAAAACAAAATTAGTGAAGTTGCACATTGAAGCCACTGACATTTTGCCAAGACTCTCCCTCAACATACGTGTAGTAATAATTATTACATTCCAAAGCATCAAGTTGCTCTATATCCCCTCAAGAAAATATTTCAAGAAAAAAAAATCTTCCTGCAGTTCTTCCCTCATTTAGAGAAGCAGGTTTTTCTTATCAGACAGAGCAATCCAAGCAGGTTAAAATAAATAAAATCCATATAAAGGACCAACCAAATCCTAACACTTAGCCAGAAAGGAAGTAGCTGCCTATAAGCCAAAAAAAAATAAATCTTTTTTTTTCTCCTCCAGCCAAATTCACCCTTGAAATGTTCAATTTTTGCTGGTTTTTCCAGAGGAGCAGTTGTTTATTTCTATCCCTGCTGCCTCCTACCCAGCTTCCACCATTATGGATGAAGCATAGAGTGGCCTTATAATTTCAGCTATATGGAAAAAAAAAGTGCATATTTATTTAGGAATGAAGTGCATATTTATTTAGGAATGAAACCATCTAATTCTGCACTACTAATTTTCAAAAAAGTCTATGTAGTATTGCTGCTTTCAGCTTCAGAGAACATACAACAGCTTCATCAACTGAGTACTTTCCAGATGGGTTCCGCTGTGAGCCTAGGGCAGTCTAATTGCTATTGCTATGTTTTGATGTATTTTGAACATTGGCAATAGCAATAAGCAGTAGTATTTACACTTATATACTGTCCTATAGTGCTTTATAGCACTCTCTGGGTGGTTTACAATGTATAAGCATTATTTGCATATTGCCCACAACAATCTCGGTCTTCATTTTACTGATCTTGGAAGGATGGAAGGCTGAGTCAACTTTAAGCCCTGTCAAGATTGAACTCCAGGCTGAGGACAGAGGTTTTGCCTGCAATACTGCACTTTAATCACTTCACCACTAGGGTTCATTGCTATGACCAGGGTCTCTGGGGTTGGTGGTATATTCAATTGTAAATAAATAAACAAATAAACAAAAATCTGTATAATTATATATGAAAACATAGAAAATAAATAAAAGATATATAGCAAATTATAGCACTGGGCTCACTAAGCAGTTGATAAGCAAAGAAAAAGAAAACATGGGACCACTATACATATTTCCTTACCCTCTTTAAGTAAAATGATTCCTCTTACTTTTATGAGAAGTTCATCCTGAAAGCACAAAGCAGTTATATTAGGTTAGCAAGATTGAGTTGTTTAAAATTGCAGGGATGTCTGCCAAAAAAATAATAATAGGAAGTTGTATGGAAAGAAATGTGCTGACAGCAGTAATGTTTTGGTAATAATTCATGTGTTGTAGATGATGCTCTGGAAAGCAGCCCAGCTGGCTAATGCAGATTGGTGATGCTCTTTTGCTGATGGCTGTACAATTGATTGACATTTCTGCTCCATCATGAAATAAGCTTGCAAATTAAATGGAAAGAAATAAAAAGGGAGGGAGAGCTAAAATGAGACTTGGAGTCTGAGTGTTTTATACTACATAAAGTTTGGACAGCTGAATTTTTCTCCTAAGAAACAAGTTTGATTTTTCAGCTCAGATTGTTTTCAACTGGGTTCCACCATTCACCAAATATATGTATTTATCTTCTGCCTGTTCTGCTCCATCTCTCCCCCCCCCCCAATGTTTCTCTTTTAGATACCACTGTCATTGTATAAATGTGGAACTTGGACTTCACCAAGGCCTATGTCATTCTGATTTTTTAGGCACTATGCTTAATAATAATGAAATGAAATAATAACATTTCATTTGGGAATTATCAGCTGAAGGTCCCCAAAACTTTTTCTTGGAGAAAAATATCACATTCTGCTTGCATAAAATACTGCTTTTTGAGCAACAAAGAGGCTTTAAAATATTGACAGTGTATCACTACTTGATCAATGGTGGCATTAACAATAATGCCTTACTTTTCACTTAACATATTAGTAAGCTGTAACTATTTTAGTTTATCTTGTGTGCTTTAATAATTTAATAAAGCTGTATTAAATAAAGTATAATAGGAAGTCACATACATGTTGTAACTAATAGGATCAATTTCAAAGTAAAGATTGAAATAACATTTTAGCTGCATCTATGCCACATCCTACGGTAGGTCTCAGTAGGTTAGGCAAGTTGTGAGAATTCAGCAACCAAGCAGGCCATTATATTAATCCATAATATATTTGGGAACTGCATGCTAAATAAATGCAAAAATTGTATTTGGTCAATTCATCCTTACAGTTGAATATGTTTTATGAATTTAGCAACTAAATTTGATAAAGCAACAGTAGTTTCTCAACTTGGATGCATCAAATAACCACATCTGCATTGATTTAGGCTAGACCTTGCAAACCACAAAATAACTGCACAAATCCATAAATTGGTGCCAGCTAATCAATTGCAGGAAGATTGTAAAGTACAAGAAGTATTCAATTACAGTTTGTAGTATTTTTGCACAGAATTTTGTGCAGTGCAGTACCTTCTTGCAAACACTGTTCCCAAATGTTCACTATAGTGATAAAACTTGAATATGGATTATGAGAAATTCCTATGTACAATATAGTTATTCATCCAAACCTGGAAACCAGAGTTATTGTACACTGTCCTGTGAGTTCTGTTTCGTATACTGTTAGTTGCCCATCAATGTACCAAATCACAATTAAAACAATGCTTCTTCATTGTCAAACAAAAATGATATACATAAGAATTTAGGGTTTGTCTGGAATTATGTGTTATTACAATTTACTTTGTATTGCTAGTTTAACCACTGAAAGTGGCATCATAATAAGCAGTATATATATATATGAATTAGTCAGAATTTGTGTCTTATTTATAAGTGTTACTCTAATAAATACCTAGTTAAATCTAAACTGAAATTTCAAAAGCTATTGTCAAAGTACTATCCAGCATTTAGAGTTTTCTTTCCTTCATAGATGAAAGAGTAAAACTTTCAACTCGGTCAATTTACCTAATTTAGTTCACTATATTCCCTAATATGTTTAGAGCTGCTTTTTGTTCTAGTTGCTATAGTAGCATAATGAGATTGAGAGCACTTTGTTCTAGTGATTAAGGCATCAAGTTAGGAACCAGTTTTACCTTAGTCTTAAAAGCTGACTGGGTGACTTTGGGCCAGTCATTCTCTCTTAGTCCAACTCACCCAGTGATGGGATTCAGCCAGTTCGCACCACTTCGGGAGAACCGATTGTTAACTTTCTGAGCAGTTTGGTGAACTGGTTGTTGGAAGAACTCATTAGGGGAGAGAACCAGTTGTTAAATTATTTGAATCCCACCACTGAAACTCACCTCACAGGTGCGTGAGGTGCTATAAGGAAAATAGTATTATGTGCATTATGTGCATCTTTAGCTATTTATAAAGGTAATAAAGGCAGGATTAAAAAACCCCCAATAAACATTAGTAAATTAAAAATAATAACAAATAAATAATAACATTTTGGCTATAATTCTAGCTTTGTAAATATCTTTGTTGCTTTTTCAAAATCTAGAAGAAATGTTTTCCTTTATTTCCTTTTTTGTTTTTACTTTTCTTTAGAACCTCTTACTTTTTCTACTTAATGTAACTAAAAAAAATAGTAAAATAGTACACTACAGACAAGGGGAGAGACAGAGAGAGGGAGGGACAGAGAGAATGAGGGAGGGAGGGAAAGAAAGAGAGAGAGAGAGAGATTTTTCCTTATGCTTGCAAATAATCTAATCATGGAACACATTGATTTACAAAATCCTGAATTCATATCTGAATTCGATCATAACAAATTATCAGTAAAATTGTACAAGAGCAGAAACAACTATTTTAAGATTGAAAATCTGAATTTAAAAAAATTCCCCAAAGTATGCTGTTAATACTGCTGAAACCTTTTTATTTACAGAAATATTATTCATTATTCATGCCTACACCATGTATCAACAAAAAGATTGGGGTTTTTTTTTTAGTGTTTTAAATAAAAAAGGAGAGAATGTAATAACATTCCATGATCAAGGGAATAGGGATATACATAATATTCTGGGTTGCCTTTGAAGCTAAAGAAAAATAATGATAGCTAGTCATAAATAAGGATTACTCTAGTCTTGTGTTGCTTATACTAGCTGGAAGTTAATTGATGGTCTAAATTCAAAGTGCTTGCTTTGACCTATGAAAGTTTTCATAATGTGAAACCTTGGTATGTAATAATAAACATCATCGCACACAGGTTTATGTATAGGCCCTAAGCAGTCTTCTTTAATCTGGGTGCCCTCTAGATGTATGGATTTATCTTTCAGAATTCCCAGCCAATTTCACCATTGATAAGAATTCTGGGAGTTGGTTCACATATCTGAATTATCTAGCTTCAGGAAGTATCCCCAAATATCATCTTTAGTGTGCTTCTCTCATTCTGAAAACCCAACAGGAATATATACATGCTTAACAATTAAGCTATTCCTATTCTATTATCAAAGCATCTTAATTGTAATCTGTTTTAAGAAAAAGATGTTTAGACTAAGTTCCTTAAAGAACAATTTGTCAGGAATTTAGCCCGATCCTCTTATTGTACAGTTCATCTACTAATCTGCCATACCATCCCCATGTTGCAAGAAAGAAATGGCCAATCCTCCCCCCCCCACCCCAAGATTAAAGTGGGAGTTGTGTTCCTGGACATATCTATATATTGTGTAAATATATATATGTATATTGCAATAGTCGCAAATATCTATAGATTGGGTATAGGATGAAGGTGAAGGTTCATTTTCCAAGCTTGAGGGTTGGTTTCCAAATGTTTCATTACCAAGCTAGGCAACATCTTCAGCAGAGTTTAGGGATGTCAGGTGTTTCTGTTTATAAAGGTTTCAGGACACATTGATCTACAACCAACTTACGAATAACTTACAATCCAAATCAACTGCACAGACAACCAGAGACATCACTGACCCTCAACCAACCCAAGCAACCCCCCATCAGCAGTTCACCTCCCAATGACCCTAACCTGATGTAAAAACCCATGACAGACTCACTGATGACTCACAGCTGACCCATCACAAGACCCTCACTTGACATACCCACACCTGAAGCCCTTTTAAACAGAAGAACACTAACATCCCCTAAACTCTACTGAAGATGTTGTCTAGCCCTGATAAAGAAATGTTTGGAAATCAACCTACAAGCTCAGAGAATGAACCATCACCCTCATATTATGGAACAATGAAAATACTAACTTGGTGGTTGTCATCACTTGGTTCTCCTATCTGCCCCATCTTTATGCTAATTAATATTTCACACATTTTAAAAGAGGCAGGGGTTTCAATCACTATCATGATTGCCATCTTGATGTTTTTGACCCCCCACAGATGCCCCATACAAATTTAAAACATATGTACAGAACAATCAAATCAAAATCCAATTTCATTCTAATCAATTCTAGGCATCCTTTTATCATGCTTAAAAACCCAGCATCTAGAAGTTTTGTTTTTTATGTAAAAGTCTACTAATTCAAAAGCTGGCAGAAGCCTTTTAAAATTATTTATTCTTTCTTTCTAGCTCCTTCTGGCTAGATACCTTTCCCTAGATGGTTGAGGGTGCTTTTTAAAAATAAATCAAATTTGCAATGGTAGGGAAATGAATTTAAATCTGACATTGTCTGTTTCTACCCTCAAAACCTGGTAACTGACCAATTTTAGTGGTGAAACAATTAGGCAGTACACATTAGCTTTGTGTCTACTAAATGACCTTTCCCATGATTCAGTTAAGACTATTCTATTTTCCCAAGATTTTAAATTCTTAAAACTGTTTACATTGTAATTCATCCCACTCCTGGCTTTTTTTAAAAAAAATACTTCTGTATTATTATTGCAATAATTGTATTAGTATAGTTTATGTTATTATAATAAATGTTTATCATTTCATTATATAATGATTAATGAGTAACATGCAATAGAATATTCATAACAGCAAATTATTCACTTTAAACAGATTTTTCTTTTCTTTTACAAATTTAGTACTGTGTATTAGATAGAAAGCTTTGGTGATCAGGTAGTACAAGCCATATAGCAAGCAAATATGTCCAAAAACATTCCTATCATTTTAAAATGTTGCATTAAAACTTCTTCATGGCAATGATGAAAAGGCAAGAGGGAAAGCAAATAGCTGAACAAGGAATGAATGAATAAATGAATAACTAGATTAATATATAAATGCATACAGTACATATAGGGTTTCTGCAGAGAATAGCAAGAAAACTGATAGTTCTGGCTTCATTAAAATGTTCAGGTTTATGTACTTTTACTGAAAAGTATTATTCCCCAACTGTCCTCTCCAAATTAACATTTCTTCATTAAGCTGAAACATTTCTAGAAAATGGCAAGATGGTTCTGCTAGATCAACTATTAGTTCTTGATTCTCTTTAGAATTAGTAATTTAATCTGGCATTCAATGAAAGCATCAAGAGACATTTGTAACAAAACCCACAGTTTCTTCTTGTCCATCTTTTCTTATTGTAATAATCTGCTTACTGAATTTCCTTCAATAGTCATTAGAAAGGTCTCTATAATAAAACAGATTGTGATGTGTTAGCACAATTTCCTTGATATCCAGAAAATGTATAATTGGATGCAGACTGTACATTCATTTCTCCTTTTTACAAGAATTCAGCTGATATAATAATTTTGATTTTTAAGACATCTAACAATACTTAAATTATGTTTTGATCTGGTTTCTAAAATGATATTAATCATTTAGCAAAACTGAAATACAGTATTTTAAAAGCAAAGTGTACAAATTTCATTTTTTTTCAGCTGTGTCAAAACAGAGTGAAACAGTGTAATCAATATGATATAAATACATACATACATACATACATATTATTGATAGAATATTCCAAAATGTATCATTGGTTATAGCAGTAGCAATTAGACTTATATACCGCTTCACAGTGCTTTTACAGCCCTCTCTAAGCTGTTTACAGAAGTAGCATACTGCCCCCAACAATCTGGGTCCTCATTTTAGCCACCTTGGAAGGATGGAAGGCTGAGTCAACCTTGAACTGGTGGGAATTGAACTGCCAAACTACTGGCAATCAACAGTCAGCAGAAGTAGTCAGCAGTACTGCAATTTAACCACTGTGCCACCATGGCTCTTATATGTGACTGATAGCAATTATCTTTAATTTCATGTAATATTATCAATCTGAAATCTTTTGTATGCAATATTTCTGAATTAAATGGTATCCTATTGAAAGGATTAATAATTCAGGCTGTAATTATTTGAATGAAAAGCCTTATAGCAGGTTGCTCTTTTTTTCTTTCAAACTGCAGTTTATGTTTTTGAAAATCTGTGCATAGATTAGCTGTTTACTTTCATGATATTATCCATTCAGTTGAGTTCAACTTTTGGTAATTCAATGGACCAGATCTTTCCACACTTACCAGTCTTGCGCTATTACTGGTGTCCACTTTAATAATGTCCAGCCACTGTGTTCTTTTTTATTTTAGAAAAACATTATTAGTGATTAAAAAAGAAAAACCCTATGTACAGTACATCTTAACGTTGTAGACAAGATCTATATATACAAATACAAAATAAATAAACATATAAAACATACATTTCTAATCAACTAAGATGGTGTGCTTTTTTCTTCGTAATGATTTTACTACTATTCATTTCTTATTTGGTAAACATTCTTAATTTAACTACTCCATTTATCAGATACATATCTTTTAAATTCCTGGTTTTTTCTCTTTAATCCACTTATACCATTTATTCCAAGCTGTAATATATCTTGACTCTTCCTTATTCCTAAGTTTTTGTGTGAGTAGGTCCTTTTCAGCGCAGTCAAGAATTTTCTGAGTAATCAAATTATTTGTTGGCATTTGTTTGCCCTTCCAACATTGTGCCAATGCAATTCTTGCCACTGTAATTATATGGAGAATTAAATATTTTATTTCATTTGCATAGTCCCCTTCTAGTATTCCTAACAAAAAAATTTCAGGTTTAAATTCTAATTGAATACTTGTAATTTCTTTTATCCACAGTCTAATTTTTTTCCAATATTTTTGACTTTTTGGGCAGAGCCACCAAGTGTGGAAGAAGGTGCCCCTCGTTTGCTTACATTTCCAACACACTGGGCTCATGTTTGGATAAATGTTAGCTAACCTTGAGGGTGACATACCACCGGTAACACATTTTATATTGATTTTCTTTATAGATCGCCAATTTTGTTATTTTGTAATTTTGATTCCAGATTTTTTCCAATCTTCCAAATTAATATTGTGCCCTACATTCCTTACCCAGGAGATCATTGGGCCTTTAACTATTCCGCCATTTCATATTCTAACAGGTAGTTATACATTTTTGAGATTAATTTTTCATCTCTTCCCTCCAGTATTTTATCTAATTGATTCAGTTTTATCTCAATTCCAAACTCTTCTATGTCTTTTTTATATCTTGCCTTGAGTTGTAAATACAGCCACCACTCTACTTTCACCCCTTGCTCTCTAATTTCTTGATTCGTTATTAATCTTCCTTGGGAGTTTAGTACATCATAATATGTAATTTTTCTTCCAGTTTTTAGTGCGTTGGGGTGGATCAATGCCTCCATGATGGAAACCCATCCTGGGAACTTCATATAATGTTTGTGTTTAATTTCTTTCCATACCTTTAATAGTGAACATCTAATTATATGCCTATTAAAGTGTGTGTAGCTTTTATTTCCCAGGTTCCACATAAAGGCATGCCATTCTGCTTCCAAATCATGCTCTTCTAGAATTAAGACTCTTTTATTTCTCAAATTGGCCCAATCCTTAATCCATGTTAAAGTTGCTGCTTTATAGTATAATTCCCAGGCAGGGAGCCCAAATCCACCTCTGCATCTTGTAAGTAGCTTAATTTTATTCTAGGCTTTTTCCCTGACCAAATAAATTTCGTAGTAATTTTATTTAATTCATAAAAAAATTTTTTTATCTAATTTAATTGGAATATTTTGAAAGACGAATAATATCCTTGGCAAGATGTTCATCTTAATAGTTGCTATTCTTCCTAGCATTGATAATTGTAATTTCCCCCATTTTTCTAAGTCTTTTTTTATTTCTTGTACCAATTTTACATAATTATTTTCTTTTATTGTTGAGCATCTTGCCGTGAGCCAAATTACTAAATATTTAATTCTTTTTATAATTTGTAAGCCCATTACTTCTTCTAATGTCTTTTTATATTTCTCTGTTATATTTTTTGTTTTCATTTTAGTTTTATCCTTATTGATTATTAACCCTGCCACCTCTCCATATCTCTCTATCTCTTTAATTAATTTTGTCCCAATTTTATTGGTTCTTCTATAAGGAACACAAGGTTGTCTGCAAATGCTTGGGCCTTGGGACTCTTCTGCCACACAAGTGGAGTAGGCAAGCCCATTGCAGCAAGATGGCTCCTCAGATTACCTGGATCTACATCATAAAGTTTTTAAAGGTAATGACCAACATCTTGAATTGGCTCAGAAGCAAATCAAGAGCCAGTACAGCTTGTGTAACAGTAGTATTGCAGGTGCCTCCAAAACTGAATGTGCTGCTGCATTCTGAATCAATTGTAGTTTATGAAAACACTTCAAGGGTATCCCCACATAGAGTGTATTGCAAATAGGACATGATCAGGGTATGAGTGACTGAACTCAGAGCCTCACAATCCAAAAAATGATCCACTTGGTATACACCTTAGCCATGATTGCTACCTCCTCTTTGAGGAGCAGTTGTAAATATAGGAGAACTCCAGGTCAATATAGGAGAACTCCAATTGTACTCCAGGTTTATTTGAGGTAATCCCACCCATCCAAAAAAAAGATAATAAACCTCCAGATCTCGAGGCTCCACATATCCACAGCCACTTTGTCTTATTGGGCTCAGTTGAAACCCCTCTTGTCCAAAAAGGGCAACCACAGCATCACTTGGATCACCATGGATGGAGATACAGTATAAAGCTGAGTATCATCAGCAGGTTGATGATATCTTATCCCATGGTGTTGGATGATGTCATCCAGATGTTTCATGTAGATGTTATAAAGCAATGGAGTGAATATGGAACCTTGCAGTGCCCCACAAAGGTGTGGCTATGGGCTGGACCTCTCACTCCCTATCAACATTGATTAGCTGCTATAAATGTGTTGTATTCTAATACTCAAGCAATACTTAGTATTACTATTTATGAATTTAAAACAACAGTATTTCCAGTATGGACTGTGAATGTAGACAACAGTGACTTTTTTTTATTTAGAAAATTTATATGTCCCCAAATCTACAATGACTCCAGGCAGCTTACAGAAATAAAACCCCAGTACAAATCTAATAAACCCCTGGTGACAACAATCAAACCAACCACTTAATGGGCTTTATATTCCCTCCCAAGATCACCAGGTCCATTGGAAATCTGGTTTTGTATTTTTTTACTCTATGAATTTCAGGGGAAATATTTGTTTGCAACAACTTTCAGAGCTGAATTAAATTTCATATAGTTTGTGTACAATATGAAGCTCTCTGGATATATTTGTCCTCTGCCAAAGTCACAGCAATATCATTAATGTTTTACTTCCACACTAGATCATGTATGTTATAGATTTTTGAGCATGTTTTTCTAATTTTTCTGCTATACAGATATAAAATAAGAGTCATGTGAAAACCTATCCCTGTATGATTTCCTTATTATCCACAAATTGGGGATTACCTGTGTGGATTTAACAAAACCTTTTGCAATTACTTTTCAAACAGCAGCTGAAGTCTATGGTTTTCATTTGTGTAAGCTCACTTGTATTTTATTGTTTTCAGGTTTTTAATAACTACTACAGAGCAAAATATCCTAAAGTGATATACAGTTGAGCTTTAATGTTTAACTGAAATTCTGGCACCAGTCCAGCTGTCTGACATATCTTTCTTTGTTTCTCATTTTGAAAAAGGATTATCCCAAGATACTGTAGGAAGGATCAGTAGCAGGGTCAGTATATTGGACAGAAAGCTGAATGAAATGCCAATCTGCAAAAAATATAGCATAAAGAGACAGGAAAGCAAAATTCCTAACTGCGGCATTGTGAACATTTAGAATAACAACAAAAAATCAACTCATTCCAGAAGATTCTCAGCTAGATTTTGTAATCCTCTTTGATTTAGTGCATTAAGCTACCTAAGCTAATGGGGAGACAGAACAGATATTGATGAAGAAAGAAGGGGAGCCAAGAGAGTTTCCATAGATGAGAAGAAGGGTACAGAGCAGCTTGTTTAGCAGCAAAATGAGCCAACCTATTTCTTATAATACCAGAATGTTCAGTAGCTTTATTATGGCAATTACAGATGGAATAGCTCAAACCAAAGCCTCATGTTTCAAAACCACACTATTACTAGCAATAAAACCTCTATTAACTCATAGATGTTCACAATCATATAAATGCCAAAAGCATATAAAGAGACTGAATAAATATTTCCAGAGGTTGAGTCAGTAATTTGAAGTACATGATAGAGGCCAAGTAGTTCAGCTATATGAGCAGACATAGTGAGAAACATATTATGAGCTTTCAGAACATTACAATTGATAGTAACAGGGTATATGGATACATGCATCATTCACAATAAAATTAGTACCATTAGCATGCAACTTCCAATCAGCATTAGGCACTGGAGTGTTTTAATTCAATTTAGTCACTGTTAAAGTAAGAGTTAAACAATCTGTATGTTCTAATACAGGGATGAAAAATTAACTTTCTGAAGAGGCCACATGAGAAACCAGGGCTGTTGTGGAGGGCCGAGCCAATAGGTTGAACTTAATTCTGCTGCTGGTATGAGGAGAATGTGGAGCTATGCCTCACCTTGCCTCAGCCCAGCTAATGCTGTTCTGCCACTGGTGCAGAAAAAAACTTCTTTCTCTTGCCAGGAATACACTTGGCTTATTCTTCCATCCCTGCAGCATGTTTATTTTCATTTTATTTTTTAATTTCCAAGTGACCTCACAAAGGTTGGACAGGAACAGCCAAAAAGCCGGATATGGCTCAGGGGCCATAAAATGCTCAGGTCTGTTCTAGTAACTTACCAATTTCTCCCCAAAACTGAACAGAACGTAGGTCAAAAGTTCTTTTGACAGTCACATTATGAATTTGTAATACAAGTTCTTGAATGAGAGGTTGATAACAAATGATCACATTGTAATAGAAGTACCACTTATATGACAAATAGATTATGGGATGAGTATGGCTCCCATGCTCCAGTGCTAATATCCCAAGAGCTAATAGCTATCTTCAACTCCATACAAAATAAAGGGTTTGTCATAATCTGTTATAATCTCTATAAAGATTGGAGCAAGGCAGCTAAATCTGGTATCCAATATCAACTAATCCTAATCTGTCCAACGAAAGAACATATTTTGTTTTGAAGCAGTAGATGGAAAGTACAAATGACATGAATTCTTATTGTTACTTCCCTTGTTTTGAAAAGAGATGCTTAATGAATTTTATTTTAAGATGATTCATCAATAATTTTGCAAATCCACCCAGTATCTGGAGTTCTCATGTACAGAGGGAAGAAAGAGTAAGCTGAATCATGGATAGAAAAATTACACATTTTCCCCAGGAGATCAGGCAAAACAACATTTGCACTAGGGAACATAGGTTTTTGTTTATTCACCACTGCACTTATTTCTCATGCATCATGCATCAGCCTGTATTTAGGAGAAATATTGGAGAGGTTAAATAAAATTGCATTAAATAGAAGTATAGCAATATTTTTTTTTAAAAAAATCTGTAAATGGTCACACCAGGGGAAAGAAAGCATTATAGGATGAATTATTGATCAGGCTTTCAATTAAAAAAATATGACAGTCCCAGGTTGAGCCAAATATAATTGCATCATCGGGTAGTAAATATAGAATTAAAGACTTATCAAAGGTATCTGGGTGAACAATTTTCTCCATGTCATTTCAAATCTACTGAGATTCCCCCCCTCAAAAAAAGTGACAAGGTCCAAAAAATGTCCCATTAATTATCAACCTTTAATTTTCTTCTTTTTAATTTAATTTTTATTATAAGAGATATTTAATAGTATAATTGTAAAAAGGAAAAAATAAAAATAAACATTTACATTTATCTTACATATTGCATAAAATTGAACAAGAATTTTCAAAAAATACATTCAATTATTGTTATATATGAAATAATCTTAAATTGGAGTCATATCAATAATCAATTGGTCAAAGTAGCCATTATGGTAAGAATCATAAAACTGAATAAATAATGTTTTCTTTCAAACTGGAAGGATTGATCCTTACTACCGTGTTTCTCCAACAATATGGCCTCCACCAATAGGAAGACCCAGCATGATTTCTAGGCATGAAATGAAATTAAGCCCCTCCCTCCCAAATTTAGGCCTAGTTTAAAACATGCTGGGGGGGGGAGGCCAGGGGTTAAAACATGCTGAGGGGGAGGGCAGGGGGGAAACTTACCTTTAACAGTGCCCTGCACGGCGCTGCCGCTGTTCTTGCGCCAGCAGAAAGTGTAGAAGCATTTCTGCTACTTCTCGGGCTGGGGAGCTGCCTCCATGGCTTCCACAGTTCCTGCCGGCACGAGAACAGCAGCAGCACCAGCGGGAACACGGAAGCGTTTCTGCCCCTGCTCAGGTGTGCACCCGAGCAGCGGCAGAAACGCTTCCACATTCCTTCAGGTGTTGCTGCTGTTCTCGTGCCGGTGGGAACACTGCTGCCACCCACCCGCTGATGTGGGGGGAAGAGAAATTAATTCATCCCCGAAAAGACGGCCTACCCATTTTTTCGGGGCTCAAAAAAAAATAAGGCCCTGCCTTATTTTGTGAGAAACACGGTATAACAAACAGACAAGACCTAGTATTATAAAACTTTGGATATAGTATTTATTTATTTATTTGTTATATATATATATCCTGCCTATCTTCCCAGTAAAGTGATTCTGGATGATTATAGTACAAGTCCATGTGAAGAATTATAATCTGTAAATATTTTTTAAGTTAAATTAAAATTTGTAGCGATTATTTTTTTAAATAAGAAATTATTTTTTATATGCAATGTGTACTCACAACTCTACCCTATTTAAAGGATTATTTTTGATTTCCAATAAGACAGCTTGACAGCTATTATCATATATAAAACTTAATTTATATACTTCATAGGGATATCCTTTATTATTTTACAATCCCTGCGGTAACTCATTGATATACTGCTTTTCTTCTTCTTACTATTTTTTCTTATAAAGATAAAGAAAGCCTAATTCCTGGTGACTTCATAGATCCCTCCATGAAAATTCCATGACAATAATTTGGAAGTGGTTTCTCATTAGATTCCCCACCCTAGTCTATTTTATAACCATGAGACTTCCTAACGGTAAGCCATCAAAAAGTTTCCAGGCATGACCTTACTTTTCAAGATCAGCCTTTTGAAGTTCAGCTACATTCAGCTTAAAAATCTTTGTCAAAATAGAGAATTCAAATGATTGCAATAGTGAGAAGCACAAAAGTTGCCAAAGACTGGAAGAGCTTTCTATTCCTGTATGCCCTTAGATATCTGTTAACACCTATTCTAGACTGGTCCTGCAGAAAAGCAGAGTACTCTTTTCTAGGATTCAATTGTTAGTCCAGATATCTATCCAAGTGAAATGGAAGTTGGACAATACAGGTATCAAAACAACTAGTTGGTGCAATTAAGATAAGAGGATAACTTTGAATTATATGTTGAGGCTTTGTTGATAACCAAGGAAAAGAAGAAAGATATAATTATCTATCACCAAGAAGACCAATTGTGAGGCACTAAACTGAAGCTTTTGGTAGCCAAAAAGCCTAGTTTCCATAGTTGACTCACTTACATTTATAAACACAACTTTAGAAATATTAATTGTATATGCTATATAAATATCTCATGTTTTTTCCCCACAAAGTTGTAGAGATGGAATATTGGATTAGGAAAAATAATCAATAAAGTGCACTTAATTTATACAATCAGAGAAATAAATTATATTATAACTCCCTGTGGATAACTATTTGAAGGAGGAAAAAGCACTTCAAATCAGCCAAATTGAACCAGTATTGGCTGGTATTGAATCCAATGTACTGTATGAATAAATTAGTGAAATGATTCATCTTTAGAAAAAGAAACTTTGTGCAAAATACAGCCATGGGAGAAAATCTATCCAAGATTTGACAAGAATATCTGAAGCATGAGACCCTATGAGCTGGCCAGTGGTATTTACTTATTTCAGGACAATAATTTCAAAATAAATTAATTTTCTCTCAAATTTTCATTGTAAAAAATAAAGAATTAAATGTAAAGGTATAATGGAAAACCAGCAATGCATATATTATTGAAATATCTAATAAAATTCTACACTTTTACCAATTTCAACAGTCTATAAAAGAAAGCTACTTAATACTAAATGTCTCAGTTGTAGTTCTTCCCTCTCCAATGTGAATAAATGCAATCAGTTTCATCATCTCTGCCACTTTGCATAATTTAATTAACCATTACTTTAGGCTTGGAGGCTTAGATTAAATAATTCTTCTACCCAAAAATATCTGGGGAAATATAATTTATGTATTCTTCCAGTTCTTCATTCTGGTGCTTTCATTTATACATGCATCAAACTTATTTTAACATTTTCATTCTAAGTGTAATTATGATAATAGGGTCAATATTGCAGAACTTTTGGATAATATGGGCAAATCTATTCAAAATAGTCTTTCAAATATAAATTATTTTCAAGAAATCTCACACAGAGATATAATGATAGTTCAAAATTCAAGGGATTAAGAATAATAGCTATTAATGCTGCTGGGTCATGCAGACCCAGTAACTACTTCCACTGCTGATCGTTTTTTTTTTTTTTTTAAATTTAGAAACTCAATAAACAGAAACAAATGCAGGCTTTAACTTCTCTCATTTCTTTTCTGAACCAAAAATTCTACTCATGTGCACATCCATATACCTATGTATATTATAATCTATCTGAATTATATATATATAGTTCATCTTCCCTTAAACTCTAGGGAGAGAGTTATTACATTAAATCATGCCCCTGCATATAAAATTTTAAATTACTCTATCCTCCGTCACTTTGGGAAAGATTCCTCTATTTTTGCAATATTTTCACTGTCTCCTGTTAATAAAGATTCAACCCCTATGCATATGCATTGCCATAACTAGCTGGCTACGTAACACAATGTTTAATTAGAATTGAGGTGGAGCACCCACATAGAACAATTTAGAATGTTCTCAATGAAATCCTTCTGAGAACTATAGTTTCCAAGAATTATTATATCTTCAAAAAAAAAATTTGCAGTCTCAACTTGGCCCTTTCCTCATGCTTCTTCATATTTTTCATGCAAAATGTCATTGCCTCACCATATAGAACTATCTGTTTTATTAGGAGCTTTAACTCGGGTCTTCATCATTCTGACATTTTTCTACCCACTGTGGTTAAATGGTCATTTTAGTTCTAGTTTTAATTCTACAGGCAATGGTAGGCTCTAATATTCCATGCTTCATTTTAATTAACTCAATGGCAAACACTACTTCCATAAATAATGAAATTTGGAATGAAATTAGGGTTCCCAAGGGAGCACTTTTGGACCTCTATGTGCCATGAAACTGTTAGCACTTCCCGCCATTTGAGGTTTCTGTATTGATTTGGTTATGTCATGCTGTCAGCCATTTTGTGAATAGATAAACTCTCCCACATAGCACAGTGTCCACAACATAATCTCAGTATTCCACCTGTGCTCTCAAAATAAAAATTTATCAATACTTGCTAATTTGGATTAGTAGCCAATTGTATTTGGTACTCTAGCTTAACACATGCTTTGGGGGATTCCTTTTCCTCTAACTTGGGTTTATAATTGATTTAAAAAAAACTATGTTAACCTCAAAATTGTATTTATTTGTGAACTTTCAGCAAAAGAGTAATTGCTTTACCTTCTTTGTCAGTTTTCCCAGAAGAAACCAAACAATATTGAGACTCTTAAAATTATAATAAAAGGAATATTCTTCAAATAATCCAATCACTCTAGATTCTAGTTTCAGTTTCTCAGCAACAGAAAGAAGGAGATAGCTAAATCAATCACTTAAGACTTCTGTTCCATTATATAACAACCATTCTTCACACGGGTTTATTTAAGGACAAAATAACATAAGCATTTCTTAAAATGTTAATACATTTATTAAGTGTAACTGGAATCCTTGGAGAACACAATATTGAGGAGCCTCATGTTTATTAATCACAGCAGGTGGCAATATCTAGCCAGTCTGGAATGATCTTGAAAGTTAACTAGGGTAAGACCTGATTTGTATAAGAATTACCACAAATCTCAAAGCTGTAAGGAAGTAAAAAGCAAATTAAAAATCCTAGAAGAAGTCAGTGGCAAAGCATTTCCCTATTGTTGCTGAGAAAATAACATGAATGTTTCCCTAGGGTCACAAGAAATCAAGTTTGACTTTAAGAAGTTTAATTGCATTTATTAAAACTATCCTTTATGCTGTATAAAGATCATTAAAATATTATACACATAATATGAGCAAATAGCTATGGCCACACAGAAATTTACAAGTAAGCACATTCCGTTTTGTACAGTGTTTTCCTTCTCTCTCCCATACTTATAAACATTTCATAAAATGAGCTGATGCTACATTGTTATCCATTCCACAACTATATTTTGATAGTATCAAGATTCATTTATTTCAAAACAATAGTTTGTACAATGTCAAATCCAAAGAAATGAAGTCAAGCAGTAAACTAGACAAAGAATTTCATATAAGAGAAAGCATTCAAGTGTGCTAAGTATTCACTTATTTATACCCGTTTATTGTTATGGAAATAAATTTTCTGTAGCACACATGAAGCTTCTGATTTGGAAAGGACTTTCAGACAAAGCAATGAAATATGTTGAACATTCAAATACTTTTAAAATTTTTGTCTTTGTTTTATTAATCTCTTTCCCTCCTTCCCTCCCCTCCTCTCCAAACATGCACCATTTCTGCAAAATTAAAAAGCAAGACAATAAATGATATAAAAATAAATTAAGGCAACATTTAAAGGATTTTTGCAAACTATTTTGAAGGCCTTAATTGCTTCCTGAGATGGTGAGAAAGTGGAAACTCTGAAGAAATAGCAGAATATGGGAGGGAATAAAACAAGATTATGACCTTTCCAGCGTCTTCCACAGACAGGCTTTATACTGTCAAACTGTCCTCTACGATAGATCTTAACACCTAGGCAATGTAATATGAAAACAGCTAATTCCCCAGATATCCATCTCCAGAACTATTTAAAATGTCACTGAGACCAGAAAACATTTTCTAATTAATGCAGATATTTCAATATACTGTATTTGTAATACTCCGTAATAGCACTCTAGAGACATGTTATTTATTTATTTTATTACGAATGCTTTTATGTATCTTCAATCATTTTGATTGACTCAAAGCAGCAAAATACAAAATACAATTAACAAATAAGTAGTTACAACAAAATATACAATATATTTACATAATAATTCAAATGATAAACATTCAGATACATCATCACAAGAGCAACATTGAACATTGAAAAAAATAATATCTAGAATGAGGGTGCAATCTTGCATCTGGATAGAAAACATTCCATAAGATAGGAATTCCTGCAGAAAATGCTTGGGTCTGAATTCCCTCTTGCTGGGTTTTGCAGAGCTGCTAGAAGGATTCCCAGCAAATGTGTACTTTCTGAAGGCATGACTTAGGCATGCAAATTCTAACTGAAATAAGAAATATCCTAGTAACAATACAGGGTTTAAAGGTTATAACAGCACCTTCCATTCCATATAGAAATCATCTACCCCCAATACAGCTGCTGATGACTAGTATTACATGAAAATATTGACTTGTTCCTAAGTATTAACATGTAGAGCTCTGCATTTTGTGATACTTGCGGTTAATTTTAAAGGCAGTCCCCTATATAGCTATATAATAGCTACCTGTGGGCTTACAAATTCATGAATTGCTAGTGCCTTCAGCTCCAGTTTGGCAGCATGGTGGGTTAGTGGTTAAGATCCTGGGCTTGTCAACTGGAAAGACAGCAGCCTAAGTTTGAGACCTGAGCACCATGCAACAGGGCAAGCAACTGTCCTCGCCCCAACTCCTGCCAACCTAGCAGTTTGAAAGCATGCAACTGAGAGTAGGTAATTATCTTGTGGGAATAGCGGGAAAAACCTTTCCACTTTGGTGGGAAGATATCAGCACTCTGTTAAGTCTAGACCAGACGACATTGAGCCTCCTACAGCAATGTCTTCATAAATATGTACAAATATAAATATAAAAAAACTTCAAACAATTCTGCAATTATGGCTTGCTATCTTTCCAGGTAGCACACACTTTTTCCTGCTTTACAATCAGCCAAGTCAATAGGATTTCACTTTGATTCCTCCATTTGCACTCTATTCTTTTAAAATTCAATTTAAATGTAATAGTCTTCAACATTTTATAAGGCTCAAGAGATTCTCTAACACTTTTCAATCTCCCTCTCTCCCTTCCAAAAAAATAAGGCCTGGTTCACTGTTACTTCTTGACTAAAATATATTCTCTTCCTCCAATGTTATTTTGCAAGGATTAATGCTTCTTCTGAATATTTTTCTAGGATAACTCTATGTACAGCATGCTACAATAATCAAAGGATAGTGTTAGGAAAATGGGGAATGAGTAAAGAGGGAGGTCTAAAAATAGATGTACAAGTATATTCTTCATCACTTGTATTTGTAGATCCAGAGCTGACACAGGATTATGAAGGCACTAAAGCTACAGACCAGAGATTTCAATGGAAACTGAATTACACCTTCATATTGAAAGATCTAAGGTGAATTTGACATGGATATTGGAATGCCAACAAATGCAGAAACATTTACTGAATTTCATTCCCCTTGCTAAGATGTTAAGTTCAGAAGAATTTCTTTTCATTAGTAAAATGTGCACTTCAAAATTTTGGCCAAGAACCTTTTTAAGAAGAAATGACATTTTTCAGGTTTCCATTCCATTTCTTCTTTTCTTTGGCTGTGATTCCCTAAATATAGTTTATATACTTACCTCTGGGTTGGCAGATGTTAAGTTAAATTTGATTCAATAATAATTTTCACAAAATAACATACCAGGCTTTATTTTTCTCTGTCATCCTTCCATTGTGACAGTAAAAGGAATAATGCCACAATCAATAAAAAGGCAGAGTAAGCAAGTGGGGTGATCCAATATGTTACCACAGGAGTTTATTGTAGTAAATATTTTTGTACAAAAATGCCCCAAAATTTTCCAATTTTTTGATGAGATTGTTATGATTGTTTTTCACCAAAATATGTCAATGATATTTATTGGTCAAACTGTGCATAAATCTGTCTTTCCTTTTTTTCTTTTTCTAAAATAAACCTTGCAACCAACATTCCAGTAAAGAGTTCATGGACAGTTCAGTTGCTGTGAAAGTCAAATAAGGCAGTGAATTTCAATCTGTGCAGAATGAAAAGTGCAGATTCACTGCTGAGTGGGTGACCCCAAAATCTCCTTCCACCTGTTCATCCTAAATCTGTGCCTTGAAGCAAACTCCATGCTCAGAAGCTCAAAGTGGATGTAGCAAATAGTCAAATAACTAAGCCAGGAACCGCATGGTTTTGTCTTATGTCCATATATAAGCCATTCCAATAGAACAGAGCAGCAAGCATCTGTCCGAGTGTTAAGCATTTTGATGGTTATCCTTTTGCCTGAACCCACTGACTTTTGAAGCATGTTATTTTTCAATATGTAATTCAAGTTGCCTTCTTTTTCTTGATTCACAAAAACAGAGGAGTATATAACCAGCATCTTTGTTGCTGACAAAAAAATCACTTTTGGTGCAGCATTTGGTCGATCACTCATTTTGCTTTGTTTTTGTCCCTTGTTACAGCTTTATTATTTTCTTCTGTATATTCAGTGCATATATGTTTCCTTCTCCTAGAATGCCTGGAAAGTCAGTTTTTCAATTAATACTGACCTTCTCAGATCTAGGCGTACACTCCACTATATCTCGGTCTCTTTCCCTTATTTATTCAACATTTGTTTTTAGATTTCTCTTGGGGGTATGTCTTGTGAATACTAAGCTGGTATACATGATAATAATATTCTAATAAAATAATGTCAAAAATTAAAAATATTAAATGTAAGTGAATCATCAGTAAGAATTCAACACCCCAACTGACATTGATTCCAGATTCTCTCTCCCATGGTAGTGCATAAATAAGCAGCTCAACAGATATCTGCAGAGCATAGACAAACTGCCACAGCTAAAGATAATCCTACAAATAACATAGGCCTTTTTGGCAGGCCTTAAAATTCAAAAACTGGTACATTAAATATATTTATTTATCTGTCAGGTGTCTATGCACCCCAACTCCAAAATGATTTTGAACAGCTGCACAAGGTTAAAAGAAACGACAAGATTATGCATATAAACTCCTAACATTACATAAGAACTCAGCAATCATCTGAGGAAGCAACATAATATATATCTACATCAGCTCCCCTCGCCTCTCAACTATTATCCAAAACAGCCTAAGGCCAGGGACCTGGGAATAGAGAAGAGATCCACACAACACTACCTTTTAGCTTGAGGAGGGAGGGTATTGTTGTATATACTGTATGTCTGGGAAATGCTATTCCAAAGGAAACATATAGCAACTTAGAAGCAGTGGTGGAATTCAAAATTTTTTACTACTGTTCTGTGGGCGTGGCTTATTTTGTGGGCGTGGCTTATTTTGTGAGTGTGGCTTGGTGGTCATGTGACTGGGTGGGCATGCTTGGTGGTCATGTGAATGTATGGGCGTGACCAACTCAATTTCACTCACATCAAGGGGTGCCTCACCTGGCCCCTCCCCTCCCAGTCATTCCTTGTCACACCCAGCCTCATATCTATAGTTCTATAAAAATGTTTTTGACTTTATTATCTACATACTACAGATGTACTTTCATGGACCACTGAAAGGAGGAAATGAGTGTGATAGGCAACAGGCTTTTAAGGGGCTGCCAGAAAGGGGGGGGCAATGTATTTTCCAAAGCACCAGAAGGCAAACAAAAAGCAATGGATGGAAACTGAACAAAGAGAGAAGCAACCTAAAACTAAGAAGAAATTTCCTGACAGTGAGAATAATTTACCAGTAGACCTGCTTGTCTCCAGAAGTTCTAGGTGCTCAATCACTGGAAGTTTTTAAGAAAAGAGTGGACAGACATTTCTCTGAAATGATATAGAATTCCCCCCAAGATCCCTTCTAAGTGTTATTCTGTTATTCTGATACCTTTCGCAGGACCTCTACTGAGATTTTGGCATCCTCAGACTCCTAGCTATTTAGCTGAGGAATAACAGAGTTGAAAGGGTCTTTGGAGGTCTTCTAGTCCAACCCCCTGCTCAGATAGGAAAACTGAGGATGCCAAAATCTGAGTAGAGGTCCTGGGAAAGGTATCAGAATAACAGAAGGGAAGGGACCCTTAGAGGGGACCTTGGGGAAAACCCTATACCATTTCAGTATTTCAACTGCAGGTTTCTAAAAATATTTTTTTTTAAATGAGATTAATATCCTAATAAGATTTGTAGAAACCTGCAGTTGAAAGTTCTTCACATCTCCTTACCCTGAAGACCCAATTTCATTTTGAATTTAATCCCAAACTGATTGTCCTTTTAGCATTTCTCTTGATACTTCTCCAAAATGCACTCCCAAGAAGCTACATCTCCATCTTTCTCTGTCAAGAAATCTAAAGGGGGAGAAACTACAGTACTACTGGCATTAATAGTGTTTCCAAGGATGTGTAGAAGAGTTTAAACAGAAAATATAAGCAGGAGCCAGCAAATATTAACATTACTCACAAATCCCTCCTGGAAAATCAGTATTGATTTAATGTTTCCCAAATGCAAACCTTTGTAGAGCAAAATGCTCTGGACTACAGACATTGATCACATGTAAATCACACACACACACACACACACACACACACACACACACACCTATGTTTCTCTCTCTATTACATGCACACACTCACCTGGTCTGACTGGGATGGTGCAAGAAGGCAGAAAGCAAGTGACGGGGGTGGCAACCAGAGCATGCCACTCATGTTTATTTCATCCCCCGGGAAAAAGGCAGAAAGAGAGTGGCTATGGAGGCGACAGTGATATTCCTGGAGGGCGGGGTGGGCAGATATATCAGGGCTGCTTCACATGCACACTTCCGCCACTCCTCTCAGCCCCAGCACAATGGAAATGCCTTCCAAGGGCTACCTGCCCATCCTCTGGCCAGGCCAGGTCGGTAGCGGCGCATCCCCAGGGAGGAGGCAGAAATTGAGCGGGACCTGGCTGCATGCTTTCTTCATTCCACTGTTCCCAGGGAGAAGGCATGCTCAATTTCTGCCTTCTCCCTGGGGACAGCAGAATGAAGAAACATGCAGAAGAATTGTGATTGTGCCACTTTTTGCAAGCACGAAGGGCCTGCAGCAACCACTTCTTTGCTGGTCAGAACTGAGCCGGGAGCAGTGGCTGGAGGATTCTTCTGTCAGCAAAGAGGTGGTGTCTGGAGGCTTCTTGGTCAGGGGTGGGGGAACATGGCAAGACTCGGCCAGGAGTTGAAAGGCAGCTCCTGCACCCTGCATGTCCCTTTTTGGTCTCCCCCTGCACATCAAAGTACCTTAAAGGGACAGGCTGGTATGGCTGCCTTCTGAACAGCAGCAGAGCAAAGGGAACGGAGGCAGAAAAGTTCACTTGTCTTCTCCTCCTTCTTGGACATACACAGAGCATGTTGAATGCATCTCACGGTGCCGGAGGGACTTGCCCATGTGCCGTCTTCTCGCAGAAGGTCCTGGCCTCATGTGTGCACATGTGAAGTCCCGAGTCGGGACCTTCTGTGAGGATACGATGCGTGGGCTACCAGTTCAGTTCTGGATGGCAATACAGCAGCAGCTGGAACTCACCTCCCTGTTCTTCATGCTGAGATGCATCCCATTGCCTGCTTCACCAGAGAAGAGGTACTTGCCCAGGCAAGTCCCTCTGGCATAGCAGGCAATGGGGTGTGCATGCATGGCTGGTGCGAAGGACAGGGCGGTAATGGCAGCGGGACTGAAGCTCTTTTTTGGTGGATTCGAAAAGCGGAGGCCAGTAGTTTTTGTCACAAGAGGCCTGCAGCTGCTGCCTCTTTTTTTCGGTACAAGAAGCCTCCAGCCAGCCAGCTTGGTTTAGGCTGGCAAAGAGGCATCAGCTGGGAGGCTTCCCCACACTGAAAAGAAGAGGCAGTGGCTGCAAGCATCTCGCAACAAGGTGGGGCAAGATGTGGGTTGGCAGGGAGCCCAGTGGCTCTCAGCCCTGGCTTGCCTTCTCTGGAAGCCAGCCAGGGGAGGTAGATAAGGTTACAGCCACAAACAACAAAAGAGGTGGTCATAGGGAAGTGAGGAGATTAAGGGCCGGGACCTCTGAAGGAGGGGAAACTGGGCGATGCATCGTGCTTAAGTGGCTTAAGCAGTGGCTCCGGGGCAAGGCCAGAGCCAGGGAATCATGTGTTTCCCAACCTGGCCAAGGTGGGTGGAGGCTCCAGGACCTTGGGGAATAGCGCATGCTAGGGCCCCAGCCACCGACCCAAGGCAAAAGGTGAGTGGGCAGCTTGCATTGCTTACCTTTGGTTAGCTGAGCTGACCAGGCATCAGCAAAGCAACTGGCGAGGCAATTAGCTGGGCCATGTGGCGAAGGCAACATATATAGGGTGGGGGTGGGTGGGAATGGGCAGGGGGAGCATTGAGCAGCAGGAAAAGGGGAGTGAGTATCGAGCATCTGGAAGGAGCGAGCAAGCAGTGGCTGGGCAACTGGGCAACCGGGTTGGGGCGTAGCCAGCCAGAAGTTGCTACCACTTCGGTGACCCAGGACAAATTGTTGCTACCCGTTCTCCTGAGCTGGTGCGAACTGGCTGAATACCACCACTGCTTAGAAGGCCTGTTTCCTGGGTCCTGCTAATATCATTGTTTAATTGGTGGACCCAAAGCAAGCCTCCTCTGTCAGAGAGAACAAGAAAGATGAACAGGAGAGTGGACATCCTGTTCTCAGATAACTAGGCCTCATGATATTTGATAACCAGCATCTTGCATTGCATTTGGGAGTCAAATAGCAAATGCAGCTTGTGTAGTTCTTCTCCCTAACCTTGCCATCAAGGATGCTAAAGGACCTGAATATGTCTCTGACAAGGCAACCCTGTCATCATTGACAATCAGTTTCAGTGTATGATCTGCTGTTTCACCCATCACTAAATTGTGAATGAAGATGGGCTTATTGCAAACAGGTCTGGCATTAACCATCAGTTTATTGTAACCAATAGCATGGCAATGGCAATCTGGTCACCAAAATGGGATAACCAGGTCAAAAATAATCATCTACTATATTGATACCTCCATCTCTCACATCATATTCCTCAGGCAATCACTATTAGAATATGGTTATCAAAATTCTCATCCTGGTTGGGGTAACTTACTTCAAACAATAAGTATCACCTTGAGTTATTAAAAAAAACAGTAAGTCCCTATTTATCATGCCACTTTTTCAAGAGGTTCGTGATAGTAAATATTGCTTATCTTAGACAGTTCACATACTTTGAAACAACCTCCTCGGGGGAATCAAGCTGGCCTCCTCTTTTCTGATTTTCTGGATTGGATACTAAATTGTTCGAGAAGACCTTTTGTTAAAATTTACATTGATGCCATTTTGTGTTCTTGTTGGGTTTCTGATGATTTTTATGTTTTTATGATATATGTGTGCTTTGGTTATTATTATCATTTGAATTGGTTTTAACCTACAGTAACTATGGATATTTTAATTTTGGTTCTACATATACTGTAAGCTGCCCAGAGTTCTCTTTATTGTTGTAGGGAACATATGAGAACATTTAAGAAATAAAACCATAAGCATTGATTTTCTCCCAACCTAGCTACAAATGCTCTGCCTAGCAGATAAGCCACTGAGTACTCCAATTAAGGTATCTCAGAACTCAGAACTTTACCTCATGTTATTCAACTTATATACATGTATGTATGTGCACAGATGCATAGAACAGAAGTTTAAAGAACTTCCACGTAGGAAGCAAATACAAAATCAAAGAATATCTTCTTCAAAATATTAGAATTTCTTGCTTGCTGAGTTTGCTCAATGAGTCTATATATAACCTTCCCCAACCACATTTTATCACCTGGCTGCTATTGAAAGTCTCAACATTCTCCCCTTCTTTTCATAGCAAGAATACTAGTTGTTTTAATTCTAATGCAACACAAGACTGAAAGCAATATGACTCGGTTTAGAAATAATCAGCATCTCTGGCAAATAAAGAAATATAGGAAATCTAATTCCAGAAAATTCATGGCTACCAATATCCAATTATTTTGCATGTTCTAATAGTGTGTAAGAGGAAAAGATGGACATAGCCATCTTTGGAAAGTCAGAATGACTTCCTTAAATCATAAACATTTTTATCCTATTTTACATCTCTTGAGTGAGGATACTTTGCCAATAAAAATAACCACATTTTGCCTCTGTTGGTTAATGTAAGTTAGCTATAAAATACATTTTAATAATGGCCCTATCAATCTCTTTTTTATCATAAAAATGTAAGTTTTCTAAGCCACAAGTGGAATAAAGAACCCTGGCATTCACATATTATGCAATTAGACTTGTAAGATGACCTCTATGCATTTTATTAAGATGGTATCAACTACAGGGATGTCTTTCAAAGACTTCTTCAGAGTGGAGAATTAATACAAAGGTTGAATTAATCTACTTGAAATACTATTAAATGCAGTTAATTAGATATACTGGCAGCTAGTGAAATTATCACCTGCATGTCTTATTACGTTTTTAAATGTTGATGTGTTGCCTTATTTCTGTCCAATGCTTCAGCTTGCAATGACAGAATATCAGAATAATACCATGATTCTCCAACAATATGCCCCCCCCAATAGGAAGACCCAGCATGTTTTCTAGGCGTGAAATTAAATGAAATTAAATTAAGCCCCTCCCCCCAAATTTAGGCCTAGTTTAAAACATGCAAAAATGGAGGGAGGCAGGGGGGGGACTTGCCATTAGGAGTGCCCCGCGGGCAGCTACGCCTTGCCATCAGCTGCTCCTAACGGCCGATCATGGCGGAGCGTTGAGGGCTCCCTACCCCCGCAAAGCATCTTTGCTGCAGACCCGGGTCAGCAGGCAGGCAGCGTGGATGTGAATGTCCACTAGTAGCATTTCAGCCGCTTCTCGGGCCTTAGTAACTTCCACGGTTCCCGCCAGTGTTGGCACCTCTCTCACCAGTGCAGTCTCCAAAAACAGCATCTGAGTCGCTCCCGCTTTTCCTCTGTCCCCTTCCCAGCAACAATAGGGAAAAAAAACATTTTGAGGTACCTGGGAGCACTGCGCGCTGCATTTTGGTTTAATCCCGAGTGGCTGATTGGGCGTGAGAAGAGCCGAGCGAGTGTCTCTGCTGCTGCTATCCTTGGTGCTCCAGCCTCGGGCTCTGCAAGTTTCCAAAAGTCCTGGTGCACAGCTCGTTCCTGCATTCCAAGCGCACCCAGGCCGAGCTGCAGTTGTCCCTCTCTTGCCAGCACCGTCTCCAAAATCCGGCAGCAGCAGAGGGAACTGTGGAAACGTTTCAGTCGCTTCTCGCGTGGGGGAGCCACCTCTGTAACTTCCATGGTTCCCACCGCTGCTGCTGCTGTTTTTGGAGACGGTTATTGAATGTTATTGAAACATTGCTATCATGTCTCCCCTGGTCCTTCTCTTTATTAGACTAGCCATGCCCAGTTCCCCATTTTTCATATGTTTTAGCCTCTAGTGCCCTAATCATCTTTGTTGCTCATCTCAAGATAATCTAAACTTTTGGATGTCATCCATAACGCAATTCTTTCAGATGCCTATATTACATACATATGAGGATGATTTGTACAGATTTTTTCATATAGAAAAAGTATATGCTAGGAAGATGGCACAGTATATTACACCAAACACTGATCCAGGGTCACACCCCTATTTGTTGATTTTGCTAAAGGCCAAATATCAACTAAAAGTGTTTTTCTGCAGTAAGATAACTTAAATGGTTAAAACATTGTTATTGAAAAATTCTGGAAAAAAACCCATAATATTTATTGATTTTTATTTTTATATATTAAATTTTTATGCAGCCCAACTTACTATTAAGTGATTCCTGGTGTTTTAGAATCTTATAAAATAACAACTAGAATATTAAAACATTAAACATTGTTATAAAAAGATAGATTAAAAAGAAATAATAAATAAATGTGGGTAGAGATAGGATCTTCTTCGTCTACTAACCACCTCCAGAATGTGATGTCCCCATTGGTGCAACAAACCAATTATCAGAGCCAGGTTTACACACCCTTTTGGAAAGCCAAGAAGCTGAGGATGGGTCTCACCTTGAAGAGCACAATGATACAAAGGACTATAATACTATATGCTTTCCAATGACTAGGCTACCCAAATAAATTCTATACATTATGGTAAGAAATATACAATTTTTTCTGACTTTCATTCATAGGACCCACACTATTCCATTTATATTAGTGACAGCTAGTTTGGAGGATCAATAATGCAGGTGGATTTGAATAAATTCATGCTTTAGGAGAATTATATCAGATGTCCTGTCCTTGATCTCTCTCTATTTATACTTAAATAACCTACATTCAGGTTTATTATAATAATATAACATTCTTATATAAATATAAAATTATAAAGTTACAAGAAAATTAAGAACCAAGATAAAAGGTAAAAAGTGTATAAAGTCTATTTAAGTGATAATAAAGTAAAAAGAGATAAGGTATAATGGCTTATGAATAAAATATAATTATCTAGCTATTAAGAATATTTGTAGGTTAAGGAAAAATATATAAACCTAATCTATAAAATCAGAAGTAACAATTCCATAAAATTAAAATAAATTAACAGTGTCCCAGGGGGAGGGATAGCTCACAGAATAAACCTGTGGTATGGGAAATTCCTTATGAAAAAAAAAAATCTTGGGTAGATTAAGATAGACTCTAATTACACTAGGGTAAGACTTTACAATGAAGTGAACCATAGCCCTATTAGAGACCAGAACTATAAGTGAGAATGACCTACGAGAATTAGAGCAGGTATTTAAAAGATATTTCTATATCAGTTGGTTTTCTGAGGTTTATTTCAGATTCAGAGTTTTAAAAGAAGGGAAGAAAAGAAAGAATAGTAGAATAGTGGAAAGACGATAGATTTTCAATAAGATATTAACTAAGAACCAGATGCAAACTGGTCACAAAAATTTTAAAATTCCTAAAAATAGATGTACTCTAATACTGTATATTTAAAATCTGATAATGGCCCCTACTTATCTAGGAAGGAATACATTGCAGTAGGCCATATAAATTTTGCAATGCTTGAAGATCCATGGCTGAAGCATACTATAAATGCCCTGTGTATTGCTAACCATTTTTTCCTCTTTGTTTCTACTAGTTCACATTATCAATCTCTAAATATATTTTCTCATTTGATTTATTTATTTATTTTTATTTTGTCTAGAAACTACATGGAAAATTTCCTGCATTACACCCATCTGACTGTAACAGCATCTATCAACAGTGACAAAAATTAAAGCTAGAATTAATTGTGGTCTAATAGTTTTCTCCTTGTTTAACTTTGCCTCATCTCATTTCATTTTTACAAACATGTTGAATCAAATTAAATGAAACAAATCAAATAGAATAGAATAGAATAGAATAGAATAGAATAGAATAGAATAGAATAGAATAGAATAGAATAGAATAGAATAGAATAGAATGCTCCAGTGTTGGAGCATTTACAACTTCTGGAGGCAAGTTCCACTGATTAATTGTAACATGCCATCTGAGAATTGTTCTAACTGTCAGGAAATTTCTCCTTAGGTTGCTTCTCTCTTTAATTAGTTTCCACCCATTGCTTCCTGTCCTGCTCTCAGTGCTGTGGAGAATAGCTTGACTCCCTCTTCTTTCAATATCCCCTGAGATATTGGAACACTGCTATCATATCACCCCTAGTCAGGGATGGGATCCGACTGGTGTAACTACCAGTTCAGAGATTTACGTTTTGCTAGTGGTTCAAGTTGTTTATATAATTTGAGGATAAGTAAAAATTACAGAATTTCACAACAATTTGAAGGATGAGCTTTTTCAGTGTAAAATATTACAATGTATATTTCCGATAAAAACTAGCCTATTTACAATATGCATATTTATATAAAGAGCAAAATGCGTAGCACAAATGAAAAACACTGCTAGCTTCAAACAGACATGAGAGAAAGAAAAGGCAAGCCTTTGAGCAGATTATCTGATATCATCAAGAAAGGATATTATCAAGAAAGTCAAAATTATGTCCACAATGGTGCAACTGAAGTTCCACCTGATTTTAAGAGTACCACATATAATACAAATGCAAATGAAATGGAACTTTGATTGCACTCAATTTTTTTACCATGCCTCTTCCTTTGAGACTTTTCTTGCAACTGAAATGTTCAGAACCAAGCCATATGCTTATTCTAAAGTCTACCTAGACACTATGCATTTCAAGAGTTTGGATTCTATTGTACAACAAATAATATGTTTTCAACTTGCACCATTAACTTTAATTGCAAATCTTGCTTCATGCACAAGATGTATTTGTTCGAATGATCCTCTAGCCATGGCTGTCACTTGCTCCTCA
This sequence comes from Bungarus multicinctus, assembly GCA_023653725.1. Lineage (NCBI taxonomy): Eukaryota > Metazoa > Chordata > Lepidosauria > Squamata > Elapidae > Bungarus > Bungarus multicinctus. The sequence continues at coordinate 89,746,760 of CM042842.1, read as the reverse complement.
AACAAGAGCCATGACTCCAGGTCAACCCTCACACTGGACACCAAGTAAAAGTGAAGTAGTATAGCCACATTTAGGATTAATGATGGAAGGTCATTAAATCTAACTGAGAGTCACAACCATTCAATCATGTCAGGGATTGAGCTGAAACTAGTACTTCTCACCTGGAACACCTCAGCAGCAGCATTTATCAAGTAAAATCTACAGATTCAAAAGTCACAAGATCAGAGGTGCAACAATAGGAAATTGAATGCAAGAAGGAAATGATATTTATTCCAAATATTATATTCAAAAGAAAATAATTATGTTTATCATTGGTAGACTGCACCAGTCTTAATCACTAGAATGAATAATCCATTCTCTAAAAATTGTTGGAAATGCAATGAGTTTTGGATTTTTTTTTCCATATTTGGTAGCAATGTGATAAAGAGATGCATCCATTTGGACACAAGCAAATGACCTCACCTTCGTATCTACTTTTCCTCTATGAAACCACTTTTATAAACCACAGTTACTATTAAGCACTTAGGTGATTATCTTTAGAAAACTCTGGATCTATCAACAGTGATATAATCACCTATTTCTATCTTTGACTTAAGTACAAATTAGAATTGTGCTATTGGAAAATCTGAATATTTCTATTCTATTATAACAGGGAAATGAAAAAAAAATCAATTTAAAATAAATTAAGTAAATAAGCATGTTAATCATAGGGATGCTAGGCCATTCATCTTAGTCTGTCAATTTTCTCAAATAGGTGTTGCAGATTTGTTCATTTAGCAATTTTAATAAACAAAACAAAGCTGCAATTAATTTTTAGTTCTTTGCAGGCCTCTTCTATTTCATTTTCAATCATTTTTTGATCCTCTCATTGACTTTGTGCTCTCTTTTTTATCAAAAATGTTAGTTATTTCTTCTCATTCCTACATTAAGGCTGCTGTGAGTTCTCTCAGTTAAAAATAATTATTAGATTGATGATTTTTATGTATATTTGTTCATCTGTTAATTATTTTTAATGTACAGCTTTTCACTGTAATTTTATCAATAGAAATAATTTGGTTATATTTTAGACTGGATAAAAGAACATCAGGAAATATTCTTGCCCAGATTTTGTGAACGTTAATTATTAATCTGAACAGAGGGTTTCCATTAATCCTGAAGCAACTATACAATAATTAGCTTTCTGTGGACCTTGTTAAGGCATAGTACAATTTATTTCTGAACTAAGCAGGGCAGCCCAAAAGAAAATAATTATTTTTACTAATCTTTTTTTAAATTCTCTTTCAATTTGCCTGCCTTTAAACTAAATTATAATATAATTTTTTAAAAAAACAATTCATGTATATTTTATGACCTGCACAATAGTATTTAGGAGGATACATTGATGTTTATGTTGAAAACAGTCACTAAGTGAAAATGAATGGATGGCAATATGTTATTATGTTCCTTCTCCAGCACACTGGCATTGAATGTGTGGGAGAAACCAACTGTCTTGCTACCGAGTTTTTTAAAAACACAACAAAACAAAACTTTACACCAATTCTTCTTTTCCATTTAATATTTGACAGCTATGTTAGGATGCGTCTCGAAGAATCACTGTTTTTAAGTCAGTATTCATAAATCTGTACTGTATATTGGACATTAACACAACTGAGCGGATTCAGAGGTATTTCTCAAGAAAAGTACTCCACTCCTCCACTCACAGTAGAATTCCCTATGCCTCCAGGCTCAAAATTTTGGGCCTGGACAATCTAGAACTGCACCGCCTGCTGTCCGATCTAAGCATAGTACACAATATTGTCTGTTACAATATCTTACCTGTTAATGACGTCTTCAGCCTCAGTCATAATACTACATGGGCAAACAACCAATACAAACTCAAGGTAAACCGCTCCAAACTCGATTGCAGAAAATACGACTTCAGCAACAGAGTGGTCAATGCCTGGAATGTCCTACCTGACTCCATTGTTACAGCCTCACAGTTTCAACCTCAAACTATCTATCATGGACCTCACCCCATTCCTAAAGGGTCTTTAAAGGGGGCATGCATAAGCACACCAGTGTACCTACCAATCCTATCTTAATGACCCCATTTATCTGTATTTACTTCTTTGTTCTTTTTTATGTTCATACTTATACTTGTTATCTTGTACATGTTTGACAAACAAATAAATAAATAAATAAAAATAGAATGCTCTTTAGATATGTTGTGATTGCTCTTTCACGAGTCCCAATTATCATGGCCTTCAGGAGTTTTCATTTATTTATTTGATTGTTTATTTATTTATTTAATTCATATGCTGTCCATCTCTCCAATAGGATGACTCTTGGGAAGTTGAAGTTCCAATACTTCTTCAGACTTTTAAACTGATAATTTAATAATAATGATAAATTTCTTTCAGATTCTTCTTTTGGAATAAGTAGTTAAGGGATTAATTTGATGATTTAATCTATGAACAAATGAATTGCAGTTTTTAATTTAGATGCAGGAATATATTATAACTTGCATTTTTATGTGAGAAGTCACTTTGACATAATAGTTAAAGGAACTGAGCTGAAAACTTAACAGTTCTAGTCCTGCCTCAGGTATGAATCCAGCTGGGTGACTCTGAGCTACAGTCTCACCCATAGGAAGCAGATGACATCAAACCACTTAAAAAATATTGTGCAAGAACACCATATGGACTTTTTCATATACTTGCCAGGATCCAAGACTGATCCCAAAACTCATATATCTCATATAGAAATGCAAACCTAATATTATAAGCCTTAACACTTCAATGAAGATCATAGAACTGTGTTCTATCTGCCATCCAAAATAAGCAAAATAAATATGATAAGCATTTAGCAACATTACCAGGAATGCAAAGAATTAGTTGTAAAAACATTAGAAACTAAAATTATAAATTATCCAAATAAAGCAAGAGTTTGTTTTTTAATTAGGCAAATAAATCTATATAAATAACCCATCTCATTAGAAAGTTACTTCATTTTAATTTGTTTGCAGTGAATAGCATTCTTTTTGTCTCCTTCCCTATTTCTTCCTCCATTTTCTATTTTTCTTACAATAAACAAAAGTCTGTACTAAGCTCATCCTTGAAATAGTCTGAGACTGAAATTGAAACTTCACTGGATAATGTAGAATCATGAAAAGCTCCAGGACTCAAAGCATTTTCACTACAATTGTGCAAAATACTTAAAAATAAACTTGCAACCCTGCCACTTAAAGTTCAATGAGAAGGTAGGGAAACAAATCAATTGTCTGATTCTGTATATGAACATGCACATTTTGTTGTGTTAAAAATGGATAAAAATCTGATATGTTGTAAACTTGTCTCTGTTGATGGCAAGATTATATTGTTTTGAGATTGCTGATTACTCAACCTGTCACAATGGATTTTCTTTTAAATGGTGCTGGATAAAGTCTATGTTTGGATAAAATAACACTAATGGCTAAAATGTCTTATTTTTATGTGGAGTAAACTATAGGAACTGTAGAGATAAGTGACTTAGCAGGAAACTAGCATGGGTGGGTAATACATGAACTGCAGGATGCATGAAGATCTCTATCATAGTAATAGCAACCAGTACAGGAGCAAACCTGATTGTTTTTTCCTATTGGAAAAAAACAGTTTTCATATGACTAAAATAAGAAAGCATTTTTTGAGCAGAAGAGAGAAAGACAGGGCCTCCCTACATTACACCTATTCTCATCAAAGCTAATCTTGAGTTATCACTCTGGACTGAGCTTGTAGCTCCTAATATTGCCTGCCTATCTTTACAGGACTTCTCTGTTTACCAGAGGCACTATACCACAGCAGCTCCTTTGTGACAGATTTGGAATGAGAAACACAGCATGTATAGAAAGGGCTGGTTGCTCTCTTAGCCCCACACTGAGTCATCATCAGAGCTAGAATTAGAGTCTGTTCTAACCACCACTGTTGCTGTTTAGAGAGAGAAACATAGCTTCATACCTAGCTGTGAGGTAACAAGTGTTTGCCCTACCCATGATAGTTCCATAATGTTATCTGCAGTTAGTTTTAAAATATTAATGAATGAAATATTCATAATTTTGGAACAGAAAATTTGAGAATCCTATAGTACTAAAATCATTAAGCTTGGACTTGCTTTTTTATTATTTAAAATCCAGATTAATCAACAACAGAAAATCTTCAGGTCTGTTGGTAGTCTTGCAGATGTTTACAAATATTTGTTATTGACCTTCTTAATTAAAGATACATTTAGACTGAAGGGGTTTTCCTTTGCCAACATACACTAGTACAGTTCCCTTCCTGTACATCTGTTGTACGGCTGTATCCCTTGGTAGTTTCTTGTAGGTTAGATATTAGGCCCATATGGCGGGCCAAGTACTTAGATGGAAGGTAAATATTTAAAGAATTTTTTAAATTATATCCTCAAAAATCTGGAATTCAGATTTTTAAAGACAAAATGTATAAAGCCTAAATCATTTTAGGGAAGGGAAGGTGATTAGATATTCTTGGGAATAAATGTATGTGTACCAAATTCTGAAAGTTGACTGAATGGAATTTACCAATTCTCACTTTTATAGTGATTTTTACAAAAACAATAGTACTACTTTTGTATAAAAAAGTAGAAACATTATACTGTATTAATTTTTCTTATTTTCCAATACTCTTTTTAATACATTTAGTTTTTAAAAATAATTTGTAATTGACTTAATTATTTTTGTTTTTAATTGCTCTAATTTGTACTTTTCAAAAACATAATAATAGTAATAAAGAGATTTTATGGGGATTTATATTATGGAAATATCTGACTATATTAGTACCATTGCTCATCTGTGCATTTATTCTTCATTTTTAATACATTTCTATATTAAGAATTTCCTGAAGATAGAAAATGTAGTACGCTATATTTAAGAAATTTCAAGCTGGCAATAGCAGATGTTAAGCAGTTAGAAATCATCTGTTCAGAAATCGCTGGAAATAAGATGCATTTGTTCCCCAAAACTATGTTTTTCATGCTTTTATCCAGCTTGTATAGTGGAAGGTACACCTAAAGAACATACCAAAATAACTACAGAGGATCAAAATAATTTCATTGGGAGAGGGGCAAATAGATCCAATATAATATTATTTTGTATGTGTGTATATAAGGAGGGGGAAAGAGAGCAAATAAGTAGATAATTTTCTGATGAGTTCCTAAATTCTGCATGGAAAATACTAGAAATGATGTTTTAGTACACATTAATTAATGTGTTTTAGTACACATTAATTAGGGAATATACATGATAAAGGTATGGGAACCAGTTTAGTCAGGGGTGGGATTCTACCAGTTTGCATCTATTCGCTAGAACCGGTTGTTAACATTCTAAGTAGTTCGGAGAACCGGTTGTTAAATTACTGGCCTAATCCTGTAAGGAAGGCAGGAAGGAAACATTCTGGTGTTGCTTACAGAAACTGCCTCTCCATTAACCCTTATTACATTCTTGGCAGGACTAGACTTCCTGTTTCAGGAACTTCTCTGGAGTTTTTTTCCCCTCCTTTGCTGGTACTTTGCTTATGTGGAGTGACCATTCAAAGTTACAATGGCACTGAAAAAAGTGACTTATGACCATTTTTCACACTTACGACTGTTGCAGCATCCCCACAGTCATGAGAGGCCAGGCGAGGAGATGCGTGCCTCAATGTGAGTGATATTGAGTTGGTCACACCTAGCCAATAACATGACCATCAAGCCATGCCCACCACCTAAGCCACGCCCACAGAACCAGTTGTTAAAAATTTTGAATCCCACCGCTGAGTTTAGTGTCATGATTAGAACATCTGGCTAGAAACCAGGAGACCAAGTTCTAGTCCCACCTTAGGCACAAAGCCAGCTGGATGATCTTGGGCCAGTCACTACCTCTCAGCCTTCAGAAAAGGATGGCAAAGTATTTCAGTAAAACTTTGTCAAGAAAATTGCAGGAACTTTTCAAAGCACTCACCATAAATCAACCCAGACTCAAAGAACACACACACACTTTTTAAAAAGGATAAGGATAAAGTTATGTAGCCATTCAATTGTCCTTGAGGTATCTGATATCCTAGGACATGAATCTTTTTACTGGATCAAGGAATAAGGCTTTGGCACCCTAAGTCATGTCAATTACACAGTTAGGCTCTTTCATTAGAAAGTTTAATTAGTATCTTAATATAAGGCAAATATTTCAATAAATATGTATCTGTAACATGTACATATAATATGTTAGTATGAATCTAAATGTAATGGATTAAATTGAATATGCAGCAAGTCTGTTTTGAAATAAAACATTTCAAGAGGCAAATGGCATGCTTAAGCAATAATGTCTTCCATAGGTCTTCCCACCATTTCTTTTTCAGTTGGAGAGTGTGTATCCTGTCTGTAACTTCCTGTGTCAGGGATTGAACATGGAAATGAGAATGATGTAGAGTAGAAGTGGGTTGGATCACTTGAAAATGGCTTGTGACCATAACATAATAGAGCTCATACTAAAATGGTTCCATTTTTCTAAATAATTCATATTAAATAAATGCAATTAAATATATGTGTGGGTAGTATTATAGGCACTGTATAACAAAACTTGTGATGGAAAAGATGCTGGCACCACAGTCAAATGCTAAGTCATGACATTCTATAACATAGCAAATTGGCATATGTCCCTGAGTTAAGCACTGCTTAATAGTTTGGTTGATAGATAATTTACTCCAGAGTTATAATTTGCTGCTGGCAAACAGATCTATGTATATGGCCAGACAGGCTTTTGATGAGCACTCTGATGTGCTGATTCAGTGCAGATACTTCCCATAAGCAACAAGACCACTGTTTAATTGGCTTAATTATTTACTTGATAGTTTATTCCTAAAAAAAACCCATATGTCAATAAAAATTATGATATATGCATGCAGCAAAAAGAAAACAACCTAGTGTGTAACTTTTTTACTAGTCTGTAATACTGTTAAGCAGAACAAAAGGGGTGGCCTTTGAATTTTGAATACGCTGGCATTAATTTCAGGATGAGATTGTTGGAAGAAGAGGAAGAAAGATTTTTGAAACTGCATGCATGCTCTCCAGGGTGCTTTGGTTGATGAGATTTCTATCCACCCAAAGAAAATCAACTTTGGAAATCATTTAAGAAAAATCTTTTTCAAGGTTGCCTGCCAGGTGATTGATCTGGTCCATGTCACATATCACATCATTGCATTTTGTAATACATTTGCTTATTGTATCTGTCTTGGGATGATAAATATTATTTTAAAAACTTGCAAGCCAAAATGCATTATTTTTCACTAAAGCAAGGAGGCACGGAGGGCATACTTTGCCCCCATGCTATGTGTCTTGCGAAGCAGAAAAGCATTTCAGTCAGACTAAAGGCTGCAGACAAAGCAGCAGATTCTTAGCAATAAATGCAAATTATTTGAATTCATTTCCTGGCTAGGAGAAAGACACTGGGAGGAAGGAAAAGAGAGGAAAATAAAGCTAAAGATGTTGCAGATCAAGGATTTCAACTTTAAGCTGACACAAATTATTCTAAAAGAAAACAAGAAACTACATTGCGGGAAATGGAAGAAAAAAAATTGCTGAAACAATCTGTGCTAATGAAAAGACCTTGTAATAGGTTTGAAGAACCAGTCTGAATAATCTCTCTCTCTCTCTCTCTCTTCCTCTCTCTCTCTCTCCCCTTCCCCTCCCCTCCCCATCCCCTCTCCCTTTCCTCCCCATCCCATAGAAATAATATCAGGCTTTGGGTGCAATCATTCTTTTCAAAACAGCTTGTAAATATTTGGATGCTCATTGACTCAAGAGGATAAATCATCCTGCCTAAACATCAAATAGTTCTTTTGTTAGTTCCTTTATTAGGTAACAAATCATTGCAGTTTGTGAAACACATTCAGATCCCTTTTAATAAGATGTGACATTTTTCTTAGCCTCTTATTTCTAAAGAAAAGTGGAGTGGTTCACACTTAATTATTAATCATGATGAAACAAAAAACAATAATATAGATTTCTTTCATTTTCATAATGAAGACGAGACAGAAGTTTGTAGTGGAAAGATAAGTGGATTTTCCTACAGAACAATTAAGAGTGTATTTTTGTATATAAGAAAAGATAAACAGACAGCCTAACTGTTATAGCATAAAGCACTTCACTGAGGGTTTTTTTTCCCCTTTTTCTTTTCTTTCCCCACAATGAAGTGAGATACTGTTGTTACCCTTGATAAACTATAACTCTGTCTAACTCTTTAGCAGTGACTTCACTTTGCTCTCCACTAATGACCATTTTTGAAGTTTGAAGTTGGCAATTCTGTAGATATGAGCACACTATGATCTATAAAAAATTCCAACAGCAGGATGAAGATACTATAAGACAGAGTTTATAAACACATCATGGAATCATGAGGTCAGATTCCAGCTCAGTCATGGGTTCCTTTGGTGGACTTGTTTTGAAAACAAATTAGAGAAATCTAAGAAAGATTCAGGATTTCTTTCGGTTCATTTCTAAAATGTGACTTTATTAAGGTTTCATCTATTTCTTTATTAATGCGCTATTTGAATATGTGAGAACAGAAAATTAGCAGAACTTTCACTTCAGGAAGATTCTCGGCCTGCTTAGATTGTAAAGGCCTGAATTTGAATCCTCATAATTTAGTTATGCTTATCTCTTTGTTTAACAGGTCTGTAGCTAACAGGTAGAATGTGGCCCCTTTGTGCATGGGATATAAAATTTGGTTGCTGTGGACATATGATAATTTTGTTTGGTGTAATTTTGCTAAAATATCCCTAGATTTTGTTTGATTTTTTTATCCAGCTGCTATTACCTTATAAGTAACTCAAGTCATACATAATAGTACTTCCTCCTCCTATTTTCCCCACAACAAACCTGTGAGGTGGGATGTGCTGAGAAAATGTGACTGTCCCAAAGTCACCCAGATGGTTTCATGGCTAAAACTGGGCTTGAATTCTCCAACTTTCTAGCCTGGTGTCTTAATCACTAGGTCTAACTGGCTTTTTATATTTACCTTTTACTTTTTTTAACTCTTTACTTTTTTTATTTTACCTTTTGCACTTACATTTTTGCTTTACATTTTTTAATAAGTCAATGAAGATTTATTTAAATAAAACATTTCTTTAAAAAATAAATAGGGGAGGAACATACTTACTTATAGGTAACTTTGGTGGAATTTTGATGTGAGAAAGGCAAAGCCATTTAGCATAAATACCTTGCTTCAGAACATCATAAAACTCACTTAAGTTATTTCTCAATAAGAACAACAATTACATACATCTCTGCCTCTTATTTTGTCATAGAAATATTCAAGTGTCTTATAGATTGCATTGCTACATGAAGTCCATATTTTAAAGTATTTTGAGCTCAGAGGTTGGGTTGTAAGAAGATTATTATGTGTATAATCTTTTTTGTTTTAATAAAATCACCAAATTTAGCCTTCTACAACCTCCTGACTGAATTGTAGCAATCTGGATGCCTAGATAGCATAATAACTGACAACTAACTCTATCCTGCTACGAAGGATATGTTTAAATCATTTACACATTTTGGGATTCTAGAAATTGATCTCCAAGGAATTTCATGTACTAAAATTGTTCAGCAACTTTAAAGTTCAAGTATTGGCAGAAAACTCTGGTTTTTATTACTGCCAGTCTTTTTTTTTCCTTTTCCTACTTCAGATAACATCAGGAGACATAAAAAAACAATAACAACAAAAATATAATTAAAAGCAGTCCTTCCTTATAATCAGGACTGTTAAAGTTAGCTCATTAGGTGCTGAAGGCAGTTAACGTTTTTCAAACAAAATGTTCTTGTTTAAACTTTCCCTTTAACTAAACACAAGGAAGGTCAGGAAATGGGACTTGGCAGAGACTCCTGGATTTTGCTCATAGGGTTTTAGTCATGAGGAAGAGTAACCATTTCACTTTGATCCAGCTTTTATTTATATCGTTGCCTGAAATAGATAGCTGGCCTTCTTAGCTCTATGTCCAAGAGGACATATTGCTTGAGGAGCTCTTGGTATATATTGCCATGATAAATAACAAAGCAGTTAATACTTATTTCCCATTATGTTCTTATTTCATCTTTCACTAATGTATATGTTAGATATTTGTCACTAATAGATCATAGTAATAACCGCCTTCTCCAAAAAAAGCCCTCACATTCAAAATGAAAATTGCAAGACATACTTCAAAAACATAGAACTACCAGTAGAAATCTAGAACATAGCCTAAACATCCATAGCATCCATAGGATCAAATAGGGGCAAATCTGATACAGCTAACAGCATTCTGAATAGAGAAGAAGTAAGGCAGCATACAGGCTTACAAATTCATAAACATTGCACTGAATCAATGAAGTGCCTTTATTGCAGTTTTCCCATTTATCATAGCATTTAACATAATTATATTCAATTTAACTTCTAGGAAGGGAGTGGCTGTGGTTTGTTGTAACTTAGACTAGTAGATAATTTTACAAGAGCAAAGAAATGGTTGTGGTACCACTGGAAAACACTAGTTTTTGCTAGGCATAACAACTAAACCTCCAGGCAGATATGGCCAAGATAAGAAAAAGCTAGTTAAAAACAGATGCTTACCTTACACAAACAAGAGTGTTTTCCACTCCCTACTTGATTTATTGAAAACAATGAAACTCTTTTTCTTTGATTCCCAGGTTTCTTCTCCTAAACATACTGAAATTATTGGCCTTCATTCTCCCCCTTCCTTCTTCCAGATCTCAAAACACATCTTTATTTTTGGTGAACTTATCGCTTTTGACTATATAGTTTCTTTCCTAATGTCTTCCAATTTGTTGAAATATTATGGCTCCAGTTAGCCTGAATCTTGCTCCAAAAATTTCATATTAAACTCTGTCATACACTCATGATTGAATGTTCTGTACATTTACACTAAGTTCACATCTTCATTGCAAAATCGTTTATGTTATGATCTAAATTCCCTCTTTTAGATAACCATTATATTTGATATGTCCAATGCTTCCTAATTAGAAATAGAGTATGTTCAATAGTTTCAATATTGGCTAATTCTGGAATAAGTATACTACACCTGTATATGGATATAAATCTGATTTTGTGAGGGTGTAGGTTTGGGTGCTATGAGTCTCTCTTGCTGTAAAGGGCAGAGGGAAATCTCATGTTCATGTTTTGTCACAACTGATTATCAGTAAGTACTTTTCTCATAACTGAGATTGTGAAACAGACAAAACTACTCATACTGGAGGAGGAGGGGGGAACCCTACTCTCTTGGCTTAATTGTCTCTATTTTGAGTGGCAATGGTTTAACCATTAAGCTGCTACCTATAATCCTTTAAGCTGGGGAGAGGAACTGGAAGTGGTCTAGAAGGTGGATCAAGTCTTTTATCTGTCTCAGTAAAATTGGGTGATGTCAGGAGACAAATTTAAAAGAGAAAGGATACCTCCTTCCCTTAGGTTTACCAGATCTGGACTGCAAAACTACACACAACTATCAGACAACAGCAGAGAGATTCAGACATTCTAACTCCATTTTTGCCACCTATGTTTTGCAGCCCAAATGTGAATTTTATGGGATGAATCAAATGGCCATTTCACTAAGTTTTGCCCTGGAAATAACCATTAATCTAGCATACCTGACAGGAAAAGGCATGCAGTACACCAACAAACAAGAAAATATTATGCCTGGATTAAATCTGAAACCTTCTGCATATAAATTATATATTCTTCTACTGGACCATAGATTTGGAGACTTTGTATAACCATGTACAGCATGTTTATTTATTAACTCTGTCTATCTGCTCAAGCACAGCAGTAGTGGGATTCAAATTTTTTTACTACCGGTTCTGTGGATGTGGCTTGGTGGGTGTGGTGTGGCTTGGTGGCTGTGGCAGGGAAAGGATACTACAAAATCTCCATTCCCATCCACTCCTGGAGGAAGGATACTGCAAAATCCCAATTCCCTCACCACTCCACTAGCCTGCTTTCCAGCTCCATTCTCTTGTGCAGGGAAACAAAAGAAGCCTCAGCCGATCAGTTGGGACTCAGGAAGCAGAGAAGAGATAGTATTTGCTGGTTCTCTGAACTACTCAAAATTTCTGCTACCAGTTCTCCAGAACTGGTCAGAACCTGCTGAATAGCACCTTTGAAGCACAGATTCAAGATAGATAACAAAAGAAGGTCTCAACTGAAATCAATATTGAACTACTGAATTCTGGGCAAAAGTGATGCATCTTTACAGCTTTCTTAAACAAAGATAAAGTGGGAGTTAAATGTAATAAAGTGGGAGTTAAGTGTTTTTCCACAACCTAGGAGGAAAAGAGAAAAAAGGATCCCCTAAACTCCACTAAAGACGTTACCTAGCTTGGTAATGAAATGTTCAGAAACCAACCCTCAAGCTCGGAGATAAACCTTCACCCACATCCTACACACGAGTTACAGATATTCACCACTATTGCAAAAAAGTTCTCTCCCATAAATCAAAGACATGGGTTTCTGATGGGAGGAAAATTCTTGTCTTACAGTTAGTAATAATTAAATAGGTTCATAAATACAGAGATGGTGCCCTAAGATAGTGGAATATCAGTTGCTTAGAGCTTCTAAAGTAAATATCAATAGCTTAATTCAGAAAAGTGACTGGGGAAGCTTTTTTATATTGGATTTACAATACGGATGTGTTAAACTGTTCCCAAAAGGAACAAAAAGAAAATGATAAAAAAAATCAGCTTATTGATGTCTTGATGCGACATTATTTGAAGAAAGAGGTCAAACTTGAGGAATATGAAGTGGTCTTGTTTTAACCAGGGTTAAAATACATAAGTTGTGGTTTCTGGTGGTTATTAATGGTTGTTGTTGTTGTTCAAGACTGAATGAAAAAGTTTCAAAGACATTTAAAAATGGGAGAGCTTTATTTTGCTTTATTTCTCAGAGTAGGTGATAAATTGGAATACATAATGAATTTATTTGATTAAGGTTATAATATATATGTTACCATTTCTGGTAGCTCTTAATGGATTTTTGCTGATTGGGACTGAATGATGATTTTTTTACAATTTGCTTATAGTGAGTTAATAAGATATGGGATGAAGAAGGGTTTTTTTTCCTATTTTCACTGAACTATAGAGGAATGTTAAATTATTGAAGTTGCTTATACTTGTCTGCAATGAGAAGAAAGTCATTCTTTATATTTATGTTTTATTTTTTTCTTTCTCTTTGCACTTTATATTTTTCTTAGTTTGTATTGGTTCTTTGTATTCGTAAACTTTTATAAAATATTATATGAAAAGGAAATTAAATTGTGTAAATTGCATGACTATGAAAATTCTTTTTATATTTTATTATGAACAGACTTCATTCAGTGTATTCTCTTTTATCCATATCATTATTGAATCAAGAGTTTCCTTTAATTTGTAAAATTGGATAGTAAGAAAGGTTGAATATAATCACCATATTTTATTTTTCTATATTTGATTTATATCCTGCATTATATTTTGTCTCTTGTTTTCTCCACAACAACAACCCCATATGAGTTGGATTGGGAGAGTCAATAAAAGGGAAAAACATATCCAGCTGTTTTCATGCCTAAGGAAGGCCTAGAACTAGGGGTGGGCTTCAAAAATTTTAGCAAAGAGTTTTCTACCCAGTTGCTTGGTGGGCGTGGCCTAGTCGACCTCAGGCACCACGGCGAGTGAGGGGTGTTTATGCCCTCACCGTGCTCCGGAGGCTCTCTGGAAGCTGGAAATGGATCCATTTCTGGTCTTCCCGAACTTCTGGGAGGCCTGTTTTTTGCCCTCTCTGAACCTCCGTGTGCGTCCTCTATCCAAAATGGGCCGTTTGGGGACTCCTGGGAGGGGCGGGGCAGAGTAGGCAGGGCCAACCAGGAGTGGGATTTGGGGGTTCTCCGAACTGCACAGAATCTTAGCTAGGGGCTCTATTGAACCCCTGCAAACTCCCAGAAGCCCACCCCTGCCTAGAATTACTGTCTCATTTCACCTTAACCACTGCTCAAAGTGGCTTTCTTTTGATATTGATAGCATAAATATCATTTCCAATGCTTTCCACAATGATTTCATATAAATACTGAACAGACAGAAATAAAGGGGTGGCCTAATAGTGAAAATGCTTGCCCACCATTCGGAAGGTTGAGAGTTCAATCCTAGATAGCAGCAGAGGTTTCTCTCCTAGGGAGCAAATATATATATATATCTGCTGAGCATTCTACGGGGTGTCAGGAAATGCATCTGGTCAGTAAATGCTCAGTTCCATCCAGTCACCCTGACTTTATCTCCAATTAAAGGATTACAGGGTCATAAAAAGGAAGAAACTGAAATGAAGATACTAATAGAACACTACAGATAGGTAATAACAACAACTCCCCTGTAACATCTATACAAGTCCTAACGGGGAGAACTGGATCCACTTGAAAAATAATGCTTTCAAGGCCAAGTTCCACCAAGTTCTAGAAGATAACCAGTGACTGAACTAATGATCAGTCTAGGGCAAATAGCAAGAATATTTTCTCCTCATCCATTTTTACTTTTATTTATTTTTTATTTTATTTTTGCCAGTATGATATCCTGATAAAATTGATATTTGCCTAGTTCATTTAGATGTCTCTGGAAACATAATCAAGAAAAGATTTCTATATATTCATACTTTGATCTGAAAAAGTTATCACTGGGGTACAGATAACAAGGAAAACACAATCCCTACTTACCTAAATTAAATAAATTGAATTAAATTAGATTAAAAAATTAATGCAAATCGTACACTTCCACTTTCTCTGATTGATTCCTAGATGTCAATCTCATTATTATCCCACGGAAATGTAAGTTGTAATTTTATAATTAGCCTACAGACTTTTATATAATAGGACAATGTCTGTCTGTATATGGGTATGTATATGTGTATGTGCGTATATACTGTGTGTGTGTGTTTCTATGTTAGTTGGATGTCAGTTCCCTTGACCAAATTGCTTCCAAGTGCACTGCAGTGTGTTTGTGTGTGCACGCACATGTGTGTGTGTGTCTGTTAACACTGAGTCTCAGTTGCTGAGAAAAATCTCTCCATCCCTGTATTTCTCTGGAATTACCTGTGCAATTGGTCATCTGAGTAGTCTACTTGCCATGTTAATTGTTTAAAGTACAAGCTCATCATTAAGCTACCTACAATTTGCTATGGATTGTGTGTTCAGCCTAAAATAGGACATAAGCTGTCTAAGTTCTATAGGCAAGTCCCCTCTTCAATTTATTTGGGCTGCAAGACAGACCAACACTCACCTTCCACAGAGGCATTTCCCCATATAATGGCTGCCTGAAGCTTTCCATCATGTCTTATATGAGCTCCTTATAAACATGGGTCTAACACACTGTTTAAAAAGTTCTCAACTATTTTTCAAACAAAAAAGTCCTTGCTATATACCCAGTTTAAACCAGAAAAGACTTCAGATTCTGCCATGCATCAACTGCTGATTGTATCATAACTGGGTATACTGTAAGTTGGTTTATTTTGGCATCTTCTATCAACAAGGTGCTTCATTTGGCAATATTTTTTGCTATGGCGTAGCATTTACCTACTCCATGGTAGCTCATGTTTGAGCACAATGTATTTCTGAATGATGATAGACTTGAGGATAGAATTGGAATTGATATCTTCATTGTTTTGGCCAGGTGTTTGCTTGTTCCCCACTCTGTCCCTCTTCCTGTCAGCAAGTCTATTTTTGGATACATGCTTAGTGTCTTTCAGAAGAACATTAGATCCACATTCAGAAATAGCCTGTCACATAGATGATGAAACAGAATACCTGCATCCCTCCAACTTTTTCATTTAGGTAACTCAGCATGTGATGAGCTCCAGCACTTGCTCAACCTCATTTCTCTCCATGTTAGGGAGAGTCATCGTTAGCTGTTTTCCCACCAACAGGCAAAGCTTGATGGGAAAGAAAATGAACCCAGAGGAATCCATCCAGTATTCTTAACTTGTCCTTCACTGATAGAGTGAGGCCTATACCAATATTCAACCTCATTATTCAGGCAGACTAGAGATTCAAATTCTTTGCCAGGTCACAAAGTGTTAGGTGACAGTTTTATGTCACTATCTGGCAGTGCCTAATGTCTCCTCAGAATGTTCAGTTAAAGGAAGCAAGGCCAGAAAAATGCCCTTGTAGGCATGTTAATTTCTTCAGTCAAAGCAAGTAAAATATTTGTGGCAACTTAAGAGCTCTCCCAATGATCATGAATACTATTTCCTCCCAGGGAAAATTGTGATCTTAGGCAGAGTCACTGCAGTAGAGAGTAAACCTTCCCTTCCCTAGAAATCCCAATTGGCCTCTTAAAAATAGCAGGGAAATAGCAAAAGCACTACGAGGAAATTACCATTATGAAGAAAATATGTAGGACAGCAGAATTAGCAGCAAACAAAACAGGATTTTTAGCCCGCAGGGATCACTGTGGGGGGGGGGAGTCAACCTTCTTTATGAGGGATACCTTGGGCAATATGATGCTGCATTCATGGAGTAAATGGCTACTGGAGTAAATAGATTTTGGGTCTCTACCTCTTAGTATTCTGCTTACACTTGCAGCTCTCAATAGTTCATGGTTCCAAAAAATCATTCCTGGTGTAATATTTTAATAAGACTTTTGAGATTCGAATATAATTGAATGTACAAGAAGTATAATTTTCAGTTCATATATACAGAAATATGCATATATGAGACTTTATGCATACATACTTAAGAGATAAGAGACAGACAAGGAGTCACTAATAAGCTTTGCAGTCATCTCATATTATCAGTAAAACAAGACTGGGCAATTATAACAGTCAGGTGTAGCTGGACTGCTACACCTAGCAGCTCTGGCTAACCTGGACATGGTGGGAGTTGCTGGAACATTTCTCCACGAAGACATATAGCATCCATCATCCCCTCAACTGCAGCATGTCTGAATTTCACTTTATCCTCTTTCTCTCATATACACTATGTCTCTTTCTTTGTTTGCATCCTGAATTTCTTTCCATTGGACAGTAGAAAGATGACTGAACAGCTCAATACACATTACTATTGATAAGGTCTTGAATGACTTCCTCCGAATACTGAATCTGCTGTGGGTAACAGAAAAAACTGCAGCAGTTTTTAATTACTTTACTTTACTTTACTTTACTTTACTTTACTTTACTTTACTTTACTTTACTTTACTTTACTTTACTTTACTTTACTTTACTTTACTTTACTTTACTTTACTTTACTTTACTTTACTTTACTTTACTTTACTTTACTTTACTTTACTTTACTTTACTTTACTTTACTTTACTTTACTTTACTTTACTTTAAATAGTTTTATATACCGCCCTTCTCCCAAAGGACTCAGAGCGGTGAACAGCCAACTAAAATATATATAAATTATAAATACAATTAAAAGAGAATTAAATTATAGGCTGCCATTTAAAAAATTTAAAACCCCCGATTAAAAATAAGCTAAAATTTTCATACCCCAACCAAACAATTCTAAAACCCCTTATTTAAAATCCCATTTGAAGTCAGCTCAGGCCGGCCTGCTCAAACAGCCAGGTTTTCAGATCACGTCTGAACGCCCTCAGGTCAGTGGTTGTCCGTAGCCCTGAGGGCAGCCCATTCCAAAGGGTGGGTGCCCCCACAGAGAAGGCCCTATTCCTTGGGGTCACCAGGCGGCACATAGATGCCATCGGGACCTGAAGGAGACCCTCTCTGTGGGAGCACACCGGTCGGTGGGAGACTACTGGCAGAATGCGGTCTTGTAAATATTCTGGTCCAATGCCATGGAGCGCTTTAAAGGCCAAAACCAATACTTTAAAGCGAACCCGGAAGGCTACCGGTAACCAATGCAGCTCGCGCAGGAGAGGTGTCACATGGGAATATCTCGACGTCTCTATAACCACCCGCACGGCCGCATTTTGCACCAGTTGAAGCCTCCGGGTGCTCCCCACAAGGAGCCCCATGTAGAGGGTATTACAGTAGTCCAGGCGGGAGGTGACCAGGGTGTGGGTGACCGTGCATAAAGCGTCCCAATCAAGAAAGGGCCGCATCTGGCATATCAGGCGAACCTGATAAAAAGCCCCCCTGGAGACGGCCGTGATGTGATCTTCCAAAGACAGCCATACATCCAGGAGGACACCAAGATTGCGAGCCCTTTCTGTGGGGGTCAAGATCTCATCCCCAATAGCCAGCGACGGAGTCAGCTGACTATATCGGGCCGCTGGAAACCACAGCCACTCAGTCTTGGAAGGGTTGAGTCAAAGCCTGTTCCCACCCATCCAGCTCCACACAGCCTCCAGGCAACGGGACATAACCTCACAGCATCGTTGGGGTGGTTTGGGGTGGAGATGTAAAGCTGAGTGTCATCAGCATAGAGATGACATTTCACCCCAAAACCACGGATGATCTGTCCCAGCGGCTTCACATAAATGTTGAACAGAAGAGGGGAGAAGACCGACCCCTGAGGCACCCCAAAAATGAGGGGCCTAGGGGTGGACCTCTCCCCCCCATCAACACAAATTGCAAGCGGTCCGAGAGGAAGGAGGAGAACCACCACAAAATGGTGCCTCCAATTCCCTACCCCTCCAACCACTGCAATAGGATACTATGATTGATAGTATCAAAAGCCGCTGATAGATCTAATAGGACCAGGACAGAGGAATATCCTCTGTCACGGGCCCTCCAGAGATCATCAACCAACGCGACCAATGCTGTTTCGGTAATGTACCAGGGCCTGAAGCCCAATTGGAACGGATCTAGGAAGATTGCTTCCTCCAGGTACTGAGGGAGCTGATGCGCCACCACACTTTCAACAACCTTCGCCATAAAGGGGAGGTTGGACACAGGACGATAGTTATTTAAAAGAGCCGGATCCAGGGAAGGATTCTTTAGGAGGGGTCGCACCATTGCCGTTTTCAGGGCGGTAGGAAGATCCCCCTCCATCAATGAAGCACTAACAATCCCCTGGAGCCAGCCTCGTGTCACCTCCCTGGAGGTAGAAACCAACCAGGAAGGGCACGGGTCCAGTAAACATGTGGTGGTATTCAGCCTCCCCAGCAATCTGTCCATACCCTCGGCGGTCACAGGATTGAACTCCTCCCAGATAACCATCTCAAGACCTGCCCCGGACACTTCCCCCGGGACCACCCAACTGGAGTCCAGCCCATCCTGAATCTGAGTGATTTTATCATGCAGGAATCAGGAAAACTCTTCTGCCCTACCCTGCAAGAGGTCCTCCCGCGTTCTCGGCTCAAGCAGAGAGCCGGTTACTCTAAACAGAGTGGCAGGCCGATTTTCTGCCGATGCAATAAGGGCAGAGAAATACGAACTTTTCACTGCCTCTATCTCTACTAGGTAGGTTCTAATATAGGACCTCACCTGTGTCCGGTCAGACTCAGCACAACTGGTCCTCCAGATGCCCTCCAGATGTCTTTTCCGGCACTTCA
Source organism: Bungarus multicinctus (assembly GCA_023653725.1). NCBI lineage: Eukaryota > Metazoa > Chordata > Lepidosauria > Squamata > Elapidae > Bungarus > Bungarus multicinctus. The sequence goes on along the minus strand of CM042842.1, from coordinate 89,727,313 downwards.
TCTCCCTCAGCTCCTCCGTGAACCATGGAGCTAAATGGGATCTGTGCCGAGTCAGAGGTCGCAAAGGCACAACTCGGTCCAGAGCCTCAGCGGCCAACCTATCCCAGGTGGCCACCAAGTCTTTGGCTGAGTTATGAGCCAGAGTTTCAGGAAATGGCCCAACTCCATCTGGAACCATTCAGGATCCATCAGGCACCTGGGGTCGAACCATCTCCTCGGTTCCACCTCCCTGCAATGGGGGGTGTGGCACAGAAGTCAAGTCTAAGAAGAGAATTATCGGACCATGACAAGGGCTTTATAACTAGACCCCCAGAACAATCATTCAACTACTGACCAGAGACGAAAATAGGTCCAGTGTGTCCCCCTTGTGTGAGTGGGGCCAGAAATTAATTGGGTCAGGTCCATGGCCGTCATGGAAGCCAGAAACTCCCGAGCCACCCCAGAGGTTTCCCCGAGCGAAGGCAGGTTGAAATCACCCATGACTAAAAGCCTAGGGGTCTCAACCAGTAGCCCAGCTATCACCTCGAGGAACCCAGGCAGGGCCAATGATATGTGGCAGGGAACCAGGTACATTATCAAAAGACCCATCTTAACCCCCCTGCCCCACTTCACAAAGAGCGACACACAACCAGCCGTCTGAGGTACAGTGGCCTCCCAAGGACAAAGAACTTCTCTAATAATCGCCGCCACTCCACCACCCCTTCCCTGAGACCTTGGTCAATGAAATGCTTCAAGGTATCCCTTTCAGTAAGCACTTACGTGTACAAATTATATAAATATCTTTTTATGTAACTATAAAAGAATAGATACTGTTGTGAACTGGACTGCAGTTTCCACTCAGGTCCATGTTTCAAGCGGGAAACACGGACCCCTCCTATTGGCTGAAGCCGTTTGACCGCCGGCTATAAAAGGAGATGTCAAACGGCATCAGCTGTTGCCTTCCAGCTGACTGCCGAGTTAGTGTGGCAGCCGCGGCAACACTTTATTCCTTTAATAAAGTTAAAGCTGAAGTTTGCTCTGCTTGTCTGCCTCAGTATTTCCACCGCTCTACAACACTGGCGACGAGGGCGGGATACATATAAGAGGTGAACAAAGCAAAGAGACGTAAGAGTGAAGTCACTACAAAAAGGAGCTGAAGACATTTAAGAGCTGCTGTCACTGTTTGTGAAGTGCAATTTTCAAATCGCCTCAGGAGAAGCAGCACCGCTGAGAAGACGATGACTTCGAATCCTGCATTCCCGCCTTTCAGACTGACAGCAGAGACATGGGAGTCATACAGAAACCAGTTTGACTGCTTTTTAGATGCCATTGACCTTGCTGACATTTCAGACCATAAAAAAAAGTCTTACTTTTTAAGCTTTTGCAGAGCCACGGTATTTGACACCGCTACAGCATTATTGGCTCCACGCTCAATTAAGACTGTTCAGTGGGAAGAATTACAGGAAATTCTTTCCAATCATTACTCCCCTAAGCCATCCAGAATTGCCAGGTGCCATGCTTTTAGGAGACGTACCCAAACTGAGGGAGAGACTATTAGTGAATATATGACAGCCTTACGAACAGCTGCTTTGTATTGTGGATTCAGAGGTTATTTAGAAGACATGCTGTTAGACCAGCTAGTTTGTGAAGTTAGGGATTTAAGACTACAAAGACGGCTATTAGCTAAAGGAGACTTGACTCTTAAACAAGCTATAGAAGAATCTCAAGCTGCTGAACTGTCAGCACTCAGCAGCTGAGATACAGGGAAATCCAGTTAGTCAAAGTAGATCAGCTGTTCATTTTGAAGAAGCCTCCACAAAGGAGGGCTCTGAAGAGGCTACTGATGTAAACCACCTCAGACAGCTCAAAACCAATCAGAGGGAATACAGGTCAATTCCCAATCAACCTCCACCACCTCAGCCTACTTGTCTAAGCTGTGGAGGAAACCATTTCAGGGCATCCTGCAAATTTAGAAATGCCATTTGTTTAAAATGCCAAAAGAAAGGCCATTTAGCAAGGATATGTCAAGCAGGAAAGATGTTTAGCCAGCCACAAAGGCCTCAGACAACCATGCACTTCCTAAGACAAATCGAAGACTGTTTCACATGCTACCAAGCCAAAATGACAAAAAGAAGTTCTAACAAAATTAGTGTCATTGTTTCGTTAGAAGGTAAACCATGCAGGATGGAAATAGACACTGGCTCTGCACTGTCCATCATTTCGTGGGGTACTCTGAAACAACTGCTTCCCAGAATGATAAGGAAGAAGATTCCAGGCTGCAGTTTGACTCTACGTGACTACCAAGGCAGACCCATTCTGTCATCAGAAAAGACAAGTTGTTAATTCAATTTCACGGTTTTAAGGGTCACTTGCCTTTGGTGATAGTGGATGGCGCCCTCCCAAGCCTGTTGGGATTAGACTGGTTCCCTGCCCTAGGCCTCCATATAGGTGGAATCCATTCTATTGCAAACTCAGAAGGTGACTCCCTGTTCAGGGAATATGCTGATGTATTCAATGAGACTGCTATGTGGGAACCCCAATATCTTTCAACGTGGACCCACAAGCAGTTCCAATTCATTTAAAACCCCGAAGGGTACCTTTTGCAATCCGCCCTAAACTTGACAAGGAATTAGACAAATTGATTAAGTAAGGCATACTACAACCTACAGCCTTCGCCAAATGGGAGACCCCAATAGTGACACCCTTAAAGAAAGATGACAGGTTAAGAATTTGCTTGGACTACAAGTGCACAATAAACAAATATTTACAAATCAGCGCTTATCCAGTCCCCATTGTCCAGCATCTCCTGCATTCTTTGGAGCTTGGTGCTATTTTTGCTAAACTGGATATGTCACAGGCCTATCAACAGTTCCCTGTTGATGATACAACTGCAGAACTTCAAACCATTATGACACACAGGGACACTTTTAAGTGCATGCGCCTCCAATTTGGAGTTGGTGTGGCCCCTGGAATTTTCCAATCACATGGAAAGAATACTTCAAGGGTTACCTGGCGTAGTACCCTATTTCGATGACATTCTAATATCTGCCCCTGACAAATCTCAGTTGCTACAGGGTGTCAGAAATATCCTTGAATGTTTCAGAAAGTCAGGGTTCAAATTAAAAAAGGAAAAATGCACCATTGCCACCCCACAAGTTGAATTTTTAGGATACAGAATTGACTCATCTGGCATCCACCCCACAGAATCCAAAGTAAAGGCTATTCACGAGGCACCTGCGCCTTGTATTAAAACTGAACTTCAGTCTTTTTTGGGACTTCTAAATTTCTCTGCTTCATTTTTGCCTCATAAGGCTTCCATTGCAGAGCCCCTACATAGGCTTCTAGATAGACAAGCAGCATGGCATTGGGGTCCTAAGGAAGCTTTTGCTTTCAAAGCAGTCAAGTCACTACTTACTTCTGATGCTGTTTTAATACAATTTAACAAAAATTTGCCATTAGTACCAGCTGCAGATGCTTCACCTTTCGGTATAGGAGCTGTTCTAAGTCACAGACTACCTAATGGATCAGAGGCACCCATTGCATTTTTTTCTAGGATGCTGTCCTCCATTGAACGTAACTACAGTCAAATTGATAAAGAGGCTTTGGCTGCAGTTGCTTCAGTAAAGAAATTCCATGAGTTTCTCTATGGACACCATTTTGAATTGGTTCTTTTAGGACTTTTATCAGGCAACAAGCAACACCTCAGATTTTGTCTCCAAGGATGACCAAGTGGACATTATTTCTGGCTGCATATTCCTGTACGCTGGTTCATCGCTCTGGCAAAACAGTCAGCCATGCAGATGCCCTTAGTTGTTGTCCCCTACAGGTTCCAGTGGAGGATCCTGTTCCAACCTATGCTGTATTACAAATCAATGATCTCAAGCTGCCTATCATTGCCTCTGACATTGCTGCTCAATCTGCCAAGGACAAGGTAATTTCCCAAGTCCTTGACTGGGTGGGGAGGGGATGGCCTATAACCCCTTATTCATCTGAATTCTTACCCTTCAAATTACGCCAGCAAGAACTTTCTTCCTTGCAAGGCTGTTTGTTTTGGGGAACCAGGGTAGTGATTCCGCCCGACTGTGACCTCAGTCTTAAAAGTCCTGCATGAAGGTCATCCTGGCATTGTCAGGATGAAGGCCCTAGCTCGCAGTTATGTATGGTGGCTGGGCATGGACGCTCAGATTGCTAGCTGGGTTAATGCTTGTCAGCCATGCCAAGTCATCAGGCCTTCCCCTCCAGCATCAGCACCAGGATCATGGGAGGATGCAGGGAGCCACTGGTCCTAGGTACTTGTTGACCTGGCTGGCCCTTTCCATGGGCGTACATTCCTAATATTAGTTGATTCCTTCTTTAAATGGTGGAGCTGACTTTAATACATTCCACTACCCAGAGGTGGTCACTAAGGCCCTGAACAGAATGTTCGCCACCCATGGCCTCCCTGATACCATTGTGTCTGATAATGGCCCTCAGTTTACATCTTGTGAGTTTGAAATTTTCCTAGCCAACCAAGGAATCAGACACGTATTTATAGTTCCTTTTCACCCTGCTAGTAATGGTCTGGCTGAACGGGCAGTCAGATCTGCTAAGGAGGTCCTGCAAAGGCTTGGGCCCATAGATTGGCACTCTAGACTTGCTAAGTATCTTCTAAGCCAACACACAACCCCTTGTTCCTCCACAAACAGGTCACCGGCTGAACTCCTAATGGGGCGCTGTTTAAGGACCACCCTAGATAGGCTTCACCCAAATTACGCCCCGGTACTTCCCCTTGGGTCAAACAGCCAAAATAGGAGTTTTGTAGAAAATGACCTGGTGTATGCCAGGAACTATGCTGGGCAGCCATTGTGGATGTCTGGGCATGTGGTGGCAGTAACTGGTCCTAAGTCTTACAGAGTCCAGCTACGAGATGGGTGCATCTGGCACCGTCATATAGACCAACTAAGAGGGCGTTGGGACACTGCACCCAGAGGTCATCTAGATGTTCCCGATGCAGAAAGACCACCATTGCCCGAGGAATCCCATCTCAAACCCATTTGCAACAAAGGCCTACCTGAAGAAGCAGCTGTCCAGCAACCAGAATCGACTCCAGGTGAGCCTCCAGCACCTCCTTTGTTGGAAACCACATGAAAGGCAGGACCAGGAGCCTTGGTGGTGCAGGCTGTTAATCATCTAGCACTTAGTGCAAGCTGCCTGCAATTAGTGCAGGTTCGAATCCCACCAGGCTCAAGGTTGACTCAACCTTCTATACTCTTGGGGTAGGTAAATTGAGGACCTAAGATTGTTGGGGGCAATAAGCTGACTTTGTAAAAAGTCACTTGGAGAGGCCAAAAACCCTAGTAATAAGCAGGCATATACAATGGAATGAAGGCTATTGCCGAGCACTTAGCATGGTGCTCCTTAGACTGTAAGCCGTCCTGAGTCTCCAGAGAAGGGCAGCATATAAATGTAATTTAAAAAAAAAAGATATCCGTCCAGCGCCATTTACAACAGAGCCCAAGAAGATCTGGCCTTTTGTGCAGGCACCTTACATACTTAAAAGACTATGCATGCTCCATCTGGGAGGAAGGAGTGTTATGAACTGGACTGCAGTTTCCACTCAGGTCCGTGTTCCAAGTGGGAAACACAGATCACTCCTATTGGCTGAAGCCGTTTGACAGCCGGCTATAAAAGGAGCTGTCAAACAACATCAGCTATTGCCACTCCAGCTGGCTGCCGAGTTAGCACGGCAGCCGCAGCAACCCTTTATTCTTTTAGTAAAGTTAAAGCTGAAGTTTGCTCTGGTTGTCTGCCTCAGTATTTCTGCCACTCTACAACAGATACCATCTTTGCTTCAGGATCTAACTGAGCTTTTTTCAAAAATAGAGCTCTGGAAACCACAAATTAGCCACTGCCAACAAAAAGTCAAAATGGTTTGTGACAGGGGATTGGATAGGATGGTGGGAAGGAATCAAATGTTTAGTTTAAATAAAGACCACTTATATTCCCAAACTTGCTTTTAAAATGCGGTTTCAGTTTCATGACTGTTTTCCTCAATAATTTCCAAGGTAAAGAACAGAAAGACCAGCTGTCTGTCAAATACTGCATAGGGACCATTTTGACCACATTGCTATTACTGTTTTTGAAACCTGCAAAAAAGGGCTGTGTTTAATTAGAGTTCAGATGAAATAAAAATGTTAAAATGTATGCAGTGGCTGAATTTTCCAGCCGTTGCTGTACAACTAATCTCTCAACATGCAAAGGCCCCTTGCTGAGTGTTCAGTTGCAGGAAAATGCCAGTGGTAATTTCTCTTAAACATTCGACCATAAAGCTAAAATTCCCTAGGTACATTTATCACACAATAACCCAATACATCAATTAAATTTGACAGACCTTTCTTCAATAATTACTAAGGCACACAACAAATCTCTTTCAGTGATCATTTCTTGTTCCTCACAACACTCTTGTGCATGTCGGATATGTGTGAGAGAGTGTGTGTGTGTGTGTGTATGTGGTATTCAAGTTTGTTCGGGTATTTTCCCAGGTCATTATAGTTATGTTTTTAAAGTTGTAGCGATGTTTCGGCAGAATCTCATCTGCCAACATCAGGCTTATGTATTGTGTTCATCTGTGAGTCAGGCTTTTACAGCCGTTTCTGTTTTAAATTTGGTGCTAGCCTACTGCTGTGTTAGAATGGTTTTTTTCTTCATCCTGATTGGTTGGGAATCTTGGTCTGTGTTTATTGGTCTTGGAGTTTGCTGTCTTCTGCTTGATTGGTATTTCTAATATCTTCTTGTTCAATTACGATTGATATCCTCAAGATATTTCAAAGATTGGGCTCATTCACATGGGCAAAGGGTTTCAAACAAATTCTTAGTTCATAATCTTTGTCTTGTATGGATTTTTTTTTTTTTTTTTTTTTGAGACAGCATATGAGCAGCTTTTTGGAGTTCTGACCTAAAACACAGTGTATAAGTCGCAGGAATGAGAGTTATTTTTCTCATTTTATTCAGCAGACAAAGTAACCCAAGGTTTTAATTTTGACTTCAGGAAGCATTCCTTGTTCCTTGCTGTCCCATCTACTTTACTGATAAGATGTGGAAAACAGTTGTAAAACCAAAATAATACAGTAAAATCAACACACGCTGAACTGATTGATACATGATTATTAGGCATCTCTAATCTCAGTATTTTTTACTAAGAATCTCTTCTTAATAAATTCTACTAAATATGAGTATAGTTACTCCTATATTTTTTCCATCCTTTGGATAGGATATAGATATGAATAGAAGCAATTTCCCTAGGTCACCTTTTTCTTCTCTCAAGTTTTCTCACTCATGGAAGGATAGAATAGGATAGAATAGGATTGGATGGGATTGGATGGGATTAATAGTAATGGGGGTGGCTTTAATTACCCTGACATCAACTGGGAAACAAACTCTGTATTAAGATCAAACAGATTACTTACTATCCTAGTTGACAACTTTGTTGTCCAAAAGGTAGAGTAGGGAAGTAGAGGATCAGTGATACTAGACTTAATTCTTATTAACAGATGTGAAATGATAGAAAGAGTTGAAGTTGCAGGAACTTTGGGGGAGAATGACCATGTCATATTGGAGTTCAATATAATACAGACACAAGCAATAGAACAAAATCAAACTAGTGCCTTAAATTTAAAAAAGCTGATTTTCAGAAGGCAGCAGAGATTGCCTTTGTCACAGTCCATCTCATAGATGTGTATTTTCTCACACAGATTATATCAGTAAAGAGAAGCAGACGCTTAACAAAAGCCTCAATCATATTGATTTTAGTAATATCATAGGTGTCCTTTACTTTTCTAAATAAAAGCTAGAGGGGCCAATGTAAAAAATAAGGGGGAAAGCCCCACCATTCTTTCTTCCACCCCTCATAATTTAACAACTATTATTAAATGGGGAAAGTTATATGGATACATAATGTTACATATGAATTATGCAAATGTGTATTATAAAATCATAAGTGAGCTTTCTTATTAAATTCCAAAAAAGCTTTGGGATTTACTCTGGGCTATAGTTTTGTAACAGGAAAAGTATCTATTATTTTCAAGGATGTCATTTTCTGAAATAAGGGTTGTTTCTTTAAAATAAATGATAACTGGCAATTCTGGCATATATGCATGTCTACACCTGCACTCCCATGTATTCTGACAGGATAAGTTCCCAGTTGAATGCACAAATTGACAGTTAAATGATTATGAAATTGTAAAAAGAGTAGAATAATTCAGTTCGTCTGTTTCAACTCAAGAGCTATGAGAATTGTATTTGTTAATTAATCAATAATTGAGTCTAGGTCTATAATGGCTCATTCTGATCAGATACAAACCATTGGGCAAATGTTCAGTAAATGATGACATACTAGAAACCTTTATAGGTTCTCTGTTCATCCAGTCACATAAATTTAACTCAGTTGATTTTCTTTAGATTGGATTCCATGAGAAGCTACAAAACCTAATTACATATTTACAGTGCCCTAAATCTGAACTACAATGAAAAGTAGAGTCTCTGTGAATTGGAAAATCAACATAAGAAACCTGGTCATCATTAATGATGGTTTTTTATTGACTTCTTCTGTGAAGAGACACACCTTCAGCTTTCCTGCAAGTTGGAAGTGGGGAGATAGGCTCATAGAATAGAATAGAATAGAATAGAATAGAATAGAATAGAATAGAATAGAATAGAATAGAATGGAATGGAATGGAATGGAATGGAATGGAATGGAATGGAATGGAATGGAATGGAGTGGAGTGGAGTGGAGTGGAGTGGAGTGGAGTGGAGTGGAGTGGAGTGCAATAGAATAGAATAGAATAGAATTTGGAAGGGACCTTCCAGATCTTCTAGTCCAATCCCCTGTTCGAGCAGGAGACCCTATACTATTTCAGACAAATGGCTCTCCCATTTTCTTTTTGAAAGGCTCCAGTGATAACACAATCACAACTTCTGAAGCAAGCTATTCCATTGGTTGATTGCTCTTACCATTAGGAAATTTATCCTTCATTTTAGGTTGCCTCTCTCCTTGATAATTTTTAATCCATTGTTTCTTGTCTTGCTTTTCGGTCCTTTGGAAAATAGTTTCACCCCCTCATGTTTGTGGAAGCCTCTCAAATTTTGGAACATCACTATCATGTCTCTCCCATGCCTTCTTTTCACTAGACTAGATAAATCCAGTTCTTGAAATCAGCCTGGGTATGTTTTAGCCTTCAGGCCCCCTTATCATTATTGTTGCTCTTTTCTGTACTCTTTCTAGATTCTCAACATCTTTTTTATATTGTGGTGACCAGAACTGGATGAAATACAAATATAACAGCAATGTATTTATTATTTATTTATTTATTTAATCGTATTTCTATACCGCTCTCTCTCCCAAAAGGGACTCAGGGCGGTGTACAGCCTAATAAATACATAAAAATACACAGTTAAATAGAATTTAAAACCAAATTAAATACAAATTGGCTGCATCCCGTCCAACTATAATTCATTTAAAACCGGGATAAATAAAGTTTAAAAATAAGATTAAAATTTAAAACCCCTATTAACTTAAAACCCCATAGACCCTTACTGGGCCAGGCCGGCCTGTTTAAAAAATAGGGTCTTAACTGCGCGCCGGAAGGTCAGGATATCTGTCATGGCTCGTATCTCCGGGGGGAGATCATTCCACAGGGAGGGGGCTCCCACAGAGAAAGCACGCACCCTCGGGGCCGCCAGCCGCCAGCGATCAGGTGGCGGTACCCCAAGTAGGGTGACCCTGTGGGAGCGTACTGGGCGGCGGGAGGTTGTTGGTGGCAGCAGGCGGTCCCATAAGTACCCAGGTCCCGAGCCATGGAGCACTTTAAATACCATCAGTACCACCTTGAATCGGATCTGGAAGGCCACAGGAAGCCAGTGCAGCCTGCGGAGAAGTGGTGTTACGTGCGCGTCCCGAGGGGCGCCCACGATCACCCGCGCGGCTGCATTCTGAACTAACTGCAACCTCCGGAGACTCTTCAAGGGGAGCCCCATGTAGACAGCATTGCAATAATCCAAGCGGGAGATAACGAGGGCGGAAGTGACTGTGCGAAGTGCGCCCAGATCCAGAAAGGGCCGCAAATGGACTAAGATCCAGATCACAGAATTATTCTGTACTAGCTATGCCTCATATTGTAGTAGATGTCCAGGTCTAATCTGGATGCCATATCTCACAAAGAAGATTGAAAATGCATCACAGAAGAGTGATCAAAATAGTGGAGGGGCTAGAAACCAAGTCTTAGGAGGAATGCAAGACCGCGTTCTGCCAGTAGTCTCCCACCGTCCGGTGCGCTCCCACAGGGAGGGCCTCCTCCGGGTCCCGAGGGCCTCCATGTGCCGCCTGGTGACCCCGAGGAATAGGGCCTTCTCTGCTCTCTGGAATGGGCTCCTCCCAGAGTTGAGAACGACCACCGACCTGAGGGTGTTCAGGCATGATTTGGAGACCTGGCTCTTTGAGCAGGCCAGCCTGGGCTGATTTTAAATTGATTTTAAATTGGATATTAATTATGGTTTTAGTATTGGGAACAGCCCATATTTAATTCTGTTTTAACTTTTTTATATGTATTGTTTTAGTTGGCTGTGCACCGCCCTAAGTCCTTCGGGTGAAGGGCGGTATATAAATTGAATAAATAAATAAATAAATAAATAAATAAATAAATAAATAAATAAATAAATAAAATAAATGGTTGCAAGAACTGTTTAGCCTAGAAAAAAAGGATTAAAGAAAAAAGAATACATATTATCTCAGACAGATATTCAGAAAATGGATTTTTATTTATTTATTTATTTCAATTTGTCAATCACTTACAAGATAATAGATATAAGTACATATGTAGTTATGAATACATGAAGTGGGTACATATAAGAAAAATAAAATAAACAATAGGGCAGGGATGGTAGGCACATTGTTGCGCTTATGCACGCCCCCTATAGACCTCTTAGAAAAGAGATGAGGTCAATAGTAGACAGTCTAAGGTTAAAGTTTTTGGGGTTTGGGGAAGAAACCACAGAATCAGGTAAAGTATTCTAGATATTAACCACTCTGCTGCTGAAGTTATATTTCCTGCAATCAAGTTTGATGCGGTTAACCTTGAGTTTGTATCTATTATGCTCTTGTGTTGTTATGGTTGAAGTTGAAGTATTCATTAACAGGTAAGTCATTGCAATATATGATTTTATATACCATACTTAGATCAGACCGAATACGGCGTAATTCAAGGTTTTATAGGTCTAGAATTTCAAGTCTGGTGGCATAAGGTATTCTGCAACAAGTAGAGGAGTGGAGAACTCTTCTTGTGAGATATTTCTGGACTTTCTCAACTGTGCTAATATCAGATAAGTAATGTGGGTTCCAGGCTTATGAGCTGTATTTGAGTATTGGTCTAGCAAATGTTTTGTATGCTCTAGTTAGTAGTGTGATATTATCAGAGAAAAAGCTATGTAGGGTTAGGTTAACAAATTTTAATGCCTTTTTGTCTATGTAGTTATAGTGGGCTCTAGCACTTAGATCAGTTGAGATGAGTATTCCAAGGTCCTTTACAGAGCTTGGATCATCAACAAGGTGATCAGCTTGTATTTTATTTTCTGATTTTTTTTTGCCAATATGTAAGACAGAGCATTTATTTGTTGAGATTTGAAGTTGCCATTTGTTTGACCATTCTGATACATAGTCAAGATCTTTTTGAAGAGTAGCACTATTGTCTGTGGTATTGAACAGCTTTACATCATCAGCAAAGAGAATGCAGTTGCTCTTAATATGATTACAGAGGTCATTTATGTAGAGTATGAAGAGAGTTGGTCCTAGAACACTGCCTTGGGGAATACCACTATTGACAGTTACAGAATTTGATAGGAACCAAAATGTAGGAATGGTTGCTGAGGAAAAAGATTACAGTTAAGCATCAGTAAAACTCCCTATCTGCAAAAGCTAGCTGATAATAGAACAGCATCAAGAATTGGTGTATTTAAGAGAGGTAGAAATGGTATAGCTGTCCTCAAAGCATACATCAAATAGCAGGATATTGGATATGAAAGTTTTCAACTTTTAACCATTTGGGAATCCTTGGCTTTGTTTGTTTCACTTTTGTATCATACTTTTTTTGTTTGTTTAGAGAAAAATATTTTTCACCACATTGGATATATAATTAAAAGACGTTGAGCCAGAAAGTTTATTCAGTGAGAGAGCTGATTCAATTCCTTTCTGACTATACCTTAGGGGAAAGAACTATCAGCACCTGACATGTTGCAGGAAAGATACCTAGTCATGGTATATCTAAACATATATCTTTCTATATCTCTCTATAAATTCAATAATGTATTGTATTTATTTAAGAATTGTATATGCTATTTTATTGTAATCCAGTGTTTAAGCATTTAAAATGATTTACCATAAAAATAAAAGTCAATTTTAAAATCAGCCAGAGGAAACAGCTTGATAATGAAGTTGTGCCTTAACTTCTTATTTATACAGTCCTAACTTACACCCACAATTGGGACTGTCTCTAAGTGATGTAATTGTTAAATGAGTTGTGCCTGATTTTAGGATTTTTTTTTTTTTTGCAATGGTCATTAATCATGCAGACATTAAGAGAATCTATCTTGCCTCATTGACTTTGCCTATTGGAAGCCTCTGAATAGATAAAAATTGGTGATCACAGACACCAGATCACTGCAACCAATATAAATACATGCCAGTTGTCAAGTGCCCCAATTTTGATCACATGGCTATTGGGAAAGCCCATGTAGCCTTATTAGCTAAAATTCATCTAGCTATTTAGTCTTAGCCCAATTGCATTTATGCATTAATAAACTGTTTGTTAGCTATATATCATGGTATTTCTCGTTATTTAGCACATAGAAATAATGAAGAAATAGTTGGACAGGACTGGCATCAATTTTCATGGAGTTAAACTGCTTTGTTAGGCAGAGATGATAACACTTTGGGTTAAATCGTCTGCCTTGCTGCTCAGAAGTGCCTATCCTAGAATGATGGGTAAAACCCTGGTACTAAGTTGCTTAGGAAGTTTTTTTCTGATAAGGAATGTGACTGGTAAGTCAGAGACCTTAACCTACCCTGTAATCTTTTGTTAAACTAAGTTACTATGCCCAATAAAGATGTATGCATGATGTTACTCTTAATGATTGGTTTATAATAATGTATGCTTCCATGATTGGTTCAGGGAAAAATTGTATAAAAGAGGATCCACCGGGATGTGCCCATTTGGAACTTGCTTCCAGGTAACCTTTTCATTTGCAAATAAAAGTTTTCTTTTCCTTTCCACCACTCTTTTGTGTGGTTCACTGGACTTGCACGAAGAAACCCAAACTTTCTAGGATACATGGCCATGATGATGCTGTGATACTTGTAACTGCAATGACTGGTCATAAGTCACTTTTTTCAGCATCATTGAAATTTCAAAAGGCTGCTAAACCTTTTGGTCACAAGTCAAGAACAACTTCTATTCTATTTATTCAGTGTTGATGCCAACCAACTCCAGCTGAATGTGTCTGACTAATTGTTCTAAATGGTTTAGATCTTACATCAAGAAGAGACTTGGACTAAAAGACTTCTGGTGGGCATTTTTGCTATTATGATTTCATTATTTAACAAGACAGTTCAACCATTAAGAACTGAAGAAATTGTAGCTTGCCAAAAAAAATGTAGCCTCCACATCTCCTGCCTTGAGCAGAGGGTTGGATAAAAGACCTCTGAGGCCTCTTCCAGTTTTATGATACTATGTTTATTTACTGTCATTTATATCCTGCCTTTCACTATTAAGGATATCAGAACAATAAATATGACCCTTACAACAGCTTGGGAAACAGAATAGTTTAACAGATAGTGACTGGCTGAAAGTAATTTACAACCTGTACTATATTTTGGCTTAATTTCAACAATATGCATATTGCCTCTGTACATTAAAATTTGACAATAAATACTAGGCTTCCAGCTAATGACAAAGATGTTAACAGGCTTTAAGAAATGTGACAAACCAATTCTTCTCCATATTCAACACACAGAGTAGCTTCACTAATGAATCTGCCAAACTAATCACCTGGAAGGAATATTTATTCTCTGTAAATGAATCTGTGGTTAGAGAAGTCTTCTGTAGATACAAGAGAGCCTCGTAATGGGTGAAATTATTTTCTTACCAATCCTCCGCCTATTAAATGAAGACAATATCAGCACTTTCTCTGAATCACCTTAAAAGTGTTGTGGTTCATCAAGTCAGATGAGTCAGAAGAGATGGAGGGGTGCCTAAGTTACCATCGGGGCCTGCAAAAGGCTCTGAGAAGCCGAAGGTTTCAGAGCCAGATGCAGAACAAGGCCCATTTACTCATGCTCAGGTGGAGAGAAAGCTGTTTTCAGGGTCTGAGCTGAGCGAAGGGAACAACAGCTGGTGCCTGTCCCAGATGCATGTATGCACAGAGAAGTGCAGAGAGGAGAGCAATGTAGGACTGAGGGTCAGCTATCCAGGAAAAGAAGGAGATGTTAACAAGCCCCACCCCAGTTGGGATATAAGGAAGAGGGGTATGGGAGGTACAGTTTTTAACGAGGATTTACAGGATTTACAAGCTTCCCTGCACTGCTGTGAGCCACGGGCCTTTAAATCGTCATCAGCAGCTGCGTGTAGAGACGCAGCCTTTGAAACAGCTCCTCTTTTCCTACTTTTTTTAACTGCAGCTGTGCCTCATTCGGCAGCTGAAGTTGAAAAATCAGGAAATAAAGATCAGGTAAGAGCCCAGGTGGGCAGGTGGGTAAAAACATCAGCAGACATAGAACTGGTTCTATGTCTGCTGCTCTTCAGAGCTACCGGTTCTACAGAGGTGGACAGAACCGATAGAAACCCACCCCTGAAGTCAACCATTTATGCTCCACAAGAATTCCCTCTGGTGGATTTTTCTTATAGTAAGGAAAAGGATTAAAAAAGTTTAATTGGTTTGCTAATAAAACTTCCTCTGAATCCAAAATTTTGAACAAGAGACATTTTTGTGGCAGAAAGAAAGTTGCTATTCTATCTCCTTTAATATTGTCATTGCTTACATGGTGACAACTTGTTCCACTTATGCTATCTAGCAATATCTACTTTTCTTTTTCCCCAATATGTTGGCTGCATCTCATCAACCTTTGGCCTGTTGCCAATGGATGAACAAACCTTATGGGTTTTGTATTGATGTTAAAGTGATTTTTTCCCCTTGAACCAACAGCAAGTCAAAATGGCTGCCATTACATTGTGACTGAACTCCCTCCCCTTTTAAGATGTGCCATAAGCCCAAGGCATGCAAAATAGCAGGCTGCAAAAGAAATAGCTAGTACTTAATACTGCCTTTCACTCCTCCTATTTGAGCTTTCTCCCCAACTCAACAAGACAGGGTTGCTTATAAAAGATGAAACTTTAAAACAGGTGGAGCAGAGATAAAACATGTGTTTTGGGAGCTCAGCTGCCACCACCAAATGATAGGAGGAGTTTTCTTCACAGAAATGGAAGTGTCAGGAAATAAAAGAATAGCTAGCCAGAGGCCCATGTTGGAAAAATGCCAGTGCTTTAACTGCTGCTTATTAATAAAGAAGAAAACAGCAGTTGAAGAAAATCTGAGAAAGAGATGATTTAAAGATAGAATAGTCTGTAAGAGTTAAATGCTATTGTGCACTATTAGTAGTAGTATAGTATAATATATCATAGAAGTATAAGTAATTGTATGGGGTACAGTTTAACAATAGAATATACTGTATATGGAGAATATTGTGTAATATAAATAGTAATAGAAATGGGGTAAGGCAATGCACATAGAAAGAACTCATACATTTGTTGGTGTATTTCACTTTTGTATCTTAGATATTTTTTTAAAAATAAACCATATCCCCAACCCATCTAGGAAGATATAAAAATCCAATTGTCTAGAACCCAGAGCTCTTAATGGATCTTTTGAGTATGAATCAACCAAATTGGGTATAATTTTAAAAGAACCTGACACTTCCATCATGAAGTTGTGGCACCATCTTGACTATTTTTATTCCTCTTAATGTGTCCTTTCCCCATGAACCCCACCTATCACTATACAGCCATTGTTTCCCCAAAGAGCTGGGTAGAATGATGCATAAAATGGAAATTAAAAAATTTCTTATTAAGCCTTAAATGACTTTACATGAAAAAAGCATAACAGGCTGAAATAATATAATATTGAAACAATAGGACAAATCAGCCCTTCGTGCTATTATTGAGCAAAATACAGCTGAGTCTGAAAATCAGTATGTTTTGCCTATTTGAAGACAGGAAAACAAGATATTTTTATTGATTTGATTTCTATATCTGCCCAGAAACACTTATTGAAACAGCTGGCTATAGAAATCATACATAAAAAAATAAAATAAAATAAATAGAAAAATCCTAATAAAAGTGCTACTTATCACTTATTTTCTTTGTGATTCAGGTCTTTTATTTTAAAAAAAACTGTACTCAGTGCAGAATATGACATAGAAAGAGGGACAAGTGAAAGATCCTAATGGAATTCTGCAACCATTCCCATCTTATTCCTATTTCAGACCTGTGACTGGAGTGTTTTCCCTTCTGGCTGAAGATATGCAAAAGATAAAGGCAACACCAAGGAATCAACCAATTATTTTGCTTAACAACATTTTCCCATTACTGCTTTCTAGTACAGGATATCAAATGTATGCTATGCATATGATTTAGTTCTGGCCTATAGTTTCAATTGAGGAAAGATGGCTGCTCTATGTTGGTCTGTGTGATCTACAGTTCATTTAGATCCTTGCTTCTATCCTGTCATTTCTGTGATTAATGTGGGATTTTCTAAGATTATTTTTAGAACCAATCTTCTTTAGAATTGCTCAAAGTTTCCCTAGTAGGATTTGTACCTCCTGATCCTCTTCTTTTTCATTCTCAGTGTTAAGACTACCTCTACTATCAGACATTGTTAATATTATTGCTTCAGGCTGTCCTTCTTTAGTTAGACTCATTATTTTTATACTGCTCATTTTCTAAAATAGATTTACCTGCAATTGGAAAATGCTATAGAAATCCATCTATGTTTGTCTCTTCTAAGGATCTTTCCCAACCACTGAATTAAAAAGAACCCATGTTTGAATTAGCTAAAACTAGTCTAGTAAGAGATATAATGCCCCTGTCATGCCTTGTCTTGCCTTTTGCCTCAAAACCAAACCACATAATCCCAGTGTTGGTATTTGCCCAATGCTTTTAGACCATTCTTAACTATTATGAGAAAAATTTTTAAACATTTTTAAAAAAGGAAAATTGAGTGAAATTTCGATGAAAAGTATGAAAAGAATTTTTGTTTATTAGGTAATTGAAAAAAATGTTTTTTTTTTAATTGCTCACAGAGGTGCCTATGGAAGAATATCAAAAATCTGAAAATGGTTGATATAGTGTCACAACTGAAGTTCTGTTTGCCTCCTAGCAGACTTGTATCCCTTTTTCCCCAAATGGAAGCTCCCCGGTATTCAAACTCCCATCTCTCCAGTACTTTGCATCCTCTCTGGGTGGCTACATTTCAATTAAAACCCAAGAACAGATTATCTCATTGGTCTTTTTTTAAAATTAGAAAGTTTGTGCACTCAGGATCACTGCAGAATTATCGAGAAGTAATACAAAAATAACCAGTAGCATTGTATATATATACAAAATAGTACTAAAACAAACCAAATAAATGTTAAAGTACTCTGACAATTATGTAATTTCACAAGGGAAGATGTTCAGGAAGTTAGTACACAGATTTTAGAACCATTCTATGTGATTTCTATTGAGAATAGTGTTGGTCAATAGCAACTTAACAAGGACATACAACGAAGTATGTATATACATATCTTTAGATGTGCGTACATATTCAATTAAATGTCTACTTCCTTCAGAAGCATATTCTAGGACACACTGAAGCATTTGCTCAAGGAAAATGAGTAGACATAAGGCTTTCCCCTCTTATTTTTGTAGAATATTAAATGAAAATGTAGAAATTAAGGTATAGGGGTATCTATTTTTTCTTCTCGTGGTAATAGGCAATTCCCAGAGATGTAACTATAAGGATGTTTTAGAGTATTGCTGAAAAGAATTATGAAGACCAGCAATATCTTATGGATATTCTACACAACTATTTCTCAGATTGAGAATAAAGTAAATGCAGCCAAGTTGAACATGCAGTTTCCTTGCTATGGTAACTTCATTCCAAATGGGAATGAGCTCTGATTGGTTATAATATACGTGTCAGTGAGTAATAAAATTAAATCAGCAATAATAATGAATTCATGAAGCATCAATTAGAGAAATATAGCTATTGCTTCTAAGCCATCAATACATATAAGAATGGAAAAATAAGTAGATCAGGCCAAAGGTTGAGGCAAGAAGTTCATAAAAAGGGCATGAGTTCAACAACACTCTCCCATTGCTGCTTTCTAGTACTGGATATCAAATATATGCTACATATGATTCAGAAAGTGGCCTATTAGCCATTTAGCCTCTTTTTCTTCCATGAATCTACTAACCTCATTTAAAACTATCATATTAGATGATCATTACCTGTGAATTCTATTGATTATGTTTAACAAACTATTCACTTAATCAGTTCTCAATATTCTTGTATTCTTTTTGATGAGGAAACATGTCATTCCTTATTTTTATGTGTTTATTTTTCTTCTTCCACACCTTCTCTTTATGTCAAGAAAGCCACAAAAATTATAGGCCTGTTTGGATGATCATTTTTATTCCTTCCTTTTGTAACTTCTCCATGTCTGCAATATCCTTTTTCGGGTTCAGTGACCATATGGTATTCCATGTTTGGTTGCATAATGGATTTATGTAAAGGCATTAGCTTTTGTCAACTGCTTCCCTAATGAATTAACCTTTCTTACAGCAGTCATACACAAGGTAGACATGTTTTCCTGGGATATTTATTATAACTATAAGTTTACTATACTAATCAATCATTGTCATTAGACATTTGCAATTAATTAAATATTTATTTTGGTAGCCCTAAGCATTTTCACCTGTTCTCGTTTTGTATACTTTTCCAATATGAAATAATCAGTTTATTCCCACTTTCTGCTTCCTGTTATTCATTCATTCAGGAATTACTTGGATTACTATGGATTTCATTAAACTGTATAAAAATAAGGAGAATGAAAAGAACAATATAATAATTTGTTCATTTTCTATGAACGAAGAGCCTTGGACTGCTTAAAGCACAAGCTACTTCAAAGCTTTTGATTTTTATATGTCTTTCTATTAAACTCAGATCTAAATTTTAGTGGGTTATGCTTAAAGTCCAAGGCTTTTGGTTGTAAGACTTTCAAAACACTGACATGGATCTGAATTGAAACTACTATATTCTGAATTTTTCTCAAATCCAATAATATCCTGTATCCCCTGGTTTCAAATAAGCCATTTCAATTATGAATTGAAATAATGGGGTAAGAGATTAATTTATAGACCATGCTGGCACTTTAATTAGGTAGAGTGAAATAGTCATTCCTGGTTGATGGATTCTAAATTTATCTGTCAAGTATGGTAGCTAATACTCTCACCATAAAATTGCTCAAGAAAGTTTAATTGTCAATAGAAAGTACGGCCGTAGGAAGAAGGAATGGCCTTGAAGGACATTCAGTATCTTTGATTGGTCCAAAAAACCTTCCCTTCCATTTTTCCCTTAACATCATTTTAATAAAAATCTCTCTCTCTCCCTCTTTCTCTCTCTCTCTCCTCTTTTCTCTTTCTCTCTCTCATTAAAATGGTGCAAGTTCATCTCAGATTTCATTGTTCTGTTTGGATTCTTTCCATTGTTTCAAAAGACATTCCCAATGAATTTCCAATACTTTTTGCCCAAAAAAGATACAAACAATTATTACATTGGTAGAAGTTACTATCACAATTAAGAAAATGCCAGACAAACGTATACCATCTGCTGTACTGTTGCCTCACTTTTAATTATGTGGAGAACAAATAATGTAAATTAAGATTCACACTAGCATAAATATCTGGCATAACATTCACCCTATTCTTTGTGTCATTAAGATACAGCACAATTCATATATAATTCTATCATTTTCTACATATTCTCCCTTTCTTCTTAGAACCATTCTTAAGTAGCTTCTGAAGGCAAGTTAAAGCATTATATTATCCAAGCCTTCAATTTTTGATATCTGTGCAGGAAGTGTTGGCAATTGTGTTTTTGACAGCAACAAGACATTCTGTAACTCAAAAGTCCTAGGCATTCTGTTCTGCTGTCACTGAATGTAATGAAAACATATTTCAACAGCAGGGAAGGAATCTATATCATTTTTTTGTTCCATTTAAATGGCAATGTTTGTACTTTATAAAATGTTCCTACAAGGTTTCTGGTTCTGATTATCCTTTCTGGCCATTTAATTTAATTTGCACTTGGGATATTGGATGCAATTCTGACAAAGCATATTTGATGATTATCAAAGTAGAAATTCTGAACTGGTATTATTTTTGCATCTAATGTATAAATTTCCTTAACAACTGATCAGTATTTATCAGTTTATTTCCAGAGCTGGAACTGGGATTTATAGTTGTTGACCTGTGATTATATCTGCTGGATTAAAGAAAAATACTATAACTTAATGAAGACCGGATCTTTTTGTGCTAGATTTTGCTGTGCAATGTAAATCCTCAATTTTTGTTTATTATTTATTTATTTATTAAATTTCTATACCCCCCCTCTCCCAAAAAAGGGACCTGGGGCGGTGTACAGCCAACTAAAACAGAAACCGTATATACAATTAAAAGCAATTTAAAATGATTAAATTGGAGGCTGAATATACAATTAACAAATATAAAACTGATAAAAAATTTAAAATACCAAATTTAAAACCCCAAAAATCGTTACTGGGCCAGGCCGGCCTGTCTTTACTGCGCGCTGGAAGATCTGAATGTCAGTAATGGCCCGTATCTCCGGGGGCAAATCGTTCCAAAGGGAGGGAGTCCCCGCAGAGAAGGCCCGCACCCTTGGGGCCGCCAACCGGCAATGACCAGGCGGCAGAACCCCGAGGAGGCCAACCCTGTGGGAGCGCACTGGGAGGTGGGAGGCTGTTGGTGGCAGCAGGCGGTCCCGTAAGTCCCTCTTAGCTCATAGATAGTAAAGTGTAATTGTAATATATCAAAATTATACTTTTTAGCAAAATAAAAAAGTATTTATCCTGTGAAATGAGTGGCATTATGTCTTGAATTCAGCAGGACACTCTCATTTAGCTACTGTATTTTTGAAGCAATTAAAATTCTTGAATGTTTGATCACACTGGTGTTCTGAAAATATTCTGTAAAAATAATAAAGATCACTTAG
Source organism: Bungarus multicinctus (assembly GCA_023653725.1). Classification (NCBI taxonomy): domain Eukaryota; kingdom Metazoa; phylum Chordata; class Lepidosauria; order Squamata; family Elapidae; genus Bungarus; species Bungarus multicinctus. The sequence goes on along the minus strand of CM042842.1, from coordinate 89,705,986 downwards.
AACTTATGATTGCCAAGTTCACAAACATCACTTCATTTCTTTTTCACAACTTGTCTTGAGTTGATGTAACCATAAGTGGTTCTTTCTGCTAAGAAGATGTTTATCTTTTATCAAGAATTACAGTCGTATTCCACTGTGACTACAAAGCCATGCATTTAGTGGTGTTGAAATGGCTCCCATTAAATATTTCCAGTACCTCTTTATTTCAGCTGGAATAACAATTCTGTTAACATAAAGTATTAGTTCCTGTGATAGAGTAAGTCACCTGTCTTCAAAGAATGGGTGGAATATGCTAAGCATGCTGCCTGCATTTAATGGCTAACCATTTTGTATAAGGTTCAACATTGCCTGCAGATCTGGTGCAGAGTACTAAAGAAAATGAGTCATAAATACTTTGAAGCATACAGTATTTTTATTAGGTCTTTACCTCTTCTAAAAGTTAAACTGAATCTAAATCAGCAAATTTTAATTGGTGTTTGGGAAAGAATCTACTACAAGAATTATGACTGGATGGTATTCATTTCATCAGAGGTCTGGGTACATCATTGGAATTCATCCACTTTTTTTTTTTTTTTTGCAATTGATAAAAAAAACCAGTATCTTTTGATTTGTATATAGCATGAAGGATTCCAAACCATAAAGATACTTAGGAGAATCGATCACATGGTACACTGAAGCAAGATACTCTTTTTTTAATTTAGAGATTAATTTTGCCATAGAACCATGTTTTTAGATCCATTAATGTTATGCATAGGTTACTGGTCACCGTTATTTTTTATGATCTTTCACCTATTCCATGCAACTAGTGTCACTAATAAACAGCTAGTATCATAAAATACACTAGGACTTTGGTTAAGAGCTGTTTGCTATTCATAAAAATGTTGTTTTTGTTCATGTCCCCATGGACAACTAATGCCTGTTTTAAAAAAATTAAGAACTGGCAAGAACTCTTGTCAGCCATAGCCTTGAACCAGGTTTTCAATACAGATTTTAAAAATCACTTTAAATAGATCTCACAGATCCTGCAGTCTTCTATTTACTATGGTGGCAAAAAGATTGTCATCCTTATCTACTACAGCAACAAAAGACTGCATAAAATGTTGCTCTAATGCTGTCTTTATGCCTGTGAGAAAAATAAACACATATATCTGGATTTTTCATTCTGCATTCAGTTTTGGAGCAATTCTAAATAGAGTTTCTCTTCTTCCAATCAGATTGTCTAATATGACTGCTTAAAAAAAAAGTCTAGAATGGAAAAGAAAAATCTTGCTGTGCTAAATAACAGGGTCCACAGGAGAGGTCCAAATCTGTGAAATGATAGATATGGCATCACCATCCAAACCCTACCTGTTTTAAATAATATGTAGGCTCTGCATGAATATACAAAATGGGCAGTGCTTGGATTGCAATACCACACTAGTCATTTTGCAGATTTTGACCCCACATGTAGACACCTATGCTGCTTGGTCTATAAAGGATTTATGTTTCTGGTGTAAGTTCTAATTACTGTATACCCAAGAATTTCCAAAGTTGAATATGGTTTAGATTTCTGACACCAATACAAAACTGTATCAAACATTAGTAAGACCTATCTGCAATACTGCATTCAGTTCTTGTCATCACATTATAAAAATGATATTGAGGCTTTGGAAAAGAGCAAAGAAGAGCAAGGCCTGAAGGCTAAAATGTATGAAGCATGGTTGCAGGAATTGGCTATGGCTAGTCTAGAGAAAAGAAGGACTATGGGTGAATGATAGCAATGTTCCAGTTTTTGAGGGCTACCACAAAGAAGGAGAGGTCAACTTATCTTCCAAAGAACCAGGAGGCAAGCCAAGAAATAATGGATGGATGGAAACTAATCAAGAAAGAAAGCAACCTGGTATTAAGGAAAAACTTCCTAACAGTGAGAACAATTAACCAGTGGAACAGCTTGTCTTCAGAAGTTATGGGTGCTAATATATTCCCCACCTAATTTTGGTTCCTCTATTTTCTGTGTTTTTCCTTAATAGATAAGAAATTGGCTCTTCTTTCTCATATTTACTTACTACACAGTAAGTGGGATAATAGTCATCTACAGTGGAAAAGTAGCACACTGTAAAGCAAAAGAGATATTTCCTTTCAAATAAACAAATACAGGCAGATAAAACTGAATGAAAAACAACTTAAATGGGTGGGGGGAGTAATGAGGGAAAAATATAAAGTAAAAGCTACTTTTTAATAGTCATTTGCTCGGTATTTATATATGTACACTTTCATGCTTAATATTTCCATTTTCTGTTGAAGGCAGTAACTGAGTGGAAATAATTTTTAAAGTAATTGCCTGTGATTCTCCTATAGTAGTAATTACAGTTAAATAATTATTAGCTTCTCTGAATATTACTTTGAAGTGCTACCAACGCCACTGAGCACAGCTTTCTGTTGTAGTCCACACTCTAAATGTCTACTTTGTATACTAAGAGCCCTATAGATGGTGCTATTTTCTCTATTTCTCATCAGAGAATGTTCAACATTCTTGAACAATGCAGGAAATTTATATATATAAGACAGAATGGGTCACTTAATCAATTATAGAAAAGTATCAGGAGGAAAAATAATGGCATTACATCTAAAGGCAAATTGTGGTAGTTCAATTTACCCACTTTGACTGTGCCTAAAATAGTAACTGTAATATTTAGCATTTTTAGATGTGGATGTCCTCTTTTTTTATTCTAAAACAGTTTTCAAACATTATAACGCCACAAGTTAAACAGTAAGATAAATGCAGTGAAAGGTTTAGTCTATAATCAGTAGAGAATGATAAAGATTTCTTAACAACAGCAATTCGTTTTTTTTTCTTTAAACAGAAACCCAGAAGAATTTTTAAGTTTGTATCTGATCTCAAAATCACAGGAAGCCAAATAAACTATAACAGTGCCTTCCTGAGCACAAAATATTGTAAGTAATGTATCACATATGAGAATAAATTTCAGGTAGAGGTTGTCTGCAGGTGACTGAGTGTGACACAGGTAATTCTTTAGCTACTCTTGTATCTTGTTCTGAATAAATCTAGTGGAGAGTCAATGCTACATTGGCTTCTTTATAATAAGATAAAAAATAAGCATCTGTACTTCACAAGCTACAACATATTCTCCATTATCTCCTCTGAAGAAGCTCTAAATGCAATTCTGACACACTGCTTGAAGATACATATGTACAGTGTGGAACATATTCTGTTTTTTTTTTTTTAGGTTAGGAAATTGAACATCAGAATGATTCAAAATCCTTGAGAGAAAAATGACTTGGGAAGATGTGTTTTGTATTATATGCTAGACAAGACTAAAATGGATTTTGGCAGTTTGTGATTCAGGGTGCTGTGTAACCTTGCCATTGCCCTAGTACCTCCACTTGAACCAGCCTTATCATTTATTACATATAATACTCTATGGAGCACTGCATATTATGTGACCATAAAAATGATGCTTCATTAACCTCAGTTTAGGAGTCGGTATGTGGCTTGAATCAGCACCATTTTCTTAAGTCTGGGAGGAAAAAAAAATGGCAGTCATCGTGAAACATACTTCCAGCACCATCTCTGTTGAAATTCCCAGTGATAAAGATGATGGATTATATCATTTTATTATTTGCAACCCAATGTAATGTTGGAAAGAAATTGATAAAGTGTATCAGGATTGTGGACATACTTTATGCTAATTAGCACATTAACTTTGAAAATGGTCTAGAGTAGGACCAAAGTCTAGTTACCTACGTGTGGACTGGGTGTTTATATAAATTTGTTTCGCTAATTGAATAAACAAGCACATAAATATGTTGTGGAGAAGAAGTTGGAAGAAAGATCATATTCAAGCTTTTCCACAGTAGAGAGCTCAGAGAAATAAAATTCAAACATTTCCCAATTTTTCCCTATGGGAAAAAATAATTGGGGAGACATTCAGAATGTTGGCAACACCTCCATTCTAAGCTCTTTCCTTTTCCCTCCCTGTCATATGACCTCAAGTGAAAAACCTGATTCATGTATCTACCAGGAAGAACATGTCCTTGTGTGGATAGAAGATTTTTTTCTTTGCTATGGAAACTTTTTCTCTCCAATACTAGCTTTTTATATACATTGGTTGTTTTCTTGCAGACATTTTATTACCCAAACTAGGTAACACCATCACCTAATATATCAGTTAAATATATCAGCTAAATCAAAATAGCATTATCCTAATCCTTCTGCCCATCAAATAGATGATTCACATACTCACAAACCCTTTATTTATTTATTTATTTATTTATTTATTTATTTATTTATTTATTTATTAACATATTTATATACCGCCCTTCTCCTGAAGGACTCAGGGCGGTGTACAGCCAACTATAAAACATTCCACAATTATAAAAGTTAAAAGAAGATTAAACATCCTAAGGCTGCCTTTAAAATTGTACCCAACCTCAATAAATTAATAAAAACCCCAAATATTAAAATCCCAAAATTTAAAACCCAAAATTCTAAAATTGCTCTAAAACTCCCACTTCAGCCCAGGCCGGCTTGCTCAAAGAGCCAGGTTTTCAGTGCACGTCTGAATGCTCTCAGGTCGGTGTTGTTACATAGCTCCGGAGGCAGACCATTCCAGAGGGTGGGAGTCCCCACATAGAAGGCCCTATTCCTTGGGGTCACCAGGTGGCACAAAGATGCCATCAGTACCCGAAGGAGGCCCTCCCTGTGGGAGCGCACAGTCGGTGGGAGACTACTGGCAGAACGCAGTCCTGCAGATAGCCTGGTCCAATGCCATGGATCGCTTTAAAGGTCAAAACCAGAACCTTAAAGCGAACCTGGAAGGCCACCGGCAACTAATGCAATTTGCGCAGGAGAGGCGTCACATGGGAGTTTCTTGACGCCCCCATAACCACCCGTGCGGCCGCATTCTGTACCAGTTGAAGCCTCTGGGTGCTCCCTGCAGGGAGCCCCATGTAGAGAGCGTTACAATAGTCCAGGCGGGAGGTGACAAGGGCATAAGTGACCGTGCGTAAGGCGTCCCGATCCAGAAAGGGCCGCAACTGGCGAATCAGGCGAACCTGATAGAAAGCCTCCCTGGAGACGGTTGTAATATGATCTTCTAAAGACAGCCATGCATCCAGGAGGACGCCCAAATTGCGAGCCCTCTCTGTGGGGGCTATAGCCAGCGACGGACAGCTGACTATATCGGGGCGCCGGAAACCACAGCCACTCAGTCTTGGAAGGGTTGAGCTGGAGCCTGTTCCCGCCCATCCAAATCCACACGGCCTCCAGGCATAGCCTCCACAGCATCGTTGGGGTGGTTTGGGATGGAGATGTAAAGCTGAGTATCATCAGCATAGAGATGACATTTCACCCCAAAACCACGGATGATCTGTCCCAGCGGCTTCACATAAATGTTGAACAAGAGAGGGAAGAGGACCGACCCCTGAGGCACCCCACAAATGAGGGGCCTAGAGGTGGACCTCTCCCCCCCATCAACACAAATTGCGAGCGGTTAGAGAGGAAGGAGGAGAACCACCGTAAGACAGTTCCTCCAATTCCTAACCCCTCCAACTGCCGCAAAAAGCCACTGAGAGATCTAACAGGACCAGGACAGAGGAATAACTCCTGTCACGGGCCCTCCAGAGATCACCAACCAACACGACCAATGCTGTTTCGGTACTATGCCCGGGCCTGAAGCCCGATTGGAAAGGATCGAGGTAAGTTGCTTCCTCCAGGTACTGAGGGAGCTGATGCACCACCACACTCTCAACAACCTTCGCTAAAAAGGGAAGGTTGGAAACTGGACGATAGTTATTTAAAAGAGCTGGGTCCAGGCCAGAATTCTTCAGGAGGGGTCGCACCATCGCCATTTTCAGGGCGGTAGGAAGAGCCCCCTCCGTCAATGAAGCATTGACAATCCCCTGGAGCCAACCTCGTGTCACCTCCCTGGAGGTCAAAACCAACCAGGAGGGACACAGGTCCAACAAACATGTGGTGGTATTCAGCCTCCCCAGCAACCTGTCCACACCATTTGAGAACAGATGATGAATATGTGGCTAACAAGCATATCTGAATTATATTTTCCATTGGTATGAAATTCCAACAGTTTCTCTTCATATGTCCCAATTGTACAGATTAGAACAAGCAATAAAAGTCTGTATCCAAAGATAGATACTTTTTCCATAAGTACTAGAACTGTGTTGAATGGTAGATGATCACCCCCAAATTATATATATTCAAGTGGAAACTTTGTTCTCAGACTGTGTTTTGAATACCATTAAGCATGAGAACTGGTTACACAAATTGCATATGCATTGCTTTACCTACAAGCAAATACAGTGTATAGAAAGAACCATGGAAGCTTATCCCATCTGTATCCTGCTCATAACACGAAATGGTTGTAAAATCAGCTGTCAAGTTGCTTTCTCAGAAGCCTCTACTCAGCTGTCCAGTATGCTCAGAAAAGAAACAATTTGCAATCAGTAAATAATAGACAGGATGCAGACAGTCAAGCAAGAAGAGAAATGATGGGGATGCTCTAACCCTGCCTTGGATAACTTGCTGTGTAAGGAGCAACTGCATTAGTGGTATATGATGCTTAACCAAAGCAGATGTTTCAGTTGGTTTGAAATGGAATGTACTTCAGCATAAGATGTCGACAACATCTTTAAAACGCTTCTGTTCTGCTGGATTCCAAATGCCTTTTCTTTGAGAGCTGCTTTTGGCTCTTTGCTGTTGTTGCTCTTCTTGTATTTCTCATATTTATGAACTAGATATCTGTCCCACCTTTATTTTGTACAATTTAAAGTAGTATACATAATGCTGCCTCCTTGTATAACAACAACCCTGAGAAGTGGATTGGGTTAATTAAAAATGACTGGTCCAAAGTCACTAGCCAGCATTCATGCCTAAGGGAAGACTAGAGCTCATTCTGCAATAGGCAGCAGAAATCACAATGACATCACTGTGCCATGTAATCATGTAAATACCACAATTACATATTTGTGTCAGCAGATCAAATACAAGTGCATAATTCACATTGTTTGCATGCTTATGTAATTTTGCACATTATTTCCATTCCCAAGGGCCCCATGAAGATGCCCGTGATGACAAGGCATTCCAAATAGTAATAACAAATAAAAATGTGTCCAGATTTAGGAAATAAGGGCATTGAAAACAGATTATTTCCAGGGCCTTAGTGATGTCTTGGTTATAAGGGACCCAAGGAATTTAAGTTTGTGGTTTTCTGCACAATGGGATGAGCTCCTGTTATTCGCTTTAGCTCCTTCCCACCTAGAAGTTCGAAAGCATGCAAATTAATAGATACCCTTTTGGTGGGAAAGTAACAGCATGCTATGCACCTTTGACATATAGCGTGCTGGCCACATGGCCATGGAAATTGTCTTTGCACACCACCATGCCTACTGTCCCTGTTCTATTGTTTCTTTTTTATTCGTATCCATTTCATGTATTTCATGTTATGCTTATACCTGTTGTCTAATACTTGCTTGACAAATAAATAAATAAAATAAATAAAAACATCAGCTCCCTCAGTCAAGGAAGGGAGATGAACACAGTGCCCTAGAGTTGGACATGACTGACAGGAAAACCTTTATATAAATTAAAAGAGGGAGGGAGGGAGGGAAAAAGGCACTGGCTGTTTTACTTCCTTTTGCTTTATCAAATTATATTTAAAAGCTTAATGTAAATAAATGAGTCAATATGTCCTGCACATAAGAAAAGTAGCCTAAAAAATTGGGAGCCACTATTGTCTTCAACACTCTATCAGTTGAGCTTTTTAGAAACCTTCAGCATCTGAGATAATAATTTGTTGGGAATGCTATAAAATATCATGAAAAATGATTCTCACTGCAGCTTTCAATTAGCTGTCCTGGAATTCCATCCTATGGTCAATTTCACATTAACAGTAAACAAAACACCAGAATCCTCTCTAATCCAATACAAAATAATCTTCAGCAGCAGCTGCTGTTGCCTTAAGTTAGATTTAGATTTTGTCCTCCTCTTCTCAATGATTCAGGTGGAATGTCTATTTAAAATAGTTTAATGCTGTTATAGATTTCATTCATCATATATTTATTCTTTCTGTTGGCATGCAACCTGCCACTAGGGGGAATCAAATTACCCTAAAGTTACTTTTCCCCCAAAAAAATCAGAGTTGTGCATAACAAATGTATCTTTATTAATGCCATCACCTATTCTATGTCCCACAAATGAAAGAATAGACAGAATAACTTCTCCATAGCAACAATATCATCTGCAAATCATTTTAGAACTGAACTTGAATTTAGACACTATAGCCAATACTACATACTCTCTGATATACCTGTGATCATTTAGTTGTTGAAAAATGATAATGAAAGAGAAAATAGTTTTCTATTGCAGTTTTCTTCAGTTTGTTTGGCTAATAACCTCAGCTGCTCCTGCACATATGGCTGTTCTTTTGTCATAGTTTGCATTCTTTGTGCTTTTCTAGATGAGAGATTTATTAATGTCAGATGAATCTCTAGAATTCTGGAAAGCATTTTTTGTTATTTTGTTTTGTTTGATTGTTTGCATGTTCAGCAATCCATCTGGAATCATGTTCCTCCAAAACTGGTTATCCTTTGTGTTAGTGCTAGAATAGTTTTGATATTTGCAATAAGGCAGCTCCGGGACTCCTGACTGCTAGAAATTACCATGTTTATTAGAAAGCCAGAAACATATAAATGTTTTCAGTTTGTAATGGATTAGTAATTCTCCACATGAGGAGCAGAAAAGGCCAACAGGTGAAGAGAAAAGTTTATCCAGGAATGATTGTTGGATCTCTCCCACAGGAGCAGATACCAGCATTCAAATGAATACACATGCATTTATAAACATGCATTTATCATTTGTTTAAGATATACTTTAGATTCCAGTGCACTCTGATGGGATTAGCACTGATGCTAGCAGATGGGGAATGTTGCATCAGCTAAGGAATTTCAACTGGAGAAGTCCAAATGTTCAGGCTTTTCTGTTGTGGCTCCCAACCTCTGAAACATCTTGCCCCTCCCGCAAAGTTTGATCTGCTGCCACTCTTTTAGCCTTCTAAAGGCATGGTATACCAAATAGCCGCATGCCCTAATAGGGGTATAGCACATTGGAGGTGACTAATGGAGTAGAGATTACCCCACCTCCTCTCTGAGCACACTTTGCTCCTACCTGCTGTAGCTGCTTAGTTATTTTTAATTTAATTTTTAAATTATAGATGTTTTATTATGTATTGTTTTCAATGACTAGAGCAGGGCTGTCAAACTCCTGGCCCATGGACCAGATGTGGCACATGCTGGCCACACTCACACCCAGTTTAGCAAAGGAGGGAAAAGTCCCAATATGTCATGTGACGCTGCCATGAAGACTTGAGTTTGACACCCCTGGTTTAGAATAGCCTTCGGCAAGATGGGAAATATACAAGTTTGATAAATAAATAAGCAAGAAAATAAATAAATAAACTTTTGCTTTATATGGTTAAACTTTAATTTTTTGCACATGTAAGACATTTTGTTCCCTATATGGTCTTTAAAAATCTTGACTTCCCCGTCCTAAAATATCCTAGAGTATGTGACCTGTCTGTTTACAAATAATGGACAAATCACTTTATTTGTTCATACAAATGTCCCTACAATGTTACTGGCTGCTTCAGAAAGCTACCCTATGCAATGGGATCTGTATCCAGGTTAACATATTGCCTTTCAGCTGATCAGAGTGGAGGAAGGGTCGGTCATCAGCTGACGTTATATTGGACTAATTCAGTTTGAATTGTTGCTGCCATCCTTCATAAGTGTACAAGTGCCCTTTAATTCTGTCTAGAAACAATAAGCAGGTCGTAATCTCAGACAATGTAGCACACTGATAAAGAGACAGGCTGCTTATTCAGCAAGCTGCTGAATTTCTCCATTGGCTTTTGCCTCTTTTAGGCCTAAAGAATTAATCCCTGCATGAATACATGATATTATCTTAATCTTATTTTGAAAAGACTATACTACAACATATATGCTGCCCAACCCATAGCCATCTGTCCCACTTCAAATGGAGAGAAAGAAAATGGTTTTCCCAAATATATGAAGACATTGTTATATCTTCTTTTTAGTTTTGTTTCATAGATTTTAATATTTTAATTATGTGATATTAATTGCATTAAATATTTATTGATTGTTTTAGCTTTGTTGTAAGACATCCAGAGTCATGTGTTCATGAGATGGGTGACTATATAAATTGGACAAATAATGAATGAATGAATTGCTGTGTTATGCACTTGCTGATTCTCATGTATTTTTATTAAAATAGAAGCAATATTATGATCATCATCATCATCACTACGAACATAATTTACTGTAGTTCAACAAATAAAGAAAACTGTGGACAGCACACTCATAAAGTAATGTGTGCTGCACCCACCCACATATCTAATTTTAGAATTAAATTTTAATTAAAAAGGAGCATAAAATGAGAAAGGAAACTGCAGCTAAACATTAAAAAAACTCTAGCTTTATTGGAATAATTCTTCAGATTTCTGGAGTATAAAATTCTGGGATTGTTAGGGCTACTGTATTAAACTATAATAACTATTATTCCTTATCTAAAAGTAGAAAGAAAATAATGTGCTCAAAGTGGAACTCTTCATCCTTCATTCCTCGCAAGGATTTAGGGGAAAACATAACCTTTCCTTTTTCTCTGGGTATTTGAAAAAGCCAGAAGCAGAATCCTAGATTTATTTGTACTGTTGACCTCCAGTGCTAGCTATGTCTCATTTCATCAATATATGTGTGTCCAGGCATGTGTGAATAATTTGCCATAATCTCCTTACAGATACATTTTGATCCAGTCTAGAGCTCCTTTCTGCTGCTCCTGCTCCTGCATTTTTCCTCTCATGTAATTCCTTTCCTAAAAAGATAAAGCAAAGTATAAGGGTGCTTCCTAACCCAAAGGTATTTGTAGCTTGAGATGTATTCACTCTCTTTTTTTCTAAGTAGAATATAAAAACACATCTGTATGTAAACTATGTAAGAGATTTCCATACATTTCCTGAAGATCCAACTCATATATTCTGTGATGTTGACTAGGAATATTTTTTTCTTTCTTTACCACATTTTCCTGAGTGTAATCAGTTGGAACTACATATTAAAAATAGGAGAGGCATTCTCAGAAAGTAAACATGGTGACTGATTAGAAACCTTCATCATGCTGCATATCTAACCAACCCAATGTTTAGGGTTGGTTTGTTTGTTTTTACCTTGATATGCCCAGAAGGTATGACTAAGATACAGAGCTATCACTTTATCACTGGAGGAGGCAAAGCTCAGGATTATTATCATTATTATTTTGGCAGAAAGATTTGTTATTTGTTTGCTTAATGGGAGGAATGTTGGCACTGAGGAAGTTTTAAGGGCAAAACAAACTGAGACATTTAATGCTCTATTCTAACACTTAATGTATGAAAGAAATACAAATTAAGCTATTCAAAATTGCCATTTTGCTATAATAACGGGATGGGAATTCAATGGAATTAGTACAAAAATAGGCCTGAGGCCACCATTTCAGATCTAAGACAACTCCTTCCTGAATAGAAAAACAGTAAAGTATATAATTTTTATGTTAAAGGACATCAGTTGTCTGTCGCTGCCCATTGGCAGCATTTAAAACTAAAATTTGTTTTCTGTAAAAAGATCCTAGACTATAACTTATTTGTCTAATTTTGAACTTATTGTGTTCATATAGAAAATGAATCATGTCACTAAAGATGCAATAAGATTATCAATTTACTAAAATTTATGTTTTTCTCAACACCCTAAAAAGGTTATAGCCTAAGAAAAATATTCATTTGACTTTGAAACAAGGTTTAAAACTTCATTTACACATATTAAATATGATATATGTGTAATCATACTCTAAATATCTGTATGATTGTTGTTATGGAGACTTTTTTAAGAGTCAAGTTAGCAGCAGAGAATGCTGATGTTAGCAATGGCCTGCATATATTTACAGTGTGTCACTAGCCTATACGCACTGAAAATGTATGTTTCATTTCTGGCTGTTATGATTAATAGACATCAATAGAAATGTACTCTAATAATTTTATGATCCATTTAATTTTTTTTTAGATTTATACTACATTCTGCATTGGCAATTAAACACACACACATACTAAACACACAAACACAGAGAGAAAGAGAGAGCATAGACGCACACACACACACAAACACCCCCCCCTTATAGATCTATATCTATCTATATCTATATCATCTATATCTATATATCTAATCTATCTATCATCTTTCTATCGATCAATCTGCAGTGTGTGTATTCTTATAGAAAATATCATGACAGTAGATGTTTGAAAGGTACATTTGTTAAGAATGCAGTTTTCTTAAAATTGGAAAGGTCAGGGAATCATTCTCTTTATTCTTAAGGGACCTGCCCAGGGAAATAAAGAAGGGCTGCAAGGCAGCTGAACAGCGAGGCCCCTTTGTGTCATTGATTTGATTTGCCTTTTAAGGTTCTTTTGTGTCATTCTAAGGCTTCATCCAACCACTCACATAGCTGAAGAGGCTTCCAGCATATATTATGCAGATGCAAATACCTTTTCCACTATTTTCAGAAGCTGAAGGGAAGAGTCAGAAGAGGCACAGAGAGAAGTCTATGCAGCCAGACGTGAGCCGAGAATGGCAGAGAAAGTAGCAACCTGGCCATTGGCTTATAGAACAGAGGTTGCATTGCTTGGAGGAAAAGTCATAGCATCTCTTTGAAGCTTTGCATCACTCTGGTAAAGGTTTATTGAGAAACCCACCAGATATCAAGCCATTTTCAGAACAATTAACTTTTAAACGTAAGTTATTTATTTATTCAATCATTTCCCATCACAAACAGAAGATTATTGGCAAGCCGTACTTTCATCAAATTATGATAAAATATCCATGGTCAAAATATTTTTAGTTAGATCAAAATAAGAAATAAAGAACAATTAAAATTCCATATCATAGCTTATTTAAATAAAACCCCAAGAGAATAAACCAACATATAGACATCAATATTTATAATTCAAAAAACAGTCCTCAATAGCTTTGTTCTCCATCATGTCTGTAAAGTAAAAAAGTGGGAGCTGACTGAATATCTGAGGAAGGATATTTTGAAGAGCAGATACTGCAACAGATAAAACATACTCATAAGTCTCTGTATATCTTCTCCACAAAGTGAAGAACTATTGGAAAAGTTTCCCAGGACCTATATACTGGCATAATGCAATGTGAGAATGATCTTGGAAGATCGGGATAAAAGATGCTGGTTAAGGAACAATCAGATGAAAAGTGGAGGAGCCCACAACTCACTAGCAGGCAGAGAAAGAAACTTAAAAAGGATTTGCCCTAAATTATCAGAAGAAATGGCAAGACATTGTATTTTCAGACTTGCAAAATTCGATTAATGTAGTCTTTCAATAAAGTAGAATTAATTCATCTTGTGTTTCCTGTCTGGTCTACTTGGGAGGTTGACAGTTAAATGGGTGGATATTGGGTGGAGAGAGCAGCCTTGGAGCTATATCAAAATCAAGCAATGTACAGCCTTAACCTGAACTGTACTGAGAAACCAATATAGTTTCTAAGTTCTAGTTCAGTATAGGGACTGAAGTATCCACTAATAACTGGACCATTGCATTCTAGATTAATGTAAGTTGTAGAAATCTTCAAAATAGTTCAGTGAGGGAAGGCATTACAGTGATCCAGAAAAATGATAATGAAAGAATGAGTTATATTTGTAAGACTCTCACATTCCAGGAAAGGCTGCAGTTGAGGCAGCAGCTGGAGCTACAAAAAGCCCACCCATCCCCCTCCTTCCTCCCCAGTCACAGATTCTGTTTGCCTGTCAAGTTATGAATCCAAGAGTACCCCCAGGTCTTCAGGGTGGGGAGAGCCACAAAGACAGATAAACTATGCAACAATAGTTGCAAAAACATGTTTTAAGTCCAGAAAGCAGAAAAAAAGCAGGGGAAAGAAACTCAAACTGGCTCCACCTTAACTCCTTGGGGTATAGAGAGGGAGGAAAGAGAAAACACAGACTTTCAAGATACTGTCACTGTAGCCTACAGTATATGAACAAAATTCCAGTCATGCAGTGACCTCAAAAAGATGGCACAAGGAACATCAAGAGGTAATGCTGGGTATGAAAGAAAACTGCTATAGAAAATAACTCCATCTTGCTTAGATTTTGTAGCCTCCATGTACTGGAATGAGATTTTGAGTAGAATCTCTTACTCATTCTCTGGTGGCTATTTACAGTTGATAGTCACTTGCATATTGATGATACTGAACCTTGAACTGATAGATAACCTTACCCAACAAATGTACATAGATATTACAAAGCAAAGGCAGAGGAGCAAACCTTATGTCACCCTACAGAGAAGATGCCACTTTATTCTTCTCTCTCACTACACTGGAACTACCCATGAAAGAAGGTGCAAAACCAGCACAAACCATACCTTCAACAACCCCAAACTTCCTGCTGACATAGAAAGATATCATGGCTGATGTATCAAAGCCCTACCCTGATATCTTCCAACAGAAGAAATGTTGTATATTTTAATCCTGGTTTTCCCATCCTTAAAAAAGCCTGCTTCTTCTTCTTGTGTCATATCCATCATCGGACATCGGCAATCATGTTGGCGATCCTACTTTTATCAACAGCCGCACAAAAAAGTGCTGCCGAGTTTTGTCCAAACCAGTCCCTTAGATTTTGAAGCCATGATGTTCTTCTTCTGCCTGGATCTCATTTGCCTTCAATCTTTCCTTGGAGGATTAAGTGAAGTATGCTGTATTTTTCTGGATGTCGCATCAATGTCCAAAATATTCTAACTTTCACATTTTTATGGTTTTGATTATTTCCATTGGCTTTCCCAGGTGGCTTATCACCTCATTTCTGAAAAAGCTTGCTAGAGGAAAGAAAACATTGAGATCTGATAATCAGAGATTAAAATCAATCTTAGGTTTCTCTTTGCTCTATTCTATTACTACTAATAATGTAATAATAGATAGTAGACAGAGACAAGAACCAAGGAACCTATTGACACCAACAGAGAGAAGTTTCAATCCACAAACCTCATCAATCAAAGAGAAGTATTTTTAAAGTTAAATGATTCACATGCCTGGATGATGTAAGCATCCTATTATCCAAAGCACATAAAGGCAGGACAAGAAACAGTGGATGTGTCATGTCCCTTTCTGAGTCTGAATCCGAGGAGGAAGCCGAACATCTAACAGGGAGTGGGAGTGTGGCTCCATTGGCTGTGGAGGTAACTGGGGAAGGGCAAAGTCTGGCTGAGTAGAGCAGGGATAGAACAAGGGAGAGGGAATTCAGAGGAAGACCCAGGCCCACCCCCTCTTCATTCTAGGGCACTCAGGGAGGAACAGAGAAGAGACCAACGTGGGTTGCATGGCTTATGGGGGAGAAAAGGGCCCGGATTCCCTTCATTAGCCGCAGCTGGGAACAGTTTATAAAAAAGGCAAGATGCATGTGGCAGGCTCTTGGGAGCAAATGTGACTTTATCTTGTGTTGTCGTGGGTTATCTGTGTTCCTGGCATCTTCCCAACTGTGTGAGTTTTGCTGTGCTTTCAAGTCAAGAAATTCTTGCTCCTGCCCTGCCAAACTAATTACTTCTATTTGGCTTGTTTGGACTTTAAGTTACAGTTTGTGTTCACTCTGTTTTGGATTTAATTTTCTGCAGTCAAAGGCTGTTCCTGGGAGAGTTTTTCTCCAGCCAGAAGGTAACCTGGACATTAGGGGCAAAGTTGGAGATAATAAAGGGACTCTTACCGATTGTCTGACTCTGTTGCCTTTGTGCCATGCCCTGGGTCATCACAGGATAGAAATTAATCAAGGAGAGAACCAACCTAGAAATGAGAAGTTTGACAAGAATTAATTAGTGGAACAGTTTGCCTCCAGAAATTATGGGAGCTCCAACATTAGAGATTTTTAAGAAGACATTGCCCAGACATTCATCCAGAATGGTTTTGGATCTCTGGCTTGAGCAGGGGGTTGGACTAGAAGATCTCCAAGGTCTCTTCCAACCCTACAGTTTTATGTTCTATATACTCTTGTATTTTGTTCTCCTGACAATTCTCATTTTGTGTGTTGACACAGAATTTGCTTTAGACATTATTTCAAAGGAGAGGAAAGTAGAAAAATTCTCAAAAGTGGTGTGTGATGCCTTTGCACTTACTTACTGTGTCACAGATCTCAGTAAGTGACATCTCAACTTAGATCTGTTGATCCAGATAAGAATTTGGGTGAAAAACCAGCATCCCAGTGCTGGAATTAGGCAGTGACAAAAAAAAAAAAACATAAATCCAAAAGAAAGTAATAACCAGAAGAATGAAAACATATTCTACAGTATATTATTGCCAAGAAAGATGCATAAGTTTAAAGCTGAGCTCAACTTGAAGGCCCTTTAAGGTAAGGAAACAAAGATGTTTTACTCACACAGGAATGATTTTTATCAACAGTTGGCCTGGAAACGAATCTTGGGTGTGTCTAAGAAAAAAACATTTCTTAGTTTTCCTTCAGGCTATGATATGCTGAATTATTTAAATATTAAGAATGTTATATAGCTACATTATGCCATCAGTTGTGCCATGGACATTCTGACTATTTTTAAGGAGAGATTTGATATGCACAAGTCATTAACTAAATATAAATTTGTTCCATTAACTATCACTTTCCTCATTGTTTTTTTCCTCGTATAATAATTTCACAATTGTTAGTTCTCACTCATGATTCTATAAAGGCTTTTTATAATATCACTTTTTTGTTAGAGGAAGTTTAAGATGCACTGCTTCTTTGTCAATCAAACCTAGTATGGAGTTTAATTCATAGGAGAACTTTTTTTCTGCCTGAATGCTACAATTATGCGCTGAAACCAAAAGCAACAAAAGGTAGTCTTTGACTTATGACCACAAATGAGCCCAAAATTTATGTTGCTAAGTGAAACATTTGTTAAGTGAATTTTGCCCTGTTTTACAACCTTTATTGCCACAGTTATTAAATGAGTCACTGCACATGTTAAGTTAGTAACATGATTGTAAAGTGAATGTGGCTTCCCCATTGACTTTGTTTGTCAGGAGGTCGCAAAAGGGGATCACATGACCCTGGGACACTGCAACTATCATAAATATGAGTCAGTTGTCAGTTGCATTTTTATCATGTGACCATGGAGATGCTGCAACGGTCGGAAATGTGAAAAACAGTCATAAGTCGCTTTTTTCAGTGACGTAACTTCTAACAGTCTTTAAATGAACTGTTGTAAGTCAAGGATTACTTGTGGTACACTATTTAGTGGTAGCCCTGTTTTTTGGAAATGACTCATCAAAGAATTTCAGTTGTTCTTTCTCCCAGGTCTTTTGGTCTGCGTATTGGGTATGTTACAGTGTAATTCTTTAATCTGTTATGAAGTATGTCTCACAGAAGTCAGTAAAATTTATTATGGATTACATCTTCAGATACACTTATTTAGGAACTAGTTCCACTGAACTTAGTTGAATTTTACTTTTAAATCAGAATGTATTGCTAAAACTTCCATCTTGGGCTTCCTTTCAGTTCTACTCTCTTTTGTCTTTTTAAAGGCATATTAAAATCTCTATATATGTTTAAATGCATTAAGCATGATTTGACTTTGTGTTGGATTGATTATTTTAATGTATACTTATCAACTGAAGTTCCCATTTTTGCACCTACCATTGCTATAATCTATCATTATTGATAGAGTTTATTTACTGAAACCTCCTTCATTACACCTCTCAATGCTCTTATTTTGTGCCTGAAAAATGGTTTCTTACTTTAGGTAGAAGTTACAAAGCATATGTAGGAATGTCTCTACCTTCTGCACAGAAGTTGTATAATTCTGTTAGTAATGAGTGACAAAGTTGCTTCACTCCCACAGGTTGACTCAACTTTGGAAAAATCTTAAAACCAAAATTCCTTTAGGTTCTTTAGAAACTGCCCATTTTCTTGCTGCTCATTCTAGTGCCTTAAGCTGCCTAGGAAAATAAAAGGGTAGAAAATCCTTTGTGTGGCTATACTGAATAATTTGTGTATTTCAAAAGTATATATAACATGCTGGTTTCAGTGATTTGTTTGGTTTTTAACTTTGCATATGGTGTAAGCTCAAACACTATGGTTTATAAAAACATGGCTTATGACAGTGTGCAAAACCAGCCAGTTATGGCTTATTCAATTAGCCATGATTATACGTACTATCACTTAACATGATGTGTGAACCCAGTCAGTATTCTGCCATGAGGCTTGCTATAGGAGACCCTGTGCTGAAGCTATTTCTTTAGCTATAATAAATAATAGGGTGTTGAGATTTATACTGAATACTTGCTAGTCCTTAAATCTCCTCCTAATTGAGCCCAAAGCTTCTGGCTGAGCATATAATTTACACTGATTCGGTGCCAGAATTTTCAAGACAGCCTGGTGGGATAATAAATAGCTAGACTGTTTGATTTGAACCCAGGAGACTTGGACTGTTGTAAGAGTAAGATGGGATAACCTCAGTGGATATTTCCCTGGACTTCTTGGCCAGACATTATTCCAGCAACACAATAAATATTCAAACACTAACGTTGCCATTGCTATAGTAATAATCAGAAGATAAGAGCCTACAAAAATTCAACCTTGGGATTACAGCCTTAACTCTCTCATTCTCTTCTCCATTGCTACAGAGACCCTGCACCAGAAGAAAAGGTTGGAAAGAATTAGTTGAACACAAGTTTCTGCAGGCAGCATAAAAGCCTGAATTTGCTCAGTGCCCTTACTTTTTCCTTGGGGAAATAGAAGGGGATGAAAGAGTTAGTCTCCACTGGGTGCTCATGTTGCAAAACAACAGGGCTATCTGACTCTACATACAATCAAGAAGAGGTGGATACAGCCCAGTTTTGCTGGCTTTCATTTGTTGATTTTCTCTTTCCCTTTGGCTGCTAAATTAAAAGAACCATCTGCAATCAGAAAATCCTTTTGACTGGTAGAGAAGATTGATTAATCACTTTTTAATGTTCTTTTTCTTCCCAGCTCCTTTGCCAAAGGAGCTCCTAAATCATGTTTGTTTATCTAACAAAAGAGGTTTATCCTTGCATGCATTTTAATGTTCACATTTTGTAATCTGTTGTTTTTAGATTGCCACAAAGATCTCCCATGAGCGACACCTCTAGAGCTGTAAGGTAGACGCTGTGTT
Organism: Bungarus multicinctus; assembly: GCA_023653725.1. Taxonomy (NCBI): domain Eukaryota; kingdom Metazoa; phylum Chordata; class Lepidosauria; order Squamata; family Elapidae; genus Bungarus; species Bungarus multicinctus. Next base: position 89,686,751 of record CM042842.1, on the reverse strand, counting down.
GGTTGGTGTTTTTTTTCCATGCCACTTTTCTAACTTATCGTACGGGTGACTTCTTTAATTTCTTGTCTTCCTCCCAGACACCTGCTCAACTTATTCGCTGCATTTTCAGAGAAATCAAGTGAAAATTGCTGTTTTCTGCTTTTGAGAGTGAAGGAGAGATTATTACATTGTCCCCGCCTCTCTTCCCCGGCTCAGAGGTCTGCGCACCTCAATCTAAAAAAATCTCCTCAAAGTACTTGTCGGCAGATAGGATGGTAGGATATGACAAATTGTCAAGGCTATGCCCAACAACCTCCTCTATTAGAAACTTCAACCCCTCCATTAAATAATTGCAACTCTCACCAGAGACTTTAATTAGAACGCGCAACAAGCAGGAAGGAAGGAAGCTGGGGGGGAGGGGGGGGGAAACAGGCAAGACTCCCGCGGGTATTCTTCGAAGGCAGCGATCCCACGCTCGCTCGCTTACTCGGGTGAAAGATGCAGTGGAACCCGGAGGCGCTGGCTTCCGAGTTTTAAATCCTCCGGGGACCTGAGGCCAGCGCTCGAACAAACCGCAAGGCTGCTGGAAGAGGCGGCGAGATTCCTTCCGCACCCTTTTCACTCCCTTGGACCTCCCATTGGCCGAATAAGACCCAGCCCTTCAAGAGCGGCCCAGTTGTGGGTACCTGGGCATTCAGGTTGGGCGACGGGAGGTTACCCGCCCCTTTTACCTTTTTTTGGCCCTTTTCCCCTCCGATCGTCTCGGAAGGTCAGCCTTTGGGTTGGCTTGGAGTTGGGGTTGCCTCCTTCTTCCCCTTCTAGCAAAGACGCAAGTCTGTCTCTACACCACCCCCCTCCCTCCCAAAGTAGCCGCTGTCGATGGATGGGCAAAGGGGGCTCTTTCCTCTTAGCACCTGGGGATCCCAACTGGTGGCGCGGACCTATTTTTAAACGGTCCCCTGTGCCCGCTCCCTCTGATCCACATACACACACATACACACACACACAAACACACACACGCATACACGTTTGATTTCGCTTGGCTCTGACGTCGCCGGGAGTGGGAGAGGGAGACAGAGAAGAGAAAGTGGGGGTAGGCGAGACTGCAGCAAATTGGGGAAGGCCTGGAATGATCGAAAGGCTGGTTGGGGAAGGGTTAATCCGCTGTGGCTGTATGTTAATGAGCAGCACGGCGATCCAAGGAGGCCGGCTTTAGCCGTCAGGCTGCTGGCGCTACCGCCGCCGCCGCCGCCGCTGCTGCTCCCACCAGTGGGGGGCTGATGAGCGCCGTGCCAGGCTAGAGCCGCGGAAGGAGTGCAGAGCGGCTGTGGCGCTGGCAGCAAGCGAGCCAGCGAGCGGCAGGCTGAGGGAAAGGGTGGGAGGGGAGGGAGAGGGGGAACCAGCCCATCCACATTCCCGGAGGAAGCGGCGCTGGAAGGGAAGCCCGCGGGGACGGCAGCCAGCAAGGCAAAGCTCCTGGGAACTGCCGGTGCCAGGCAAGAGTCCGAAAGGCACCGGGTTGGGCAAAGCCTTCGCCAGCCCCAGCTAGAGCGCCGCCGGCAGCCGGCGCCAGCAGCAGCCGCACACGAAGGAGCTTCTTGGAGGCATGACGGACTGAAGGCAGGCAGGAGCAGCAGAACGACTTTAGGAATACCGATCGATGCCAGCCAGCGCTGGGGACTTGCGGTGGAGGATTTCAATGGTTTGGGGATCTGGGTGGATTACAGCTCCGTAATTCCGAGGCGGAGGAGGAAGAGGAGTGGGGAGGAGACGGGGCGCCTCCCCCCAAAAAGGAGCGCAACAAGACAGTCCTCCTCCGAGCAGAGGTAAGTCTCTGGAGCTCGAAGCCCGGCCAGCCTTGGCATGTTGGGGCTTTCCTCCGAAACCTGCTCCCCGCTTGCTCTGCCAGCCTCCAGAGGGATACCGGTGGGTGAAGCTCGCCCCCCGATCCTTCTCTCCTCGACCTGTGGTTCTGGTTGTATTGTGTGATGAGCGTAGCGCCTGTCTAGAGCTGGCTGTGTGAGTCTGCTCCGGATGATGATGAATGGATGGATGGATGGATAGATGGATGAATTGAATTTAGTTCTCTCCGAGGGCAATCGGGAATTTACACCCCTCCAGTCTGTGTTACGACGGTTATTTCTGAGTACCGTTAGGACATGCGCCCCTCTTGGCTTTGGCGCTGTTCACCGGCAGTTTTCTAGCGTTGCAGGAGGAAGGGGTGGTGGTTGTTTTTTCGCGACCCGCAGCCAGCATCCTGACCCAGGTGAGATCTCTTTGGGTTCGGCTGCTTTGCTACGAGACCGCCGCTGCTCCTCCATCCTAAATCCAGAGGGCTGCGCCTTCGCCAAAGCCCGCTTCCATCTAAAGGTGGCGAGAACTGTAAAGGGGGAAGCAAACAGGTACAAGAAAGTTCCCAGAGAGAAAGAGCGCGCGAGCGCGTGGTTAGTTTTCAAGGGCTTTCACATGCCAGCCTCTGTCCTTAGGAAACCGTCGTTTTCCTAACCCAGAAGCTTCTCTTGGGGAAGTAAATGAATCCGAACTATCTAGGAGGTTGGCCCAAAGACTGCTGCATGTATTTTCTACAGAACCCAGAATTATTGGCTTCCTAGTCAGTGTGCCACGGAAACCTGTCTTATCCCTGGACAGGATGCATAATAGAGAGAACACTCAGTTCTTGCCCAGTTTGTCTCCTCTGCAGTGAAGGTTGCTTACAAAAATCTTTTTTGGAAAGCATTGATGGTTACCTCAGGGAGTTAAAAAGTAGAACAAAGTCCCCTTCCACCTGAGCTTGATTCCTGGAGACTCACATGGATACATCCATGTACTTTTGTTGGCAAGATGGGAGTGTGAATGGCCATTGCCTTTTCTTCCATTGCCTTACTTCCCAATGTAGCCTACAGCCCTTGATAGTTCCTCCATCCAAATGGTAACCAGAGTTGACCTTGCTTAGCTTTCCAAATCGCATGGCATGCAAACCTGCACATTCATAGGAACCGAAGGATGGAGGATCTTTGATCCCTTTGGTGGCATGGATCAATACGTGGATATAAAGCATTGTATGAAAGAAGACTGATTACACATGTATGTGCACATATGCATACCCAAGGTATTTGCCTCCATTTCCCCAGGATTTGTGTAACTTGTGACTTGATCAGTTCTGACTGTGGTTATGCCATAATTGACTGGGCTGCTTAATTGTTATTGTTTTTCAGTGATAAGTCAATGACTCCTTTATTCTAGGATCAGGCAACTGAAAAATGTATATTGGAACACAGATGTTATTCAAACCAGAATATAATTATCTTAAACACTGTTTATTTTAAACAGTTAAGTTTTTTCCCCTATGGGCAGCTGATTTTTTATTTTTTTGTTCTTTCTGTAAATATCATTTGCTTAACTGAATTAAAATCTCTCAGGTGAACCAGAAAGTAACATCTAGTTGAAGATAAAAGTGCCATCAAAAGTTTTAAGGGCTTCAAATCAGCATATGGAAAAAGTTCTCCATTCTGCCAAAGCTCCCTGAATATTTATTTGAAGTGTCTTTTCATCCTACTTCAGCGCATTTGTAAAGTTCAAACAAGTGAGAGATGCTTTTTAGAACCTTGAAATTATTTCTTATTTCTTACCCCTCACCTCCACCAACTATACTTCCCTTGAGTATGTCTAATCACCTCCTCCATTAGTCCTGTCCTCCCAATTTTTGTAGAATATAAACAAAAAATGTTTAAAGCAAGATGAGTACACTTCCAATGAATACTTTGGCTGGTGAGCAAATGTCTCCACCTGTCTTTGGCTCTTTGCTTCTGTTCTAGTAAATAACCTTTTAATGCTGGACAAATTATTTCTGAAAGCAACTAAATGAAAAAAAATAATATCTGTATTGGTTGCAATGGAGACACTTGGACCCAGTGATGGGATTCAAATAATTTAACAACCGGTTCTCTGCCCTAATGATTTCTTCCAACAACCAGTTCACCAAACTACTTAGGAAGTTAACAACTGGTTCTCTCAAAGTGGTGCAAACTGGCTGAATCCCACCATTGTTTGGACCATAGAGCTTTTTGAACATATCTCAGCTTTGATGCTGAAGGGAATTTTCTGCTCCATTCAGAGTTTCAAGATTGCTTGAATGCTCTAAGAGATGTTACTAAGTGTTTCCCATTGCAACGTTTAGGAATTTGTGCAGATGCTGCTGAAAAGAAGTTATTGCTTTAAAGCCAGTGTACAACACTTGAAAGCAGTGATAAAAGTTTATATTAGGATTAATCAACCCATTGCTATTATACCTGTATCTCAAGCAATGTAGGGAATGTGGGTGAATAATTTTTCTGGAATTCTGCAGAGACTCCCTAGATACTCTATTTGTCTTTTTCTTAAAATGTTTGCAATTGTTCAAAAAATTGATCTTCTCAAAAGGATGGCAGAAAAGTATCAGATTCTAAATTAAACAATGGATGTAAGTCCCCCATCCTTACTTTCCTTGCTTACCAATTCAGGGAAAGATAAGGATCAATGTGTCTGTCCTAAAAGTTCACTGTCCCACTTTTCTTCTTTAGTCTTCCTTTCTCTCTATCTCTCTCTCTCTCTCTCTCTCTCCATCTCAGCCTAAGAAATTGCACCAGTTGTAATGCTCTTTGGTTTCTCACCACCAAGCTTATTCCTTCTTTGGGGAATAAGCTTTCTCCTGTCTGCTGGTGTTGTGAGAACAAAGTGCAAAGCAGTGTCCCCAAATTGAGACAGGGGTGCTCTTGAGACAGGCCCATTTTTCTCTTTTGAAACATTACTGATTGTTCAACTAATCTTTATTTCATGGGCACTTTAGAAGAAACAGACACAGAGAGAGAAAGTTGAAGGCAGCGATACACTGAAAATTCACAGAAAAAGGTGCTGGCAGGAATATAATCACCTTTATTCTGCTGACATGAAATATTTATAGTTTGCAGCTAGTACAAGGATTCTCTCCTTTTTCCTTTTACTTCTCTCACAATTGTCATTTATTTATTTACTTATTTAGTATAATTTTGCACTTCCTCAGTAAAATAATATTGAAACCATTTAAGAGGGAACTGTTCTTTCTGATACTTTCCCTCTCTGCCAGCTGTCTCTGCATGTAGCCACACACAGCTGTTTACGTTCATAGCCAAGAGGTACAATGTACTTCTGTCCATCACTACAAATGGGAAAACCAGGAACTGTTAACGAAACTACTACATACATCATAGAGGCCAATGCATTGTGTTACCATCTGCTAACTAGAAATTATTCACAGTCATCTATTTAGCTGGCCAGAAGAAAGGAAACTCACCATGTCTTCTTTTCAGGTGCCTGTACAATCTTCAGATACAATCTTTCTGTCCAAAGATTGTGTTTCCCTTTGAAGATTCTGTTATTAATCCATTCAGTTTGATTTTTCTTCTCTCTTTTTGCTCCTGCTTGTATCCTGCCCCCATCTACCGTCTTTACTTTAAACTTGCTCCCCTCCTCCCCAATAACCCTATCATTCAAATGGCAGTAAATATTTTGTGGCTGATTAAAGTAAAATATGGTTTTCTAAGTGTTAATCTCTTCACCACCATGTCACTTTCTTGTAAGAAGGAAAAGCTGAAGTCCATATATCAGAAGCAGTAGATGGGCCATCTTTCTCAAAACTATCCAAGTTACATTATTTAGCTTAATGTATGCTTCGAAGCATAATTGTCTAATATAACTTGAATCAGTTGAACAGATTAGTCATAACCCCATTTGACTGACTTCATTGAATCTGCTGTAAGCACAACCTTAGTTCAGATGTGATACAGTGTTCATGAAAAAGTAAGCAAAGTGAAGATTTCCTGTTATAAGAAAAGTGACTGCTCAGAAGATTTAGTACATAGAGAGAGTCAAGACAGCATATGGTCTTTGTCAGGTATGGATTGATGAGGTATGGAAAATTCATGCAAGACAGTTAAAAATCTGTTCTGAAGTAAGATATCATTTTAAAAGCTTTCACAACCTGGTGCTCTTTAATTTTCCTTTACCTCTGATTGCTGTCCCATTGTAAGTTCCTTTCATAACTTTTTTTTAAATCTGCCAATTCACTAATGCATGAATAGCGGCTAGCAGTGATATGTTTTTAATTAAAAAAAACCCTATCAAAAACAGAATCCTTGTCTTTAAGATACCCAAGTTTCCCCCTCTCCCAGTACTTGACATCTTTCATTCTCTTTTGTAAAAGCTTTGAAATACATCAGTGCCATTTTTCGCCACTAGAGGGGGACTCCTGCAGTTTAAGGTTGATACACAGTATTTTGCATGGAGCATGAAAGAAAAGACCTGTCTGAAGAACCTGCTAAATTGGTTGGTCTTCCGTGTATCTTACAACACAGTGAGGTTTTTGTATCTATATACACACTTGTGAGTCAAAAATGTGTAAGGCATTTGACTTATTGTTTTGTGACACTCTAGCTATGAATGAAAATTGCATTACTGCAGAAGAAAACAATGGGGTGCATGACAAGTAGATATAGTAAATTGGTATTTTTCCCTCTGATCTCATTTTTTAATTAGAATTTTTTATCCCACCTTTGTTCGTTTATAAGTAACAAATCTAATGCGCCTTCCTTTTCCTATTTTGCCCACAATAACAAACCTGTGTTGTGGGTTAAATTTACAGAGAATGACTGGCCCAAGGTCATCCAGCTGACTTTATAAAAATGGGACTAGAAGTCACAATCTCCTGATTTCCAGCCTGGTGCCATAACTACTAATCTTTCTAGTTTTTTTTCAGTATCAAGCTTCCCCTGCGCTCCCTATTCTCACAAATGATAGTGAAATTGTATTTGGAAAACTCAGAAATGTAGCAAGGTAGTTTCCCAATCCCAGATGTAAACGTCTCTCTAATCCAGGATGATCTATTGTATCTTGTACTATGCTGTCTGCTGCTTGGCTTGAATTCTGCCCCATGCTTGCATTCTATTGGTTGGAAGAAGATTTGGCTGCTGTTGCTGTGTGATCATGCAAGCCGGGGATGGGGTTGCTGAGAAAGAAGTGGTCTCCCATGGTCTGATCTGATCTGGCCCAGATCATGTTTCAGCTTAATCTCTGCTTCTTCTTCTTCTTCTTTTGGTAGACACTGAACCTGGGGGGGAGGGGTGGGGGGGCAGGCTGAAAATATGAAAAGAAAGATAAATGTATCATGTTAGGAAAGTTTAATCCTGCTTTGCCATGGCTAAAATTACATTCAGAGCTGGAGATAAAAGGCATTGGAGTAATGTTATTAAAAAAAAGCCAGATCATCTTAAAAGGCAAAGTGATAGCGAGCCAAGTCAGACAAGCTATCAATCCATTGCTCTCACACAGAGGCATTTCCTGGGGAAAGAAGCAAATGAAGTACATTGCCTGTTTTTCTCCTGCCTAATATTGCTGACATTCTGCAGTGGGGAGTGGGAGTGTGTGTGTGTGTGTGTGTGAGGGGGGGGATCTTGGCACAGAAACCAGGACCAGTTTGATATTTGCCTCAATGACAACAGTTCTACAATCTGAGGTAAATTAGTCGTCCCAGGGGTCACAAAAGTTGCTAGGGACTGGAGTTAGCTCACATACAACTCTGTTCAAAAAGGTCAGGTGAAGTAAGTGGGAAGGACAAAACACAATAAGAGTGAAACTTTGGAATGTTGTCAGTGGTTTGTGTGGCTTAGGAGGTTAGTTCAAATAAAACGATATGTGCATCAAATTCAATTTATATTGTTATTATCCACATCTTTTTTTGGGGGGGGGAGTTCTCTGATAGTCTAGCACCTGATATTTTTAGGATAAGCTTCCTTAGCATGTCACTCTTTCAGACCTGTTACGCTAAGTTACTAGAATCCTTAGTCAACATGCCAATAAGAATTGGAGCTATAATTCTAAAGACATTGAAAGTGTCTAGATGTGATTGTCTTGGACTTCTTTTATTACCATGTGCTGGCAACTTGTGAAGCTTACTTATTTTTTTGTACTTCCTAACCATGGTGATGAAATTGATCTATTGTCAATCAAATGTATGGAAGCAAAATGGCATAGGATTGAAATTATCCATCCTGTTTTCTTTACTGAAATATAATATGATGGATTAATCATTAAGTAATCCTTTCCAAATCGGTGTTTGCCAATATTTATTGTGTAATGTACAAAAACCTTCAACAGTTAAAAAGAAATGAGTGGAGGGGATCAGGTTGGGGAAAGCTGATTTAGAGCTCAATAGATTTCTAGTTTTTTGTGGTATCTCAAAATTAAAACAATGTTCTAAGTGATTATTAGACTAAGTCGGTAGCTGATGTTGTCAGTTATGAGTATACGATTTCATGACATCCCCTACAGACCAAACCAATTCCTTCTAAGCACTAATGAATTAACTTAATCAACATTATCTGTGGGTCACTCACAGTGGTGCAACTGAAATAATGATGGGTTTGCTTGGTTTTCTTCCACTTTCTCTTTGTGTGTGTGTGTATGTGTGTGTGTTCAATTAGAAGTAACATTCTATGTAAAGGGAGGAAAGATACTTATTTGCATAATCCTAATACTGTTTCTTAATGGAAAAAAAAACAAAGATCATATATCCTTTAAAAAAACCCCCAAAGTTCCTTTTTGTGTAATTACCACATTTTGCAATTTTGGCAAAAAAAAATGTGCAGGGTAAAAATTATATTAAATAAATAAGGACTTGTGCTGTCTTTTACCTGATGTTTAATTCCATAGGCTGATTTCAGCTATAGAATATTAGTCAAACACCTTCCTAAGCTGGTTTTGGTAGAACTCAGTGCATGTATAAGGCATCCTTCTGGTGACTGATAGAGAGCAGCTTGGTGAGCTTCGCATTACAGCCTTTGTGAAAAAGGCCTTTTGCTTCACTTAAGTTTACATAGCACCACAACACCCTGGCAACCCAAAGGTTTGCCCTTGAACAGACGATATGAATCTTATCTCAGTCTTGTCCCAGCAAACTTGTGTTATTCCTTTAATATCCAGAAAAATGGTTTTGCCCTGTTTACTCCATTATGGAATTAAAGCGTATAAAGTTTATGCTGCTCTTTCTATGCTCTGGGAAATGTGTTCATAGAACCAAGCCAGAATTCATCAGTCACTGGAAGATTTCTAGGAGATGGTGCTCCATCTTTCAGGGTATGCTAAATACATGCCATTAGCTAGACAAATAGCTTCCTCAGAATATAATCCTTCCCCTGTTAGTGAGGACAACACATTTATTAGGTCAGCAATATGAGCCACAACAGACTATTATTATCCTGACAATACAGTATATTGGTAGAGAAAAGATTGAATGATGATAAAGATGTCTTAGAAGGAAAACTTCCCACATCACTAAAATATACACAGATAGAGCCTTTGGTTAGGACAACTCCAGTTAGATGGGTAGCGGTATGATTTGCTGTAAGTTATTTGCTATGATTGTGTTTTTATGAATGTAAAATCTAAAGAATAAGTGGTATAAAAATAATATAAATAAATCCTCCATCTGTTTCATTAATTGGAGGTAAACTCCACTGAATTCAATGGGATTAGCTTCTGTGTAGATAGTTTCAGGTATGCATTATAAATCAGCTTTCATGTGTGTGGCCACCAACAGCAATAGCAACAGCACTTAGACTTATATCCCACTTCACAGTTCTTTACAGCCCTCTCTAAGCAGTTTAAAGAGTCAGCATATTACCCCCAACAATCTGAGTCCTGATTTTACTGACTTCAGAAGGATGGAAGGCTGAGTCAACCTTCAGCTGTTGAAGATCAAACTCCTGGCTGTGGGCTGAGCCTGCAATACTACGTTTTAATCATGGTGCCACCATGGCAGTGGTGGGATGCTACTGTTTCAGACTCTTTCGGCCGAACTGGTAGTAAAACAAAAAAACCTGCCATGATCAGATGAGAGGAAGAAAAAAATCCTGGACATTCAGCTGAGAGGAGAAAGAAGAGAGAAGCGCAGGATCGGCCCTCCCACTCGCCCCTGCGCTTTTCTCTTCTTTATCCTCTCAGCTGATTGGTGCTGCAGACCTCAGCTGGTGTGTGGAAAGCTGTGTGCATGCATTAGGTGCATGCACGTTAGGTACATGTGTGCGTGATCACAATCACTGAACCAGTAGTGGAACAGGTAGGATAACACTGCTGCACCACAGCTATAATGCATTTTTAGTTACTAATGTTAATGCAACAACAGAACCTCTATCTGAAGATTGCAATTGAATTGATTCAATGAAAAAGGAATATGAAATGTTGGAGAACAAGAAAGCAAGCTAATATGGAGTTTCTATCCTGCATGAAGCAAAAAAAAATATGTTCATGTAGTTAATAAAGGAGAAGATTTTCAAATGGGAAAAGAAGGTAAATAGTCCTACCAAGTCCTACCTGATCCTCTTGAAAGCTGTGCTGTAAACACACCTTGTTTTGAGCCTGGGGTAATGGCTGCAGCAAATCAGTAAGCAAACTATACATCAAAAATGTCCATAATAACAACAAAGCTTCCATTGCATTTTTATATTTATAAGTAAACCTTATTTCCTCCAAACTAGCAAAATGACATTTCAGGCTGGTAATTCCATTTTGTTTGTCTCCTTTTTTGGGGGTGTGGCAGGGGGGAGTGGGGAGAGTAGAAACACATTTATTAGATTTATAGATGTGGCATGAAAAATGCCATTCTGATGCCTTCTTTATTTGCCTTCTTTATTTCCAAATATACCTTTGAGCCCCATAATAAAATGATAGGCAGCTGCAACCTTCATTTGGCAGAATGATTACCTGGTTCAAATTTTAAAAAATGTAAAAGATAAGCAGGACTTAAAGGAAGAGTTCTGCAAGGGGGAGAAGACTTTTCCAGCACTCTTGCTTATGAATTGTCTTTCATAAACTTAGCGATGAATATCCCTGGTAACTTGGGAGTTTTGTGTAATTCGCATGTCAGAATGCATGTAATGATAGTGTAACTCCTCATTGCTTAGACACTGTGCCAATGTGACCACTATAAAATAATGAATGGTGTAGAACTATAAATTGATCCAGTAGGAGACAAGGAAACAGAAGTATGCTAAATGTAAGCAAATATTCTAAAGTCATGATGTAGGTTACCCAATGGGGTATTTTTCATATGCATTAAAACTATAGCTTTTAAATTATGTTTGAAAAAATGAAGGCGAATATATATGTTCCAGGATAATGTTGCAGGATCCAATCTGGGTTTCTAGAGAAGTTATCTGAAGATGGGCTCCAGTACAAGTCCAAAAACTCGAAAGATTGACTGACCCAGATTGGATTCACACATGATGGCTTGGGGAAGTTAAATAATGTTGTATATATTGATGTATACCAGTTTGAAAGATGGTGCTAAATATTATATACACAAGAGGAACAGAAAAGTGAGTTGATTTGGTGGAAAATTCATACTATGCTGAAGCAACCTGAGAACAGAGATAACATGAATGTCATGCAAGGAGAGACTCTGTGTGTGTGTGTGTGTGTGTGTAAAGAGAGAAAGAGAGAGAAATTTATGGTGAGTACTACTCAGAGAGAGAGATCAGGAGAATAGATCAAGAACTAAACTAGAAATGAAAGTAAATGATTAGATCAGTGAAAATTCAAAGACGGTGTTTTAAAAATCAGAACTGTACAGGCAGAACTTCTGCATTATTTTTCCCATAACTGCTTTTATATGTTGTATCTATTAGATCTGATAGCCTATCAAAGTATGGTTCATTTTTCAGGACATATCACCTTAGGTGAACCCAATGGTTATATTTTGTTATTTCTTGTCTGAGGTTCAGACCAAGTGTGCATAGTTCATGGAGAGAAAAGGGTCAGACGGATGCCTTCAAAATAACTGGGGTCACAAAAGAATAGCTGGTGTGTTTATTACTTGTTTGATGGCTAGTGGCACAGGACGGCATTGGAGTTGGCAGTGCCTTTAGGGCTGTGAGGTATTTGGAGGCAATGCCAATGTGTCATTCAGTGACAAAGTGGTTGCAGAAATCTAGACAGTGGCAGATCCTCCCTGGAGCAGCAAAATTTGGTGACAGTGGTTTATTTTTCAAAAAACACTGATAGGCTGCAGAACACTGCTTGGTAGGTCACATGTTGTACAGTATGAACTCAACTAATCGATAGTCTAGAAAACAGAACTTGTTTTAAGATCACCTGGGAAATTCATGGCTGAAGTATGATTTGAACCAGTGAGTTGCTCGCAGCTTAACTCTTTATCATTACATTATTATATTACATTAATTTTTAATAACTGCTGGGAATGTATCTTTAATATCTTCTCATATCCACTGAAAACATAAGAGAGCTAAACTCTCAGCCTCTTTACCATTTTCAGGAAGCTGAGAAAAACAGGAAACTTCTAGGAAGCAGTGCATATTCACAGGCTGTTCTGCAAGCCAGAGTTCTCAAGGAAAGTATGTGCTAGTCATTTATTCAGAAATATCAGGCCTTGGTAGGAGACTCATTTTGGAACAGTTTATTCTGGGTGTTTCCAAGCATGATCTCTCAGAAATAAATGCCTCCAGGAAAAATCTTCTTGTTTGCTTGAGATAGCATATATTTAGCTAGAAGACATTTCCCATTTTTTGTCATGAGGGAAGCTATGAAATTTAACAAGCATTTATTTTGCTTTTTTATTCAGTTAACATCAACACTGAAAAATGGGAGAGTTTTTAAAAGGCAACAGTTTTAAAATCCTTCAATTTAAAAAAACCCAATTGACCAGAATGTTGCGTAATATGTTGCATCTTTTATCTGTATCTGTCAATCAGAATGTCTCATGGTCATGTGTCACTTATGATTGAATTATTTGTGCATTGTTTATTCATTAGTTTTATACCCCATTTTTCCTCCACAAGCTCAGGAGAGCATAGATAGTATTTCCTGTTCTATTTTTCACCTAATACCATGGGAAATAACTTGAGTTGAGAGATCGTGGTTATTACAAAGTTAGATAGATTCAAATGTGTCTTAGTTCAACAGTTTAGCACAGAAGACCATGAGACATATGTGCCTTCAAGTCAGTTTTGACTCCTGGAAACTACTTGGCAACTCCTGGCAACTACCTGGTCTTTGTGGGTTTTTGGGGGGAACATTTTTTGGAAGTGGTTTGCCATTGCCTTCTTCTTGGGGTGAGAGAGAGTGACTGATCCAAAGTAACTATTAACCATACATCAAACTGGCCATCTTAACAGCTATAACAAGATAACCTTGTTCTGGAAGAAAGATCGGGTGACTGAATGACACCAAGCAAAATCTGCTTTTTATTGATAAACCCTCCAAGTAACAAAAGCAGTGGAACATTTGTGTGTATTTTTACTGTCTTTGCCACAAAGGTGACAATTTTGAAAGGTAGTGGTCACACTAACTGGACAAGCAGAAACAAAAGCTGGGTTTCATTTTCTTACTGCTAACAAATCCATATTAAATTGCCTTCATCCAGAGCAATCTGTATCTTAAGTCCCAGACAAGTAGTTTCTGGGGAGATTAAAAAGCAAATATGTTATCCATAGTGATTTTATTTACAATTACCTTAGTTACAGCCCAGTAACAGATTATCAAGTGGGAGTAAGTTGTAAGAAAGTTTAACATGCTGTTATTTGGTAATTGCAGGCAGTAAACCATGATGACTTTTAGATGTAATTTTCTTAGCCCCAAAGTTGTTTTGTCCTCTGTACCTTTGGATGGGAAAATCTTTCCTAACTATTGTGCCCAGAGCTTTGGAGAGGGAACACATGCTTCAGTCTAGGGCAGTGATGGCTAACTTTTTCCATGTTGCGTGACGAAAGTGCGTGCATGATGCAATGTGTGCACAACATCCCCCCGCCCCCTGGGGAAGACACTCATCTCCTGTGTGTGTGTGTCTCCCCCTGTGCATTTGCAGCAGATACCCTACAATCAGCTGGCTGGTGGGGGATGCACATGCATGTGCATTGGGCTCTTGGGGTGACCTCTCTCTCTCATGCCAGCAGAAATGGCTCTGCATGCCACTTCTGGCATGCATACCATAGGTTTGCCCTCATGGGTCTAAGGCCTTAATGTTTTGTCTTTGTTAAGGTCACAATCCTGTGAATTTTTATCAAACCTCAGTTAATGCTTTTTAGTATTAGCGGTATGGTATGTTTTGTGCTATTTGACCTGACTTTGTTTTATCTCTTCCTTTCCATAATCTAAACATTTCTATTTTTATTTAATGCATTTTGGGATTATTCAGATAACCGAATGCACTTTGAACCTAGAACTACACAGCAGTACAGATGTGTAGGATATGATTTAACGGTTTTGCTGCAAATGAACTATGGCTGTGCCATTATGGATGTGTAGAAGGGAAGAAACAGAAGCCACAGTATGCATCCTTTAACTTGCAGAAGGGATTAATTAAGATTCTTTCTGCTATGAGTTTTTATTACTAGTGGATCACTAAGCCATCTCAACACTCTTCTAGAGGTCTCGAGCGAAATAAATGATGCAGATCTTTTAAAATGCAAAAGTTTGTCCAGTGCATCTGCATTACACTATTTATTCATATAGAGAGAACACATTTGGATAATATAAGTAGTTTTATAACCTAGCTGCACATATACCAAGAGGATCCCCTCTCCCCCTCTATAGCATAGCTTCAAACTACCCATAATTTTCTTTGATCTGCCATATTATCCAAATGATTTTTTTCAACCAGACCAAGTCAGATCTTATAACATAATGAAAAAGTTTTAAAAATGCAAAAATTGCAGTTTTATAATCCTTCAATTGATTGTATAAATATAATTCTTTATTATGGAATATGTGTGGTTTTATACACTTCCTAGTTAACATGACTTTTTTTCTTTTAAAACTTACAGAAGATTCTCACTTATGTCATATCCATCCTTCTCCAATGCCTAATGTTCTCAGTATAATGCCACCACCTGTCTAGGCAGAATGCATGCCCATGCCATCTTTAAACTGTGTAGCAATGGTGAAGAATCTGAAATTTCTTTGCAGTAAAAGAACAGTGTAGGAGTTCTTACTTGCTTGGCTGCTCTCCATGTAATAATGTTCTGATAGAAAGGTCTCTGCAACACAGCTTTTCAAAGCATAGAAATCACATGGCATAGACAATTCTAGTGCATCAGTTCCACCAAATAAATTTTCTGACTTAGAGATGGTCACAGATTGTGGCAGCCTCAGCTATAAAGCATCAAACCAATTCTCTGCAGTAAAGGGGGCTGCTGTTTAAAGACTCAGAAATTGGGGTGGAATGACGTAAAAGGCCAATAAATATTTAAGCCCACCTACCATCCTGCCCCATAGACAAGTGCACTGGTTGATGTTTCCTTTTCACATACCACTCAGCTTCTGAAAAGAGGCAGTGATGAGTGGTTGTGTTTTCTTCCAAGCTTTTTCTTAGCAAGAATCTCAGCTTTTTAAAGCCTCTCCCCAGCCTTTATTTTCAAATGTCTTATTGACACTCAGTGCACTTTTTTATTCTGGTTCCAAATGTAATATTCTATTAGAGCAGTTAAAAAAAATTCTAGAAGCAGTTAAATCTATAAACCTGCTGTAAAAACAAAAGGAATTCTAGGGGTTTATTGGAAAGTATTTGTGTTACTTTCATTAATACTTAAGCAAGCTGGTCACTGCCTGGAATCTGGGGCTGTATGGGAGTTCCTATATTTGATTTTAGAGAAATATAATCTATTTCCTATATGGGAAGCATTACAGTGGTCCTATTCAATTCCTGAAACTTTCATCAGTCTCATAACAGTTACAAATGTAACACAGACTACATAACTAGTGAGGGTTTTTGGACTGTATGTATGATATCACCATTAACAAGCACACAAGGTTCATATCTGATCATGTTGTAGACTGATATTTTTATTTCATTTTCCAATCAATCTTTGGCACTCTGAATCAATGTTTGGTTATAAGAGTATGCACAATGTTCATAAAAATACTAAATACAGCAAGGTTATTCTATTTCTTTGTTTGATTGTTGTGTAGTAAAAGTAGAGCTCAGGTTTTACTGAAATAAGAAATAGTTTCTGACTTGGTCTGAATCTAAGTATCAGGCAGGGCATGAGTTTTAATCATGGAATCAGAGCACAGATCGATTTAGTATATGACTGCTGTGCAAAGCTCAGTCTGGAAAATGCATATAAGTCCTTCCTTCCTTCCTTCCTTCCTTCCTTCCTTCCTTCCTTCCTTCCTTCCTTCCTTCCTTCCTTCCTTCCTTCCTTCCTTTCCTCCCTGTGAGTTTATTCCCACTGCAGTGCTACTCATCTCTCTTTTATGGAATCCTGTCTTTGTAGGGGAGGTAGGCAGGCATGCATATCCTTACTCAATGCAACAATTTGAGTATGGTTATTTTTTCAAATCAGGAGGCTGAGTCTGGTGCAAGAAATTGCCCCTTTTGTTTGAGAAATTACTGTAAGCCAAATCCCAAATCTCAGGAGATATCCTTGGTATAATATTTGCTATAGAAGTCATGAGTCCTGGGAATGTACAATCCTGTGGTCCATGAGAATGTGCCTATGAATCTGAAAAATGTTTCAACTTCTGTGGGTAACATTGCAGGTTCCCAGTTGGGTTTCTTCCTAATGCTACATGAATCAGAAAATGCTTTTTATAAGATAAAATAGGGAAGATGCCGTGTGTCCTGTGTTCACATGCCTGTATCTCAAATGGTTTTTATTGTCAGAATGAAAAGAGAAGAGGTCATCTTTCTTACCATGCCTTGTTATGCTCTCAGAGAAAACAGACTATAAAGTGGGAGAAGGAGGTGCTGGCAGGCTGTAAAATGGCACCAGCTTCAAGGCTGGCAGAATTTCTTGCCAATGTGTTTTACTGGGAGAGGAAAATTAAAAGCCTAAAAACTTCTGGCAAACAAAATCAAGCCCACCGTTGTCTCTTCATCCTAACTGTAGAGTGTCTTCACCCAGAGTTCTCCCTGGGATATGAAGGATTGTTTTGCAAGAAACTATGTTCAAGTCTTGCAACAGCAGATTGCATATGCCACATCATGCAGAGTTTACCTGAGCCTTCGCAGAATGCCATTTTGTGATTCTCAATAACCAATAACTGAAGGATTAGGGATTCTCAGCTCACAATACATTGCTTCCAGGAAGGTTTTAATCCTAGCCATTTCTTTTCTGATTGTTAACTGCTGTGGATCAGAATGTTTTCACATCATCATTAACTCAGCCAGTAAATGACTCTATGTTTAAAAACAAACATCCTCTAAAATGTCTGACACGAGTTCCTTCCTCTGTTTGTTTAAATTTGTTTTTAATGATGAAAAAAAAGTAAGAAGAAACCTGCAGTATATTGACTCATAACATGGTCATACTTCGTTATTCCTTTTCATGTTTTTTTTGCTAAGCAAAAAAATAAAATAAAATCAGTGAACTGCTAAGTAGGATATTTTGTCTCTGTCCCTTAGCTTCAGATTATTTTTTGTTTGAAAGTTATTTCTTTATTGCCTCACACAATAGAAGACTTGAGATTTTATAACTTCTGATGTAAATGTGTGCATTTGTATGCAAATACCAAATATCAGAACACATCTGCATTAAAAAAATTTCTTGGGATTTTCCAACTCTACTCAGTTACTTTTTTTGGAATGTAACCTAAATTTGTCTTTGATTATTGAAGAAGGAAAGAGTATTATTATTCTTCCCACCCGTAATACATGCCTGCCCACATTCAGAAATCCCAGATCTGCTGGCTAAGCCTCCTTGTTCAATCACAATAGCTACTTTTGATTAGTAACAGGATGGGAAAAGAGCTCCAGGAATTTTGGGACTAGGCAAGTTTTCCTGTGTTCCCATGAAGAAAAGTCCCGTCAACAAATCAGGAGGTTTTGAAAGATTTATTTGCATTCCAGCTGATGCTGGATTCAGTTTTGAGGGTTGTGCAGAGGAAGGAAATGAATCACTTATTCTGCAGTCCAAAGTAACTTTGACATGGACTGTACAGAAGATTGACATGGAGCTAACTTTCTTAAACCAACTTTGTTGCGAATGCAGTATAGAAAATGATAATTCTGCTCAGGGCAGGACCATCAAAATACTTTTTGGTCTGAATGTACTAATGTCCCCATACACAATACAGGTAGTCCTTGACTTACAATCACAATTGAGCCCAAAATTTCTCTTTGAAGTGAGACACTTGTTAAATGAGTTTTGTCCCATTTTACGACCTTTCTTGCCACAGTTCTTAAGTGAACCACTGCAGTTGATAAGTTAATAACCTGGCTGTTAAGTGAATCTGGCTGCCCCACTGATTTTGCTTGTCAAAAGGTTGCAAAAGCTAATTTACATGACCTTGGGACACAGGAACAGTCATAAGTATGAACCAATTGCCAAATATTTGAATTTTGATCTCATGATTGTGGGGTTGCTACAAAGACTATGGTAGACAGAATATCAGCAGATAGCCAGAATCTGCAAAGAAGTCAGGATAGCAAAGGCTCAGAACGACCAAAGACATGCAACAGAAGTCAAAGATAATAAAAAAAAGTTTCTTCCAACATATAAATAACAAGAAAAAAATCAAGGAAACAGTCAGTCCACTAAAGAGAAAAGATGGCAAGGAAGTAACAGGCAACAGAGAGAAAGCAGAACTGCTTAACTCATTCTTTGCATCGATCTTCACACACAAAAAACTATATTTATTTATTTATAACACATTTATATAAAAAAACTATTTATACAAAAAAATATAAAACAAATTTATACAAAAAAACTATAGCTCAACCCACCAAAAACAACTGTAAAAGACAGACCAGAAATAAAAATTAAAATAAGCAAAAAAATAGTAAGAGAACACCTGTCTGATATTGATGAACACAAATCACCAGGGCCTGATGTATTACATCCCAGAGATATAAGGGAGCTGGCAGTGGTCATCTCAGAACCACTGCACCATATCTTTCAAAAATCCTGGAGCACTAGGGAACTACCAGAGGACTGGAAAAGAGCTGATGTGGTTCCCATCTTCAAAAAAGGAAAACAAACAGACCCAGGAAATTATAGATCAATTAGCCTAACATCAATACCCAGGAAGATATTGGAAATGATAACACAAAAACAGATCTGCCAACATCTAGAAACAAGTAAAGTAATAACTAGCAGTCAGCACAGGTTTGTTAAGAACAGATCATGCCAAACCAATCTTATTTCATTCTTCAACTCAGTGCCTAAATTCGTAGACCAGCAAAATATTGTGGACATAATATATTTAGATTTCAGCAAGGCATTCAACAAAGTAGACCACAACCTACTTCTTAGTAAGCTAGAAAAAGTGGAATAGATAACATCACCACTAGATGGACTCGCAACTGGCTGGCAAACCGTATTCAACGAGTAGTCCTTAAGTCCTATACATGGAGGAAAGTAAGCAGTGGGGTGCCACAAGGTTCCGTCTTAGGCCCAGTACTCTTCAATATCTTCATTAACAACTTAGATGAGGGAACAGAAGGGGAACTTACCAAATTTGCAGATGATACTAAGCTGGCAGGAATAGCTAACACCCAAGAAGATAGGCTCAAGATCCAGATGGATCTTGACAGACTAGAACACTGGGCCTTATCTAACAAAATGAAATTCAATGTAGAGAAAAGTAAAGTCCTACACTTAGGAAAGAAAACCCAAAAGTACACATATAGACTGGGTAAAACCAGGCTCAATAGCAGTAACTGTGAGAGAGATCTTTGAGTCTTAGTGGACAACCAGCTAAATATGAGCCAGCAGTGTACAGCAGCAGCCAAAAAAGCTAATGCAATCCTAAATTGTATTAACAGAGGGATATAATCAAGATCAAGGGAGGTACTAATACCACTCTATAAAGCCTTAGTAAGACCACATCTAGAGTACTGCATCCCATTTTGGTCACCACATTATAAAAAAGATGTTGAGATTCTAGAAAAAGTACAGAGAAGAGCAACCAGGATGATTAGGGGACTGGAGGCTAAAACATACAATGAACAATTGCAGGAACTGGGCTTGGTTAATCTAGTAAAGAGAAGGACCAAGAGAGACATGATAGCAGTCTTCCAATATTTGAGGGGCAACCACAGGGAGGAAGGCATCAATCTATTTTCTAAAGCGCCTGTAGGCCAGACAAGGAATAATGGATGGAAACCGAACAAGGAGAGATTTAACCTGGAAATAAGGAGAAACTTTCTGACAGTGAGAACAATGGAACACCTTACCTTTGGAAGTTGTGGATGCGCCATCACTTGAGACTTTCAAGAAGAGATTGGACTGCCATTTGTCAGAAATGGTGTAGGATCTCCCACTGGGGCATGGGGTTGGACTAGGTGACCTACAAGGTCCCTTCCAACTCTGATTATCTGTTATCTATTAAGTGTGAAAAATGGTCATAAATCACTTTTTCCTTGCCTCTGTAACTTTGAACGGTCACTAAATGGGCTGTTGTAAGTGAAGGATTACCTGAATTTGCTTTATTCTCATCACAACAGAGCTGAACAGTTCAATGAGTCCATCTCTCTCTTTCAAGTCAGCCTGCCTCTCGATCGTTGTATGAAGAAATCCCTGAAGAAAAGCAGGATATAAACCTGATAAGTAAATTACAAATAACTTGGTGTTTAATGGTTTTGGAGAAGGGCTGCAGGTGGCACACCACTGATATAAATTCTCAGACAGCGTTGCATATCCCTTCATTTTGTTTGTACTTCAAGAAGATGGCTAAAACAGGAGGATGAGAGAGAAGGAGATGAATCTTTCTTCTCACCCTCATTTTTAGGCATATCAATATAAAATTACCAGATTATTAGTCCAAATTAATTTTCTATCTGGGTGCACTAATTGGTTTCGGTAGCAATGTGTGTAAGGCTTTTCTAAACTTTAGACAATATTTAAATGAGATGCACATTTTGGCCATTCAGTTATTTTGGTCCAATATGAACATCTTTTGAAATCTCAGTCACATCGAAATCCCTCCGACCTCTGATTTTTTTTTTTAATGCCCTTTTCATCCTCTCTTCCTTTCTTCATCCTGAAACACATTGGAGAGCTAGAATGTTGACAGACAGCAGAGTTCCATTTATTTTTACTTTGTTGGGTGCTTACTGCTCAGAAACTCCAAACATAATCCTAGAATTATTTATCCAGTAACTTGAGAAAATATTTCAGGGTTTGCTTCTTAAAAACATCAGTGCTGGCAGTGGAATGAACTATATAGCTGCACAGCCAGAATTCAGAATTCCAGAACCTAATTTAAACAAATGTACAATTTCCTGGTTTACTTAGGTAACAGCTCTGTGGCTTCTGTCTAGCCACCATAGGGAGCATTCAAGATAACTAACACCACTCTCTTTTAAAGAGTTGGCACAGCCAAAGGCTTGCGTTGTTTTAATGGGGAGCCTGGGGACTCATTTAATTTGGTGCTGGGAGGGATTGTTTGCTGCCGATATTTTTTTTAGCATGCAGCTGGGAGAAAACAAATATTCTCTTGGACTACTTCTGTGATGTGCTTTGTGACAGCCTAGTTTGTAGGGTGAACTTTGACATCTGAGTCTTAAATTCAATTTATTTGAAGTCAATTTTTGATATAGATTCTCTTTATGACCTTGGACAAGGTTACGTTACTCAGTATCTGTTTTTCTTTTTCTTTCCTTAAATGCTTCCATGCTGCCATCACCTTTCAGAGCTGACAAAGAGACCTATGCTTGAAGCCCCGGGGGCAAATCTTGTGTTGCAGTTTTCATGTGGAATTATAGAAACTTAGTTGTTGTTTCTGTTATGATATGTTTGTAATAAAGTGAGACAGTATCGTAAAAATCCAACTTCTTTTTTTATTTGACCTCGGAGAAACCCAGCTGGA
Organism: Bungarus multicinctus; assembly: GCA_023653725.1. NCBI lineage: Eukaryota > Metazoa > Chordata > Lepidosauria > Squamata > Elapidae > Bungarus > Bungarus multicinctus. The sequence goes on along the minus strand of CM042842.1, from coordinate 89,664,938 downwards.
TGCTGGAGCAATTTAGGACATTTAGGATTTGCCTCCTTTGCTGGCCCCTGCCCTCATGTCCGATCACAAGCTGTTCCAGCTGGTTGGGTAGATCCTCAACAGTTTGGCTGCACACCGCTGTTTGGTATTGCCATTCAGCCGGTTCATTGTGGTCTCCCCTCGATCCTATGGCTCCTGTTGCAGCTCTCCACTCTAAGATCATGGTTCGAGACTCCCTGGCTGCCATTAACAGCCGATTGATGAGTGGGTCAGGAAGGGTTGCTTGGCCAAGCAGGTCTCTTTCCATCCGATGGATACTTGTGCTTCCAGACCACCGTCAGAGATTTTGGGCAGGCCCCCAGCTGGCAGGCAATGTCCTCCATGACCGCTGTTACTCTAATGGTTTCCTGGGGAACTCTTTGGGAGGCTTGCTGCTCAGCCGACAACTTAACACAAGTATATTGTATATGTATTTTTATATATGTATTTTATCTTGGCTGTTCACCGCCCCGAGTCCCTTTTTGGGAGAGGGGGCGGTATATAAATTAGATTAAATAAATAAACACAAGGCCCCCCACAGAGTTTGCACTCACGTTCCGGTGTCCCCAGGTTCCGTCCTTCTGCCATCTTCCCTGAATCTTTACTGTTACCCAAAATGCCAGGTAAGCAGCCAGGGCTCAGGACCCTGAATAACAACCCCTCTCTGGGATTATGGTTTTTGTGAATCCGGAATAATGTCAGGTTTCCAAGTAATGAAATCCATGTTAAAACAGAAATAACCAAGTCCATTTTCAAAAAAGATTTATTTAGGAAAACATCAAATTGGAAAGTCCATGGTAATTCTGGATCTGACCCAACCCGGAATTACCCCACAATATTATAAGTTAGAAACAACCCCCAAAAGTCACATTCTTCAATAGAAATATTACAATGTTGATTGATGTCATAAATCTCCACCTCCAGGGCCACAGCTCATTTCCCACGGGAAAGAAGATCACCTAGTCATAACACTCTCTTTATCTCCACTCCTCCCACCTTAGGAATGTTTCAAGACCACAACTTTTCCCCCCACAACTGCCACAGGGAAAATAAGGAAAAGAATATATACTAAGACAAACTAAAATAGCTACATTTATGACAATTTCAGGCTTGACAATAGATTTATAGACCATCTTTCTTCTAGGAGTTCAAAACAGTATCCATGCCATTCTAGTTGCACTAAGCCATAATTCTGGTTTATAATATACAAGGCTTGGTTTACCCATCATTGCTAAACCAAAACCAAAACTCTCATGTTGTGTTTTAGTGCAGTGTAAGAGTCCTGCTTTAATGCTATGTTGAGCAACCCAACTTAACACTGATTTCAGAAGCTTACACTAAGTACAGCTAAGGCTGGATAAAATAAACAATTATTCATATAAACCTTTTTTTTTTCCACTTTGTTCCCCATCTTTTTCATACAAAAGAATATAAAATGTCAAATTACTTAAAAATTCACTAAATAAGAACATTTTGAAAAAAGTAATCTCTGATTCCATATCTAGAATTGTTTTTATTTTCAAAGAGTTGTCATAAAAGACAGACTTCAAAGTTAAGAGATTTTTGTTCAGATCATTCTAAATCAGGTATATCAGATAAGTCAGTTGAAGGCAGATGATTCTGAAGTTAGAGTCCTACTGGGAATCAGTGATGTCATTTCAGTCTGGTTTTTCAAATGAATCTTAAATGATCTCAACAGGCATGAATGATACGCTTGTTGGGCAAGAGTTCATTGAGCTGGTTGCAGCTTTCTTCAAATTATTGTTTACTTAAATTCCCTACTGTGCTAAATGTTATATATATCTAGATCACAAGGCTGAAATTATAACTTTAAGAACTAAGGCACATAATGTGTTTGGATAGGAACCCATGGCTCAGCTAGATGTAGTCATCATTCTGAGAAATGGAATTCTACTCTTTCTGTTTGTACATTCAGGCACAGGGGAAATTCTCTGAGATGAAGTCCTGTTATTATCACAAAAGGTGCTAGATTGTACATCCTCCTGCATTACAGAACAGGACATCCAGTGTGTGTGTGTGTGTGTGTGTGTGTATGTGTGTGTGTGTACATTTTGTTGAAGACTAGTTGTCCCTAACATGTTATCCACAAAATGTAAATTCCCAGACAGGATACCCATGCTATGTGGGAATTCTTCACTTGTGACCACAACACCCCTGGAACATCAGATTGAAGAAGGCAATGCCCCAGACAATGCTTTCTACTTTTGACTTTAGCTAGTTGAGAAATAAGCTTTGCATGAAGATGACTGCTTCCTCATTACCTGGCATCTGTAGATACAGGGGTGGGATTCAACTGGTGTTACTATCGATTCGGTGATTACATTTTGTGTATGTAAAAAACATGTGTAAATAACATCAGCTGTGGCACCCTGACAACTGCAAAAAGCACTGCGCATGGGTGCAAAGCATTTGAAAAACCCCTTTTTCCCTGCTTTTTCAACCTCAGATGTGCCGCACAAAGCAGGTGAGGTTGAAAAAGCAGGAAATAAAGGACAGGTAAAAGCCCAGGCAGGCGGGTGGGCCAAACAGCAGCAAACACAGAACTGGTTCAGTGTCTGCTGCTCTTCAGAGCTACCTGTTCTTTAGAACTGGGCAGAACCGGTAACATCCCACCCTGTGTAGATGGAGTGAAAAAAGAGTCTTACCTTGGAGAGTTCCTGCTAATCATTAACAATACTGAATACTTATTATTTATAATTGGTTGATAATCAACAATTATCCTGCTAGTAATTGATAATAGTGTAATAGATAATAATTTATAGAAAACAGAATTGATAATAACTCAGTAGAAGACAGCTTCCCAGTTGGGTTAGGTTGAGGAAGAATTCTGATGGAGCTTATTTTTGGACATTCTGCTGCTTGTCTGAGACTTCGGATATGCTCCTGCTTTATGTCTTATGCTCCTACTTCAGTAACATGTCTAGACCATAGCAAGAGAGCTCAATTACTGGAAATAACTCATTCAGAATCATTCAGTTAGTCACTGGGAAAACTAGAACTAGATCTCTTGGATTGAAAAACACTATTCTCCCAAACAATATTGTTCCAGCTCAGTGCTGTTATAACTTGCAATTTGCCCACAGTGATGCTTATGGACTGATTCTGCTTCTTCCTTTTTCCCCAAACAAATGTGTGCAAAGTAGAGATATGAGGTAGAGGGTAGGAGACAAAAAAGTAAAGGCTCATCCGGTACACTTGTTGGAAAAACAATAACTGGGACAATAAGTGAGAATTAAGTCCATAATTCATGTGATTATCTTTGTTATCAGGGAAATGCCTTTTCACAGCTGGGTTTCATTTCTTCCCTCCAGCTTGCTCCTCTTTGAACCCCTCCTCCTCCTCACCCTGTTTTTTTTTCAAGTAATTATCACAGAATTGTACTTAGCTCTGCCAACTATTTCTCAAACTTGTAGAGACAATGTTACAAAATATTATCCTGGTATGTAAGTCTATACTTGGAAGGAAAGTTGGATCAGCATGTTCCAAGCACTAAATGCTACTATAACTATAAAATGTATTGTCCTTATTAGCAGTATAAATGCATAGTCTATCTAATGCTGTAACTATTCATCAAAATCTCTGGCAGTTTCAGTCCATTTGGACCAATAGGTTTCTCTTGGATTTGTGGCCAAGAATGCAGGAAGTTATGGTTGCTTTTTGCTCAGTGCCAGCTGCTGATGGGAAGTCTCCCTTTAACTCCAAGATCCCAAGGTAAAACAAATGGAGACTATTCTTTCTTATTATTGTCATTGTTTGCCTGCTTGGAGATGACAGATGAACAGTCATTAAGAATAATGTGGGGAACTCTGGATGCCCTATTGCTTGTAGACCTTGAATGGCCCCACTAGTGATACTGATTTGTGAAGTTGATTCTTAGACTCCCTTTATTTTTTTGGCTTGCTTTTAAAGCTTCAGGGGAAAAAATAATAATAAAGTCAACATATATAAGGGAATAATCATTTTTAAACAGTAACATGTGGAAAGTCATCCAGCCCAAAATGGAACACTTTTCTACAATAGCATTTCAGTGAGAAAACATTGCTTGACTATTGTTAACTCTTTCCCACTAAAATCAGTAGTATCCACCTAGGCTGATCCTGCCAATTTCCACCTTATTAATTTGAAATATATATAAACAAAAAATGACTGCCAAGCCTGGCCACAAAATTAAAAAGAACCTAATACACAAGACTGAAGATGGCAGATGAGATTCTGCTGAAATGTCGCTGTAATAAAAGCACAAATATTACGTGGGAAAATACCCGAAGAAACCTAAATACCATACATACATACATACATACATACATACATACATACATACATACATACATACATACACACACACACACACACACACATATATATGTACATACATATATATATACACACACACATACACATACATACATACATACATACATACATACACACACATATATATATATATTAGCCCATCTTAGAACTATAGCTGTATTTTTATCTTTCAAAACTTATAAAACAAAGCAAGCATATATAGAAAGCAATTGACTTCACTTAACTTTATAATTAGGAAAATGTTTCTGCTAGCTTGACTGTTTCAGTTGCTACGTTCTTCAGCTTTGTCTGAATTCTATCATGGGAAGAAGCGTTCTATACTGAGACATATTCTATCACCATAATCTGCTAGGATCTGCTGGGACTATTAGATCTGGGCTACAAAACTTCCTGTCAGGAGAGATATACAAAACCTTGCTGCCATCTAGTTTACTAAGCCTGGGTAGCTTTAGTAAAAAGAAATAGAAAAGAACTGTTATAAATTCTGATATCTTAAAATTAGAATACTTTTCTTCCTATTCTACCCACTGAGAGTGTATTGGGAAAGTCAGTTTAATAGTAATTTAGTTTCTGTTACTTTTTACTTATTTGATGTTGCAAATTATCTGTTCCTACCAGCTGCTGCAGGGGTAAATCTCCACTGGGTGGGCTTCATTTGAAGATTGGACTGGCTAAGATTATTTAGTTAGACTAAGCTCCAAAATCTTGTATCTTTGAATTACTGGGGTTCTTTCTATAGGAATTTTTGATAAATATTGTTTTGGTTTAAGATTTAACTGAATTCCAAAACTGTAACACCTGCAGCTTCCTGCCTCTAAATGGTAAGTATAAATATCTGAATTCCACATCTGTTTTAAATATTCATCAGCTTGAATTCTTTGGCTGGAAGGATGATTGTATTAATATAAGAAGAGATAAGCTATGTCTGAACTTCCAGGCATATTTACTGATGCAGTTACACAAGAATTTTTTTTCATTTAAGAAAGAATACTGGGCTGTATTGGCACTTCACAGCTAGAAGTTTCTTTCATCTAGCTTAGGGATGGACAATCTGATACCCTTCAGGTATTTTGGACTACATATCCCAGAATTATTAATCATTGCCTTTGCTGGCTAAGAGTTTTGAAAGGATCTGGAAGGCAACTGAATCTTTTACCAGCTCATTTAATTTGAGTTATGTCCTACTCTAAATTTCATGTTGCTTTACACTGTATCACACCGTTGGGCCATATGCTCCAATCCTGCCCAATAGGATTTTTCAGCACTTGTTGAAATAAAACAAATCATGCTAAGAATAAACCTGGATTTCTTGATCTTCTCACTTACATACTCCCCATTCTCAATCCAGCTAAGCCCTTTATATCCATTTAAGCCACTAAGAAGCTAGAGTAAACAGGAACAGATAACGTAGCTTCATAAAAAGTGGGAAAGATTGAAACAGCTTCAATAAGAATCCTCATACACATTTTTTTAAAGAGTTGAAATCAGTGAGGCTTGCAAGTCCTGCCCTTTTGGTGATCCTTGTTACAATATATGGAATTCTAGGGATTTTCTGACAAGCTGGTGACATATAACTCTGGTCAGTAGCATGAAACAGTGCATCCCTCTGTTCTTTGCTAGCCAGTAATTAATCATACTTTGACATAAAATGAGTGAAGCAAAAGTGTCTGTAAAAGTAGAAGGTACTTGCTAGGCATCAACTCCATCACAGTTGTCTTGTGGTCAGCTTGTCCATCTATCCTATGCCCATTAATATAATTTATTTTCAGTTTTTTCCTATAAATTTTTGCTTTTTGTTTTTTCCTATGCTTATTTCTATACTGGATTTTTTAAAGATAATATAGTTGGCATTTAACATAAGCAAGCTTTCTGAGCTTTTAGAGAAAATATGCATTGAAATTTGTGTTCTTCTTGTATTTAGCAGTGTAGTGCATAAACCTATTTAAGAATAATGTTTTTGTAAAAAAAATGCAATATTCAATTATACTGACTTTAGGTATATGTCTGCATTAACATAAGTAGCACATTTCTAGTAATTCAAGATTCCATTTGAGTTAAGGTTAGAAAAAACATTATCAGAATTAACAAACTCAGAAGACAAAACCTCTGGTTCACAGATTGGATCCTGCAACGTTATCATGGGACACATATATTCACCTTTATTCATGAGAAATGTTTCTTTTTGAGAATGTTGGGTATACCTTGTAACATTTTGTTAGAATTTCTTCATGTAGACTTGGAACATTATTTTGATAAGTAAATTTGAAAATAATTGTAGCTTAGAATGGACAAAATGATAAAAAAAAACCTTGAAGGAAACAGGGTTTTAAGTTTAAGAATGGCAATACATAAATTACTGAGAAGAAATATATATTTACATTTTACATAGATTTATATATGGCTGCAGTCTGATACACTGAAAGTTATGTTTTGGTAAGTATTCTAAGGATTGCAATGTAAATGTGTTTATTTTTTCTTTCTGATAAATTCTCAGATGTAACTAATTGTCAAGCTTTGGTGATAAGTACTGAACAAAATATAAACCCAAAATATTTTTAACCAGTAAATAGAGGAAAGGATTAAAAAATGAAAGGAAAAGGAAAGAAAAAAGGGAAACAAGGAAAAGGAGAAAATAATAATATAATATATAATATAGCATCACAAGTATAAACAGATACAGTAACTTTTCACCCTCTCTAATGGTACAAATTTTTATCTCTTCATACCATGTCTCACTCTTATCCAAAGAAACAGTATCTTTTCAGTTTTGGTGTCAGCAGAAAGTCAAAAAGTGTAGCCGGAAGTAACAACATATTTTATTTTAACCTTGATGAGATAAACAAACTTTATATTCCTTCCTTTAAAAAACAAATATTTATATCCTACCTTTATTACTTTTTATAAATAGCTCAAGGTGCCAGACATATATAATACTCCTTCCTCCTCATATTTTTCCCACAACAACCTTTGAGATGAGTTGTCACCCAGTCAGCTTTCATGCCTAAGGAAAAGCTAGAACTTGCAGCTACCTGCTAGACCAAATTGACTTTAATCTTTAGTTTGTTCAAATATTGTCATAGGATTTGATTTTTCTTCATTTCTTCTTTGTCCTATTGAACAGAATTTGTCCAAAAGTTTTTTTAGAAGCCTTTTTTTAAATCCCTGGGGGAAAAATATTTCCGGTTACTCTCTTAGTTTGTCATTTGTATTTCCTTTTGAAATTTCAAAACCTCAAGTCAGTTTCTTTATTGGATTCAGTAAAGCATCCTTTTCTAAATCATTCTCTTGACTTGTCAATTGTAAATCCACTTTCAATACTATATATCTGGTCAGCTAAAATTTGTTGTTCAACTATCATGTCTTCAGTAACATTTTTGAATTTAGTTTGTCTATAGAAGCATCATTACATTGTTGATATTGTGATCACTGTTTTCTGATTCTCCTTCAGCATTTTTATTATCATAACCATCTTGCAGACCTATATTTTTCCTCTACCTAAAAACTAGCATCTAGTTTTTGAAATCATGAAATTGTTTATCTATGTTGTATCTTGTAAAAACCAAAACAGAAACTATTTGCCATGAGAAGCTTTTTATACTTTATAAGTAATTCCAAAATCTTATTGAAAAAGTTTCAGTATTCCAATTTTATCTTGACCCTTAGTCCAGTTACAACTATCTAATGTTGAAATTTTATTTAGTGTTTTTGCTGTTTATTCAGTCTTAAATTCTTATATTTAAAGTTTTATTTCATTCAAGATTAAAGGCTTAGTCACCCAGCATTTTTATACTTTCATTCCAAAGGTCTGTGATAACTTAGTAGTAGTTAATGAATGATTTGTAAAAGTGATTATAAAATGAGGATTGCAAGCTTAGTGTTGTTTAAAAGTGTCCACACTGTTGTCAGCAAGATGGCTAATTGCCTCACCTCCAGCCACCCAGATCCATGGAAAACCCATACAGAAAGCAGCTGTCCAAAGCACATATGGGCAATCTCCCAAACTGTCCTTACCCAGAGATATTCCAAAGAACAAATCCATTCACTATTTCCTTTGTTATTTGCATGTTTTTCCAGAGCAGTCTTCAATTCTCCATACCTCTCCCAGAAGCCCTTTATCCATGGGATTTTTATCTATATGTTGACTTGGCCATTGTAAAACATTGGATTTATTTTTTTGTACTTTAAATTTGATTTGAATCATTGCTTACCTCATGGGCAACCTGCACTTTTAGTTTCAACTGATTTGATATTGTCCTCTAGAATATTTTTATATTTAAGAAACACCATGTTTTCTTCCACCATGGCAAGAAGTCCAGATACTACAGCATTAAGGTAACTACAAACCAGAGGTGGTATTCAGCAGGTTCTGACCAGTTCTGGAAAAACAGTAGCAGAAATTTTGAATAGTTCGGAGAACTGGCAAATACCATCTCTGATTGGCCCCACCCCCATCTATTCTCTGCCTCCTGAGTCACAGCTGATTGTCTGAGTCTTCTTTTGTTGCCCTGCACAGGAGAATGGAACTGGAAAGTAGGTTAGTCGGGTGGGGAGGGAATGGGTTTTGCAGTAACCTTCTCCTCAGGAATGGGGAGGGAGTGTGGATTTTGAGTATCCTTCCCCTGCCATGTCCACCAAGCCATACTGCACCCACCAAGTCACACCGTGCCTACCAAGCCACACCCACAGAACCAGTAGTAAATTTTTTTGAATCCCACCACTGCATATGACACTATCATTTCATGCTTGACAGTAAATATGAAAAGCAATACCTGGCTTATACCACATGTAACAGCATCTGTACAGCTTTAAAAATCTCATGTGTGACTAATCTGACAATAAAATATCTCTTCATATGCTTGAAGAACAATTTTTATTCAGTGCATTTCAGATCTGTTATGAACACTGACTTAACCAAGGCAAGAGAGTTCTTTGGAATCTTGGATGTTGTTCTTTTTGTTTTATAACTTACTGAACAATTTTTTAAAAGCATTTATCCCTTGTCAGATTTTTGAATGTTCACATTTCTTTGTTACAAAATGTTTTCTGAGCATCTTTTTGACCTGAAGGGAGTCTGAGTGAAGAACTAACACCAAAACATGGACCTTCTTTCATTTATTTGATTAGCAAAGTCATACGACATGCACTGTTGTGCTAGTGTGCACAAATCTCTTCTCCCAATTTAATCAATTAAATTAAAAGCATGTCAAGAGCTAATTCTTAGTTAAATAATCAGGTCTGATTTGGGGCAGAATTGCTATGCATAAAAGTCACAGATTTTGGCTTCAAAACTCCATTATTTCCACCATATAGTGTCTAGAAATATATCCTTCCTACTTTTAAAATATCTGAAGCTCTTCTACAAAAAAACTTACATTTCCCCAGCAGTCTAAAAATGACCATAAAACCATTTTTAAAGTTGTGAGCTTCACCAATATCAATTCAAAGATGTAGTCTAGAAATAGAAAGCATGGAACAAAAGTGAGCTTCCAAGTTGACTGTCCTGTCAAAATTTAATGCTTTTTCACACAACTGCAAGAGCTTTTGGAAAAAAGAAAAAAAACACTTGAATAATTGCGGACTAAAAAATAAATTTGCCTTTCCTTTCTTTTCAAAGTACATCTAATGTAATGAACTGTACATAACTACAGAATATCCAATATTGTATTTTATTTCCATTTTTGCATGATATTCCCAGGTATCTAGTCCTAACAGTTTTCATATTATTCTACAGGGAGCCCATATGATCTGTGTGCTACTAAGAGTGAAAAGTTAGAGGCTAATCATACCTCCTGCCATTACATGATGATTAAATGACACTCTTTTCTTCTCCTGCCAAGTCTGCCGAGTCTGATTCCTGTTTTTTCTTCAGTAAGAATCACAGACATTGGAGAGAAAATACTATGGTCTCCATTAAGATAACAGTGGCATTAAAAATCAGCTCTAACCCTGTGATTATGTTTTCAATCTAATAATTATTTAAATACCAGATAACACCTTTTGAACTAATTGAGACCTTTCAGCTGGTTGCCTGTGATAACATGGCTGCATTTACTTCATCTTCAGTTCCTTTTCTAAATAGGTCCAAATTGCTTTTAAAGTTGCATTTATCTGCTACATAAATTACAGAGCACTCTCCTCTCCATACAAGCCAACTGAATGAAGTGACCGAACAATATAAATGATTGATCCTGCTTGTGTATTTGCTTGTATTATTCTGTTTGCAAAATAAGGCAAAAGAGAAGGATAGCAGGTAAATTAGATGCCATACACAAGAAGTAGGTTGAAGTAGAAGATAGGATCAAAAATATTAACTTGAAAGATTTCAAGCTGTTACTCCTTAAATTTGGGTGGTTTTCTTTTTTACATTTTTTTCAGGAAGTTGGGATAGGAATGCTTTCTTAATTGTTTTATCAAGATAAATAACAGTTTATAGAGATTCAATCTTATATAATTGCCATCTAACCCTGGATTACGACTGATCACTCTTCATTCCTGGATTGAGATATGATTTTATCCAGGTCTACTTATAGATATTTGGAACTGAACTAAAGAACTTACGCATACTAAGCAAAAAGAGTTGGATTTGTAGAAAGTTGGCTATATGCTTTATAAATTAAATAGTGTAGCTTTCTTCTTAAGTATATGGTAAGTGACACATTTCTAAATAAGTCTTTAAAAAGTAAACCAAGATGACTTCAGATATCAAAATGCATTATCAATGATATTGGAGTTTTTACTCCTGTCTGAATGTGTGATACATCTAGAACCAATGCAATGAAAGTAAAATGCTGTATATATTTCTTATACATTTCTTAAGGATTTATATAATGCATAATTTACACAATGGATGGATGGATGGAATTTGAAACTGATGAGTTCTAAGTGTGCCATGCATCTTTGTTTTAGGGGCAGTAGTTGCATTGAAGAAGGCATTGTACAAGCACACCTTTTAAAAAGGTGAAAAAACTTGAAATTTCTTGGAATTGCTGACATAGTTGTAGGATTTCTGTGTTCTATATCCCATATAGAATCCCACTTGTAGATTTTCTGTAAAAAACATTCTGAACCAACATAAGAAAATGATAGTTAAGTCACTCATGTGAATCATGTTTGATTGGCTTGCTTGACACATGTTCCAGTCCAGCAACTGAAAATGGAGTTATAATATAAAGTCTTATAAAGACTTTCTATGTTTCTCTAATGTTCAAGCAATAGGTTCTGTATTAAAACCTCCTACTATAGATCTTAGGTCTGTAGATTAAATGCCAGTATTGACTTTCACTAAATTAGATATTAATAGATACAGCCAAGCGAACAGGCTAGAGAGAGATGGAATAAATCAGATGTTGATTTGTGTCATACATAAAGAATTATCATGCTATTACTTTCAAAGGAAGCAGTATTATACAAAGCACTGAATAGGGTTAGGGAACAGTATCTTCCCACCCCAAATAAAGCACGAGATAAGAAACAGAAAATTAAATCACCAAGTAGTTCCATAGGTATTGACTTCACTTCCCATCGTGGGTTTGATCCACCATTGGTTTCATATAATGGTATTTAATAAGATAAAGTGTACTTATACATTTAGATTACTAACCTTAACTACATTTGAATCACTTGCATCATTCATTGTTAATGATAAGGCCAATATTGCTCAGTTTTCACACAATTTGATTGGTATGCTTGACAATGTACCCAGTTTTATCTGAGCATGCCCATGCTTTTATCTAGAAATTATCTTAGAAGCCAACAGAATTGGATTCTACCAACCGGATTCTACATGTTATGCTCTGACATATTCAATATAGCAATTTTTTTGTGATTGAAAAAATTATCTGTTGAAATAATCTTCCTAATAAATTTATATCTATTTCCATCTGATTTAAGCATTAATATTAGATCTCCTGACTATGCATGTTACATTCGCTAGCCTGCAGCTATTGAGAAAATAAAGAAAAACTTTAGAAAACAACAGTTAAATAACGGACAACTACCAGTCACAGTACATGATGGACAACTACCAGTGACAGTACAATATATGTATGTGATTTGCTTTGTCTTTGTATAAAAACAGCAGGACGATTTGTTTGGTAAACTAATACATTGCTTGGCCAGAGCAACACTGCAAGCAGCTGGAAGTTTACATGAACAATAGGTCACAAAACCATTTCTATATCTGTTGCACTTCAGAACTTGAGGCAGATGAGTAAGTAATAGTTATAGAAATGATATTAGAAGTGACATGTTGATAGTACCTGATTTTTTTGTCTTTATTGAATATGAGGCTCTCTCTCTCTCTCTCTCTCTCACACACACACACACACACACACACACACACACACATACACACACACACACACACACTTCAGTTTACATTTCTCCAAAGCAAAGATTATTTAAACTTGAAGTGCTTTAGATTTCCTCCATATTATTCTTTGTTCAAATATATTCATACCTTCAACAATTTGTTTGCCAAAATCTTCCTGTTCTCTCTTTATGTACATTCCAATATAACCATTCCTTCACTGTAGAATAGCAGGACAATGATGAATGTCTTAGACACACACACACAAACACACACATCCTTTTTATGTGTGTCTATGCACACTCCTTGCCATCTTTCAGGCTCTGCTGTCATTTTATCAGAGAACAAAGCTGCTCAGAAGCAATGAATCTCCTGTTCAGGTCACTAGTGTTTATTACAGGTTATCAGGTGCTTTTGTACATTTGAAAAGCAGTTAGCAGCCTCAAATGTCTTCCTTAGAGCAGAAGCACCTGAGCCACTTGATTTTGCCCTTTGGAAATACTCTTTTCTTCAGTAAAGAGGAAGGCGAATTTCATTTTGTGAAAGTTGGCTTGGAAAATTAATGAGAGGAAATATGTGAGTGAGGTTGACTAAAAGGTTAGTCAGTAACCTTGAATTCCAGTCCCATTCTGTTTTTACTCTCTGATTCATGTTCTTCTCACAGTAACTCTCCAATTCACTGCTGCGGTCTTTTTTCACATAACAAGATCTATAGTTGTCCTTTCATTAACACCAAGATATATCCATCACAGCAAAGAAGAAGAAAAAAAGAAGCCTCCAAGAAGAGAAGTCACTACTTAGCTTGCTGAACTGGCTTCCTATGCTCATTGTCCTCTACTTCCTGGATCCCCAAATATATTTTAGATTCTTCCTTCTGTCCCTGATGCCCAAATGTGTCTTAGACCTTTCTGAAAACAGCTGCCTCTTTGTAATTTTCCTGTTGAGGAAGAATGCTCTCAAAGCTTAAAGCTGAAAACCAATCAATGGATCTTATTTAGCAAGTCTAAGTTTTGGAGAGAGCTTGTTGAATGTCCTTGATTTGCAGCCACAATTGAGCCCAAAAATCCTGTTGTTAACTGAGACATTTGTTAAGTGAGTTTTGCCCCATTTTACGACCTTTCTTGTCACAGTTGTTAAGTGAATCACTGCAAGAGTTAACAAGGTTGTTACAGTATGTGAATCTGGCTTCCCCATTGACTTTGTTTGCTAGAAGGTCATAAAAATTATCACATGAACCTGCGACACTACAGTTGCCATAAATATGAACCAATTGCAAAGAATCTGAATTTTGATCATGTGATTGTGGGGATGTTGCAGTGGTCATAAGTATGAAAAGTAGTCATACGTCCCTTTTTTTCAGTGATGTTGTAACTTTGAATGGCACTAAATAAACTGTTGTCAGTTGAAGACTACCTGTATTAAAAAATAAATAAGGGAAACAAAATCAGTAAAATGGACTATTTGCAAAGCCTGTATTGACCATTTGGGGATTGCTGATACTGTATACCCATTTTTATTTAGCCATTTCTATATGAATATAACAGTGCTGCAGGAACTTTAGCTTTTAGGAATCTCAATTCCCTAAACATAAGAGAAGATGGGTTACATGCCTGTATGCAAGACAAATACGGAAACAAGACCAAGATTCTTGGGTTCCATTGCACGTATTTCACCAAAGGGGCAACTGCTCACTTCAAGATCAATATCACATTCTGTTCTGTAAACAGTGGAATTCACATGAAGAAACCAAACTTTAATTTTTGGCATTCTGCTGTGGTACCATCTGATATTTTTTGCCACCCGGTTTCCCATGCATATGCGCCATGTAATCATGCAAAAAGATTCTCCAGTTAGAATAATCTAGTACACCTTATTTACAAGACCGCATTCTGCCATTTTCCTCTCACTGTCCGGTGCGCTCCCACAGGGAGGGTCTCTTGCAGGTCCCATCGGCATCTATGTGCCGGCTGGTGACCCCGACGAATAGGGCCTTCTCTGTGGGAGCATCTGCCCTCTGGAATGGGTTGCCTCCAGAGTTACATAAGCCATGGACCTGGGGACCTTCAGGCATGCCTTGAAAACCTGACTCTTTGACCAGGCCGGCTTGGGCTGATTTTAGATTTGGGTATTTTAATTTTTATATCAAATTTTAGGGTTTAAGGGAGGGGTTTTAATTGTTTTCAGCCAGGGTCTTTAATTTAATTTAGTTTTAACTTTTATATATTTAATGTTTTAATTGTATGGCTGTGCACCGCTCCGAGTCCTTTGGGAGAGGAGCGGTATATTAATAATAATAATAACAACAACAACAACAACAACAACAACAATAATAATAATAATAATAATAATAAAATACTGAGTGCTAATGAAGTTATATAAATGACTTGGTGGTCTTACTATGTACAATATAGTATAAACAACAGAGTATATTGTTGTGAAATCTTACTATTCAGGATTAAAGTGCAGCTGACGTGCTTGATTTAAAAAAAAAACAAGTCGAAAATAATTACAAAGGCACATGACTGGAGGGATGGGCCCCTGTGGATCAGAAGAAGAGGTTTAATTCTTTCCTTCACCACTTTCCTGCTTCATTTGCAGGGCTATTTACTTAAAGAACCATCTGGGATTCTTTTTTTAAAAAAATGATGAAATGGTAAGGAAAAGGTTAATATTCCAATTCTTGCATGACTCTTACAATCCAAACCAATTTCTCTGCTTACTTTGGTGTAAAAAAGAGTAAGAAGCAGCTGCACATTTTTATAATTGGCATAAAATCATAAATGTATGGTTTATTCTTGTGCTGTTTTAAAAATGCCATAGTTTAGTCATTCTCATTCATGCTGATGTAAAGAATATTGCTTCAATTTTTTTTTCCTCAATATTCCATGCAAGGTTTTCGTTTTTGTTTTCTAATTACAGGGTGACCAAGAGGAAATATACATTTTGAACAATCTCTTTTTCACTCACTGGTCCTGTCTCCAGTGTTTTATAGCCTTGGGGTTTTAAACAGTTCAATTCCAAAGAAAGAGATCTTGAGATAACTTCTCTTATGGACTTTTTAACAAGGCTAAGGAAGAATAGAGAGGTATACACCAGAAAAGTTAAATACCAGCACTCTCTATCTTTTAGTATTAACTAAAATTACATCAAAGAAAATGTTAACTTTGCAACTTGTTGGATGTTGCCAAAAATAAAAGGCTTTTGGCCTGATTTTAGATGAAATTGGGATGGATATTTATTGTATGACAAAGCTAAGGTTAATACAGAGATTAAACATTTTATGAGATGTGGCATATTAAGATTATAGAATAGATATAAACCTGGTTGTGCAAGAAACATTTTATAAAAGAGTGCAGGAAAAGGGAGGAAAATGTACAGTATCTCACATTTGGGTTTGCTTTTTCCTTCTCTCCTTACTTCTTTTTGCAAGAGAAGAAAGCTTTGGAAATATTAGAATACCACTTTCGACATGTTAGAGCATTAGATAGAGCTTTTAGATCAGATGGTAGAGCCGTATAATTTTTTTTTCAGAAATGTGACCAATTGAGATTCTTAAATTTTCAATATCAGTTGACTCAGACATGCTTATTTGTGGATTGTAGCCTTAAGATTTTGAAAATGTCATCTTTTAATATTTAACTGACAATAATTTAAAGGCCAGGAAAAGAAGATTAAACAATATATCCAAGCAATCTGAGAGACATTTTTGTGATCCAATAAATTCTCTGCAAGCGAAGTAAGATCAATGTTTTCCAAGTATTTCAAAGGCATTTTCTCTGTAATCTGTGCCTGTGTTCTTCAAAGTTAAATCATTATACTAAAAATGAGAGAAAGCCCAGTATTGCCATCCAACAGTTATCTTGCTTGGTCTTACCAGTCCCCTCTTGTATTCTTGCATGCAATTTTATCATTCTTCATTTCCAGGTAAACCTGGAAGTCTGGAGAAGGTATTTTAAAATTCCAACAGAATCCCTGAGTAAGTTTTGTTGGAAATGTAACCTGATGGTTCCTAGCAACCCAACATTCTTAGGTAAGTGTGCATCTTTCAGTGGCACAGACATTAAAGTCTCTTGATGAGATTCCTCTAAAATCTAAAATCCAGATGTCTATGGGGTAATTTTGGGGGAGGAATCACTCTAGATTCTTTTTGACATACAGAGTATGCAATGCTTCAGATTTGACTGTAAAATATATTTTGGAATGTTTTCTCAAGTTCAAGCAGTTGGATACTACAACATGATTCAGAACAAAACTTTTGTATAGGAAATTTTAGAGTAGTGCCATGTATACATTTCTGTTCCTGCAAGATAGTTTGCAAGATTATAACTAGTTTAAGATGCACTAGCTTCCTAGTGAAATTGATTTGCTGGTCTGGTCAATGAGACTGATAACAATTGTATAAGTCTTGTTGTGCTGTCATTCTTTCCTCTTTTTACATTTCTGTGAATTAGGAAGGTTTCTTTTTTATGTCTGTTGTGGACTTGAGATAGATTCTACCACCCCCTCCTCACTTAGGTAGCAAAACTTGAATATCTGCATGAAGGTCAAATTTGCTTTTTACAGCTTTTACAGGGAGGGGGTCTTGTAGAGCAAACTAGAAAACTGAGATTGTGATGGCTGGAGAGTGACATGGCAGGATCCTGAACTATCTTCAGAGTTGTTGTTGAGTTTGTTGGTATTCAGTTGGTGAATGTCATGTTGGCCTGTAATAAATATGTTATCTGCAGTTCAATAGTAGTTGTGGCAGCTGACATGACTTGCATTACTCAAACCTGGTTGGCTTAGAATTGGAAGGTTCCTTTCTTGAAAATATGCCCATCTGGGTTTTGAGCCTGATGACTTTGGATAGCAATTATAATTTTGCAAGGAGTTCATGATTTGGTCATTAGTCATTACCAGGTGTTCTAACTAAAGAACTATCCACCTTTTCTTGCAGAATATATAAACCATTGGATTTCAGTGTTGCACATCTGGCATTGTTCATGTGTGGAGTCACTTTACATTCTGGGATCAAATTTTCCCATTATCTCAGATACCCTTTTTTAAAGCATTCTGTCAATTTTCAACTTTTAGTTCCTTTGGATTTGTGATTGGTGCATAGATCTAAATCAGCATAATATTGATTAGCTTGCCTTGGACTTAAATTGAAATCATCTTATCATGGGAGGGGAGAGTAGGGAACAGTTATATCAGATAAAAACAGATTTTTGACACCCTTTTGTTAATAAAGGTTGCTAATGAATTTCTTCTTCACCTCCTTTGTCTGCAACAGAAGATATAATGCTCCTCTAATGTGAAATGACCCATTTCAGTCAATTTCAGTTTGTTGATTCCCAGAATGTCAATGTTCAGCCTTGACATTTCTGCTGTGATAACATCAAATTTTCTTAGTTCATGGTTCTATTATTCCACATTCTTATGGTGTACACATACACACACAGAGAGAGAGAGATGAGAGAGAGAGAGGGAGAACAGCACTTTTATTTTGCCTATTGTCACATCAGCATCTAGACATCTTTTCAACTTTAATCCAGCCATATGTTAAAGCAGTAGCACTAAACATACTTGCCCTCTCCTCTTTTTCAGTGGATATATTTCATAAGCAGTCATGGAGATCTAATCTTGTAGTATCTTGACAGAAATCTAGAATTAGTTGCCATTTCGTTCTGGAGTGAATTGTATTTAGACTAAATGCTAACGTTATTATATCATCCTTCATTATCTTGTTCACAGAGTAACAGGATGCATGTCTTCACTGCTAGTTTTTTGAAAGCCAAATTGATTTGACACTTCTAGAAAGTTGTCTATCTCTGCTACACACAGCTTCTTAACCTACTTTGTATCAGAATGGCTGAATTGCAAAAATAAGGTTATGGCAGAAAATAATCTTTATCTTGAAGCACTAAATCTTGGACTGTGACTTGCTATGTACTGTATTTTCAGCTCCTTTCTGCTTTACTTCTAGCCTGAGGGACAGCTCTAAGCTACAGGTTTGAATTAGGCTACTAGATGCTGCAGGAAGCACTCAGATTCCAATTGAATCAATTCATTCTGTCTTGCTAAAAAGGATCAACAGACTAATGATTGATCTTCTAATAGAACTCATCTTATTACTGTTCAGGAATTATAGAAATATTAAGATTAGAGGGTTCATCCCCATGTATTATTTATTTATTTATTTATTTATTTATTTATTTATTTATTTATTTATTTATTTATTTATTTATTTATTTATTTCTGAGTTTTATATACCGCCCTTCTCCCGAAGGACTCAGGGCGGTGAACAGCCAACTAAAATACAAGTAGACAAAGTATAAATTATTTAAAAGAGAATTAAACACTAGACTGTCCCAAATCTAAAAACCCCAATTAAAATCAATAAAACTTCATACCCCGTCCCAAGTAATCTAAAAACCCCATTTAAAATCCCATTAGTCAGCTCAGGCCGGCCTGCTCGAAGAGCCAGGTCTTCAGGTCACGTCTGAAGGCCCTCAGGTCACTGGTCGTTCGTAATCCAGGGGGCATCCCATTCCAAAGGGCGGGTGCCCCCATAGAGAAGGCCCTATTCCTCGGGGTCACCAGATGACACATAGAAGGCGTCGGGACCCGGAGGAGACCCTCTCTGTGGGAGCGCACCGGTCGGTGGGAGACTACTGGCAGAATGCGGTCTTGTAAGTATCCTGGTCCGATGCCATGGAGCGCTTTAAAGACCAAAACCAGTACTTTAAAGCGAACCCGGAAGGCCACTGGCAACCAATGCAGCTCACGCAGGAGGGGCGTCACGTGGGAGTATCTCGACGCCCCCGTAACCACCCGCGTGGCTGCATTTTGTACCAGTTGAAGCCTCCGGGTGCTCCCCGCAGGGAGCCCCATGTAGAGGGCATTACAGTAGTCCAGACGGGAGGTGACCAGGGCATGAGTGACTGTGCGTAAGGCGTCCCGATCAAGAAAGGGCCGCATCTGGCATATCAGGCGAACCTGATAAAAAGCCCCCCTGGAGACGGCCGTAATATGATCTTCCAAAGACAGCCATACATCCAGGAGGACACCAAGATTGCGGGCCCCTTCTGTGGGGGTCAAGATCTCATCCCCAATAGCCAGCGACGGAGTCAGCTGACTATATCGGGCCGCCGGAAACCACAGCCACTTGGTCTTGGAAGGGTTGAGTCGAAGCCTGTTCTCGCCCATCCAGTTCCAGGCAACGGGCCATAAACTCCACAGCATCGTTGGGGTGGCTTGGGGTGGAGATGTAAAGCTGAGTGTCATCAGCATAAAGATGGCATTTCACCCCAAAACCACGGATGATCTCTTCCAGCGGCTTCACATAGATGTTGAACAGAAGAGGGGAGAGGACCGACCCCTGAGGCACCCCACACATGAGGGGCCTAGGGGTGGACCTCTCCCCCCCGTCAACACCAATTGCGAGCGGTCCGAGAGGAAGGACGAGAACCACCGCAAGATGGTGCCCCCAATTCCCAACCCCTCCAACCGCTGCAATAGGATACTATGGTCGATAGTATCAAAAGCCGCTGACAGATCTAAGAGGACCAGGACAGAGGAATAACCTCTGTCACGGGCCCTCCAGAGATCATCTACCAACGCGACCAATGCTGTTTCGGTACTGTGCCCGGGCCTGAAGCCCGATTGGAACGGATCTAAATAGGATGCTTCCTCCAGATACTGAGGGAGCTGACGCGCCACCACACTCTCAACAACCTTCGCCACAAAGGGAAGGTTGGAGACAGGACGATAGTTATTCAAAAGAGCCAGGTCCAGGGAAGGCTTCTTGAGGAGGGGCCGCACCACCGCCATTTTCAGGGCGGTCGGAAGTGCCCCCTCCGTCAACGAAGCGTTGACAATCCCCTGGAACCAGCCTCCTGTCACCTCTCTGGAGGTAGAAACCAACCAGGAAGGGCACGGGTCCAATAAACATGTGGTGGCATTCAGCCTCCCCAGTAGTCTGTCCACACCCTCGGCGGTCACAGGATCGAACTCTTCCCAGATAACCGTCTCAAGACCTGCCCCGGATACCTCCCCCGGGACCACCCAACTGGAGTCCAGCCCATCCCGAATCTGGGTGATTTTATCATGCAGAAATCGGGAAAACTCTTCTGCCTTACCCTGCAAGAGGTCCTCCCGCGCTCTCGGCTCAAGCAGGGAGCGGGTCACTCTAAACAGGGCAGCAGGCCGATTTTCTGCAGACGCAATAAGGGCGGAGAAGTGTGAACGCCTCGCCGCCCTTATCGCCACTAGGTAGGTCCTAATACAGGACCTCACCTGTGTCCGGTCAGACTCAGCACGACTGGCCCTCCAGATGCCCTCCAGACGTCTTTTCCGGCATTTCATCCCCCTCAGCTCCCCCGTGAACCACGGAGCCAGGTGGGATCTATGCCGAGTCAGAGGTCGCAAAGGCACAACTCGGTCCAGAGCCTCAGCGGCCAACCTATCCCAGGTGGCCACCAAGTCTGTGGCCGAGTTATGAGCCAGAGTTTCAGGAAATGGCCCAAGCTCCATCTGGAACCGTTCCGGATCCATCAGGCGCCTGGGGCGGAACCATCTCCTCGGCTCCGCCTCCCTGCGATGGGGGGTGGCGGCACCGAAGTCCAGTCTAAGAAGAGAATGATCGGACCATGACAAGGGTTTTATAACTAGGTCTCCAACACGATCATTCAACCACTGACCAGAGGCGAAAATCAGGTCCAGTGTGTGTCCCCCCGTGTGAGTGGGGTCAGAAACTAATTGGGTCAGATCCATGGCCGTCATGGAAGCCAGGAACTCCCGGGCCACCCCAGAGGTTTCCCCGAGCAAAGGCAGGTTGAAATCACCCATGACTAAAAGCCTGGGGGTTTCAACCGCCAGCCCGGCTATCACCTCGAGGAGCCCGGGCAGGGCCGATGACACGTGGCAGGGAGCCAGGTACGTTATCAACAGGCCCATCTGAACCCCCCGACCCCACTTCACAAAGAGAGACTCACAACCAGCCGTCTGAGGAACAGTGGCCTCCCTAGGACAAAGGACTTCTCTAATAATCGCCGCCACCCCACCACCCCTTCCCTGAGACCTCGGTCGATGGAATGCTTGGAAACCTGGTGGGCATATCTCTACCAGAGGGACACCGCCCTCTGGGCCCAACCAGGTTTCGGTGACCCCTGCCAGGTCCGCACCCTCTTCCTGAATGAGATCGCAAATCAGGGGGGCCTTGTTAACGACGGACCTGGCATTACATAACATCAGCCGGGTACTCAGGGCCTGAGACTCTGCACAACCAGGCCTGCCAGACGGGTTGGGAGGGTCGGAGCGCGCCACCGCTTGGAGACAGCGGGCACGCGATCCCCTAACTTGATATGGCCCTCTACCCCCGTCATATCTGCCCCTCCCACTTATGGTGCCAATGAAACCCACCCCCTGTGTTTGCCCCCACGACTCATGACCCTCTGGGTTCCCCCAGACGTGCACTCCAGCCTGGCTGACTCCAAATCCCCCCGGGTTATCCCCCAAACCCGGACCGGGTACCCTCCCTAACCCCAATAAATTTCCATCCCCCAACCCTCTCTTCGTCACCCTCCCTAACCTCGATAAAACCCCGAATAAAAATCTAAAAAGTTTAAAACCCCCTCTAAAAATCCTTTTTTGATGGCCATGCCACCTCTCCGGATCCCAGGAACTGTCCTTGAGGTAGGCCATTGATAGACCGGAGGGCCACTCCAGGGAGTGGGGGACCCTCCCGAGGGCCCGCAATTCCGCCGAGGAGTATGTTCTTCTAGCCCTCACCGTCGCCGGATCAGGGACCACCACCGAGATCATCGGCGTCCTTTGGGCCAGCCAGTCCTGTTGTTGCCCCTGCCAATTGCATCCCTCAATGGATGGGGGCCAAGGGGGGGGGGCAGGTCCACGTCCGTCATCACTGCCGCTGCGGCCTCCGCAAAATAGCCACTGCCGCCGTCCCAAAGGATCACCCAGGTGGCCTCCTGGCGGCTCCTTCGACACCCCGGACGGGGCGAGACCCCTCGACACCCCCTCAATACATGGGGGTCGAGGGGGGAGGCTGGCTCCATGCCCGGCCTCCCGGCCACCGCGGCTTCCACGCCTGGCCTCTCGGCCGCCGCGGCTTCCGCAGTCTCCACCGAATCTCCGCCGCCGCCGCCCCAAAAAGTCACCCGGGCGGCCTCCCGGCGGCTCCTCCGGCGGCTCTTCCGACACCCCAGCCAAAGCAAGACCCCTCGCTACCCCCTCAGCACCTGGGGGTCGAGGGAGGAGGCGGGCTCCAAGCCCAGCCTCTCGGCCACCGTGGCCCCCACGCCTGGCGTCTCGGCCGCCGCGGCCTCTGCTGAATCGCCGCCGCCGCCACCGCCGCCCCGAAGAATCACCCGGGCGGCCTCCCGGCGGCTCTTCCGGCGGCTCTTCTGTACCTGGGGGTCGAGGGGGGAGGCAGGCTCCATGCCCAGCCTCTCGACCACCGTGGCCCCCACACCTGGCCTCTCGGCCGCCGCGGCCTCCACTGAATCGCCGCCGCTGCCGCCGCCGCCCCGAAGAATCACCCGGGCGGCCTCCCGGCGGCTCTTCCGGCGGCTCTTCTGCACCTGGGGGACGAGGGGGGAGGCGGGCTCCATGCCCAGCCTCTCGACCATCGCGGCCCCCACGCCTGGTCTCTCGGCCGCCGCGGCTGAATCGCTGCCGCCGCCGCCGCTGCCCCAAAGAGTCACCCGGGCGGCCTCCCGGCGGCTCTGGCGGCTCTTCTAATGCCCCAAATGGGGCGAAACCCCTCGGAACCCCCTCAGCATATGGGGGTCGAGGGGGGAGGCCGGCTTAACCGGCAGAAGCAGGCGCTCGGCGGAGCTCCCCTCGGACGGAGCTGCCAGTCGCCATCTTGAAAAAAGCATATTATTGAATATGGCAATTCAAAAAAGATATAGTAACTTAATTAAAGGAAAAGATAAAATATGATCAGGCAAGAGAATACAGGTAGTCATCAACTTACAACAGTTCACTTAGTGACTTTTTGAAATTACAATGGCACTGAACAAAATGACTTATGACTTTGTAGAGATTCTCAGTCATCAGGTCATGGTTGTCCCAAAGGGACTTTTTCAGGAGACTGGACTTCCTTGATTTTTATTTGAAGAGGTTTTGCTTCTCATCCAAGAAGCTTCATCAGTTCTATCTTATGACTGTTTTTCATACTTATGACTATTGCAACATCCCCACAGTCACATAATCAAAATCTGGAAACTTGGAAATTGGTTCATATTTATAACAGTAGGAGTTGCAGAATCCCTGGATCATGTGCAACCTTCTGACAAGCAAACCAATTGGGAATCCAGATGCCATTTAACTATGTTATTAAATTTAACAGCTGCAGTGATTCACTTAACAATTGTAGCAAGAAAGGTCATAAATGGGGCAAAGCTTACTTAACAAATGTATCACTTCGCAACAAAAATTTTGGGCTTAATTGTGGTTGTAAGTCAAGGGCTACCTGTACTAAGTGGAATTGGTAAGTTATAATTTACAAAAAAAAAAAAACAATTGGAATCTACAACTGTATTGTGGTAAAAAGTGATCTTTAGGATTCTGTTCATTCCACCACAGGGCTTAAAATACTTATAGGCTTTGTTTTTGTTTTTCAAAGGGGAAGAATATTTTTCTTTTATAACATTTGGAATTCCTTAGTCCTGTAGATATTCCTTTCTTGTATATTCAGGTGCCATTGCAAGGCATAACTGGTGACATTCAGTGCTGGTAAATGATAAAGAAAAAATCATGAATAGAATCTGTTGCCTTGTAAAGAATGTTGGGATATAGAATAAAGTTAGTGCTTAATTTGCTATTACAATATGATATATTAATATATTATTATTGTATGAATGCATTTGTATACATTGTGACAACTAAATGGAACCTCCATTTACATCATTAAGATATCTCTATCAGATACTGGCAATAAGCTATAGTATTATTTTCATGTGTTTATGATTTGATCTAATAGTATAAATTTGGCCCTGTTGAAACAGAAAATATGATTAATTCTCAAATTATTTTCTCTCTGTTATAGTGAATAATTAAGGAGGTGAGAGCTTTTTCCTCTAAGAAACAATGGGTAAAGAGTGGCCCATGGGACATGTGAACCCGTAGTCCTATTTTCAAATCACCTCTATATGACACTGCCCAACTTGGCTGCAAAAGTATCAGTTTTCATCTTGTGATTTTCTCAGAATCTTTATATAAATGTAAGGAGGAAAGTAGAATTGTTATTAATTAGTATAATAGCACCAACGTTCTACTCCATTTGTACGCTATGTGCCTATCAACTATTATCTTCAGAAAAGGTCACATTCAGAGGACCAGTATGGAAATGACTAGTCTTTATAGAATCAGAAAGCTGGAGTTAAAAGAAATATTGCAGTCTGGTGATCTCCTGCTCTGTCAACAGAATTTTTCTTCCCTTGATTTTCTGTTTCCTTTTCTCCACAAAATACACTCAACATATGAAGACTTTTGGGGAATTTAGGAAAAATGTTCATTATTTAGGTTTTATTCTCTGCATGTTTATGGTACTTTTACAGCCTTGAATTCTCCCAAGTCCCTTGCACAATGATAACGCCCTTTTGGCTGCTTAATAATTCCCAGCAGAAATGTGCAAGCTAAAGAGAGAAAGAGTTTCTCAGCAATTCAATGTAGTTCCTGCCTGTGAAATGCAGCATACAAAACACTGGAGACTGTTGACATAAATTTTCAATACAGAAAATTGCGGTAATCAGAAATAGAACTGCTTTTGTTTTGATGGAATACCTCCCATATCAAAGAACTTACTGGCTATGCTGGTAATAACCATACAATAAAAGTTTATAATTTCTGTTCATTTGATGACCATACAATTTCATGAACTGAAACTTGAATTATCACAGTGTAAACAAACAAACACCCCTCTCCTTCCATCACTGGCCAGATGAGAATATATTGGAACCATCACTCAGATTTATTTTGTTTTGAGTACTTTGAGTACTTTTGTTGAAGCATATTCATAGGATTAAGTTAAAAGAGGTTCAGGATTCTCTTGGCTACTATTGTTCTGTAAATAATATTCTCTAACTGCATTCCAAAGTATTTCAGGTATGAATAAAAGGGATTATGATCAGAGGTGAGATTCAACTTTTTAACAGCTGGTTCTGTGGGCGTGGCTTAGTGGTGGGCATGGCTTGGTGGTCATGTGATTGGGTGGACATGGCTTGGTGGTCATGTTATTGGCTGGGTGTGGCCAACTCAATATCACTCACATCGAGGCACGCATCTCCTCACCTGGCCTCTCATGACTGTGGGGATGCTGCAACAATCATAAGTGTGAAAAATGATCATAAGTCACTTTTTTCAGTGCCATTGTAACTTTAAATGGTCACTCCACACAAGCAAAGTACCAGCAAAGGAAGGGAAAAAAAACTCCAGAGAAGTTCCTGAGACAGGAAGTTTAGTCCTGCCAAGAATGTAATAAGGGTTAATGGAGAGGCAGTTTCTGTAAGCAACACCAGAATGTTTCCTTCCTGCCTTCCTTACAGGATTAGGCCAGTAATTTCTTCTCCAAACTGCTTAGAATGTTAACAACCGGTTCTAGCGAATAGGTGTGAACTGGTAGAATCCCACCCCTGATTTTGATGCATAAAGTATTTAATCTTATTTTTCTTACCTTGATTGTTTTTTCCTTATACAGCTTGAGGAAGGGGGTGGGTATTTATGGAAAACACACATCCACACACACACTAATGCACACAAATAACTGGTTTTGAATAGCAATAGAACTTAAACTTATATACTGCTTCACAGTGCTTTACAGCCCTTTCTAAGTGGTTTACAGAGTCAGCATATTGTCCCCAACAATTTGGATCCTCATTTTACCTCTCTCAGAAGGATGGAAAGCTTGAGCCAGGTGAAATTCAAACTACCAAATTGCAGGCAGCCGGAGTAAATAGAAGTAGCCTTCAGTACTACACTCTAACCACTGTGTCACTGCAGCTCATAAATTCATATTCCAAAAGTGATTAAAATGTTTTCTGATATAAGTTAGCACTATATAGCCAGTGTTTTTCTATGGCAAAACTCCCATTTCCTAAGGAAATCTTATTATTTGTCATTCTGTTCAATGTGGCTATTTTTCAAATAAGTTGGAAAAAGAATCTGAAAGAGATGTAGCTGTAATCCTTGCACTCATCACATTTAGGTCATTAATTTAGCATACTGGGAGTACAATTGTATGAACATTTTATAGCTGATTGCTAATTGTACATTGTATTCCCTTTAGCCTAGAATCAACCTCTTGAGATTATATAGACAAATTGATTGGTTTTCTTCACAATAATATAGACATAGTCTTTATCTCTGTCTTGGTTGAATATCCAGGTAGTCTCCCAACTAAATATTAATCAGACCTAATTCTGCTTAGCTGTTTGAGATCGGCTAAGAACAACTAGGGTCTTCCACTTGCTTAAAAAAACTATTTTAAATACTTTAATTCCAGGAAATACATGTGCATTCATTTCTCAGTATCTGAGTACATACACATTTGGGCAATCTAATGCAAATATCCAAGGTATCAAATTTGAAAATAAATTTGCTTTACATATGGAATGCAAATTTGGTATAATTATTCCATCTGCAATAATTAAAACCTTTAACTGAGCCTTAAACTTTAAGTTACTAGAAATAGTTGCAGTAAGTGCTATATAGATTAGCATCAGAACATGAGAATTGATGTCCATCACCACTACACTGAGAATCACAGCTCTTTCAGATCGGTCTCAATAGCATTTGCTTTTGCTTACATCCTCCAAATGTTTTTGATATGAGGACTTCAATACAGCTGCTAGATTCAACCCTTACAATTAATGTTTTTTTCCCAGACAGGTATGATACCCAACTGAATGGTCACCCTACAGATAAAAAAGAGATGCAAATTAGTATTGAAAAAACCATACAAGACTTGCCACAGGCTGCTGTGACAGCAAGAATAGAGTTTGCAGATAAGACCAGAGCATCTTAGTAATATAAAACTTCCATCTTTCAGTTTGATTTTTCAGACAGATGCCTAATTTATTTCCCTTTAACTCAAATTCTGAAATGGGGAGGGAAAATATTTTAAGATCTCAAAATAATAACCACTAGGATCAGTTCATCTAGTTTAGGGGTGTCAAGCTTGCATTGTCACATTGGCATCATGTGACATAGATCCTCTCCAATCTTGTTTCAGGCCCGGGCACAGCATGGAGACGGTGTTGGTGGCATTGGTGGATGATCTCTGGAAGGCCCGGGACAGAGGTTGTTCTTCTGTCCTTGTCCTGTTAGATCTCTCAGCGGCTTTTGATACTGTCAACCACAATATCTTATTGTGGTGGTTGGAGAGGTTGGGAGTGGGAGGCACTGTGTTACGGTGATTCTCCTCCTTCCTCTCTGACTGCTCGCAATTTGTGTTGGCAGGGGGGCAGAGGTCGACCCCGAGGCCCTTGTTTTGTGGGGTGCCTCAGGGGTCTATGCTCTCACCCATGCTGTTCAACATTTATGTGAAGCCTCTGGGTGAGATCATCCATGGCTTTGGGGTAGAGTTCCATCAGTACGCTGATGACACTCAGCTGTACATTTCTACCCCGTGCCACCCCGATGAAGCCGTTGAAGTGATGACCCAGTGCCTGGAAGCTGTGCAGACTTGGATGGGTCTTAACAGGCTTCGTCTCAACCCGACCAAAACCGAGTGGCTGTGGTTTCCTGCGCCCAGATACAGCCAGCTTACTCCATCGCTGGTCATGGGGGGAGAAATTTTGGCCCCCACAGAGAAGGCGCGCAATCTGGGTGTCCTCCTGGATGTACGGCTGTCTTTAGAAGATCATATAGCGGCCGTCGCCAGGGGGGCTTTTTGTCAGGTCCATCGGATCTACCAGTTGCGGCCCTTTCTGAATCAGGGCGCTCTTCGCACAGTCACTTCTGTCCTCGTCATCTCCCGCTTAGACTATTGTAATGTAGACTATCTACATGAGGCTCCCCTTGAAGAGCATCCAGAGGCTTCAGCTGGTGCAAAATGCAGCCGTGCGAGTGATCTTGGGGGCTCCTCGGAGGTCCCATGTTACACCGCTCCTGCATGAGTTGCATTGGCTTTCGGTGGCCTTCCGGGTGCGATTCAAGGTGTTGGTAGTCTCTGGCTTGGGACCTGGGTACTTATGGGATCGCCTGCTGCCACCATCGGCCTCCCGCCAGCCAGTGCGCTCCCATAGGGTGGGCCTCCTTGGGGTGCCATCAGCCGGACGATGCTGACTGACGACAGCCCCAAGGGTACGGGCCTTCTCTGCGGGGGCTCCCTCCTTCTGGAATGAGTTATCCCCGGAGATGCAGGCCATCACTGACCTGCAGACCTTCCAGCGTGTATTAAAGACCCACCTTTTCCAACAGGCTGGTCTGGCCTAGTACTATTACTAGGGTTTTAAATTTTGGATTTTTTAACTTTTTTACCTTTTTACTCTGCTTTTAGAATATCATTCCAGCCACTCATTTAATTTCTTTTAAATCTCTTTTAAATTTTTACTATGTACGTCATTTTTATATTGGCTGTACACCGCCCCGAGTCCCTTTTTTGGGAAAGGGGGCGGTATAAAAGTGTAATAAAATAAATAAATAAAATAAAATAATTTTTCTAAACTGGGCATGGGCATGGCCAGCAGGTGATGCATCTGGCTGTGAGTTTGACAGCCCTGATCTAGTTATTAGGTTGAAAGGATTCTTGTGTAATCCTGGAAATACTCCACTATTTTTTTTCAAATTATTCTGATATTGTTGAACATTAATTTGGATAAGCCTGCTCTAGAGGAAGGCTAATGCAATCCTGGCAGATGGTGACAGAAGTTAGATTACAATCACTATGAGAACAAAAGTGGTGCAGGAAGAAAAATATAGAGGAATAAGAAGAAAGCTACTCTATATAAATCCAGAGCAAACCACACTGCCTTCTAGCGCTGAAGATGTTACTTAGCCAGGTAATGAAACATTTGCACAAAAACATCAAAGCTGAGAAATATCAAGGACTCTACAAAGTACAATATGTAATAAGTGATATTGGGTTTCATTACTGTGTGCGAAATCTTTAGTACTTCCTTTTACAGGGAAGGAACATAGGAGAGGCAAAAGCTATCTAATTCAATCTCAGCTGAAAGAGCCCAAGTAATAGGAATGGAAAGATCCCAGGCAGTTACCACTGGTACAGCTAAAGTTGAACATCTTTAGAGAGAAGAATTATGTAACTAGACCTCATCTGAGTAGCTTGCCTGAAGTTGGCCAATGTTTCTTTTCTAACCTTGCAGAGATTAACTAACTTTGGAACTGCAAATTGAAAACCTCCCTTCTGAGGCAAATAAATGCCAAGTAATAAAAACGTTACCAAGTGTTCTTGATCAACAATATTCCCCCCCTCCCACTTTTATTGGAATAATAAACAACTATACTCTGAAAGTCTTCCACAACCCAAAGTTCTGCTTGTACTTTTTATTGCTGCCATGCGAGAAGACTTATTATAGGCTATAATGTTAATATGCAGCAGCAGCATTTTTTAATCTCAATTAATGACCCTTTTCTAGATAGGTGCTTATTAATGAAAGCTGTACAATTTGCTTTAACAGACTTTTAAAATATTATACAATGGTTTTGTGTGCGAAATTTGGGACTTTACCAGTTCTGATTCCCATGCCTACTTGACTGCATACATTTTTGAGTGAATGATGCATATTTGATTTGCCCATTAATATAGACTTGTGATGGCGAACCTATGGCACACATGCCACAAGTAGCGTGCAGAGCCCTCTCTGCAGACATGCCAGCCATTCCTCCGGTCCAACTCCACCATACATGTGCGTGCACCTCCTCTGCTGGCCAGCTGGTCTTTGGGTCTCTGCCATGCACGTGCAGGGGTGGGGCCTTCTCCAATATCCACAGTTTCTACCCCCAGCATGCCCTAGCTTCCTCCTGCATTTCTGCCACCGTGCCTTCCCCGATCTCCACAGGTTCCACCCTCCACAGGTGCTTCTCCATGCAGAAATGGAGCAGAAAGCTAGGGCATGCTGAGGGGAGAAACTGCAGAGATCACAAGGTCCCCCCAAATCCCGTTTTGGGCCTGAAAAGCCTCCTGCACCACCTTTTGGAAGCCAAAATGGGGGCTGGGGAGATGGGAT
Organism: Bungarus multicinctus; assembly: GCA_023653725.1. NCBI lineage: Eukaryota > Metazoa > Chordata > Lepidosauria > Squamata > Elapidae > Bungarus > Bungarus multicinctus. The sequence goes on along the minus strand of CM042842.1, from coordinate 89,634,083 downwards.
GCATGCATGGGGGCAGCTTTCATTGTATTTTGGGGAATGGGGCATACGTGCATGCATTTGTGCATGCGCATGCTTTGAGCATCAGCACCAAAAAGGTTAACCATCACTGATATAGACTATATCAGCACCTTTTGAACTGGCCAATCACAGATAATGCAGATGCAGCCTGAAGCATCAAGTTTCCTGTGCATGCAAATGCAGTATATAAAACCAGAAGTACTGCAGATAGTTGGGATAGCTTTACTTTTGATGACTTTCTCTTTAATTAAATTGTAATCCATCTGGAAAAAAATTCTTCTTTTAACTAAAGGAAAAAATATAGCTGCCCCATTTGTGGTTTTAGATCTGCTGTTTGGGTAGATGAATGTGTAAAACATTTTTGTTTTTAAAATCATGGCTCAGAGCATATCATGAGCAGTTAAATTGTGTATAATTAATACACAGAGGCAGAACAGAGCGCTAAAGCTTGTACTACTTACTCAGATGGGAAGGTCATTTATGGATTTAGAGCCATCTTTGTTTTATTTCAAAGAGTCTTTAATGGAAATGCCTGTTTCAGTTGTAATTCTAAGATGAGATCCATCTAATCTTTTGTTCTGTGCATTTTGTTCTTTTTCTTCCTTTCTGTAGAAACATGTAAAGAAAGCTGCTGTGGCTAGAGTCGCACACAGGGAGTTTTGAGATATATGCTCCCTTTCTTCTTTGCTCTTCTCCACAGGATGGAACAGAGAAAGCTCTGGCCTCGGACATGGGACTCCGATGGCTGGTCAGTGGCCCTGGTGTTTCTTTTCTTAGTCTTTTCACAGAACATTAACAGCACTCCTATCTATAATACATTTCATCCTGAGAACCGTGACTGGACTTTCAATCACTTGACAGTCCATCAGACGACTGGGGCAGTCTATGTGGGGGCCATCAATCGGGTTTACAAGCTGTCTGGAAACTTGACTGTCTTGGTAGATCACAAGACAGGACCTGAGGAGGACAACAAGTCCTGCTACCCACCACTTATTGTGCAACCCTGCACTGAGATCCTGACTCTGACGAACAATGTTAACAAGCTCCTGATCATTGATTACTCAGAAAATAGGCTGCTGGCCTGTGGGAGTCTATATCAAGGCGTCTGTAAATTGCTGCGCTTGGATGACCTCTTTATCTTAGTAGAGCCATCTCACAAGAAAGAACACTATCTTTCCAGTGTCAACAAGACTGGCACTATGTATGGAGTTATAGTTCGTTCTGAAGGAGAAGACGGGAAGCTGTTCATTGGCACAGCAGTGGATGGTAAGCAGGATTACTTTCCCACCCTCTCTAGCCGAAAGCTGCCTCGTGACCCAGAATCCTCAGCTATGTTGGATTACGAGCTTCACAGTGATTTTGTTTCATCACTAATCAAAATCCCTTCAGATACTTTGGCCTTAGTCTCTCACTTTGATATCTTCTATATCTATGGATTTGCCAGTGGAAATTTTGTTTATTTTCTGACTGTCCAGCCAGAGACTCCTGAAGGTGTGTCTATCAATTCAGCTAATGACCTCTTCTACACATCTCGGATTGTGCGTCTCTGCAAGGATGATCCTAAATTCCACTCCTATGTTTCTCTGCCCTTTGGTTGTGTCAAAGGTGAGGTGGAATACCGTCTACTTCAGGCAGCTTACCTTTCTAAGCCAGGGGAGGTCCTTGCCAGATCCCTGAACATCACTGCTAAGGATGATGTCCTTTTTGCCATTTTTTCCAAGGGACAAAAGCAGTATCACCATCCCCCTGATGACTCTGCTCTTTGCATCTTTCCCATCCGTGCAATCAATGCCCAAATTAAGGAACGGCTACAATCTTGCTACCAGGGGGAAGGCAACTTGGAACTCAACTGGCTACTAGGGAAAGATGTCCAATGTACCAAGGCGGTAAGAATGATTACTGAATTTTAAATAGGATTACTTTAAGGAAGGTATGGAGAATATTAGCAGTAGCACTGTTAGAAATTGTGGGATTTAAGTATTTGCTTCCTGGCAAGAAGTTTGAGGAGGTCTTCTGAAAGAGAAACCAGATTTATGTGTTAGCTCAGTTTTTAATTGAACTCTGGAGAATGTTTTTTTTTCAATATATTTTCTGGCAGAAAATATTTTTAAAAGACTGCTGTTGAAGTTTCAACTTGATCTACCGATTGTGTAGAATAGGTATGAATGGGAATGATCACTTGTAGGTATTGTGATTACACAGTTTTTTTCTGCATGAAATTGATCACTGTAATTCATTCATGATTCTATTCATCAATAATAGAAAAGTGAAGTTTGTACTGGCTAAAAGTCATTTTGTTACTAAAACAATGGGAGAAAAAGAAGAAATAATTGGTTTGGAGGCCTTACATTGCATACATACATACATACATACATACATACATACATACATACATACGTACATACATACACACACACACATATGTATATATGATTTATATTTATAATACTTTTTGAGTATTTTATACTATATATTTATTCTTTATATATTTATTATAATGTATTTATCTCTCTATCTATACACAGAAACTCAAGGTTTCTGTGAACAAACCTTAAATGTCACTGACAATTTTAATGACACTTTATCCCCTAATACAGCTGCCCCAGAATGATAAATGCAAGAGATATATCACCCTTGCTGTCTTGATCAAAATAAGAACAAATTGATTTCTATATCAGAGCATATAAAGAAAATGAAGTGGCTCTTAGAGACATTGCTTTTAATGCTTTACATGCATGTAGCCTAACTGCACAAGTAATCAATACTATTAACACAAAGCTCCTTTGCTTATATTCTGCTTTTGTACCCTCAAATACTTGGTTGATGGAGAATAGGATGCCTACCCAGACATATTCTGATTAGAGAAGGAGAGTTTTGCTACTGGTTGTTTAGGATACCTTCTCCAATGTATTGCCCTACAAAATATTAAACTGCATTTCCTATTATTGGCAGGAAGTATAATATATTCCTGTATACTTCAATTGTAGTAAGATAAAATATGTTTACATTTTGCTGGAGTAAAATTAAGCAGACCATCCTGGCTGCTATCCCTCAGATTGCCATGTCCTTAACTAGTTCCTTCCTAGAGAAGGTGTCGGAAGGAATGAGATGTTATTGCGTCCCATTAAAACAGACATGTATGGGATAAAATTGTTTCTAGGAAAAGATAAAATGCTCACAAGAAGAAAATCATAATTTGTTTTCTTCAGAGTTCAGGGATCTGGCCTACTTTTAACATGTTACTAACCATCAACTTAAATTTTTAGAAGGATGATTGAGAATAAATAGGAAATATATTAATTATATTGCTTTATTGCTTGTACTGGTTTGTACTGTATAATTATATTTATTTACCAGCACTGCTCTTAATTATAATTTAAATATAATATATTTAAATTAAATCAATATACAAATTAGTGAGATTCAGAAAGTGCTTATGGTAAACTGAGAATTACTTTCTTCACAACATTACAGAAAGGCCAAAGAGCTATTTCATCAAATGACTTGCACAGGCCTATTTTTTAATGCAATTTTCAGAACATTCATTCATTCATAATTCAGATTTTGTGAAAATTTTCAGCCAGTTCCAATAGATGACAACTTTTGTGGATTGGACATTAATCAGCCACTGGGAGGCTCCATACCAGTAGAGGGAGTGACCCTGTATACATCTAGTCGTGATCGGATGACTTCTGTTACATCATATGTCTACAATGGCTACAGTGTGGTATTTGTGGGTACCAAGAGTGGCAAGTTAAAGAAGGTAAGACAACTAGTTATTTTAGGCATTTCATTTCTCTATGAGTATTGATGGTTAAAGGTTTTACAAAATTTTATTTTGCATAATTTCAACCAATATTCAATTCATCTATTTATGTATTAGATGTTTATCCTGTCTCAAGATGGCATGCATACCTAGTGCTCTTATTTCTTATATCTCACACAACAACTATACTGTAAGGTAAATTGAGCTGACAGAGAGAAAGACTGGCTCAAAGTCACCCAAGTGGCTTCCCTGCCTAAGGAAATATAAATTGCTTTGGAGCAGCCTTTTCCAACTTTTTATTCTGGAAGAACCTGTAAAATGATTTTTGGGCTCAGAAATCCCTAAATAAATTACAAAAACTTCACAAAACATTTTATTTATAACCTGTTCAATCCATGTTTGAAATATTTATGTTTACAACAACAAGGTGGCAAGCCAGCAATTGAGTTGCTGCATAAAAAATCCCACTACTATGAATGTCAGCATTGTATGGCATATACATTCTTTTTTTTTCAGTCACAATCTTTTATACAACTAACAAATTCCAGTTGAAAAAGGCTGCTCTAGGAAAAAGAGAATTGAGAATTTTGTTTGATATTGTTTATTTGTTTGAAAAATGTTCTCAGAAAACTGAGAACATGTTTTGACCATTTGGTCATGCAATGGGTTTCTTTCCTTACTTTAATTTTGAATTATCTGAGGAATGTTTGATTCTCAAATGCCTCTTTTCATATACAATCATATTTCTAGTCAATTTATCTGGCTACTTTTGCTTCCCCAAATCATAAAGCTCCATGGATTTTTTTATGATCAGAAAGCAAGGGTAGCCAAGGAGAATGAAGAGTGCTGGAGTGGTGTGTAAATTGAAAGCAGCAAAACCAGACATCAAAAGCCTATAATATATAAGAATTAAATTAAATATTCAAATGCTTATGGTTTTGGTTTTTTAAAAAATAAAAATACACCTGGGTTAATCTGAGTCAATATTTCTGTGCATTTGCTAAATAGTCACTTTATTGTTATATTTTTAAAAGACAATTTTATTTTTAAACATGATCCAATACTTTTCAAACATGATCCAATTTTGTTTCTCTTTCTGCTCTGCACAAAATTTTTCAGGGCTATCCCAATGATTTGCACTTGTTCTTTTGAAGATGTGCTGTTACAACATCACCATTACTACTACTACAGTCATGTCTTGCCTAAGCACTTCTGGGTTGAAAGGGGGATTTTACACTAAAGATTCTGTGAAACTGGAGAAACATGAAGATTTTCAGTATTGAAATCACATTTGAATACTTTTATCATTATCTAGAAGATATGCTATCTTTAAGGCTCGTTTCTTTATGCTTGCTCATATGTTTTTGTACAGTATGGATTAATTAATTTAATTTCTTAAATTAATTAATTAATTTCTTCTGACTTATCATCTGCGGATGTCTTTGGAAATATGTATTTCTGATTTCACTTTTTCTTTTTAGCAGTGGAAATCCTGATGTTGAGAGCAATCTCCTTAAAATATTTAAGAGGAATATATGAGTTAATATGGGTAATGGTAGCCTTTTTAAAATGCAGTCTAATTCAGGCATTGCTATTTTACACTCTAATTGTGCTGTTCACCATTCTGCACTTTCTATAGATTTCATCCTATGACTAACTGACCCATTCCTTATAGCCTTTGTTGTAAAAGCAGGCTATTTGCCCAAGGGGCATTTTTTATTCCTTTGCTTTTAAACAAAGGCTTCTTTTTTGTGAAACTTAGGAAGCCAAGAGGTAATTCACTGTGGCTTTTTCTTCACACATATTCATGGTAAAGCAGTAAAGCTCTGTGGTAAATTAGATGTTCACATAAATTTAAACTTTCCATCCCAACAGCTTTAGTTTAGAAATTGTTAATTTCAGTCAGTTATGGTCACAACCTCATTGCAGAGTGATATCATTTTCCATTTGGCTATTGAGAATGAATCCTGATATGCCATCATCAGTCATAATAATATTCTCTTAGGAGTAGAGGAAGGAATAGGAGAGTGATTTTCAGCTTTGTTTGACTCCCAATGCAGACTCCATGTGTCTAAAAATCTGCTCTGGGATGTTCGATAAGGTTTCCAGATAATCAAAGGAACAGCAAAGGAACACAGAAAACTCTAAACTCTTTGCTTCTATCTAGAGGTCATATGGATTTTTGCAGCCCAAATATAGCAGTGCAGGAGTTGCAGAAAATATGAGGTGAAAGGAGAAATTACAGAAGGAAGTATGATCAAATGTAAAATGAATGTAATGTAATTTGTTACATTAACTAACATAATGAATCTTAGCTAAGGAACTAGGCATGTTATGGCTGAATTCACAGGGCATCTTAAGTCATCATTTGTTTGGCTGTGATTTTTTTCACCATGATTTCTTAAATAGGCAATAATTGGCTGATCTCAAACATTATGTTAAAGCAAAAGCCCTGATTTCCAAACCACAAATTTACATTTATATGATGTGTTGGAGCATAACTGAGAAAACTTCATTACGGCTATGTGGTATTAATTCTGCCAACAGGTTTGTAATTCACATGATGATACAAGCATGTTTTAATCTAGGAAAGCAGGTCTGCTCATTTTTCACCATATTCCAAATGAAGTCAAGTGATACTAAAAGTTTAAATTTTAGTCTAAAAGACTAAATGTTTATGAGTTGGTACATGAGATGAATCCCACATTGCATAATTAAACTTTGTGTGTGCTTTAAAAAATATAGGGCAATACAACCCTTTGCAATTATTCACAGGGAAGAGTCATGTGTTCTTTAGAACATAATTCCACACAATTGTGAATATACAGTATATTTGCACAGAATTTTTATTAATGTGTTCAATTAGACCCATTTCCTGAAAATAGTTGCACTGAATATGTAGGCAACAGAGCTATTGACCTTCAGCTTAATTTCAAGACTACAGGTGGTTTGTGACTCCATAATTGTTGGATTACCAGTAACATCCTTAATATTAACCACAAGTGTTAGTAGTACTGTACATTTCTTTGTCTCTTTGTCTCTGTACTCTGTTTGAAACAGCATCAGTGTATATGTGGGTGTGCTTAGGCTACTGCAGTTTTAGTTGGAAAGTCTTTATTTTAAAATGTACTTAAAGAGAGTAGCTTGTATGTGGATTTTGGTAATGTAATGTTCCAAGGGAAATTGTGTTCTATTAATTATGTAGGATTACTAAAGGACTGCTCATTTTGGGATAGTTTAATCCCTGATGGCATTTTTATAATGGAAACTTTTTAAAAGATGCATTTTTGATGGCAAATCTATTTATAGGAATTAGGTTATGGTGTTTTCATTACAGAGTCACATAGGGTCATCACATATGGGTCAAAAAACTTCAACTTCCAAAATTCCCCTTGCCCAGTTGAAGTCCACCCATCTTAAAATTGTTGAGATTGAGAAACACTGTTCTAGAATAATATATAAAAATGAAATGTGTATCAATATTAATGCCTGTTACATTCAAAAAGTCAGGAAATATTTGTTGGAAATTAGAACAAATTCTAAAATTCTAAAAAAATCTGAAAAAATAGCACAACTGTTAACCAGAATTATTAGGAGTGGAATGGGATGCTTTTTGCAGCAATCCTGTTTAAAATCATGTTTTTTTTTAAAGCAGGAACTAAGCAACTTATTATCAGGAACCAGGGTAGTGGGACTTGGCTCTCACTGCCCTAGTGACCCTGATTGAAATTGCTGGTTTTCTCATCACTATATTTTAATTGTGGAAAGAAACTTTGAGTTTTGAGGGAAATTGCCAGATAAAGTACAAATGGGCCATTGAAGTAAGGATGAATTTATTTATAAATGAAGATATTGAGTTGAGCCAATGATTTCTGTAAAATAATTGCAGTATTTTAGAGTTTTAAGGACTTAAAATATTATGGTGTAAAATGTGATGTGTAAAATATAAACAAAATTTGAAGAATTATTACTTGATGACTAGTCTGAGCCAATAAGAGTTCACAACTGACAATCTTGATTGCTAGAATAATCCATTAGTTGTGGTCTTCTGCTGAGTGGATTTTTTTTTCTCTTTTTGCCCTATGGGGATTTTCTTGCTGGAAAGGATTTGGGATGCTGATTCTGACTATATCATTTTCTAAACGTATCTCTGTGTCTTCGGAGGACTTACCACTGAGAACACTGCATTCCTATGGCAATATGCTACTTCCTCTTAATCGATTAGTCAGTTTCTGTAAAATCCTCATTACTAATCTATTTATTTTACTTTATTAGCTTCTATGTTGCAAAACATCTAATTGTGGCTGAAGGAACAGCAGAGCTTTCTTAGTGTAAACTATATCATTTCCTGATAGATGGTGTATCTAATTTGCCTAGATTTAACCACAAAACATTCCATCTCAAAGCTAAACAGAACATTATAATATTCTGCTTTAGTTGTAGTAAAGCAATATATAAATATCCTGGTAACAATAGCCTCAATATTGGAAGAAAATCAATATTGATAACAATTCATTATCAATACCAACAGCTCTTTAGGTACATTTGGGATTTGCTGTGTGTCTTGGCTGATTGCACATGTGGAAAGGAGGAATGAAGATGAAAGTTTAATTCTGAAACCTACACATTAATAAATTCACCAACAATGCCTTTGTCCAAGTTACATTGTTTCATTCTCAAAAAAAGTAGACCTAGCACTTGTTGGAGTTTCCATTAAAAAAAAGGTCCTCCTCCATTTCTTATCATTCCACATTTTCTCTTTATTTTATTTTTCCCCTTTAACAAAAGAGCTTAGAATCCTGAACCTCTGATGGATATAATTGATCACTTTTGTGGATAATTCCTTTTTTATCCCCCCTCCAATATTTTATAGAAAGGGTTAGGGTTAGGGTTTTCCCTGTAAAAATCATCTAGGATGGTTTATTTGGGATAAAATCAAACTGACAATATTTAATTTCCTGGCTTTGGGGAGCACAGTTTTCCAGTAGAAAAGCACTGCTTAAGATGAAAGAACAAACAAAGGGTACTGAAAACTCAATGCTTGTTTATGAAACTAGCATTTGGTCATTGTGATTCAAACCTGATTCTTTAGGACGTGTGGAAAAATGTTAGTTCTGCCACCAGTTGCAAGGAGGCGTGTGATTGCATGCATATGAGAGAGTTATGGGGTGATATTCAATGCTGCATTCTCTGTGGCTATGAAACCCCTCCCCACCTTTTCTCCAGCAATGTGCCAGTCACAGCTATAACTGACTTCTGAAAAAAGGGGATTCTGTCTGCTCTAAAAAAGCCAGAGCTTAATGCTGCTTCCCCCATAATGAGATTGGCGAGTTTCCCAGACTCCTGCTAGTGAGCTTGCTGTTTGTTTTGTTATTTTATGAGCCCCAGTGGGTCCAGTGAGCTGGGCTTTTGGAATCTGGGCAAGGCCAGTGTTGGCAGTTTATTTACAGTTTACAACCCACCTATTGGAGACCTTTATTTTTGTGACAAGTGTAGGAACTGTTGGACCCTCCAGGGATTAGGCCAAACTTTATCCATGTCAAATCGTATAATACTTGGCTCTCCTAAAGCAAGGAATAAGCTGGGCTGGGTAGATCTAAATTCTGGCAAGGAACTAGAAGTTTTGTTCAACTGTTTGAAACTGGGTATTATGATGCTATCTGGGTAATTCAGCATAGTATTTTCTCATAATCCTTGCCCATTATTTTTGTAGTCTCTCTACTACCAGTAATTGTAGTTGTCTTGGCATGCTTCCATATGCACATTTTTACAGAAGGCAATTTCAATCATGTTTTACACATGGCTTAAATATGCAAAGGTAGCCAACTCATAATTTAAGAAATGATGATAGGCACTTATTTAAGTCCCAGAGGAATTTCAGCAAGATTAAACCTCTTTAACTTCTTTAGAAAATGAGTTTAAAAAAATAAAAAACCCTAGTAAGCTAAGAGATTTGCACCAGTGTTTAAACAGTCAGAATATTAGTAGATATTTGAGAAAACTGCCGTGGAATTTTTTTCATACTCTGGGAGAGAAAATCTTGCTGATGTCAAATTAGAGAAAACTCTCTAATGAGGAAATGTTAAGGAATTGTTTCAATAGACAAAATATTCTAGATGCTATAATAAGTTATATGGTTTTTTGATAGTTGGTGGTGTATTTTCCACACATCTTACATTTCCATTAATTTCAGAAAATGAGGAAATCCTATGATTCTAACATTAGAAGTGATCTTTACATACTTTCTAGAGATCCATATATTCACATATCCATATATGATCATATATGGCTAGGGTTACTAAAAGGGTAACCCTGGCTGGGGTTACCAGAAGTCCAGCAAAAGGAAGAGATATCTTACTTTTTATCTGTATCTCCTCTGTCTGGGATTAACCTAAACCTAAACATCACATAATGTCTGACTTTTAGAGTGTTTTTATGCTTTCTGGAACATTTCACAACACTAGTCTATAAAACATTTGTGTATTATGGCATTGTAAATTGTCTTTCTCTCATTCGTCAATAGACTCAATAACCTAGATTTATGTTATTTAATAGATTTCCTGATTCCAACAATTGGCTTCAATCCACTTTTTCCAAATCTATGATTATTGCACTCTGCGGAACACATCCTAACTTTCTGTGGTGAAATGTTTGAAAGTATGTATCTGTGACTACGTTACACTAGTATATGTCCTTGAAATTAAAAATTTGTTGGGAAAATATTGTGATTGAAAAATCAATCTTTCTGATGCTGGGAAAAAATAATTTCATATACATATAATCCTAAATACATATCTTTGCAGATTTTGCTCTAATTTTTGTTGTGGATGGCAAGAAAATTGAACAGTCAATTTGTCCTTCTTTTCTCAATTTTTCCTCATGTCTAATTGAGCATGTCCTTCTTTGTCTGCTTAATATTTGTTTCCCACCCTGACCCATCACTCAGCAATGCCTTCAAGTCTCAAGGACAATATAGCATCCCATTTACTTATCCTATCTTATAAATGAACAATCCTGTAGGGAAGGAAAAATCCTCTTCATTCCATTGCTGTCTTGGCAGCCTACACAACTGATTTGAAAATCACTTTTGAAAATTGTTAAAATTTTCATTCTTATGAAATTCTCTAATCCACAAGAACCATTTTTGAATGAATTCTTGTAAATGTAATAATTTTGCTGCTATGGATGCTTGTATTACACAAAAGACTGAACCAACTCCAGATTGTTTTGTAGAGGCACCATGTATCTTTCAGAAATATATACAGCTATTAGTTTGTTATGTTATTTAATTAATTTCCTAATTCTAGCAATTGACTTCAATCCACTCTTTGCCATTTCCTCCTTCTAGACTTCTCTTTAAATTTTCCAGTCTAGCCTATAGCTCTGATATTTCCCTGTACACTCTGAGTCAAATACTAATCATTACTCCTACTCTCCTCTTGGTCACACACAAAGTTACACAAAATGCTATTGCTTAAAATCCTGAGAATTCTATGAAACCAATAAAATACTACATAAAAAATGTATGCACACACCTTTCCTTGCAAGTTTAAAAAGCCCCTTATAGTAAAGATTCATTGTCAGTTTCACTTGCTAGTGACAGTATTTGCCAAACCACAGCAAAATTAGGAGGTTTGTTTCCACATAACCCCCAGAGCCATAAAGCATTCTGCAAGGAAACAGAAAGAAAAGGCCTTTCAGGAGGGCAGGCGGATAACCATTAATATCCAGAGATTATTTCAGCAATATGTTATTATTTAATGGATATAAGGAGTTCTTGGGAAAAAATGCAGTTCTTCTCAAAATATGCTAACAAATTGTAAACAATAATATGACAGGGGAGAGAAAATGTTAAATATAATTGGAAGAAAGCGTAAATATAATTGTATTCTATTTTTGTCTTGGCCTTTTCAAGAATAAAGAACATACCCATGGCAAGTTGCTTATCTCTCTCTCTCTCTCTCTCCCCCTTCCCCCCCTCTCTCCATGGGTAACTAAAGAAATATAGTAAATATATCAAATATTTGCTGGGTATGCTTTAAAGATAAAATATGTCTCTGTATGGAAAACAATGTCTTGATTTTGCTTTGGTGAAAGCACCAAATGTCTGAGCTGAGTGTATCACTCTACTAAAGGTCAACTATAAAAGCTGGGGGAGTTGTGTTTTTTTTTATTTTCCCAAATGTGAGTCATGGGAACAAATATTTAAAGCACTGGTCTCATTCTGAGTCTAACTAATTTAAGCCTGCTGTCTCTGGTTTTAAAATACTGCTTTCTAATGTTATCCTCTTGTTAGATATTCTATTGCCCAAAGTGCATTGTGATTGCTTTATTAGAATAAAGAATTGTACGATTAGAATACAACATGTAGACAGTTTGATGGGAAACACATTGTTCTAGATATGGTTAAAATTAATGAAGGGAAACCTGAATTTAAAACTGATATATTAGTTGATACTCATTTGAGAAAAACAATAAACAGTTGTAAACCAAGACATGGGATAAGACCAATCTTTTTGTCTCTGCCAATAGGTTAGAAAAAATACATGGAAAAATATTATGGGTAATATTGTCTAATACTAGTTTTGTCTGATTGTGTTTAACTTAACTTTCTATCAGGTTAAAAGCAGTTTTCACACTTTTTCTTTCTAGTCATCACCTCCCACATGCTTTTCATTCCTTATGTTGGGGTCATGTCCCCTGTTGTGTTAAAGCGGAAAAATGGAATGACTAGGGTAGATTGGGTAGCTCATGGGTAAATAATCAATCTTGTCTTTCATACCAAGAAGTAGTGTGTCTTCTTAAAGCTAATAAATCATTGAAGTACCCTTCATCCAGCTCCTCAGTGGAGGACAGTGTTCTTACGATTGAGAATAAATGAAGGCCAGAATGCTATCAGGCATAGAGAAGTATATATATAAATTTGCCATCTTGCTGTTTATACCTGCTGTCAGAAGAAGAATGAGATTGCTTGGATAACTTCAGCCAGATAAATCATAAACAGTTGGGGGTCACAGAAACACCCAAGAAAACATATTGCATCAATAGCTATGCTGGTGGTTTTGCCTCCTTGTTTGAATAAAATTAATTCCATGGTATGAAACTTGATCTTCATATTCTAGTGGGAATTTTAGATTAGATAAATGGTCTGGGTTTTCTGCCTAGCCGAGCCAATCCTTTTGAGCCAAAGCATCTCATGTCAAAATGATTATAGTCAACTTGTACTTTAAAAATGTTGTATTGAATAGCTTTTCATTGTTTTTTTAAAAGAAAGTTAATATTACAAAAAATATCAAAAGAAAAATGTATTGATCAATATCTGTGTAATTTTGTAGGTAACAAACAATACATTACAATTATCTTAAACCTGAACAACACAGAGAGACCCATTGAAGGATCAGGGCAAAGGATAGAGTTGCCAGTATCTTCTTCAGGCCACAAGGGCAGTCGCACATTCTCACTTGGTCACTTGAGGCTGATATTTGGAGTCTCACTGCCTCTGCTATTGGAGACAATATATAGTCAGAAATTGATTCAAGTTAGTATTCTTAAAGTTGTATTTAGAATCAAATATTATGGGAGTTTAGAGACAACATTATGTATATTAAATAGCAGAAAGAAACCAGAATGTGGATAATTGTTGGAAGACTATTTCCTTCCAAATAATAAGTAATAATAATCATTAAATTTATCATTTATATTTAATTACTCATTTATATGTCCTTTCTATGTAGATTATTTAACTAGGCTTTATTGCTGCATATTGTCATCCTTTGTATTTGCCAATACCTCAATCCACATATAATGCAGTCTTCAACATCAATGATTGTCTGCTTCTTTGGAAGTACCCATAGTACTACATTTCTCCCTCTCTCCTCCTCAAATTTCATAAATCAAACAGTTAAGAGTAATTTATGTAAAACCGAATAATCTGCTGACTTCATTTTTAATAAATCAGGATTTACTTCCTGGGCACACAGTGTAGAATCCAGTGAAATCCTTTTCAATCATGTTTCTCTGAAATCCATTCAACCAAGTCTATTTTCTGGACTTTAATAAATATTTTGTTTAACTGAAAACTTATCACATTGCTTGGACATTTGCACCATGAAATATGCATTTGTATGCCATTAAATAAACAATAATAGACTATTTGGAAGTTGTCCAGTTTGCCAAGGAAGTTTAATAGAACAATGGCTTATGTCAAAGTCAGACTGAATAATGAATCTCTACTATGAGAAACCCAAATAATTTGGATCAGATATATTATCCTAGGTGTTTTTTTTTCAGTAAATGCCCTGATCTGGTGCCCTCCTTGTAGTTTATAACTTTTATATTGTACTGGAATCTCACACCATACAGTACTTTTACTCAATCAGCATTACTCCCACATAAGTATGTTGGTTTTCTTTATTCATAATGGAAGATTATAAGTATTGAATACTTTTCCTTAACAGTCTTTGCAAAGCCTGATTAGTTTATAGTCTAGAGACACAGGGTAGAATGGGAAAAAAAATGATTGTAGTCCTTTTCATATAAAAGCTCTGCATCAATTTGAAAATGGATCCAGATTTTTGTGTTCCTGTGATGTCAACTGTGTTTGAAAGCTAAGCCAATTTATTTTTGGCTCAGCTGTAATGTATTTGAAAATACAAACTACTGAAGGCTTATAACTTTCTGGAGCTTATGGACAGTCTATTTCCTAATTTGCAGAAATCTTTATTTCATTCTACCTTGAATTTTTTGATCACGCAGCTGTACTTTTATGGAGAAAATGACTTAACAGCTACAGTATTCTACTGCCTGCTGTCTCATTCCATTCTTGGAGGAAAGTGGTAGTAATATCTATCTATTGAGTGGATATACATACTACATGAATTAAGAACCAAAATAGCAATATTTTTATGTATCATTTGTGGGGAGTGGAAATGAAAAGTTTTTTGCTACATCAGAACCTTAGAGAAGGATAGTCACCAAATAAAATTCTTTGCCCATTTTCCAATATTTTGAATTTGGACAAAGTGAAAGCAATTCTTCATTGTAGTCAACTCTTTTGAAGAGATTGAGGAGTGGAAACTGAAACTGTAGTAGGTGGAAATGTCCAGCAATGATACAGATTTGGGGAAAAAAGATATTAGGCATGGAAATCATTGTTTAAAAAGTGAAGCTTTCTTCCTGTGAAGTAAAGAAACTTGGAATGGAATGGAATGGAATGGAATGAAACAATACAGAATGGAACAGTACAGAACAGAATATAATAGAATAGAATTCTTTATCACACTTTGTCCAAATGTGATTAGATTACAAGGAAACTGTTTCTAGTGCAAAAGTTCTAAGTGTACATACAAACAAAAAAGTGATGTCATAGTTCATAAATCATAAGATACAATAATAAATCATAAGGTGTAACAGCAATTTATAAATCATAACATATCAATAAGATCAGGTAGTAAGAAAGATGAGAGGTGAGAAAGATGAGAAGACAAGAAGAATGAGAAGGTTAATAGCAATACAGCCTACTACATGGACAAATATTTTCAGGCAGAAAACAGTGATGGCATGGGGGAAGAAACTACCTTTGTGACTAGCTATTGTGGCATCCAATGCCCTATAGTAGTGTCTTGAGGGGAGAAGTTGAAACAGTTTATGCCTAGGATGTAAGGAATCTGCAAATATTTTCTTAGCCCTCTTTCTGGTTTCTGCAGTATACAGGTCTTCAATGGAAGTCAGGCTGGTTTCAGATTTTTTTTTTCTGTGCTCCTAACTATCCAAGTTTGTACCTGTCCTGTTTGATTGCTATGCCAAACCAGACAGCTATAGAGGTACACATGACAGAGGCAATAATTCCTCTGTAGAACTATATTAGTAGATCCATGGGCAATCTGAGCTTTCTGAGTTGATGCAGGAAGAACAACTTTGTCATGGTTTTTTAATAATGATTCTAATATTGGATTTAAAGTCCTGGGAGATTATAGAACCCAGAAACCTGAAGGTTTCTACTGTTGATACTGTGTTGTCTAATATTGTAAGAGATGGTAGAATAGTAGAGCTTCTCCTAAAATCTTATGGTTTGTTTTTTTTTGTCTTTCATTATTAGTTTTTGAATTGATTCTTCCATACATGAAGCTATTAAAATGTGATTGCTTTTAGAACTTCAAGTTTGTAGGCATTTAGCTTTATATAATTATTGAATGTTTCGGTGCACAGTGCTTATTGCTATCTGTATTTATAAGTCAGCAGGCTGTAGAATGTATACAATAGCTTCATTTTCTACTTAGCTAAATAATAATGGGAAATGATGATATTTGCCTTTTTCTCTTGATAGGATAACTTTAAATGTGAGGCACAGGTGAACTGAATAGGTTCTTTTCCCTTGTTTTAGCTTAAGGGTCTTTAAGCACAAAGGCCTCTGATCACCATTCAGAAAGCAGCAGATGCGATAAGACAATAATAAAGAGTGTCCCTCTCACTGGAATGACAATGGTTGCTACAGAATCTTTTCTATGATCTTCTTTCTCAGTAATCTAACTCATTATATTCTATGGTTTTTAACAACAGGAAAGCAGAAATAGACACAATTTTATTTATTCATTTAATTATTTTTGCCATGATGACTAACACAAGTTTAAAACATGAAAGTCTGAAATGCTCAGAAATTGAATTTTTGATGATCAGAATGGTAGGCAGGAAATCCAAAATGTCAGTTGTGTTATACTTGGAGCAGTCTGTAAGGGCACTTTACAACCATTGGGTCAAAAGCATAGAATTACTTTTTAATCATTATTTACAATTATATCTGTAATTATTCAATTATTATTATTATTATTATTTTAGGTTTTATATACCGCCCTTCTCCCGAAGGACTCAGGGCGGTGAACAGCCAACTAAAATACATGTAGACAAATATAAATAGTTAAAAAAGAATTAAACCCTAGGCTGTCCCTATAAAAATCTAAAAACCCCAATTAAAATAAATTAAAACTTTGTACACCCATCCCAACTAATCTAAAAACCCCATTTAAAATCCCATTTGAGTCAGCTCAGGCCGGCCTGCTCGAAGAGCCAGGTCTTCAGGTCACGTCTGAAGGCCCTCAGGTCACTGGTCGTTCGTAATCCAGGGGGCATCCCATTCCAAAGGGCGGGTGCCCCCACAGAGAAGGCCCTATTCCTCGGGGTCACCAGACGACACATAGAAGGCATCGGGACCCGGAGGAGACCCTCTCTGTGGGAGCGCACCGGTCGGTGGGAGACTACTGGCAGAATGCGGTCTTGTAAGTATCCTGGTCCGATGCCATGGAGCGCTTTAAAGACCAAAACCAGTACTTTAAAGCGAACCCGGAAGGCCACTGGCAACCAATGCAGCTCGCGCAGGAGGGGCGTCACGTGGGAGTATCTCGAAGCCCCCATAACCACCCGCGCGGCTGCATTCTGTACCAGTTGAAGCCTCCGAGTGCTCCCCGCAGGGAGCCCCATGTAGAGGGCATTACAGTAGTCCAGACGGGAGGTGACCAGGGCATGAGTGACTGTGCGTAAGGCGTCCCGATCAAGAAAGGGCCGCATCTGAAGTCTCCATGAGAATTAGACTCATATTTGTAGTTACTGTGTTAAATGTTGACCTTCCATATAGATTCTAGCATTTTATACCGTAGTTGTTTTACAAAAAAGGGAAAAAGCACAAAACCACACACCTCTGTTGATTCCTGTCTGTCTTTGGTTGGGTTAGCAACCTTCCTCTCTTGAAGGAGTGGGGGGACTTGGGGGTTTCCAAATTCATGGCTTTTAAATAGCAGATGAAGACAATGGCTAGGCAAGACTTTGCTCAACTTTGGCAACTGCAGCTCTATTTGTAGTAAAAAAAAAATGGCAACACAAGAGTTTGTGCCCTTATCATCTTGACGTTGGAGTATTACAATGCATTATATATGCAGTTATTGTTAGAAGCTATCTAGAATCACAATCAATACAGAATTCAATTGTTTAAGTGTTGGTGGTAAGCTCTATCACTGCCCCATGGCACAGGTTGTGTGTGCACATGTGCATGTGCACATGTGTGTGTGTGTGTTTGTGCATCACTTACTAATAGGTTCCTGAGCACAATTCAAAGTGTTAGTTTAGCTCTAAACTCTACATGATTGGTTCTCAGGTAACTGTAACTTTCTGTGTATGCAACCCAAGAAGACATATTTGGGACTTCCTCATGAGATTTGGGGAGAAATAAGTATTCATTAATTTTGGAACATGTGTCCCTCAGAATTCAGGATAGTTTCTTTTCTGCCAACCAGGAAGATTGTTAAAATATAGGGTCTTTGGGTTTAATGGCCTATCAAGAAGGTTTCTTCATTTGTGAGCTTATTTTATTTGGTTTCATGTGATTATTTGATTTAACATTCATTGTCATCTGATGGTTTATGATGCTATCATTTTGATTCTATTTTATGGTTCTAAACTGTCACTGTCCAGAGATGGAATGGAAATGGACTACCAAAAAAAAAAAAAAAAGATAGAGAAATAAAACATTGAAAGTCATTTTCAAGTTGGCAGTATGTAACAAATAAATAAATATTGCTCATTGCAGATTCCTGGTGAGAAACATTAAGAGATGATAAAATACTTATGTTTTTAAGATTCTCCATTTCCTGGCAATGCAATAAACTTGAACAGCATGTAGTCAGACCTAGTTATGTAGAAAGAAATACATTTCAATCCTAACAAACTTTTTGCTGCTTGGGAGCTGTCCAATGTCCTGAGTATCTGGACATTTCTCCTGAAATTCTGAATCCTAGTTATTGCCTGTTATTTCTTGCAGAGGTTTTCTCTAGATTACTAAGGAATCGTTATCCTTAAACACTTGGTTGAGATTAACATCATGCAAGCTACAGAGAAAAGCATACTGCAATAATAAATGTGTCTGAAGATGTGTCATACCTTTTGCTATATAGAAATAATTAGACACCACCTGAGGCTCAGAAATATAATCTAAGTCCTTTATTCCCATTGATTTCCATGCAGAAATTAAAGGCTGTGAACCCTCCCACACAAAATAATTGGTGTGAGTGCTTAACTATTGCTAGAAAATGCTTTAAATCATTAAAATCCTGACACTACTATTTAGATTCTGAACCCTCCCATAGTCATTGCAAATCCAATAGTAGTTACCATCATAAGTGAGTAATAAATAATTACATAAATGTCAATATACTTCATAGAATTTAATTGGAAAATATGCATTGACTATGATTTGGAACTTTCTGCTTATGCCTATTAGCTGTACCAATTCCATTCTGCCAATAGTGAAGTTTAGTGATCTGATTCAGAGCCATAAAACAATTAAAAAATGAATGCAGGTCCATCTTGAAAATTAGTTTTCTAAATTTCAAGCTTCTTGAGTTTACATAGGGGATAGATCACAAGCTGATTACATAGGGAATAGTTCACCGGTTGTTCCACACTATGGAACAGAAGACACTGGTTTTGTTATTTTTAACACTATGATTTTTACACACTAGGGTCACTAGGGTTATTATAATTGGAAGTGAAACATCTTCCAGGAATACATTTTGGGGCAATATAGCAAATTGTTAGAATAGGTTGTAAGGATGATACTATTTGTTTACTTCTCTTGCACCATCATGTCAAAGGAGATCTTATTCAGACTTTGGACTAAGGTCCAATAATCTGATTTAAAAAAAAAAAAAACCTAGAAAACTACAAATCTCTTCAGTATTATTGCCATGTATTATCTCCATACAGATACTGCAAATTTGACTCAGTGGAAATTTTAGCTTAACTTGCACTAATATAATTGGATACTATAAAATTTTCTAAAACTGAAATGAAACATAATGTATTATCTTATTGGAATTCCTATAGACTTGTCTCTTATCGCATCCTGTCTCCCACACAATCTTTTAAAATTATATGTTTTAGAAAATAGCAAAAAAAGAACTCATTTCTTTTTTTTTTTTTAGTGAACAGCATTTTTTTTACCAATGTTCAAACTTCCTATCAGGCTGAGAATGGATTAGCATTAATGTAATTTAAAAAATTGTTGCCAAGGTGTTCTATATAATGATTAAATTTCCTTCCTTCTTCCATTGTGCATCTGTGCATGTCCATCCTTCTTACAATCAAAACATCTTTTTCTTCTTTTCCTTGTGTTTCTGTTGGAACAAACTCTTATTGCTGCTATTTGAGGCAACCCATAAAGGTTCAAAATGTACATCAGATATTTTCATCATTTGAAGGATGCTAACTACTAGGTGTGTGTTCTAGTCCTTAAAAGAGCAATTACTAAATTATGTGAGTTCTATCATCATCTAAAAATGTGAAAATGCCCTGTAGTCAAGCATGGCTCCTGATCACTGCATTCATGTCATTTTCTTGACAGTGTCATGGCAGTGATTTGGCACTGCTCTCTTCAAGGACTTTCCTGTTGTATTTCCCTCTTTAAAATAGTCCTAGAATTCTCAGCCAATCCTCCACCCAACCTCCCATCCAAGTATTAAACTGATCTTGCTTAGCTTTTGAGTTCAGTCCAGAATTCAGTGTATATATAATTTGCTATGCATGTTTATGTCTACATCTAAAGTACATATTTGCCTACTCAGTTTTGCTGGATATATGAATGTGGAATTAGATAACTGCCCATTTTAAAACTTCAGAGACAGGAAACAGAGCACTTAAAGCCATTAAAAAATAAATAAAAGCCTAGTTTTATTTAGTTTGTAATCATGTCTCTGTTCATGGTTAATATTGAATATTTCTCAGGTTAACTTAATCTTCAAACTTTTGTACTGATACAGGTATAAGATACAATTATGTCCCATAACAGTGGCTATAAATTATGTTTTTTTTTTCCCCTCCAGCTCCCCAAGCAGCTTACCTCTTAAACAACCTTAATAGACTGTCTTGTTTCTGTGTATAGAAGCAAGTGCAATTACTTCCATTGCCCTCTGACCAAAGACATTTTTGCTATGGATGAACTTGTGACTCCACAAACAACTTCTTTTTCCTTCCCCTTAATGGAAGCTGAGAAATTGTGCAATCTTCCATTAAATCCGAGATTTCCACATTTTCTAAATCAGAAAATCTATGGATAATATTTTTTTTCAAAGAAGCAAGGATATGTAAGCCCATTACTGCTTGTTCTGGAACAATAAATAATACTTTGCTGGTTCAAGGTTTATAGATACCCATCATGCCATTTAGTTCTGGGATAAGGTACATTATATATATTGAAAGGGAGTAAAAAATAGTCACAGTAATAGAAGGTGTGAGATAACAAAGGAAATATACTTAAAGACACTTTAAAGCAACTCATTATATCTCTCCACATCTTTCTATCCATGCAAATCATCTAATCAACATTTAATTTTTCCATTCACTATTACTACCATTTTTCCTTTGTATACAGGAACAATTATAGCATTTTAATTATAAGGCACAAATGCATTCTATATACACACTTAACCAAATTATTTCATTACTTTTATTTTTAATCCCATTCACTCTGCTGGAGGCTCTTGTTTACGACTTTCTTCCACATCCAAGACAATTCTTTAATTTCCATCAAAATTGCTCTGAATTTTCTCTGCTTCTTTTAATTTAACAGTTCTTGCTATTTTACTACATACTTTGCAACATTTCTCCTTTATATGTGTATGTGTGTGTTACTCTGCACAATACTTTTCTTTCAATCTCATTTTCTTTGGCCCAACCATTTCTTACATACATTTTCCTTATCCACTGCCTGTTCTATTTCAGCTTCATTTTATCCTTCTTAGTGTAGCTTCTTTGCCACTCTGTAAAATAATTCTCTTTGCTCTAGTCAGAGAAGTTTCAACATTCTCATTGTTTATATTTATTTTCCATTAATTCTATTGTGATTAATATGCTTTTATCAATATGCTTTCTATTCCTTTAGATTAGTCTGTTTTACATCTTTCCTTTTCTTTTGGTTCCAGTTTTTTCCTTGGAAAAAATAGCTGATTTTACAACCAGGACATCACCATTCTTTATTAATTTTGCCAATATTTCATCGCAAAAATCAATATTGCATGTGGTTTTATATTCATTTCTTGGATATATGTACATATAAACAGAGATTCTTAAACTAAATGTTCATGATATGGACATTCATTATATGGACAATTATTTGTCTGTTGCCTTAGTATCTTAATTATCACCACACAAAACAATCTATTTGTCTTTTATTCATTTTATGTATTGGTTCACTGTGCATTTACTCTTCTTACATTCCAAGCCACAATTCATCATATTCAGATTGACTATAGAATCAATCTTTGTGCCTATAATGGCTTTCATCAATTTATATTTATTTTTCATTAATATGTATGTATGTATGTATGTATGTATGTATGTATGTATGTATGTATGTATGCATGTATGTATGCATGCATGTATGGTATTCAGCTTTGTTCAGGTATTTTCCCACGTCATTATAGTTGTGCTTTTAAAGTTGTAGCGACATTTCGGCAGAATCTCATCTGCCATCATCAGGCTTGTGTATTGTATTCGTCTGTGAGTCAGGCTTTCACGGCCGTTTCTGTTTTAAATTTGGTGCTAGCCTACTGCTGTGTTAGAATGGTTTTTTCTTCATCCTGATTGGTTGGGAGTCTTGGTCTGTGTTTATTGGTCTTGGAGTTTGCTGTGTTCTGCTTGATTGGTGTTTCTAATATCTTCTGTTTGTTTTGTAGCAGTTTTTTGGCTTGATTGGCTGGAAAAATTGTGTTTCCTGTATTGGAGCCTTTTAGTGCAGCTTGGCTTTGGGTAAACGGATGGCTATCATCTATTAGGAAGCTAGGTTTCATCTGGGTGCCTGGTTGTTTGAGCTGGAGGTATCAGGGGGAGTCTGTTTGTGCCCAGGTGTTTGTTTGGCTTGTGGTGTGGAGATTTTTTTTTTTGTGAGCGCAGGCTTCCAGATAATTGACAGTCTGGTGAAGTCATCTCTTCTATTCATGCTTTCAGGTCTTTTTTCAATGGCTCTATGGCTTCTCTGATAACTCTGTAGCTGAGGTTTTCTATAGTGGCTAGGGTTTTGGTGCCATTGAAGTCTCAGTGCAAATATATATTTCATTCTGTCCATAATTATTATTGTTTCAATTTTACAACAGCAATTTCCCATTAAAAAGGGAAATCTATAGGATTTTGGTAGTTTAAATATATAGAAAATAAATTTTGGATCTGAAGTGTTAACAAAAATTAAAACCATGATCCCTTAATATAGTTTATATTCCTTCCTCTAAGTTACATAGGCCTACCTGATATCATTCCATATTATGTTTGCATCTGGACATACTGCAATTATTCTGAACAATACTTTAAGGAATAAGCAAATATGAAATTGTCCTGATGACTCCTCCTTGATAACAATTCTTTGCTAAAATAATGTATTAACAAATGTGAAACAGAGATTAAAAACTTCTGATCCTTTCTTCCTGATTGCAGATATTAAAAATCTGGCTTCTCGTTAAGTGGCAGATAGCTGCAAAAAGAACTAGGAGGCCACAAAGACTTAAATAAAGCGAGTCAGGAATTACTGTCTTTTAAGGCTTGTTCACAATTCTACAACTCATATCTGATAGTCATTATTATTCAATCAGAGATGATATTTTATGACTAAAATGGGAGCTTTGGTTGAGACTACTTGGCACTAACTGTTTCTTTCAGTTCATGCTTGTGATAATAGCCACTAGTCTTTTTCTAACTTTTATGTTGCCTTTGATTTTTCCTAGAACCAAAATGTTCCCCTTGCTACCCCTACCCAAATTAATTGACCTCCACAAAAAGGCCTTTAATCATCATACTATCCTTTGAGGAAGAACTGGAGTTTAAAGAGTAAAGCAAAATCATGACTGTATTTACGATCTTCTTTAGCTTCACAAAACAACACAAATCCTTTGATCAATTATAGAAGGTAGAGAGTAATGTATATTTTGTCTTCCTTTCTCCAATCCTGCTGATCTGTTAAAACTGCCATACTTGTTAAGTGGTTACTCATTTGCCCCCCCCTGCTATCTTAGAAATGTCTAAGCAGAAAGCATCACCTGGCTATCCTTATTTGGGCTTAACACTCAGCAGGGTTTGACCTGATTAATACTAGACAAAAGATCACCAGGATGGCACTATAAACAATGAAATAAAAACAAAAGAAAAGAAAAAAATATTAAGGAGCAAGGCTATAAAGCACTTCTGTATTCTTGCTGAGAATTGTTGTTCATCTGGTTATTTGGAATCTATCACAACTTCAAGGAAATCTTAATTTTTATTACTTCCACTAAGGTAGAATTAAATTTGTGTTCTGAATCTAGGATCTCAGTTACAAAAGGGGGATAAACATCAATTCTCCTTCATAATAACAGCAGCTTTTAGTGAAATTATCAGAATTTAATTTTTTCTCTATGTGCTGCTTCCTTATTTATTTATTTGATTTATTTATTTGATTTGTCAATCGCTTACAAGATAATAGGTGTAAGTATAAACATGAGTAAGAATACAGAAAATAGGTACGATTAAATGGGGACAATAGGACAAGGATGGGAAGCACGATGATGCACTTATACACGCCCTTAATTTCATCCTGTCCCTTGGACAGCTTTACTTTTGAATAGTTGGCTTTGAGTAACTTATCTGATTAAGAGTTCCTCTTCTATTCCCCATTGTTTTTTTTTTTTTAATTCCAAATTAGTCCTATCATAAAAGTAGCTACATGTGGTCAATGTAACTTAGAGCTACCAAATCTGGGCTACAAAAATCCAGATGACCTTTAGATAGAAGGCTAACATCTATTATATAACAATATGATTCATATGTAAATATTGCTAATTTCTTCACCACTAATGACTTCTGATTTGTAGCTTATGAATTATGTGATGCTTTCACTTCCAGAATCAGTCACATTGGATGTGAACACAGATTGCAGCAGTACAGAAAATTATCAGTTTAGGTCACCTGAATATGTTGCACAATACCCAAAGAGCTAACTGACAAGGAGATATATATGCATATTAGTGATACCACTCTATGATTTAAACCCAAGTGGCAATTAATGAAAACTACTGCTATAAAAATATGA
The DNA here is from genome assembly GCA_023653725.1 of Bungarus multicinctus. Lineage (NCBI taxonomy): Eukaryota > Metazoa > Chordata > Lepidosauria > Squamata > Elapidae > Bungarus > Bungarus multicinctus. The sequence goes on along the minus strand of CM042842.1, from coordinate 89,609,205 downwards.
TAGTTGGCATTTTATTGGTCCAATCTATGAACAGCATCCCTAGCAGAAGCTTGATTTTGCTGGTTCAGCAACAGTGGTATCAGATAACAGGGTGTACAAATCCTAGCAGAAAGATTTTTTCAGAGGTAACAGTTCTAAGAAGTGGGTTTTCTTCTGTATTCATTCTCAGAGAAAGGCTGCCTGTTGGGCTATATCATTTTAGTATAGCCTTCCACTCCTGCCTGCTTGTTGACAGCTTTATAGCACCTGCTGACATAGCTATGGGGAACAAAGAAGCATTACAGCAGGGCTGATCTCTTGATTAGCAAGCATTACTTTTGCCTAACAGTCTGATGGTGCTAGACTAGTACTAGCCCCTGGAGAAAGCAATTCTCCCTCATTTCATTGCCGCCATCCTAATTATGCTCATACAAAATAAAGTGATTGCAAGGAGGTTTATGCTCCTGGAACTCTGTTTCTGTTATGTTTGAATAGGAAGGGACAGATGGAGCCTATTTCAATAGATGAAAAGATGTGAAGGGAGAAGCTGGGATAATGAACTCATTTTTACGTCTAGAGTTGATAGCAGAATTTGCCCAGCTTATGAAAGACTTTTTTGCACCTATTAAATCCCAGAAAGCTGATGCCCTGGTGTCCAAATTGGACATCTCTTGGGAGGCACTACATGTGCTGCAAAGGAAATGAATGCTTGTGTAATTGAAATAAATGTTTATACAACCAGTTCATATGAAATATAATAGATTAGAATGATTCAAGTGTAATGGTAATGCAATGCCTATTGTGAGGCATGGATTACCAGATCTTATAAACACTTAGCACATAAATATTTGCCATGGATGCTTGGGATCAATATGCCATATTCATTTATTTATATGTTTATAATTTATATTTACAAGCCAAATAGCTCATCCAGGAAGAACCCTAAATCCTGCATCAAATTCAGAATCAAAGTAGGAGACTCTCCAGTACCAAGAGTAGCATATACTATTGATACTGTTTGAATTAGCCTGTTCTTCCTCATCCAGACCTAAACAGTCCCTAAAGATTGGGACAAGATTTCAACAGCATCACTTGGTCAACCAGATGTAGAGATATACAGCTGAACATCAGTATAATGTCAATGATATTTGACCCGTGTCAACAGATGGCTTATCCAGTGGCTTCTTCATATGTTAAAGAAGTGCTGAATCTTGAGACAGCCATATAACCATGGAATTCAGGTTAGACTGTCCTTACTTGTCCATACCAACTGGAATCAGCCACAGAGAAAAAAAGAGAGTACCACTTCAGATTCTATAGCTAGCCCAGAAGGTGATAATCAAAAAGCTGTGGAAAAAGAACTAAGACAGTACTGCAAGCCCCATTACAGATTTTCCAACAGTAATTAACAAGAATAATCAATGCTATCTCTGTACTATATTCTGACTTGAAACCTGATTGTAATAGTTCCGCCTTTTCAAAGCCATCTTATCACCATCTCTACATCATTACTTTAAAAAAGAATGTTGGAAACTATCAGTCCCACTAGATAGGAAGCAGCTTAAACTGGGAGTCTACCTCAATGAAGATCTTACCTGGAAAATCAACACAACCCAGATGGATAGAAAGGCCCAGCAAAGATCCACTTCCCTAGGGTCTTGCGAAAGAATAAAGTGGAACAACAACTGATTACCTCCTTTTACCAGTCCACAGTAGAAAGCATTTTCTCATATTGCATTAAGGTGTGGTATGCTGGCTTGACAGCCGTGGATAAAAAGATATTACAGAGGTTGGTGAGCACAGCACAAAACATTGTGGGCTGTTTCCTGATACCACTAGATGACATCGCTAGGATGACGCTATGCCTTAGAAGAGTGAGGAAAATTCTAAGGGACAACTCACACCCCATCAGTACTTCCTCACTCTCCTACCATTGGGTAGGAGATATAGAAGCATAGCCAGCCGCACCAACAGGGTGAAGAGCAGTTTCTATCCCTAGGCTGTCAGACTTCTGAATGGAAAATAACTTCATGTCAGCATAGTATGATAGACTTGCAGGGTTGGTGCATTGTGCAACAAGGTCACATAGTTTAATAAGATTGGGACTGGGTTAGGGACTCCTGTCCTCACTGAGTTGTTTGGGGGAGGGCTGCACGAAGGGAGGCTCAGCCAATCTCATTGTACTCATGTCACACTCTGACAATTAAGGTAATAAAGCAGATGACTCAAGCAGATGACTCTACCTAGACCAGACCAAGAAATTAACTAGACAAGAAGCTAAAGCTATATTTATTAATTTGACTGAAGTAGAAGAATATTGCCAGTCAGATCTCCTCCTCCTTTTAGTTCAATGAACTAGGGAATTATCTGCTTGAGTTTCTTCCCATCTTTTGCCACAGCAAATATTTCTGCTTATTTATTTATTTAAATGTATTGGCTGGCTAACTCCAGTGACCTCTGGGTGATAAATAAAATTAGGGGGGGACTTTAAATGCAGCCCAAGCTAAAATAACTAATAGATAGCTAAAAGAACAAAATAAAACAGAGGCCATTGAATAAATAATAAACATTAATCGCAGGCCTGGGACCAAGGTCAGGTTTTCAAAGCTTCAAACCTTAGGAGATAAGGTGCTATCCTTATCTCTAGGGGGATGCTCTAGGGGGATGCTGTCTTTTTCTCTAGGGGATGCAGACAGGGGCGCAATAGAGAAGGTACAGTTCCAAGATCTCACAAGATGACAGTGTGTAATGGAACCAGTGGAGCACACCCACTCTGCTTGATTGTACTGGGTCTATAGAACACTTAAAGATAAGTGTCAGTCTCAGATATCTACACCCTATGCCATGCTGTATCTGCACCAAGATCATCTTCCTGCAATTCTAAATAATCTAATGTAAAAATTTTCCAGAAGCATTAAGTCCATCAAAGTTTCTTGAGTTGTGTGTGTATGTGCGTGTGTGTTAGTGTGTCTGCACACATGCGTGTATGGATACTGTTGCCTCCTTCAAGGCCAGGGGTGGGATGCTACCGGTTCGGCCCTGTTCTATAGAACCTGTAGCTGCAAAGAGCAGCTGACACTGAATCAGTTCGGTATTTGGTCCATCTGCCTGCCCGGGCTCTGGGCTGTCCTTTATTCCCTGCTTTTCCCAACTCAGCTGTTTTGCACTGCACAGCTGAGGTTGAAAAAGCAGGAAGCAAGAAGATCTTCAAATGCTGCACACCCGCACGCAGTGCTTGTCAGCTATCTAGGCTGCATAGCTGATTTCTTGCAAATGCTGCACACACGCGTAGTTCAGAGAACCAACAAATTGCTCCACTGGCTGGTCCCACCCCTCCCTGCCCACTCACTCCTTACCTGACATGCAAGCCATCCAATTTGCCTGGTTTGGTAAGTTGCTATTTTTCCTTTTTTTCCCCCAACCACAACTGTTCTGCTCTGCCAGGAGATTTAGATTAGCTAGAAAGCAGAAAATCCTTTCTTGCTTTCTAGCTAATCTAAAAGCAGAGCTGAACCTTCCTTAGGACTGAAGCTTCGACTTTGAGTACAGACTCAGGTAGCCGATTGGAGATAGATAGATCTCTAAGTGAATCTGTGATTCTGTGAGCAACTTAATCTACCTGCCTACTTTGCCTTTGGGTAAAAGTTGCTCTTTTTTTATAAATATTCAATATTTACATACATGGTATGTTGTGAGTTAATTTTGTGAGTTTTGTGACTCAGGTAGCCAATTGGAGATAGATAGATAGATAGATAGATAGATAGATAGATAGATAGATAGATAGATAGATAGATAGATATCTGTGATTCTTTGACCAACTCAATCTGCCTGCCTGCTTTGCCTGCTTTTGGGTAAAGTTGCTCTTTTTTAATAAAAAAATCAATATTTACATAAATATTTATAATATTTACATACAAGCCACACCCATCCAGTCACATGACCACCAAGCCACACCTACAAATTAGGCCATCCCCACAGAAAGTTGAAATCCCACCCCTGTTCAAGGCAAACAAAAATACCATCTTTCTAAATAACAAGATAAGTATATAGGAAACTGGAATATAATTGGAAAAAAGTAAAAGTTTGCAGACCCATATTTCATTTTTTCCTTTCCTAATACTTTTTTAAAATATTATTATTCAGTATTCAGCTACTTATGATACTAATTTCATCACGTTATCACATTGTCGAATTTACTTTTTTAATTACAGCACAGAAAGTTTTGGGGTTTTTTTAATCAAGAACTAACCACATGGAAAGACAGATTTAATTCTTCCTTTCCCTACATTGCAACAACAACAAAAAGATATCCTCTTAAGGCAATTAATTACAGAAAAATGTTCTCAGTAGTGTCAATGGCAGCTTTTATGTGACCTAACCCCAAGGGCAATATAGGGATCTATGGTATTTAAGATGTGTTTGTAACCTGAAATGGAAGGATTATGTATTATTATTATTATAAAATCCTGATGAATTGGGGGACTTTCATGCCATAATAATAATAATGATAACAACAACAACAACAACAGTATTTATCTTACATAGGTAGCTAAATTAGTGCAGAAAAAATATTTCAGATATATCTGAATCAACTTGTGCTAAATCAGGAAAACTTATGTCCTGGAGCCCCTTATGGTGAGCTAATCAAAGCTGTATATTAATTTTTTTTCAAAAAAATAGCATTATCCTATCAAAAGTAAATAAGTGTCCTGGCTTCAACAGCCATCGATTTCCCATAATCTGGAACTCTGGACTTTTGCCAAGGTAGTCTTGTTTGGGTCTCCTGCCGTCTTTCTCTCCCACCTACCTCTTTCGCTTCTGTTCCCTTGGGGTAATTATCTTAGTTCTGTGACCTCAGCCAAATCAAATTCTTGTCTTTTGAATGGTTCATTATCTCATTTTCTGGCTAATGCCTGCTAGAAGTGTGTGGCTTTTACATATATTCAAAAGCCATTTGCTCTCATCATTTATTCTGGCTGCAGTTCTTATTTGCAGCGGATTAACATCACTGACTATTGATATTCCATGTTTGTGTTGAAAGTCAGATCTGCGGAGTCCATGTTGGTCTTATAGGGCTGCTGTCTGCATGGTGAAATGTTGCTTCCATTTTGATTGTATCAGAAATAGTGTCCAAGCCAGAATTAATGAGTGGCTTGCACATGTGCTGATCAAAGTGGTGTCCTTATAGATAGTTTACCTTTGGGTGCCTTGTACATTTGTTCTTTGAATAGTTTTAGTTTCCTCCTGTCTAGACTAGATGACTGTGAGAAGTTTCCAGGAACTGAACAGAGACCGGATAACCACTGCAAATTATATATTATTGAAACCACACCAAAGTATCCACCCCCAGTTTTCTAATGAACATCTTTTTTCTAATACACATCTTTTTTCAACAAACTGAAAAATGGACAGTGTGCTGACTGTCTTGGACGTTTTAGGTTTTCTATACTTGTTCCCTTCTTTTCACTTGAGATTGCGATTGAAAGAAGGCTTGCATTAATCCAAAGAGAGCACCTTTGATTTGGGAAATTGATATGGGCACAGAGGGGAGCCAGAGACAAAAAGGGACAGAATAAAATTCAGCCTGTTAAAGCCCCTTCTTTAGATTAGGGATTTCTTAGCTTTGTAAAGAAACCTGGATTTGCAATGAGTGATGGGAATTTGCATGAAAATGGATAAAGCCCCTTTTTTCCCCAAGATATTGTCAGTATAAAAGCATAAGGAATTAACAGTTTTTCTGCCACAAAATCATTTCATCTCTTTATCAGTTTTATTCCCCCCCACCCCCAGCTTTCAACTTAATCTTGGTCATTGTTTAAAACAAGAAGTTTCACTCATGTTTAGGAATATTCAGAATAGAGGAATTAATATGATGATTTCTGATCCTTGAAAAAGAAGTAAGATAATAAAGATAGAATTATCCTCTTTCAGAGCAGGTAAAAATTATCTTTTAGGGAATGATATACATCTTAACCTTTTAAATAACCAAACATGTTAAGTTACATTCAGTTTGGGAATTCCTTTTCTGCATGTTTTCTGTCTGCAAGATGTACAAAACATAGATTTGAATTTTAGCCTATCTGGTTCTAGTAGTAGAAACTATGAGATAGGAGAGAAAGCAATCTACCAGTTGGCTATAAGGATAAACATGGTATATTCTACATCAGAGATGGTATTCAGCAGGTTCTGACCAGTTCTGGAAAACTGGTAGCAGAAATTTTGAGTACTTTGGAGAACCGGCAAATACCAACTCTGACTAGAGATTTTACAATATCCTCCCCCTGCCACACCAACCGAGCCATGCCCACAGAACCAGTAGCAAAAAAAATTGAATCCTACCATTGTCCTACATGTTCTTATATTTTCAGTACTAGAAGACAATATGACCTAAATTAGGATTTTTTTCTAAAGCTACTTTGTGGGTAGGATCATATCAGAGCCCTACTCCATCACACATATGTGTCATTTGATTTCCAGATCTCCTGAAGCTGACTCTTTCTAAGACCTTGGACCTGAAAGAACTCTTTGTAAGACACAGTGCATAAAGGGATAAAGCAGTATTCTTAAACCACCAGAAGCTTACCATGATTCTCCCCAATGCTTTGTTCTATTAGAGACTTTTAAAAATAAATGAAACAATGAACAAGAAGATATGGCTCAAAATAACCAATAGCATAATCTTTGTGCATCGGAAATACTGTAGATGCTTTAGGTGACTAATAGCATAGAGTTTTCTTCAAAAAGAAAAGTAAACTAAAATGGTGATAAGAGAGTGGTGGGACTATCTTGCATTTTGGTAATGGGTATTTAATTTGCATTATGAAGTATTCTGGATTCAGTTAGGAAAATATGTTTTGGAATATACATCAACATGTATAATTCATGAGAATAGCTATTTTTAGGCCTGCATGGCTTTATGAGAAGGCTCCACTGTCTGTTTGGAATATTTTGAAATTTATATATGTGTTTTATGCACAACATTCACACTGGCATTTTCCAACTGATCATCAGCTACAGATTGGAAATTTGATATCTGGGCTAAATTCTTGAGTAAAGCTTATGTAGAAAGGATTTCTATCTCTAAGTATTACCCTCATTTTCATTAAAAAAAAACCTTGTAGATTGCTCTTATTGGTATAGTTGGTTGCACAGTTTAGTTTGGATTTGGCACTTTTGTCTACCGATCAAGTCCTTCCCAAGGATCTGGGATAGGAAGATATTGTTTAATAATATTAAAGGTATCCTTGCAGGATGTAAGCTATTCCAAGTTAAGCTGCCTTTTATAGTTGACCAATGGTGATTTGTCAGTCGATGGTATTTAAGTGGCACTCCAGTTGTTTTGCGATTGCACCCAAGGCATTTATTACTATTGGTATCCTCTTTGCTTCCCCACCCCCCAGTCATTTTTCTATTTTCAGGTCAAAAAAATTTTAAGGGTTGTGATGAGTCAGTGATTAAAGATGCTGAGTTTGTCAGCTGGAAAGCTTTTTACCAGTTCTTTTTCTTCTATTTTTATGTCTCCAGGTATTGTATTGTCCACTATCCAGGCTTTTTTTCTTTCTTATCAACTATTGGTATGTCTGGGATGTTGTATGGCACATGAGTTAAATTCTAAACTCCCAGAACTTTGTTTTCTCTTATTCTATTTATTTTGTAGTCCTACCATTCTTGCTTGCAGGCAGATGGTATTTCTGGCAGATACTTTAATGCACTATTGTTGTTATTTTATGATGCCGCTGTTTGTAATGAGTCTGTGTGATGTTCTTGCAGCAGCTAACAAGGTGATCCACTGTTTCTTCAGCTTCTTTACAGAAACGTTATTTGCTGCCTGCTGCTCTCTTCTCAGTTCTGGTTTTATATGTAGAAGACATCTTAAGACTAGGTCTTGTGCAGCTAGAATTAGCCCCTTTGTCTCTTTCTTCAACTTTTCTGTTTTTAGACATTGCTAGATCTTGTTTCCTTTCTACTCAGATGGAAGTAGCTTGTTTTTAACTAGTTGCTATGAAACTGCATAATTTATAACACCAGTTACCAATTGAAAGTTGTTGGTAAGCAGGTAATTAGCCTGTAGTTTCCTGGTGCTGCCCAATTTTTGAATCTTTCATTATCAGGAAGGTTTTGCCAGATATTAATCTACTTCAACTTTACTTCCTTGGAATATATTGTTAAACTTCTTGGCAATGACTAGGTGCAGACTGGTCAGGCATTTCAACTAAAAACCGTGTCTTTCATCTTCATCTGGTGCTGACTAATTCTTGATCTTCCTTTCCCTTTCCATCATTTCTGCTCTTATTATAGTTTTTTTCCCGCTTCTCTACATCTTTTATCCAAAATGCCTTCTTATTGTATTTCTTTGGATTGTCCCATAGCTGTGCCAAAGATATATTGTGTCTTTGTCAGCTGTTGCAGTCTCTCCCTTGATGGATTGGCTGTGGTTGTTATTTGCTGTTTTGTTATTTTCCATGCTTTTTGCTCTCCCATGTCTCTAAGTGATATTTTTCAATCAGATATTATTTGGTCTTCTTTTTGAGCTTCTTTTCTTTAATCTCTTCTACCTTGATTGCATGTGTTCTTCACATGCTGATCTTTTTTTCCAACTGGATCTTCCATTTTGTTGGTGCACGATTTGGTTTCTTTCCCCCTTCCTTGTTGATTTTGCATCCCAGATATTCAGTTATAACTGATACTATATTATGTATCAGTTACCTTGTTCCTTTCAGTGAGCTGGTGCCTATATTTGATATGCTGATATTGGCATCTTTCAGTACTTGTTCTAGCTTTTTTTATAACAAGTTTCAATAGAGACAACCTTAATCTGCCTTTTTTGTGCTGTTCTAGATGTTCAATAACTGTTCATTTCAGTTCCTTTTGTTTTACAGTTAGACAACTTTATTCTTTCTGAAGAGAAAGTAGAAGAGTGGGTGTCTGGTTTGGAAGTGAAAATACCTCAATCCCAATGCTGGTTTCTTCTGCTACTGATGCTATTGGTTTGTCTAAGCTGTCTGATCTATTTCTGGCAAAGATTCAGTTTATTAGACCTGTGTAGACCTTTTCAGGTCTTCCAATTGTACTTCTGTGAGCACTTTATTTTATATTATAAATCAGTGCTCATCTGCTAGCAGCTGTTCTGTCATTTCTGATTCTTGATGTTGCTCTTTTAGAATTGGTGCATTCTTTTCAGATATCCTCTCCTGATTTGATTTATAATAGTAAATCATTATGTCTTTTGTTTCAGAATTTATATGTTTGTAAGAACCTTTCTTTCATTAGTCTTCAGCTGGTGGTTCCTGGCAAGTCCCAGATGATCAGAAATTCCTAGTGTGAGTCTTGTTGAGCCAAGTGACAACCAATTGGATATAAGTTTCTGTAAGTTACATCTCACATATTGTTTATGTGAGAGACACTCTTTGTCTGACTCTCCTGATGAGACCCATCCAGTATGGTTGAATATCTAGCATAACTTTCATCTTCTTCAGAGCTCACAAGCTCCCTAATATAGTGCCCCAATAGTTATGATGATGATATTATTGTTTATGATGATGTTGTTGTTGTTGTTTGTGATGATGATGACTGCAGAATAGGTTTTTTTTTTTTACTTGACAGGCTTTCTGCAGTACATTAGCCCATGACTGGGTATGAAATCTATATCACGGATCATAAAGCATGGCATATTGCTATGGCAGTTAACTTATTATTGGCAGTGGATTTTGCATTGCATTTGGTAGTGTACTGATGGAGAACTCATTTTCAATTTCACAACACTGAACCCAGTTGCATACATGGGTACAGTAGTTACCTCAGGAGAGAAAGAAGTTGCTACAACCAACTTATTTGTGGATGTATGCATGAAGAATGAGCTTCAGGGAAATTTAAGAAAAGGTCAATGGGTTTTCCACTAAAAATGATGTGTTGCTTTCTTCTTTCTGTGATCTATTGTCAGGAGAAAAAGATGATGCTTTCCACTTAGCCAGTAAAGGAAAGACCTGCCAAGATTTCTTGTTAAGGGAGGTAAGAAATAGTATTCAAGTATAGTCTTCAATCACTATTTTAACTTTTAGACAGATAGGCTGCTGCTGATATATATGCTGATTTGGCATTCTAAGCTCTTTCTGGGACATGAGGAGTTCAGAAGGTCCGGAACACATTTCTTAAAATCAATTTATTGTCTAGAAGGCGCTGCTTGCTTTCAGTCTTGCTTGCTTTCAAGTAACAGAAGCGTGTGTCCTTTTTGTTTGTGTGTGAGTAGATGTTTTTGTGTGTATGTGTGCATGGTCCATCTGTATTGCAATCCACTTAAGCAGTGAATTTAGTGGGATTTACTCCAGGCTAAGTGAATACACAGCCTATGAATTAAATAAATATACTAAGATTGTTTTGGCTAGATTGCATGAATGACAGTTTATCTGAGATAAGCAGTCACTGATTTTTTTTTTTATAATAGTGGCTGCAAGAAAAATCCAAAGTGAATGCAGGGATTTTTTTAATTTTATTTTAAAGGAAAGTATTCACAGAAAATGTACACTTCACTGGGTGCTTATAAATCAGTAAATCAGAAGTGACTAGAATAATAGGAATGGCTATCAGTCAGGTTATCATTCTCTAGGATCATATATTTAGCTGATCTATAATGATTTGTTTTGGTTTGTATAATTAAGTGATGTTTGAATGCACATATTATATCTAGATACATTTTAGCTTGTCTGGTTGGTATTGTGGATTACTAATTTAAAAAAATAGACTACCTTGCTATTTTGGGTGCACCTGGCAAGCATCCCACTCAGCGGTGGGATTCAAAATTTTTTACTACCAGTTCTGTGGGTGTAGCTTGGTGAGTGTGGCATGGTTTGGTAAGCATGGTAGGGGAATGATACTGCAAAATCTCCATTCCCACCCCACTCCAGGGGGAAGATTATTGCAAAATCCCCATTCCGTCCCCACCTCACTAACCTGCTTTCCAGCTCCTTTCTCCTGTGCAGGGCAACAAAAGAAGATCCAGTCAATCAGCTGGGATTCGAGATGCAGAGAATAGATGGGGGTGGGGCCAATCAGAGGTGGTATTTGCCGGTTCTCTGAACTACTCAAAATTTCCGCTACTGGTTCTCCAGAACTGGTCAGAACCTGCTGAATACCATCTTTGATCCCACTATAAAAACAATGTAGGAGGCAATACCTTCTCTAGTATGAGGTGCATTTTTATTACCATGTTCATTTCCAGACATTTCTTGTGATGTTCCAACTTGGAGAGGATTCAAGCAAGCAGTAAAAATGTTGAAGGAGCCAGAATTAGCTCCTGAAGATGAAATATGGCTTGCTCAGCCAAGTGATGAGTAAGCAGAAGTTGACAAGCATCTGCTGTGAATGTATTTGAAATGTGCTACATCCAGACCTTCTGAGCTTACTGGAAGCATTACATGGAAAAGTTTCCAGTGGAATAGTTGTGGTAAACCTATACTACTGCAAATATGGGGCAGGGGCTTTTGCAACATCTTAAAACAATTCTTTCAATTTGGTGCTATACAGAAATGTTTAGTTCTGAATTTCCAGAAATCTTTACAAGCACAATTCCAGATGTTGAAGGATGCTGAGAGACAAGCAACATAGCATTATGACACAACTAGTGTAGAGCAATTATATTAATCTGCATTGGTGAGATGGCTTGTTTTCAGTCTTGGCCTCCCAGCCATTTTAAAATCATGGGAAAATGGCAATCTTTATTAGAATCACTGGGACAAATATGAAGCCAGGACCACTGTTTCCTTGCTGCAAATAGAAATAGCAAAAAGTCATGTTTGAAAGTTTTCCTGAAAAAGGAATATTTACTTTCCTTTTCCCTTCAAGTCCGAACATCCCATTGCAGTTTGAGAATGGAGCAGCAGGAATGATGAGGGGATGTAGTTCATCTCATATGCTGGTCACCAGCTTAAAAAAGACAAGGCAACTGACAATAATTCTCCATGGTCCAATGCTATTTAGAATTGATGTCATATTAGTCAACTATTCTAAGAGAAAACCAGTTTGGAGGAAAAGTAGCTAATTTAGCGAAGAATCTTAAAGGTTGGGCTTGAAAAGGAAAAACTGGATAAAAGTCTGATGCTAAGCAGGACCATTCTCTGTAGTTCCTATTACACCAATCTAGAATAACAATTGGAAAAATATGGTGTTGGTAAGTGAGGATTGTTTGCTTTGCATCACAAGAAGAAAGGGAAGGAAATCAGAAGCATCATAGACCATATTTTGAAATACTTTTTGTTTAATAGATGACCTGATTCCCCTCCCCCAAGAGAACCTGTAGATAAGTGTGAACAGGTAGTCCTCTACTTGTGATAATTCATTCAGTAACCATTCAAAATTACAATAGTACTGAACAAAGGACTTATGTCTCCTGCTAAAGTTACAGCTGCTGCAGTATCCTTTCAGTCACATGAAAGACTCAGAGGCATAGCAATTTGCCCACCCATGTGAATGACTGCAGGGAAGCAGAGGTCTCCCACCTACCTTCCCTCCACCCAGAGGTGGTATTCAGCAGGTTCTTACCAGTTCTGGAGAATCAATAGCGGAAATTTTGAGTAGTTCGGAGAACTGGCAAATGCCACCTCTGACTAGCTCCGCCCCCATCTATTCTCTGCCTCCCAAATCCCAGTTAATTGGCTGGGTCTTCTTTTGTTGCCCTGCATAGGAGAACAGAGCTGAAAAGCAGGTTAGTGGGGTGGGGAGGGAATGAAGATGGTACAGTATCCTTCCTCTGCCATGCCCATCAAGCCATGCCATGCTCTGCCCACAGAACCGGTAGTAAAAAATTTTGAATTCCACCACTGCCTCCACCCCACCCAACTGGGTTCTTACACTTCCCAACACAAGTGACATCAAGATGACCATGCCTACCCTGGCCACACCCACCCCAGCTCCCTGAGGTCAGACACAACCCTGATGTGGCGCTTAATGAAATCGAATTTGACATCCCTGTTCTAGAAAAATTTCAAGCGTATCCATTTGGCTTTTGCAATACACAGCATTCACTAATATGATAATTTTGAGGAAGAACCAACCTTCAGTCTGTCCTGACTAGTTCCTTTAAACAAAATGCAAAAAAAAACTTTTAATGGATAGTAGTCAAAGGTATCACTCAGGGAAAGAAGGAGACAAGTGATGAAACGTGCTGCTATATCATGGCACAAATTCTGCCTATTTTGTACTTGTGTGCAACATGACCTTGTAAATACAAAAGCATAATGTTGCATCATAAAATTACTCTGCCTGCTTTATTATTTTAGTATTTAGTATAATTAAGTGCAGATATACATGCATCCACTCTTTTTGTGATAGGGCAGCCCAGATACCTAATCTTATTTAACAAAATGTTTTTGTTAGGAGTATATTTTTCAAATTCCGTATCTCATGGAGAATTTACCTTTAAATAGTTTTTTTAAAAGAATAATGTGAATGTCTGTGTTACATGCGGATGTTACTTGGCTACTCTTTATAAACAGTTGTTGTTGTTTTTAAAAAAAGCATGGGTGAGAAAAATTAAAAATAATATATACAGCTTGGAGACTTAACAACTTATTCAGATTACAAGTTATAATCACACTTATACCTTCTGTGTGATGATTTTGAAAGACCTAGACAAACATGAATACAACATTGAGTTTGACATAATCAGGAGGAGATCATACGTTCTTGTTCTGAATGTTGTTATATTTGGCAGTCCATATGTTCCAGCCAGCGCAAACAGCTTGGCCAGTGGTGAAGGATGCCTACAATTGTAGTTCAGCAATGTCCAAAGAGTAGCCAGCTAGAGCTATTTTGAGTATAGTCAAGATGGTTGTTTATTGTTATCTGAAATATTCCCAGTGGATGAAAGCACCCCAGGATCATCTTCACTGTGAACTTGTCCACCAATTGATGCACACAGGAGAAGCTCTTGTAAGTTGAAAATACAGTTGGCAGGAAAGGGAGAAATGCCTTTTTGTTTCTGCTTTAGCCCAGTGTTCCCCAACTTGGCAACATGACTGGTTGGAGAATTCTGGGCGTTGAAGTTCACATTTCTTAAAGTTGTCAAGCTTGAGAAACACAGCTCTAACCCTTTCCTTATTTGTCTTCTATCGTTTTCTGTTATTTGGTTCTGCACTATAAGTTTATTTGGGGGGCTTTGGCCCTTTTTAAAAAAAACTGGTTGAGGTATAATTTCTTTGGACATGGACATGCTGAAACAAATTGCCCAGTGTATATACTCTCAAATGTGCCAGAGTGGAATATGAAATGAAGAATTGCTCACTGTGCTGGGGAAAGTTTTTAAAAATAAAAAACACCCTTTTTTCTCAAAAGCAAGCAATGAATACTTAGATCTATGAGCTCAACTGTAACTATAGTTTCTACCATTCTGTGAGAGTTTCCAAACAACGTCTGATAATTTCAGATAAATGAGAGATGGTTTTTGTAATTTTTTAAATCATTATTGACACCTAAAGTAGTGATATTTGAAATAATTTTTCCAATTATTGTGGTGTTTCTCAATCTTTAAGAGGCATCTTTAAGAGGCATGGGTTTCAAGTAGTCCCCAGCTACCATACTGCCTGGAGAATTCTAGAAACTGAAGTCCACATATCTTAAAGTTGCCAAACTTAAGAAAAAACTGCTTTAATAAATGTATAGATTTAGCTTATTCTATACACAAACATACCCTGTTTCTAAAGAAACAATGCTGTATCCTTTAGCTTTTGTATCCTCAGTTCCCACATTTAAACTAAGTTTTATACAGATAACAGATAATCAGAGTTGGAAGCAGGGGTGGGATTCAAATTTTTTAACAACCGGTTCTGTGGGTGTGGCTTAGGTGGTGAGTGTGGCTTAGTGGTCATGTGACTGGGTGGACATGGCTTGCTGGTCATGTTATTGGCTGGGTGTGGCCAACTCAATATCACTCACATCGAGGCACGCATCTCCTCGCCTGGCCTCTCAAGACTGTGGGGATGCTGCAACAGTCGTAAGTGTGAAAAATGGTCATAAGTCGCTTTTCTTAGTGCCATTGTAACTTTGAATGGTCACTCCACACAAGCAAAGTACCAGCAAAGGAGTGGAAAAAAACTCCATAGAAGTTCCAGAGACAGGAAGTCTAGTCTGCCAAGAATGTAAAAAGAGTTAACGGAGATGCAGTTTCTGTAAGCAACACCAGAATGCCTTCCTTACAGGATTAGGCCAGTAATTTCTTCTAACAACCGGTTCTCCTCTGAACTGCTTAGAATGTTAACAACCGGTTCTAGCGAATAGGTGCGAACTGGTAGAATCCCACCCCTGGTTGGAAGGGACCTTGTGGTCATCTAGTCCAAACCCCCGTCGCCCAAGTGGGAGACCCTACACCATTTCTGACAAATGGCAGTCCAATGTCTTCTTGAAAGTCTCAAGTGATGGCACTCCCACAACTTCCAAGGGCAAGCTGTTCCATTGGTTGATTGTTTTCACTGTCAGAAAGTTTCTCCTTATTTCCAGGTTAAATCTCTCCTTGTTCGGTTTTCATCCATTATTCCTTGTTTGGCCTACAGGTGCTTTAGAAAATAGCTTGACCTCTTCCTCCCTGTGACAGCCCCTCAAATATTGGAAGACTGCTATTATGTTTCCCCTGGTCCTTCTCTTTGCTAGACTAGCCAAGTCCAGTTCCTGCAACTGTTCATTGTATGTTTTAGTCTCCAGTCCTCCAGTCCCCTAATCATCCTGGTTGCTTTTCTCTGTACTTTTTCTAGAGTCTCAATGTCTTTTTTATAATGTGGTAAGTATTTGTGTAGAGCGTCTCTCCCTTTCTCTCTTGCCAGATGAGATTTAGAACAAGGGTGAAATTCTTCACCTATGACAGTGTGACATTTCTGGGGATTTCATAGATGACCTTCCAAGGACAGGACTAATATAGTGGGGGCAGGGTCAACCTGAAGAGTTCTTTGAAAACACCAGCCACTTGAAACAAAGGATGATAGTGCTGAGAGTGGCCTGAATATTGTAAGCAAAACTCGTGTGCATTGCACAGTCAGTGGACACAGCTGGGAAGTCTCCATCAGACAACATTGATTTTTGTTTTAAAATATTCTGGCATGTGTCATTTCCTGAAATATAAAACATACAGTTGAACTCTCGTTTCAGCTCAGAACTGCCCAGAATTCTTATCTTTCTGCCTTGGTTTTCTGATATGATCCTTTGCTTTCTTTGGCAACGTGCTGAAATTGGCTTTGGGGATGGAGATGTGACAAGACAATAACATCTTCCAGTCAGCAATATGCTGTGCATAGCAAAAACAGATGGGATTCCATGAGATGAGAAGCTGTCATTCCTGTACTTTGATTTTTCTCAACAATCCTACTTGATTCTCAAGAACACACTGGGTAGAATCTGTTCAATTACAAGGGCATTGCTTTGTGAAGCCACTTTGGATTCATTTGAGCCTGTGAACTATGAGAAAGTGTATAGATTACCTGTGACATAAGCTTTGCCATATTTAGGCTGAATCCTTGCCCCTTCTTGTTACTCCAGGTTGCCAGAAAAGGACTGATTTTTATAGAGGTGGAAATGTTGCTTTGGGAGAGTGATGCTCCTAGGCCTGACAAATGACAATCCTTTTCAAGTAGCCATTCTTCAAGCCAGTTGTTTTGGGCAACTATTGCCATGTTTCCAACCACCCCTTTATCTGGTTAAGCATGGGCTGGGAGTGGATGACAATTAGTGAGATCTAAACTGAGAGGATCTCTCTGATGTTCAGTTCCAGCTATGGCATCCTTTTAAATCACCTTTGATAATTGGGAGTTGGAGGGGCTGTGTTTCAGTTATTATGTGCCTTCTTAAATCGACATTTTAAATTGGTTGGAATTGAGAAGGATGCATGCAAACCTGTGTATAGTATGTTAAAGAAAAGTGTACAGAAAACAGATATTTATTCTTGAGTTCTGTTCCTAAAACATCCATAGATCTTGAATGTTTTGCAAAACATTTCCCCAAGTTAGTATTACACTTCACACCCTAACATTAATGGGAAGAAAATTTCACAGATGTCGGAGCTCTTTGTTTATCTAGGTGTTTCAACAGAATTTTAGGTCAGAGAGGGACTACAAATCTATCACTTATTCTTCTTGAGTTCAGGGGAATTCTCCTGTGGATGGTTTACAGGCAGTGTGACTTCCCTCCACCCCTTCAGCTCCACTCTACACAGTTTGAATGGATTTACCATGTGTGCCAGAACTTCGGACAATGCGGGACCTTTCTTCTACCAGGAAGAAATGACCTGCCATGTATGCTTTAACCTGGATGGGCACAGGGCTTTATGGAATATGTTTGGTGCTGCTAAATGTTCAGCTGTAAAATTATCAGCTACTAATTTACATAAGATATATAATGGAATAGGCATTGCATGATGTGGCGGATAGGATCTATGCCTCAGATCTATCATATGGCTATTTTTTAATGGGGGTTTCAAATCCTGCCCCAAAGTGAAGCTAAGCTGCCTGCATAATGGATGTAGTTCCTTTCCTGAAATATCAGTGTGGGAGGCCCTGGCAATAGGAACTTTCTCAAATCTTCCTTTTCTGCAGCCCACTTCTCCCTCCCGCTTTGCCCATGTGAGGTCACATTCAGCCTCTGGTTATTTCTGCATTCCAGCTCACCCTATTGCTGTGGTTAATGATGTGCTGCCAGGGACTCTACACTTCCTTCTGTTATCGCTTCATTTATTCCATCTTGATGCTTTCTTCTCTGCAGGCTGTGCTTGCTCATAACAGCAGAGGAAGCCAATGGCTCATTCCTTGAAGTGTCTTATTCTTGAGGGTGATAGTGTTTCGCTTTTGAATACGAATAGAAATTACCATTCTGTTTCGGGTGTGGGGGGGTGGAGCGGTCCCCACCAAGTTCTTTTAAAATTGTACTTTCATCTGCATTGCCATTAAAAAAAACCTTGATTCCTTTGAAAGAGGTTATTCCTCTGTGGCATATTGCAAAGACCTGGAGTTATTTTAATCAGAAACCACCATCCTACTCCACCTTTTTTTTTAAAAAGCCTTTGAGGCTTTACAATGGCATCACTGGAGAGGAAGAAGAAGAAGATTTTGAGCTCCTTTTTGACTTTTGAAGGATTTGGTCCCTTTTACACATAAATATACTTGTTTAAATATATATATATTTGTTTAAATATATATTTTATCTATATTTATATAGAAAAATAGTATAATGCATCTATTATAGATTTATTGTTCCTATTTTTTGTTAGTTATGTTAAATAAGGAATACCAGAAAAATATTGTTGCTGAATTTTTATGATTTTGGGATCTTTGGAGGCCGCAAAATAATTTTGGGGACCACACATTGTCTGTGGGATGCTTATGTTTTATTAGCCTGCCTTTATTTATTTATTTATTTGTTTGTTTGTTTATTTAATTTAATTTTATTTATTTTGTCAAGTGATTATAAGATAACAGATAAAAGTATAAACATAGTTA
Organism: Bungarus multicinctus; assembly: GCA_023653725.1. Classification (NCBI taxonomy): domain Eukaryota; kingdom Metazoa; phylum Chordata; class Lepidosauria; order Squamata; family Elapidae; genus Bungarus; species Bungarus multicinctus. The sequence continues at coordinate 89,590,759 of CM042842.1, read as the reverse complement.
TGAATACATGAAATGGATACATATAAGAAAAATAAAAAGAAACATAGGACAGGGATGGTAGGCACGTTGGTGCGCTTGTGCACAGCCTCTATAGACCTCTTAGGAAAGGAGTGAGATCAATAGTAGACAGTCTAAGGTTAAAGTTTTTGGGGTCTGGGGAAGAAACCATAGAGTCAGGTAGACCCTGAAAGTAATATATATCTTTGGAACTGAAGTAAAAACAATGCATTTGGAGCCTCACCTGATAGGATATGTTTAGCCATGGTTAACTGTTTTTCACATAGGTCAATGACTAATGCAAAGATAGCAGTTATGTAAAAGAATGAATGTATAATGCTACTGGTTATCTTTATGTTGAATCAAATAAGTTAATATGTAGAATAAAAGGAATTGCCTAACAGGAACAAATATTATGATAAGAGGAAATGTTGCTCTCTTTCTCCTTTCTAATTTGATTCCATCAATATACACATACCATTCTGCTTTCTTTCCTCTAGTAGAGGGAGAGAGAGAGAAAATATGCATATAAAAGAGTTGTCTAAGTTACTGGATCTGTTTTGTTTTGTTCTTTTAACACCTTACTAAGGTTGGGCATATGTGACCTTACCCACACTTGGCAGATGGAGACTGGAATGCATTTAAAGTAGGCCTCTGTGTTAACTTTTTTTATCTAGTTATTTTTATGTTGTTCTCATTTATAGCATATTTGCCTGCCTTCCTATTTTTGCTGTCTGTTCCACATGTTCTCCTCCACTTCCCTTTTGGCATTGTGTTCTAAACTTAGTTTAGTTGTCACTGGGGTGGGCAGTAGATAAATGAAAGTCTATATTCCCCAGGGGCACTTTGCAATAGATCATCAAGGATTCTAGAATCTTATTTAATACTGGTGTGAAGGGCCAGATTGCTGCCATATATCAGCAGTGAATTGGAATATGTCATTAGGTGAAATTTCTAGAAAGGAAAGCTCACCCTTGATCATATCCCTATATTTGAGATAATCACACATCAGAAATAAGCTCTGTTTCTGGGATTTGAAGGGATTCTGAGGAGGAAAAACAGGAGAGAGAGAAGAAGAAAAAGAGAGGTGAGTTTGAGGAAAGGGACAGAAGAGAAGTAGCCATGTAAGGAGTCTCTGCAGATCAGTTCAAATAAAAATAGATCTGATTTAACAATGACAACAACAATGAATTTAGTCTTCTCCAATTTAGCTATTATTATTTTTGAGATATAATCACTCAAAAATAGTTTCATACCTGGTTTTGTAGGTCATTCTGATGCAGCAGGCAGTCAGCTCAACATCTTGAGCTATCTTTTTGTATTTTGTTGTGCATGTAAATAGGTATATACAGCATGCTGTCCTATGATCTTGATAATAAAAAGGACAAAATAGATTTTTGACCTTAAGGACAGTCCATGCAGGTGAAATGGGATGCTTCCCTATTTGACATTTACTGCCAATTATGGGAAGGATTATATACTTGGAATCTCCACCATCGTCATCTGGTATCATTTCAATGCTTTATTGTCTTTTCTTGTTCTGGTATCATAAATAGATACCAGGTACAAAATCTGCAAATGCATCAGACAAACAATTATCTGCAAGTTTGTTTTATTCAAAAAACTGCAACACCTTTTGTATGTCAGAAAGTGGAAACTTTCATTAGGATGGTGTAGCACATTATAAGCTCATGAGAGCTTCAAGACTTGTCTGTATGGCTCAAAGGTTCAATTTCTTGATTCAGTGTAGGATTTTGATCTGCACCTGTTTTGCACTCCTGCAATATATACAACATAGAATGTACTAGGCCTTCATATAGCTTGCTAAGCTGGCTTGAAGTACGTGAACAGCATTGATGAACAGGCATTAAATAAATATGACTAATAGCATTAGTAGAGCCATGCTCCTGGAAAGTTACCTCAAATGGCACAACATTTGCAGAAAACACAGTCACGCATTTTCACTACCAATTATATCCTCTTTCCCATGGGCAATTCCATCTGAAAAGAGAGATCAAGTTTGCTTTGAGCAAGCAGGAGGCTACTGTCTGCAAACAGCCATCCCACAATCGCCTCAGGTGCAATCAACTCATCTCTGTTCTGGGAACATTGCCCAGAGAGAGAACAGTAAGACCCCAAACATGGTAAGCTTCTGCAGCTCTGGTTGCTACTAACCTTTCTATGTACATCTTTCTTGCTAAAGAAACAAGAGACTCTTTTCTATCTCACTTCCACAAAAGGGTATCTTTCTGACAAGCATTATCATGATCAAGAGTCTGTTCCTGGAACACACACGCACACACTCATGGGAAGCGCTCAGTTTCTTCCCTGACAGGTAGATTCTTCCTTTAACAGAATCTTGGCAGAATTCATTACTCTGGCAAAGAAGGGTTTTAATGCAATACAAAGCTTTCCCTCCCCCACTTCACCAGTGTACACAAAAGCCCTATGTGAATAAGGTTGCAGTAAATGTCTTCCTTTCTTAGATTTATTTCTTCATTAGTAATTTAAATAAATTCCACTGTATAGGAGAGACTTCCATAAAACTGCTGCATTTTCCTCAGCAAAATAAATACTGAGGCTGTATCTCTGATAATACATAAACTGTTCTTTGCAGTCTGTCTTTCTCTCTCTCTTGTGTTTTCCTGTTACAAAATTGCAAAGAGAAAAATATTTGTTCCTAGAATCTATGTAGGGTTGCTTTATTCAATACAGCTCCTTTTTTCATGGCCAGATAAAAGAAATAATTTCCTTTGCTACTCTAGTTAAGAGAGAAGCAATATATGATGATAGTATCTGATTTGGATAACTCAAACAAAGGATTAGGCACATTCAAGTAGTAACCAATAGATTCATCATTAGAGCTTCGTGTAATGTCAGTACACAAAGCAATATGCCATTTAATATCTGATGCATTGTGTGGTAATATGGATGGGGGGGATGAGGGACTGTAGTCTATCACATACTAGATTTTCTAAAAAGGCCTTGATGGTATTTACTTCAAATGGGTTGAAATTTTGGTCTAATCCAGCAGGCCTCTTATTCTTATTCCAGTCTGGAACCTAGTCTAACATTAAGTATTCTTAAAAGCAAACATATTCTCTACAGGGATTAAAGGGCCATCAAGGTGTGTCTATTTTTATAAATATTATTAAGATGAAGCAGACAGTAGCATTTTTTAAAACTGTTCCCGCCCCCCCCCCCCTTCGTTTATGTCAGGTGAATTTTGCTTAGAAAGTCTTCCAATTATTCTGTTACATATGTGGGAAACCTGAACTAAAACCAATTCCCCATCTTCCATTCCCTTCCAACATTTCTTCTTGAGGTTACTTTCTGTTATAACAGAACTTTTCCCAGAAGACCCAGTGCAAGTAGTCACTGAACCAGACAAAACAGAAACCAAAAAGGAAACTAAAATTAGTCAGCAGAGTTGCCTCAGGCAGTAGATCACTTGGGGATTTCTCATTTTTTCTTTTAACTTCCATCATCTCTATTTATAATTTATAGATGATTGATTTTTCCTCCTCTACATGTGACAATGAAGCACATTATTAGCATTTGATTGGGCCTTCTGAGTCAAGAGAGGCCAAAAAAGCTTGCAACCTGGCCCTCTCCTCAATATGCACATTTTATTCATTCTCACTGCTTCTACTTTTGCAAAGAATCTGCACAAGGTATTTGGGAGAATGAAATATACTGCATATCTACAGCTCAAGGTGAGTTCTCTGTAAGTATTCAGAATCTTGACATGGAGAAATTGATTGTGGAGCTGATGTACAGATACATACTGTATAGATTTCTTACATAAATACATAATCTATGACTTAAGGTTAGAAAGAAACATTCCTTTTTTGGAACTAAAGATTTCTATCTCTCCGATGGAAGGTAGAAATGTGCAATCTTTCATGTCCATCTGTTCTGCTGCAATCCATTTAGGTCAACATAGGAAAGAGAGGAAGTACAATTCTTTCTCTCACAAGTTAACAGTCCAGCAGATCTGGAAGGCATCAGGTTAGGAAACATAGGTTAGTATAAAACAGGTATAGTGTTAGTCATTAGCCCTTTCTCTTAAACATTGTTTTTACATATCAAAGCATGATACTACCTTCTTCAATATGCCAACCTTTTTGTGATTTATTTTTATTTTAATCATAGTCTACCTCCAAAAACTTAACACACATGTAAATATTCATATTAGGAACTGAACAATTCTTATTTTTTGAGAACAAATAATTTGAGGAATGCAAAGACCTGTTTTTTTGTACATATATTTTCTTTTTTTTAAAAAATAATTCAGTATCATTCCAAGAATCTAATGTTCTTTGTTCCCTATCACATTTTTAAAAATTGTTTGTCAACAATCTGTAAGGGTAGCAAAATATACAATATTTTCATTAAACATGTGCTCACCTGAATGCCTTCTTCTGTATTGATATACAGTAGATATCAATGAATTTTCTTAAAGTCTTTGAATAACAAAGAAAGTGCATTAAACCCCTTAACTGAAATATCATATTTAACATAAGTAAGATTAACTTAAAGTCAATTTAACTTAAACATAAGTAAAATTAACACATTCAGTGCAATTGCATCAAAAACAATGGAGCTACAAATAAAACTTTTTAAGTATTTTAGTTATATCTGGGCTCACATCTCCAAGAGTTTAAGTTACATAAAATAAAATAATTTCTTCCTGAGAATTTAGTGATTTTATAAATTTCTTACTGATAGCCAAACAAAGAAAACAATACAGTAGTGTCACAGTTTCAAAAGGACCAGAGTTACAGGGATAGATGCCTTGGGTAATCCTTCCCTAGAATGGAAGAAGGAAGTACATTTAGACAGGTCTTGGTAAAAATATCCCCAAAGACAGCAATTTGCCCCTTTCTTGTCAAAAAGAAAATTATGTCAAAATTGTGGGAAGCACATACTGTCAGAGAATAAGCTGGTAGTTCTGGCATATAAAGACATCGTTAAGGGGTTTCTTTTGCTCTTTTTCCCTCTAGCCTAAATAATTCAAATAGGAAAAGCTAAATTTCCATAATTTTATTATTTATAATTGATAGTTATAAACTATGAAAAGAGCCTTGCAGTAACAATAAGAGGTAAGTCAGTTCCTAGAGGCAATGGCAAACCATTTCAAACTATGTTACCTAAAAATATGCATTCATTTGCCCATGTAGTTGGTCAGAAGTTAAGTCTGACTCAAAAGGGGGCAAAAATCCAAGGTTTTACAAACTGTTGGAAAAGCCATTTTCTAAACCAAACACAGGAAAAAAAAAGTATACATTTAGGAACATATACAATAGCTCTTTAAAAAACAAATTTATTACTTCCAAGTTATCTGTTATACTCAACACCCATGTGGGGACCCCCCAAAAAATCTGGGATAAGGTATTTGGAATGAAAAACCTGAAGTATCATGGGAATAAATTGACACCTTTTTATAAGGAAACTGTAAAATGGAGTTAAAAGCATAGTTTTACAATCTTACCAGGGCTGCATTAGCTGAAGAGGTATACTGTACATAATATAGTTAATATATATAAATAGAAAACTTCATTTACTTTTTAATGTTTTTTACAATCTTGTGAGAGTCACATAACTACCTGTCCAGGCAGCATGTGGCTTATGGGTCACAGGTTGGACACACCTGGCCTAGTATGTCCCTCACTTGTTATAAAATGCTGATTATTCCAGTTCAAATTCTAATTAAAATTAATACCTAGGTATTTATGTCCTCACATGTTCTTTTTTATTTATTTACAAATATTTGTGAGGGAATTCATTCTCACACGCAATACAAATAAATAAACATACTTTTTTTGGGGGGGGGATCTGAACAGCTACCTATGCATAGTGCGGAGTTGGATGGGTCTTAACAGGCTTCGTCTCAACCCGACCAAAATCGAGTGGCTGTGGTTTCCTGCGCCCAGATACAGCCAGCTTGTTCCTTCGCTGGCCGTTGGGGGAGAAATTCTGACCCCTGTGGAAAGGGCTCGTAATCTGGGTGTCCTCCTGGGCGTACGGCTGTCTTTAGAAGACCATATCACAGCCGTCGCCAGGGGGGCCTTTTGTCAGATTTGTCTGATTTACCAGTTGCGGCCCTTTCTGGATCTGGACGCACTTCGCACAGTCACCTCCGCCCTCGTCATCTCCCGCTTGGACTATTGCAACGCTCTCTACATGGGGCTCCCCTTGAAGAGTGTCTGGAGGCTGCAGTTGGTACAGAATGCGGCCGCGCGGGTGATCTTGGGAGCCCCTCGGAGCTCCCATATAACACCACTTCTCCGCGGGCTGCACTGGCTTCCTGTGGCCTTCCGGATCCGATTCAAGGTGGTACTGACTGTATTTAAAGTGCTCCATGGCTTGGGACCTGGGTACTTACAGGACCGCCTGCTGCCATCAACAGCCTCCCGCCGCCCAGTATGCTCCCACAGGGTTGCCCTCCTCGGGGTTCTGCCGCCTGATCGTTGCCGGCTGGTGACCCCGAGGGTGCGGGCCTTCTCTGTGGGGGCCCCCTCCCTGTGGAATGATCTGCCCCCGGAGATATGGGCCATTACCGACATCCAGATCTTCCGGCGCGCAGTAAAGACCTTGTTTTTCCAACAGGCCGGCCTGGCCCAGTAAACGGTTCATGGGGTTTTAACTTAATTCGGTTTTTAAATTTTAAAATTTTTAATTACAATCCTTGAATTTCAAATTTTGGAAATTTTATATCTGAAGGGATTTTGGCCGGATCTATGTTATTTAATATGTTTTTAACTGTATATACTGTTTATTTTAGTAGCTGTACACCGCCCTGAGTCCCTTTTTGGGAGAGGGGGCGGTATAAAAATTTAAATAAATAAATAATAAATAAATAAATACCTAAGGGAATATATGAAAGAGATATTAGTCCTCTCTGTGAAGAGGGTTCCAAACAGTGGAGATAGCAATCTAAAATGCCTGTTTCTTGGGTCCAATTAGATTGCATTTTTGTAGAGATGGGAGTTAAATTTGTTTAATCTGATTAGATGGGCAGATGAGAAAACATGGTCCCTCCACAGCCTGAAGTCATATGAGTCTTAAGGATAACAATCAGCACCATAATTTTAGATAATTTGCTGTTTTCTTAAAGACTCCTCTAAAATTGAAGCGCCAGGAACTTTTGTGGGAGATATGGTGATTTGTAGACAGCTCCATGAAAGCAGAACCAATGACTGCAGCAAATACCAAGGAATCAGGACTTTGAGTACCAGGAGATGAAGGAATTAGTCATTTGCCTACAACTGTGGCACAGAGTTTAAAAGAATACTAAGTTCCCAAACCTTGATTTCTAATAATTTTCAGAAATTGTCTGTTAACTATTTTAACGCTATTAGAGACTATCAGAATGATAAGTTTGAAAAAGTCTTCATTGAGTGATTTTATCTTTAACTCTGAACAAACAAAAATTATAAGTTTAAGACTTAAAATATCTGAAGTAAGCAGCAAAAAAATTAAGATGTTGATCTAGTTATAAATGTACTAAGATATAAATGGACTAAGGTTCCAGCTACATTTGGAATATTGAAACTTTAATTATAAAGAACAAACACCTTCTTGTGGGAAATAGATCTATTTGGGTTTTGGAAGACATAACAGAGTTAAGCAATTTTATGATTTAAACTGGACACTAGAGGGGACTAAAGATTTTAGGTAGAGGAATAATTGCAAGCTATATAATGCGAAATACTGAAATAAACCTTTGAAAAATGGAGTCAGAAATTAGCAGCCACAGTATCAACAATGTCAGTAATGATGTCTGCTTCTATGGCTATACTAGGTCTAAAAAAATTTAATTGAAGAAATGTCAAACATAGAACAAATTTTATCTGACAAGATTCAGATGATATTGAAGATAGATTTACAACTAGCTGCAAAGTAATGATTAGGAAAAGGATGTTTCAGTGCATCTACAAAATAAATTGACTGAGATTTTAAAATTCAACAGAGAAATATAAACAATAAACCAAGAGGGTGATATTGATATATATTTTCTTTTGGATTTATAAAAGAGATGTTAAAATCTTAAAGAACTCTGTGTGATGGGACAAAGAAGAAATGAATAGCAATCAAATCCTATGACAATGGTTAGGGATATTTGGATTAAATATTAAATTAAAAGCAAAAGGAAGGAATATGTAGCTGGCTCAGTTGATCAAGATACAAAGAAAGTATTACTTCTGGCAACCTTAATGAACTATTTGTTGACACCAGCACTGAAAATATGTTTTATAAATTTGGTTGGATAAAGAATGGGATATAGGATGAAGTAATAGTTGCTTGTAACTTTAAGAAATGGGAAGAGTCACTAAATTTGTTTATATTTGTCATGATAAAGGTTGAAATCACTTCTTCATACATTTCTTTTCTCTTTCTTTATTATATGTTTAGCTTCTTTCTTTTTTCCAGCCCTTTCCCCAACTACAGAAGTTAGAAACAGGCCTAAAGTTAGCCAAACTAACAAGCAATCATTTGAGCAGAAGGTGCACTACAGACTCCTTCAGAGGAGATGGAAATACTTCCTCACCCAAAGCAGCACTGACTACTACTCAAATCCAAATACCTGTCACTCACAAGGGGCCTGGATACAAGAGGTTGGTATCCAGCCCAGTCATCTGCATTGACATCAAATAGCCAGAGTGTACCTCAGCTTGGATCCAGGCTGTTTCATTTTCCAAGTATTACAGGAGAATTTATGTGTTCCTAGTAATAGACTTTCCATAGAAAAGAATAGTTTGGGGCAGACCAATCTAATAGGTCAGTCCCCACTGTGCTTGGTGGGTCAATGGATGGGTGACACTGCAAAATTTTATAATAATCTGATAGTGATCCTTCCATGACAAACTGCAAAGCTTGGATTTTCCCCAGTTTCTGATCACATAATATGTGTCCCAAGACAAATGGCACTGGAAAAAGCTTCTTGAAGCCTCTAGAAATAAAGCTTGTCAAACCTAGAGTACTGTTTTGGGGGCTATGGAAAACTAGTGTCAGATTTACTATAATTATTTTGTTCATTTAAGTTGTTGTTGATAATAAGAGATGAGTAGTATTTCTGATAATGTTTACTGGCTTGCTTGATTGGGTGAATGTGACTATTTTTGGTAATGTTTCATTATTATATTTTAATTGGGATTGAACTTTGATTATTTGAAGAGAGGGATTGGAGAAATTTGCTTAATGAACATGAAAATACAAATAGTTAAGTTGTTATTTCTGGTTACCCTACTGGACTTTTGTTGGTTAATATGAGACCTGAAGATTTAGAGATAGGTTTATAAAAAATAGGGTGAAGTATGGAATAAAGAAGAATTTTATTTTATTTGAAGAGACAATAAATTGTTCTTTTTTCTTTTAGTTTTTCTCTGCACTTTTAATATATGTATACACACATACATTGTGTGTGTGTATTTAACTCTGTGTTATAATAATATAACACTGTTTATGTGTATGCATTGTAATAATAAAAATGTCAGCATAATTATAACATTATGATGGGGGAAGTCATGGCAGATCTTGCTGGCTATTTAATTCCTAATAATGAAAGAAAATTTTGAGAAAATATTTTCCTGCTATTATTTCATAATCTATAACACTGCTATATTTAATGGAGACATACATATATTCTCCATAGGCATTCAAGAACAAATTATAATTCAGGACTAAGGCAAAGCATCCCAATTAGATGGACCAGGTACACTCCTGAATGATTTATACTGCAAGCCATAGAGAGATATAGAGAAACAGGATACTTATTCTTCCAGTCACCCCATTGTCAGTGGGTGGATGTTATAAAAATTAAATAATCAGATCTATATCTGAATTAAAATTATTCAATCTTGGAAAAATGGTCATAATATCAGTTACAATATATATGAGTCTAATTGTTGCCAGATAGAATTAATGATATGGAAGGATGTTAATAAGCAAGGTGTCCCCTTTCCTGGTCTAAATCAAACTAGGTACAAGAGAACAGATAAGGTAACCTAGCTGTTTCCATATTCAAAGTCAAAGTCAACCTCACAAAGCACGTCAGCCCCATTTTAGACCTCTCTTTATTGCTGAACGGGTGTGCACACAGTACATTTCATAACCATTTATATCCATTTCTTCTTGAAGCTGGTGTTTTGTAAAAGAATAGAATACTCCATAGATGAATAAAATTCCCCATCATTCTTCTTCTTGCTCCAGTCAGCTATATTGTACAAAAGTAATTTCAGAATTTGGCTTTTATCATATTTCCTTCTTGATACAATTTGATTAATCACTACACTTGGGTCAATGGCATTTAAAGGGTTGCTTTTATTAGGCATCCCTAAGTAACAAAATCCTACTGTCAGCAAATCACTGTCTAGAAGTACATGTTTTAACATGTCTCCTTAATGGACTTTTTTCCTTACTCTTATCCATGTTTGGAAATGTTGAGTTGGCAGGGTGGTTTTGCCCACTGATACATTATTTATTTATTGGATTTCTGTGCTGCACATCTTAGTAATACAGTGACTCTGGGCAGATTAGAATACAATAAAAATGTAAAAGTTCAAAAAATAATTACAAGAGAATAAAAAGTTAAAACATAAAATTAAAAACCAAGACGATAGGCAGCCTGGAGAAGATAAATTTATCTATTGCATCATCCATCCTCAATGAGGCAGGCTTCTATCAAAGCTCAAGCCAAATGGTGAAAACATTTTTTTAGTTTCTTCCGGAAGGTCAGGAGTATGGGGGTGGATATCAGCTCTGATGGGAGAATATTCCAGAAGGTGAAAAGACCAGCAGAAAAATTCTTCTCCTGGAATCCCCCAGCCAAAATTATTTGACTGTCAGGATCCAAAGTAAGCCATTTCCACTTGAACAAGATACATTTCATATCAGATCATATGTATACAATATTTTCATTCTTATGTTCAACATACTTTTAAAATATTACAAATTTCTCCACTTTTTATTTTACATTTCCCATGTGCAATTTAAGTTGTCCTGAATGGCACTGCCTGGATCAAGAAAGGTAAGATCAGGATAATAATAATTATTATTTTTCTGACTGCATAAACCTTCGTTTGTGCTTCTTATGCTAATATGAAAACCAGATGGTTTTCTATCACCAACATCAATACAATCTGGAAGTGATGCAATTGTAATAAACCCCAGCCTCTTCATTTCTCATAATAATTTAGACATCACAAACATCATTTGAAACCTTGCTTACTTGAATTAAAAAGAGAATAGTGGCTTTCATATACCTGATTAGTTTGTTTCTAAGGCCATCCATTCTATTGCTTTTCTAATATCCAATATTCCAAGACATTATATTAAAATTAAAGTAATTTTTGTAGAATAAAATATCAATCAGAATATTAAACAAGACTTAAAGCCCTTTTTTAACAATAAACATATCCTTTGTAAGTATTTGCTACAACAGCAGCTTATGTTGAAATACCTTGAGAAGTAGAATGAATGGGAAGAGGAAATATGCCAAGTTCTTGAGGTCTAAACATTTATAGTACATCCAGTTTTTCAGGGAGCAGAGAGTAAAAAGTAGGTGTGGAGTTGCACAAGGCAGTGCGGTTGCAGACTCAGCATTTACAAGATTCTGTCCTTTTTTTGTACATTAAGTTTGTTATCTTGAAAAGAACAGAAGAGATATTAAAGAGAGAAGCTCCCAATCTTGCAGAAATAATTGTTACATTTTTTTCTGGTGCAAAATCCTCTACTGTTCTTCTTCTCCATTAGGCAGTACCAAGGGTTTAGAGGGTTGTATGGATGAGTACAAGTTTTGGAAACTCCTGAATATTAGGACATGCTGCTAAAGAGAAAGAAAAAACAACATTTAGTCATTTTTCAGAGTAACACTTTGTAGCATTTTGCATGAGGAAGAAGTACGTATAATTGCTCTGTTTAAATTATAGTTTATTACAATTATAATTATTATGATAACCTTGAAGTAAAACACCAATGAGGAGCAAAAACCGATTAAGATGGAGCAAATGCATTCTGGAGTTTGATTGTGTTAAATAGCTGTTTGGCTTCAGTTAATTAGAAAAATGAACTTGCTTGTGCCAATTTGTAATCGCCAAACAAAATTAGGCTCTTGTTCCATTTTTGCCTGCCAAAAGGTTTTCATGCACCAATTAGTTATAACTGCTTATTTTGGCTGTCTTGTGCTTTTTTTCCCCCATCCCAAATGGGTTAGGGTTAGAGTTAGGATTATCAATTGATGGTTGATAGCTACCTCTGCAAATTTATGTGCCCACAATGTAATCAGATACAGATATTGCCCAAATCAATTGCAAATGCAATGGTCAGAAACTTTTCAGACATGAGATTTTGACACTAGTTGTGATGACCCGGGGCGTGGCACAAAGGCAACACAGTCAAATAAGCAAAAAGTATCCCTTTAATACCTCCAACTTTGCCCCCAATATCCAGGTTGGAGAAAAAAGTCTCTCAAGAACAATCTTTAAGTAGAGGAAATTCAGTCCAAAAACAAAGCACATACACAATGTAAACAAAAATCCACACAAACCATGCTACAGTAATTAACTTGACAAGGCAGGAGAAGGAATTGCAGACTTGAAAGCCAAACAAAACACACACAGTTGGGAAGACGCCAGGAACCCAGATAAGCCTCAAGGATACCAAATAATTCATGATTTGCTCCCAACAATTTTGCTGTACACAGCTTCCCTTTTTAAACAATCTTCCCAGCTGCAACTAATGAAGGGAATCAGGGCCCTTTCCTCCCCTGTAAGCCATGCAACTCACATTGCTCCCTTCTCTGATCCTCCCTGCATGCCCTAGGATGAAGAGGGGGTGGACCTGGGTCTTCCTCCAAATTCCCTTTCCTTTGCTCTACTTCCCCCTGCTCTGCCCAGCCAGCATTTGCCTCCCCCACCAAACCAGATTCCTACAAGGCCATGACACTAGCGGTATGCAAAAAGGAAACAAAAGCTCCAAATTATTTATCTCTGTTGTAGGGCAAAAGGTGCTGTGTAATTAGCAGAAGACATGTCATGTTATGTGATGAGTCTGTTAGAAGAATGTTCTTGCCCCAATACCAATCCAGGTCACAGTAAACACACTGGACAACTGCTGGAAGCAGAGGGTAGTTTATTCAACAACATAACATGGAGTACTATATAGCTATTAAAAGTAGACTATAAAGTTTAGAAAACTAAGAGTAAAAATATTTACAGTATAGTAACAATGGGCTTTGATCATGAAGTAATGGATTTGGAAGTGAGGCATGTTTAGATGTGAAAATCAAAAACATTCACTATGAAGTCTGGAAAGGAAGATCATTCATTGCCCTGTGGGGTATGTTTATCTTAGTTATGCAGATCCTTTCCTAGATGTGGATTTTTATGAAGGGTTCTGATGTTGGGGTGCAGAATTGTGATAACAGAGTTATCTTGAGGGGATTCCATTTTATATTTGTTTACCAGTGTTGGAGAAGCACCCTTAATCAATTTCAGCCTAAACATCAAACATGAGTGGAGAAAGTTTAAGTGGCTTCTATCTTTATTTTAAGGCTTGCCTGGCAGATCAGAGATGGCTGGAGCTGGTGTTCAACTTGGATAAGTTGATAAAAGGGGAGGGTATCACTGGGGCTTTTATCTTCAAATAAGTCCCTCATGTCTTCATTCTTATAATTTAAAGAGAATTTTCCTGAGATAGTAAGGTGGCCAAGTATATTTCAGATTTCCTATCCTGCAACCTTTTAAATTAGTCTTGAGACCCTATTCAGGTCTTGGTTTTTGTATCTGATTGTTTGTATTTCTGCTTGTTCTTCCTGGGATTGTACTCACTTTGCTGAAATGAATATTTTTTTTTATTTTTTTCAATTTATTTTTTCCTTTAGATCATGTTATTTACTTAATAGCTTATTGGTGGTATGTTTTCTAATTTCTTTGTAAATTCCAATTATTTCTGGACTTTTTAAATTAGACAGCTACTTCATTGTTCAAATCCTCTACTGCGATTTATTGACTTCAGTTGATATCTTCTTCTCACTTTTGTGTTTTGTATGTGGTGATAGACTGGGCATTTGGTAGCTACTTCAGTCATCCTTCTTAACAATACTGCACAAAAGGTCTTTGAATGTATGAATTCTACACTGAAGCAAGTTCATTAATCCTCACCTTTTACTTCTATAATATTTTAGAGTTCAACCTCATGCTGCTCATCAGAATACTCAAACTCAATATCAGATTCTGAAGGCTTGTCCACTTGTTCACTTGTTCAAATTAGATAACAAATTAGTTATCTAATTTGTTGCTGGCTCACTGAAGGAAAAATGTATTGTTGTGGTAACTTCCTTTTCACTTTATTTTATTGGCCAAATTATTCACTGTTTCATGATATGCTTGGAAATACAGAGTAAAGTGCTTGTATTTACTACTCAGTATAGATTGACTCTAAGATAATCTCATTAATAGGGACCAGTAATGGGATTCATTTTTTTTTTTACTAATGGTTCTGTGGTCATGGCTTGGTAGGTATGGCAGGGAAAGGATACTGTAAAATCTCCAGTAAGAGATGGTATTTGCTGGTTCTCCGAACTACTCAAAATTTCCACTACCAGTCCTCCAGAACTGGTCAGAACCTGCTGAATACTACTTCTGATAGGGACCTAAGAAGTACCATAGGATAATAAGTGTGTAACCTTTTGCTAGCTTATATTATGGCTATTGTTTTTGCATAACACATTCTTCAGTAGCTTCAAGGGCTGGTCCAAACCAAATCACCTACAACCTTTCTTGTAAAAAAAAAAACGTTCTAATGAATCTCCTGCCAGAAACATGAAAAGCAAACAGTGCAAAGAGATAAAGCAGAAGTAATAGTAACGATAGTTAGCTTGTTAATGAATAAAGATATTTCTTTCAAACAAAGTGAAAGAGGCAGTCCTTTTGAAGCATTAGAATTAAAAAATCTAGTTTGCTTGCAAATAGTTGCCTCTTCTTCTCTCCTAATAAATTAGCTGTGTGAGTTGCATAACCGTATCAGCTTTAGAGGCTTCTCTGAGATGAGCTTTCAACAGCTTCTCCAGAGCTTAGTAAAGTGGCCTTATGCTCTGACCTCTACTCACTTCATTAACATGGCTGTGGAAAAAAGGTGATAGCAGCAGTGAGATTATATTTGCTGTTTCTAAAAGAAATTAGTAAAGCTAATTTTGTCTGCAAGCTAAAATGTACTTGAAACGTACACAAAAAATAAACAAACAAAAACCCACCCCAGCCTCCGAAATGAAAGCCTTTATGTATATCACTCAAAATCTTCCTCGCTGCCATTTTACCAGAGATCTCCTATACTGGTATGCAGTATATGCAGTTCTATCCTGGGGCTACTTCTGTTCAATACTGGTGCTGAACTAATGTGATAATTTTGTGTCAGAAGCACAATGAGAGGAAGATTTTTCCAACTGTATGCAATTTTTGCAGTGTCACTTTAACATTATTCATTTGCAAAATATGACTGAAGACTCTGTTTTTGGAGGAATTCCTGACTGAATAGAGTGTCTTTAAAATTTGTATAGATGCAGGCATACAATTGAGAGTAAAGATATCCATCAATGTGATCTATGTTCACTTGCACAAATCCATTTTTCATTCAGGTTAAATTTGGGATAGATCTGCAAATCTTTCTTTGATTTAAATA
Source organism: Bungarus multicinctus (assembly GCA_023653725.1). NCBI lineage: Eukaryota > Metazoa > Chordata > Lepidosauria > Squamata > Elapidae > Bungarus > Bungarus multicinctus. The sequence continues at coordinate 89,575,081 of CM042842.1, read as the reverse complement.
CAAATTATGTTCTTTTGTTTTCTATGTGTGATATTGAGTTCACAATATGAATTATTAATTCTTCAGTAAGAGTGAATTCATCCCCCTACCCATTGCCTTAAAATTTGTATGTTTTCATACATATAGCAACTAGACTGTATGTGCTGCAATTAAAAACAGAATTCTGTTATTACGTTTCCCAAATTTGCAATCTGAATCTAAAATTCAAGACGTTTTCATTCATGAAAACAAAACATTCTAACACCTTTGAAGACTTGGCTTATTCTCTGGATCTCCTATTGTTTTATAATTCACACTCAAAATGTGATAGATAGTCAGCAGTCTTTTTAGGTCAGCATATGTCTAAAATATTAAGAGTAATGTATTCAAGTATAGTAATTATTTTTTGTAGTTCCAATTGTCTAATTAGGTAAAGGACAGTCAGAGGTCACAGTTAGTTTGGAAATTATTTTGATTAGATTTTGGGTTCGTATTATTAACAAGGAACCTCCATCAAATCTATAATGGCAATACTCTGTGCTCATTTATGATGCAATAAATTGTTCCTCGGGATGCAAAATTTTAAACCCAATTGTCAGGCTATGGGAAATTTCTATTGTAATTTTTTTTTAATGCATGACCTGCCTCATCATGTGTCTGAGTAAGCAGATAGAGACAAAGTAAGGCAGATGCAGAGAATTCATTCTAAGTTTATCCCAGTTGTTCATGTCAAACTTTATTTCTGGCACCTTCACATCCGAATGGCTTTATATTAATAAACCCATCATTTGATATCTTTTGAATTGATCCTAAATTCTAAAAACAGTCCAAGTTTTTAGATAAGGGAACAGGGAATATACAAGGATGTCATCCTGCAATATTAAACTCTAAACATTTTGTTTTCATACATATAGCAACTAGACTGTACGTGCTGCAATTAAAAACAGAATTCTGTTATTACGTTTCCCAAATTTGCAATCTGAATCTAAAATTCAAGACATTTTCATTCATGAGAGAGAAGGAAAAAACTAGTAAGGTAAACTGGGATGATAGCTCAGAGTAAAGTTAAGGAGCAAAAATGTCAACCACAATTTGTAATTGTAGATTACATTTTGCTCTGTGAAATAATATTATCTTGTTGGACCCAGGAGACATACCTTCTCAGCCAGGGTGCCCATTCTTCGGAACAGTTTTTCCCTTGAGATCCAGTTGGCTTCAACCTTTTTAGTCTCCTGAAAGGTTATGTAGTTCTGGTTCTTTCCTTAGACATTAATTCAGAACATATTCTACATACTTGATATTAGTATGCATTATTTTTGTTGTAGTATTTTTGACAGTATTTGTTTTATTTATTTTTTATTAATATGATTATTTGTTAGCCACCCATCATTACTTGTTTAAAATTGGTGGCCATATAAATGATATAAACATTTAGATGATTTTGTGTTATTTGTATTTCAGCAGATTATAAAAAGAAGTCAAATTGTGAGACTTGGAGAAAGCATAGGAAGTAAATGTGGTAAAAACTAACACACAGGAATACAAAAATTGCCTCTATCTTTACAAAAAGCATGAGTTTTCTTAGAGTTTCCTAGAGAACACAGTCTTGTTAGGGTAACTGAAAACCAAGCTTTTATGCATATTCTGTTATAAGGCTATTTGAAAAAGCTTCTTTTTCAGTGACCTTTACATGAGGTCATTACATATTCTTATTGGCCTTAAACATTTCTTAGAATTCCATTTCGCCTGTTCAAAATGGTGGACCAATTTGGGATCAATGTTGTATGGATATGAAGAACAAGATGATGTCTGTGCTTTTAATGAAAAAGTTTGAAAGGCATATTTGTTTCTCCTTCAGATAATATTGGATATCAGAAGAATGAAGAAGTTCATTGCAGAAAGCATATGAAGGCTCTAAAATAAAAACCTCTGGGGAAAAATGTTTTCATGGTGAGCCAGGAGAAGGGATATGAGTAGGAGTGTTTCCACATGAAACTCATTTATGACATTTTTCTGGAATCCAGAAGAATAATGTTTTTTGCTGACCTTTCTTTCCTTCTCACTAGAAAAAGTCCACAAAGAAAGAAATTTTGATATGTCAATTGGAAACATCTGCTGAAGAATTTCCTGGGTGTAAAAATGTACAAGAATCAAATATAAATATGTGAATGTAGTGTCATTGCACTCTACCTCATGGTAATTTTTTTTTTCCCGACAGGAAATAGACATCTTTCATGATAAAGGAAAATAACAAAATAGAAACTTGTTTCTCCATTTAACATGTATGTTTGTATGTTAGAGATTGTGTTGGTGACATTTCTAAGCAAATAACTGTCCTTTTCTTTGAACAGAGTTGTTTTTCATATTACTTTGCAGGGATTATGGTATATGCCTCTCCTTTTTTTGACATAGCTAGAAACTACCGCTAACACTTATAATTACTTCTGGTTATGGTAAAAATTGCCTATGTACATAGTAAATAATATTTTATTGTTACAAAGATTGGGGATTGGATGCCATTGTTCATGCCAGAAGTAGTTCAATAGCTCATTCTCTTTCCATAGCAACATTCAATGAGAAAATTAGCACCTAATACTGATATCCATATACTTCTGCATGAAAATTGACATTAACTAGAGGGATAAAAGCATTTTAAGACTGTGGTTCTTCAAACTGTTATATCACTGTAGCTGTTACAGTAGCTAATATTTGAAAGCCAACTGAATTTACTGTGCTAAGATTGTTCAAATTCAGTGTGTCCAATTAAGCCTGGGAGCCATAATAAAAAAAAAAAACCTGACTAATGTCCCATTGGTATAAACACACTTATGGACATTAGTTAGGAAACTATAAGTGTCTACCATTTTAAATTGTCCAGAATGCAACTGAATTCAATAGATTCGTAAAGAAGATCAAAGGACAGGGAAATCAGCATATAGGTGAGTGATGAAATCGTAGATTTGGCATATGTAGACCTTAGGAATTGTCCAAGGAGGTTTGATAAAACTGTTAGCCTCATATTTCTTATGAATTGTAAAACACTATTAATCCATCATAGACTTTTGAAGACTTTTTTGAAAAGCTAAATTATCATAGTGCAATGGATGCACTGGTGACTCAGGAGGCATAAGTGAAGAAAATGGTTATTAAAAATCACTAGCTAAGGAAGTGTAAATTCTGACTAATTATAAGAAAATTCTAGTTACTGTACAGGTGAAGATGAGCTGTAAGTGGCATTTATGATTGGCTGCAGGACAGTTAAATGAGATCTCTTTTTTAACAAGCTTCATGTCTAATTTAAGGATTACTGTATTCTGCAGTACTCTTTCTTAGAGACATGAAGTGAACAGCATCCTACAAGCTATAAGATCTGGATGCATTGTGGAAACTTTCTCTTAGCAATTCAAGAGGTTAAAAGTTTAAAAGCCTAATGTTTCATTCATAATTTAGGTATCAATGAGGCTTTGATCCTTTTCAGGTTAAAAGGAGTGCATGCTGATAAGGTTACTACTGTGATACAGTTCAGAACTTGTATAGGTTTTCTTTGTCAGGTTTTCTTTTCAGAAATAAAAGCAATTTGTGTATGACTCTTCAGGGCTGGTGAAAGGCTAGAGAAACTCCTCTGTTTTGGGTCACTGATTTGACCTTTACCCAGGTCAGTAGTTGTCAAAAGTCATTATTGTCAGATTGCTAGTCACAAGACTGTGAAAATAGACCCATAGGTCTTAGTTTAGTGTTGCTATCTTGGGCAGATGTCCATTGGATGGTTCCAATTTTAGCTAACCAGGCAACTATTGAGCCATTGCTCTCTAAAATCTGGCAATTAGATCTGTAGAAAAGGGTTTGGTCTGTAAGAGATTCATGTTTTCTTATAAATAAATAATAGGGAATATAACATCAGAAAGTCTTATCTAATTAGTCTGCCTATTAATTGTAATAATTACTAACTCACAGAATAAGGAACTTAAAGGATATACTTCCTTAATAAAAAAAAATAAGAGATATATAGATATGCCTATACATACATACAATCATAAGATTTTTCCCTTCATTTACTTATTTCAACTTTTGCATAAAAAATAACCTGCATTTTTTTTAACTTCAAGTAAAATGAGTTGATATCTCAAAATACTATCAAAGAGCCAATTTGATCTAGTGTTTCAGATACTGGATTAGAATTTGGGAAACTGAGTTCTATTCTTGCTTTACTTACAAAAGCCAACAAAGTAATTTGTGACCTGTTACTCTCTTTCATCTCATAGGTACTGGCATGGACCTTCTGAAGTGTTGCCAAGAAAACAATGTGGTCCTGTTCCTATAGTTTCTGGGAGTTAGGGTTGATTTGATCGACCATAATAATAACAACAGCTTCAAAGTGGTACAGAATCCCAGGGAGTTTAAATGAGCAATTTTTAAGCTGCGGACAACTTTTGACGTTCCAAAAATCTATGTTATGCTATATGATCAGGGCCTAGACCAGGGGTCTGCAATCTTAAACACTCAAAGAGCCATTTGGACCCGTTTCCCAAGAAAAGAAAATACCAGGAGCCAATAATTTAACAACTGGTGTGACTGGGTGGGCGTGGCCAATTCGATGTCACTCACTCCCAGCCAGTCACCTCCTCTGGAATATGGAGTGAGTCTCCATCCCCCGCTATCACCCTTACCTTCTCAGGACAGGTGAGAAGTGACAGGTAGGGGAGGGGCCAGCCAGTGGTGGGATCATCTGACAGGGAGCCGTAGCAGAGGGCTGAAAGAGCCGCATGTGGCTCCAGAGCCACAGGTTGCAGATCGCTGGCCTAGACAAAACCTACCAGATTTGAATGAAATTAAAATTAATGCCCATATATTCAGTACTATATCCTTTACTATTGAATTGAAAACTATGATTTGGCAGCAATTATTAAACAAAATTCTAGTGGGCCATATCCTGAGATATTTGAAAAGCATAGAAATATCCTTTGTTTCAAAGCTTAAATTAATTCAATAAATTTGATACAACTTTTCCTATTGATTGTACATAGAAGAGAAAATTATAAGCACATATAGCCAGCTCTCAACTTATAGCTACAATGAGTCTCAATTTCCATTGCTAAACAAGACAGTTGTTAAATGAGTTTTGCCCTATTTTACAATTTTTCTTGGCACAGTTGTTAAGTGAATCACTGCAGTTGTTAAGTTAGTAACATGATTGTTAAATGAATCAGGATTCCCATTGACTTTGCTTGTCAGAAGAACTCAAAAGGTGGTATGGAGATACTGCAACTGTCATAAATATGAGTCAGTTGCCAAGCAACCATTTTTTGATTATGTGAACAAATGATGGAAGCTGCAATGGTTGCAAGTATGAAAAATGGTCATAAATCACTTTTTCTAGTGCCTTTGTAATTTTGTAATGAACTTTATAGTGAAAGATTCACTAACAAATTGTAATAAATCAAAGACTTATTTTTCTCAGTTAGAAAATGATTCTCTATTTCCAAGAAGCAAATTTTCTGTCTTTTATTTTCACACTTGTTTTGGTACTTCCTCTAAGCCCATAGTTTTAATATATAGACATACTGTTTTTTATGAAGGGTGTTCTGTAACTTCTAGCTCCGGCCCTAGTTGATACGGTAGAGATTACAACAGAACTAGTGTGGACTAGCAGATGCTGCATTCAGTTGATCCCCTTGGCTTTCCTTCATGACAATGAGGCCTCCTACCCATTCCATCATTTTTAAGAGGTCAAACTGATATTGAAAGGATAAATCTAATCCCAGCCTTCTTACCATAAGCTTATCATGCAGCTGGTCCAGGCTTTTCAGCTGTTAGTGTTTTATTGTCTTCTTTTTTATAAAGTGTTCTGAAGCTTGTACTATAAACTTCTAGTCTGTAAATGATCGTTCTTCCTAAAGGCAGCCTGGGGAGGGTAGCTGGAATTCTTACAGATCCAGATTTCATGATAGATTAGTAAGTGCTTTTGGCCAGATGAATGGGAAGCTTGAAAGAGATTTGCAAGAAGATTTGGCAATCTACTGTTTCTGTAGAACTGGAACATGAACAAGTCATGAAAAGGACAAGTTTAAAAGATTTGTTGAATGACACACAAGACTTAATTCCTAGCTCTTTCCCAAAATTCCATAATATACCTGGCTGATTCCGTTACCGCTTTACTTTTCAACCGGATGTTTAATCTTTATTTTTAATCCTTGGAAAGAAAATGGATTTGTCAATATTGTGAGTGGTCAACTAGAATAATAAAAGGGAAAATTTTAAGACGATTCATTATTATGTAAATAGTGAATAAATACTATTTATATCAGTACTACAAAACTGAAAACTGATATGCGTCTAACATGGATTATTAGTGCTTCAACATACAACTGTTAGATAGGTTTTTTTAAGGCATATAAAGTACTACAATATTTTATAAAATCTGTATTAGAGATGGATAAATACATGACTTTATATGTTACTTTCATTATCATAATACATATAGGCCTATTTTTTAATGATCATTATGTCACTAGAAGCTTTACCCCCATCTCTTTTAGCTGCAGCATCTTTGTACAACTTTTGTTTTATTTAATGAAGTTGTGGGCCATTTATTATTTACACTTAACTTACTCTTTTGGAGATGCTGCTTCTCAAATTGTCAATTAAACCTTTGAATAATGTTTCCATAACACATCACAATGAGAATAAAAATGACCTTACCCTACACCCAATCTCCAATCTTTCTATAATTTTGAAAAGTTTATCACTTCTTAACAAATTCAGTATATTTTGATTTAAGCAATGAATTCCACAGTTTCAAAGAATATACTTTGAAACTTTGCACTACAATTAGAATACACATAATTGTATTTAACTATAGCAATGAGTCAGTTATCAATTTTTGTGCAAAAACAGAAAAATTCACACGTTATTTTAAATTTGCTTTTATATTATTAAGTTCGCTTCCCACTCACTTTCAAGCTAATAACAAAACACTGATTTCTATACAAAGATTGTGAAACACTCAATATTTTCCTTAACAGTGTGATGCAAAATCATATCTTGGCAACATTTTGACAAGATCTCACTCGCCATCTTCAGGCTGGTGCTTTCGGCTTCATGCTTGTGCCAGCAAAGTGTGATTTGAGCTGATGTCTCCCTATAAATACTGGTGGGGAGGTTGGCTGGTTGTCATTTCTTGATTGGTTGATGGAGTTGATGTTTGCAGATTGGCTGGCTTTTTCTTAAGAACATTTGTCGCTGAGGTATTGGCTGTGTGTCTATCAGCCTCCTGTGTTGTAACAACTTGAGTAATGGGCTGTGAGATGACCTTCTGAGTTCTGTTGTTGTGACATCCTGGGACTTGTGTTGTAATCTCCTGGGTCGTTGGCTGTGTTGCAACATCCTGAGGTTTTGTGGTGTAATCCTGAGTTCCATGATGTGATATCCTGAGTGGGTAGCTGTGATGTGACATTCCGGGTTTTGGTTTGCCTCCGAGTTTGAGGCCTGGCTATGTGTTCATGGCGTGTGTCAGTTTGCTTGGTTTGGGGGTTGGGGTGTGTGGCAGTTGGTGATGCAGCCGTGGTCTGGTTTCTGGACGGTGGTTGCCTTTCGTCTATGGAGTGGGTTTGGGTTTGAGTCTGGTGAGGGAGAGGGAGATTGGTGGTGGTGTCGTGTTGTTTTGAGTCCAGTTTTGGTTTTTGTCACTGGGATTCATTTGTTGATAAGTGCTAGTTTCCAAATGTCTGGTAGGCGGGAGGCATCATCCTGTTTATTCATGTTATGGGGGTGTTTCTCTATTTCGATGGCTTCCCTGATTATTCTCTTGTTGAAGTGTTCAGTATTGGAGATTAATTTGGTTCCCTCAAAATTAATTTCATGTCCTGTGGCTTTAAGGTGCTGGAAAAGGGAGGAAGAATTTTCTTCTTTTCTGACTGTATTCTTGTGTTCTGCAATGCGTGCATTTATTCTCCTTTTGGTTTGTCCAATGTATGTGGCTGGGCAATTGTTGCGTGGTATTTCATAAACTCCTTGGTTTTCTAGCTAGATCTTGTCTTTGGGATTTCTTAGGATGTTGGCTATTTTTTGGCCAGTGCTGTAGGCTGCTATTGTGTTTGTGGAGAATTTTGCTGATTTTATCTGTGGTGCCTTTGATGTAGGGGAAGAAGGCGATGTCCTGTTCTGTGTCTCAGTTTCTGGGGGATGTCTCCTTTAGGATTAGTTTGGTAATTGTGTTTCTTTGAAATATTCTTTGGAATATATATATTGCTGATCTGGCTGAGAACCAGTGGCCTAATGGCAATTACAACTGCCTCACATGTAATACTTCCCTGGTTTGAATCCCAGTAAGGGTATGGTTAGCTGATGAGAGTTAAGTAGCTCGAAATAGATCTATCCTAGTCTCCCTTGTTTAATTATTTGTCAGCTCAAAAACCTAACACACATACACACACACACACACACACATATATGTTCAGAAATCTGTTTTACTGTGTGAGGAATGAATTCGATTATAATACTAGTTAACTGAAAACTTAATATGAATCTACACCATAATATGAATAAGCAATACAGGTGCATTTTGCATATATCAATTGAAGCATCATTTCTAAATCAAAAGAACTAATATTTCTATTTTATTCTGCATTGGTTCGATATTTGTTCAGTTTTGGACTCTGTATTCTAAAAAGGAGTGAAGGAAATTCTGGAATAGGTTCAGAGAAGGGCAAGGAGGATTCTTAGGGTTTGAGAATGTTACAGAGTGGAGGAATTAGAAATGGTTTATTTTCAGACCAGAAATGCAAAAAATATATAATAGCATTTGACTACCTAAAAGAGTGCCTTACAGAAGATTTATGTTTTGTCCAGTGAATGAACATGGAATAATAGATTCAAATTATAGAAAAGTACAATATTTTGACAATGAAATCAATTATCTAGAAAAGTTATAGATATCACTTCACTATGTGGTTTGGTTTGCTCTCCTGTTATCTCTATACCTGCTTAATTCAATTGAGAGGCAGAATGGACACTCAAGTTTTTCCTATCTTTCTTTCCCATTCCCTCTCCCCAACTCCTCCCTCCTTCTCATTTAGAACAGTATTCTTTTAGGCAGGTTCCAGGATGTCCTCTTCCGCTCAATTTGTCATCCTAGATCTTTTGAAATTCCTGGAGTGATCTTTCATCCATCACAAATTAAAACAAAAAAAATCAGCAACAAATTTTCCCACAGGTTCAAGTTAGAAAATGTATGGAAACTGTGGTACAAATGAATAATGTGCTTATGTATATTTTAAGAACACACACACACACACACACACACACCTCCTTCTCTAGATACCAAGAATGATACAAAAGAGCCTGGCCCCACCATATTCATATCATGACCTAACTACTTTGCATTCTGCTATAGTTTTCGGTCACCCAAAAATTTTAAATATGGGCTTCAGATTCAAGTGTTCCTCTTTTTGATTTAGTCTGCTTGATAATTTTGGTCTGTGTGTATTTAACTACATGAATCTGAAAGGAATCTATCCATTCTGATCATTAGAAATCACTCACTGAACCCCAAATGACACAGTGACATTACAGGCTTCCCAGGATTCAATGCATGTTGTCTCGTAGTTTATTTGGAGCAAAAATAAATCAGCAGCTGACAGTAAAGGGTCTTTGTGAATAGCTTTTCCTAATTCAAATCTGAGATGTCTGTCTGAGTCACCTTGATTTGGGGTTAGCAGCTTGTATGCAAATCATGTGTTGGAATGAACCAAAATGTTATCTATTCCTGCACTATGGCAAGAAATAGGAGCTTTTAATTTATTGGTCCACCACACATCAGGCTAGGCAAGATAGATCACAGCATGCCACAAACCCAGACTACCACAGAAATTTAGTGTGAAATGTTGAAAGCAAGGGGAACCACACACCGCGTGGGAAAACAGCCAATGTGACCTTAAGGAAAATTCTTCCCCTTCATAAAATATAAAGATTAGTCATGCTGGGTTGAATAACGGCTAAATGATATTTCCAAAGATTTCATAGGCAGCATACTATGTCCGAGACATCAGCACAGTATCAGAATAGTATCCATTACCATGATGTTAAAGGGTGATGATGAAGCTTATCCTTTCAGTTCAGGTACCTCCAAGTAATGTTCTGAATCTGAACTGGATAAGGGGCAAGCAATTCCTTTATCCCTTCTCCAATCTCGGGAGATTATACTTCTTTCCCCCTTGCCTTTGTATTCCTTCTGCTTTTACAATTCCAACTAGAAAAGTGATTTTGTAAGCAAAAGAATAGTGATGAGTGGAGCAGGAAGAATAGTTGAAGAATCAGACAGTTATTGACAGTAACAAGAAAATTGTTGGTTTATGGAAGGATACGTTTGGATTTGGTTTGGAAATAAGATAAGATCTCTTCTGTCTTTCTTTCTCTTTTGAGGTAGGAAGGAAAATTACATTCTTGGTTTTGAAATAATCTGAAGCAAGAAGAGATTGGTCACCATAAATGGAATTTTTTTCTCTTTAATTAAAGTTAATGAGCCAGCTTCTTACAGTCAGAGTCCCAATTTCTCAGCAATAATTACATTTGTGCATATTGTCCACAATGTCCACATTTCATCATAAGGCATCCTGAATAACTTGAAATTCTTCTAGCTACATAAAGTGAATTGATGACTGATTGATAGCCCCTTGTTTTCATAGTCCCAGGCAAGAAGTAAAAAAAATTAAAAGAGGTTTATTGAAGCTCAGGGCTGCCATACATGGCAAATAATTTAAGTTTGGCCTGGCAGGTCACAAGTTGTTCACACTTCTCCAGAGATCTTGACAGATGCTGCATACTGCCTATTAAAATAAACACTTCTTTCTTTTAAAAATGTTAGGAAAATAAGAAAAAAAATCACAACCTTTTAGTCTGCTCCAAACCTTCCATGTTTTAGTTAATATAACTGATAGTGCTTTTTCTTTAGCATAGTACTTTTACTTCCCTTATTATCTTAAAAATTTAGCTAGTCTTGTTGTAGTTTTGTTTTTTACTTTTTAGTATTTTTAATTTTTTTTATATATCTTGGCAGGAACCTGAAAAGTTTTCAAATCTGGATCCATTTTTTAAATAGGAAGATGATATAGATATATAAAGAAGTAAATATTGGCCTTGGAACTTGTCCTTCCAGGAATGAACAGCCTCTTATTATTGAATATGTGTTGTGGTAGCTGAAGTTTTTATTGTGTATCACAAATTTCTTTTACATTTAAATAGGCACTGCTCTACATCAGCAGCTCTATATCAAGCTTCAAAAATAATTTGCCCACTCCATTGTTGCATGTCCCCAGTTGAGAATAATTGCTTTAATTCACTTCAACTTTTATTAAAGTTCCTTTTCTCAGTGTTGGACTGAGAATTGCAATATTGTTCTAAAACCACAGGAGCAAAGGTGGAAATGGTAGGAAGAATAGCTGGTGGAATGGCAGAAAAAAATAGAGCAAATCTGGAGATAGAAATGAGACACCTCCATGCTATTAGGAAGAAAAATATATCATTTGACTATCTGCCTGTAGCAATCTGTTGATGTTGTCTGAGAACAGTTTTCTTGTCAGTACCCATCAGAATGAGTAAAGTTAGAAGAAGAATGCCTATTACAATAATGGAGAATGAAAGAGCAATAACATAAAAAAGAAAAATGCAATGAAAGCTGTACAATATTCACTTGTGGTTTGGGTACATCTGGGTAGGGAAATTCTAATGGGTGCTTAGAAATCTCTGCATGACTCAAAGGGCTATAGTGTTGTGCTAGAACTTCTCCATGCCTCATACAAATAGTTGCAGGTTCAATAGCTGTAGGTGTATTGAAAAGCTCATATCTGCTAGAACCAATTTTTACATTTTTTCTGTTTGTTTCAAGGTATATACAAGGCATGCATGGAAGCTGCTTAACCTTTATACTAGGTGTAGAGTATTATTTTAATTGTTGGGTTTTAATCTTTGTATTCTGGCAAGAGATGTGAGATGGGACAAGGGAGGGAGGGAGAGAGGAGCAAGCTTGAACTGATGTCCCTCTGAATAATTCCTATAGGAACTAGTTCCCACTCTACCTAACATTTTTTTAAAAATATTAAATTAAAATTGAACTAACATACTATAAAGCTGGCTCACTGAAAATAAATGTGTTGGTTGTGTGGGTGTTTATGTGCAGGAATGCTTTATGAACCCACAGAAGTCTCTATGAGAGAGAATATCAAACGTTATAATAGCATGAGCCTAAAAAAATGAAAAATGAAAATAATATATGTAACACTCCCATTGAGTAAAATACATCATTTCTAGGGATGAGATTTGGCAATATACAATTTGTTTTAATATGTAATTTTAAGCTATACTGTACATAACAATAAAAGTACTTCATTAAAAAATCACAATGAAATATAAAATCTTTTAAAATGAGAATGAACTTGCTTACTTTTGCATAATTCCTAAATTGGGTTTTCATTCTGAAGACAACAATTTTCATTCATCAAAAAATGAAAAGCAAAAAAAAGTTGTTGTTGTTGTTTTTTTTGCATTTAATCAGTTTGTCTTAAATTGTCCTATAAATGCTGTAGCTTGCAAAGCACTGGCAGGCTATGAGTTACTTTCGGCACTTTCTTTTCCAATCCATCTGCAACACTGAAAAAGCAATCACAAGCCTCATTTCTCTTCCCTTCCTATCTGTAATTTCATCTGCAAGATGCTTAGTGCTTTCCATTAACACCTTGTGTCCTCCAGGCATGATTACTGGTTTTTGAAAGACAAATGCAGAGTGTCAAAAATATATAGTCAAAAGAACATACAGGCATTTATATGGGGCTCTAGAATCATATGTACTGCTTTGCATTACCATACTTTTACATTGAAACAATAAGCCTGTTCAAAAAGGAATGTGAAGATGGCATTCTCTGGTGAGTCTCCATCTACTGGATCACATATTTCAAAATGATTCTTTGTGGGATGACAGAAGTCATCGTACAGACTACTTCATCTTCAGATGAGTGTTTTGAGAATAGCCATTTCTACTGTGGTAGCCAATAAGCAAATCTTTCATCCATTTTTTTCAATACACCCATACCTCATTCCAATGTATCCAATGTATATTTCACCCGTAAAGCTAGCCTACAACTCTTGAACTACATAGATCTGTGATCTGATCTAAAATAAATAAGTTCCCATGTCCCTGTAGCATTTCATATTACTACAGAAAAAGATGAAGAGTACAGGAACATTCAAGCTATTCCTACAATATATTAGATCTATTAAAAAATCACTGACGGTTGATATTTTAACTTACTTAAAAGAACAAATTGCTTAAATCCACTTGTAGAGTGAAATTGAGGTGTGTTTCAAAGTAATATCTGAATTATTGGAATCTTTTGTGTGCTATCAACTTTAACTAGTCCTTCTCCTTTTTTATTTTCTCTGCTTCCCCTCCCCAGACTGTTATCTAGCCACCTCTTCATTTTGCAGCAGCTGATGTACAGCAAATCTAATAATCCATCTAGATTTCCTTTCCAGCATTTCTGTGGCTGGATTGAATCTGCCATTTCTCTTGAGAGTTAATGTGCCCAAAATAGAACGTTGAACCTCTTTAAAATGAACATATAAAACCCCAACAAAAAGAAAATTTAAGCCACGAAACTTTCATAAAATAACTTTCCAATTTCTGACTTATGAAATTTTGCATATTGACCTCCTCATTCACAGATAAGATATTATGAGCATCTCTTAAGTGATACACTTCTTTCATCTCCCTCCCATTCATTATTCATTATAAACAATGCATGTTGTGTGAAAATAAATGTCAGTCCTTTTGGGCATATCTAACTAAGAATAAACAATGCTGGAATGCAAGTGAAATGACTTATTCCTTTAACTCTGGAAAAGATTTCCTGCATCTTACTCAATCAAGTAGCAAAGAGGAGAGGCAATAAAAATCCAACGAAACAGTGATTGATTAAACAGTGGTGCTAAAATAAGATCCAGGAAAGCTCAACTAAGTATTCAAAGAGAAACTAATGCTGGTCTTTTTGTACTATAATGAATGGTACATCACTGGTACAGTAGTACAAACTTAAATCATAACATCACAATGGTTTTTCTGAACATTTTCTCATATCTTGTGAATAGTTTGTTGATATGTCCTGAATTAATACCTAAGTTAGGAATTGCAGTTTAACATTAGAAAGCTGGGTATAATTTATCTTCCATTGTAAATAGTCATTAACTATGTTTTGCTCAACTTTGTTACTGCCATTGTATCAATGCAAAAAAATAAGTTCTTAATACCATATGGCAGCCTTTAAAATACATTACAACATTGGCTCAGATGTCATAATGACATTGAAGTCCAATTCCTTATGGCTGTGTGCATATAATTACATTAGGATATAATCATGTGACACAACAATGCCATTTGATGATTTGTGATAAACAATTGCAAACTCTAACATATGTATCCCAAAGAAATCAGTTGATATCAATCAAGTGGATATCAAAAATCTGCATTGCTGTGTTTAGGATCTTTCTTTCTTTTTTTTTTTTTGTAAAAAATTTTATTTGGGTTTTCCCAAAACATAATGCAAATAAAATACCTTTTTGTGAGAATAGCATGACCCCGGGTTATCATTTTTCCATACAGACACAAACTCAATTTCATATTCATCTTTGTATTCTATTCCATATTTTATTACTATTTTAGCATTTTCTCAGTGATTTTTCCCTTCCCTTAGTTTTCTCAACTTTGTTTTTAATTATCTCATTCCTTTCTAAATTCATTTATATAACTTTTTCTAAGTTTCAATATCTTTCAAATCATTATATTTATATTTTTATCTGTCCTATTTCAATTTCATATTTTCTTTTCTCATTAAACAAATTTTCCCCTGTAGTTACTCATTGGAGTATGACACCTTTGTATCTTTTAATTTTTATCCATTCAAATCTTATTTAAACTTCAATTTATGCCTTTACAATTATAACATTCAATATCTAACCTCTATTTTATAACACATAATTTTTGCCAATCGAATTCTGCTTGGTACATTCTTAAAATACACACTAAGTTCTTAAAAAGAATATATATATATATATATATATATATATATATATATATATATATATATATGTTTTGGGAGATTTTCGCGGGTATTTGTATGTGGATCTTTGGTTCGAACGCGAAGCCAAACAATAGGATCACAGCTCACCAGCTCAAATCCCCCAGCAACTGAGACTAACCGGAGTACAACCAAACCCCCACCAGAACAGAACACACCCCCAGCCAATCAGAACACAGCCAACCCCCCAACCAATCAGAACACAGCCAAATACCCAACCAATGAGAACACACCCCCACCCAATCAGAACACAGCCAAGCCCCCACCCAATCAAGTCACACCCCCACTAGTAGTTAAAAGGAAGAAGCAGCTGCAAACTCACATCACTCTGAGAAGCCCAAGGCCGAAGACACAAGCCTGAAGATGATGAATGAGACTTCATCGAAACGTCGCCTAGATATTTCCAACTCTACGCGGGAGAAAACCCGAAGAACCAAAGAGATGTATATATATATATAAAACAATAGTACATAAAACATTTATTCTATTCCAATTCAGCTCAACCATTAATGTTAATTACAATCTTCCATTAATATTAATTAACCTCTTTAACATTTCTTTTCAATTGAATATACTTCCTTAAGAACACTTATAATATTTCCATAATTTTTTTTATATTTCTTTCATATTTCTCTTCATTTAAATTTTTATAAATCATTAATAACAATTAAAATGTTCCCATTATTTCCTAATTTTATTCTCTCGTTCTCTTTATTTCATTTATTTATTAACAAACATTCCATTCCATTACAATAAGTATTTTATTTATCACTTTAATCACACTTGTTTCATATTTTCTAAGTTCATTTCTATTTCTAATATAACAATGCTACCTTATGTACCCTTGCAGAATCCTCTCTTTCAATTACATTTTCACCCATTGTCTCTATGTCTTCTAAATAGGCTTATACCTTTAATCCTTGTACATTTTCCCTGTATCTCTATATCCTGTTTCTGTCTTTTATTTTTTCCTTTTCTCTCCTTTCCTTCTTTTAAAAGTTTTTAAATATCCAAAAAATTTTATTATCCCTTTGACATTTTTTTCAGCTTAAATGTCTATTAATGTCAAAGTAATTTTTTATCAATTTCTTACTTAAGTCTCTTAACTGTCAATATGGGGAAGGAAAGAAAAAAAAGACTAAATATTTCCCCTCTCTTCTCTCCTTCATCGCTTCAAAAATCTTCTTTGGGAAAAAAGTTATTCTTTATAGTTCAAATTCCAGGGTACCTTTTGCTTTTTCAGTTCAATCAGGTCAGTCAATTATCCTGTTTAGTTAAACAGTACTTTCTGCATTCCTTTCCCATTTTCAACTAAAGAGTTTTGTGGGATCATATAAATCAATTAATCATAGATTGGTGTTAGCTCATAATTCATATCATAAATGATACATTTAGAGAGGCCCTGGACATGTGAAAGTTGCAAATCATGTGAGAAGACACAAGAAGAATGTAGGCTTATTTACTGTATCCTTTCTACTGTCTTCCTCCTCCTTCAAGACTTTGCTGTGTGGAATGAAAAGTCTGAAACAGAATTCTACTCAGGGACAGCTCCTGATAAAAAAAGGTTTAGAGGTGGGGCAGGGATAACATAGGGGTAGAGCCAATATGCCTGTGATTGCATTGTTTGATGCAGCTTAGAACAATGATTCACAAAGGGAAGTATGTTGTATATAGGACACTCAAAATTCCTTTTAAATGAAAACAGTAATAGCATTAAAGATAGTTGAAATCTTCTATGAAATATTATCTTCTATATCATTCATATGACCTTCTGTGATTGGGAATAATTAGACCCATACTGGATGAGTTCTAGTTCATTACTGTTTTTCCATAGTAGCCCTTCAAGTTGCTTGTATGAATTCCAGTTGATTACTAGAGTCTTCTCCTTGTTTTCTTCGTAAGTTGGTAATCAGAATTACTATTAATTAATTGCAGCCTCTTTTATAAATTATATCTAATCAACTTTGAATTAAAAGCTGCATTACTGTATTTTTGAGAGAAAATGTTATAATTTAATTATGATTAATGTAAATTAATTATGCACTTCATTTTATCAATTTCCATTGGGCCCAAATTGTTAGCTACATTAGTAAAAATGTCACCTATTGCTAACCATACTGAAGCCAAAATGATGATGTTGTGATATTATGGTATAATTTTAAGTCTTTCATATGTGCAATATGACAATAAGCAGATTAGGCTAACTATATTGTTGATGTGCTTTTTGGAATATGTCAATATCACAATGGGATATTATTTTAATTATTGTGGTTTAATTCTTATATATTACCAGTTTCTCTCTCTCTCTCTCTCTCTCCCCCTCTCTCTCTGTGTGCATGTGTGTGTGCAGTATGCAAATACATAAGTGTGCAGTCTGTGTTGAGGTATTACAATGTATGTTTCATCACTTGCCTTTCTCCTGTGGATGTCATTAAAGTAGCAAAGCATTCTGTATCATTATATGTAATATTTACTTATTTACAAGACTTGTGGGCCACCTAGAGTCACACAATGACTCTAGGCGGCCCACAACAAACCACAAAACATTTTAAGAACAAAGGTACCCTTCTCTTTGGGCAAATGTGCTAGACCAGATTCCTACATCATGCTAAATCTAAATGTGATTATTTGTGGTTTGACATATAATATGAACCTAGCATTGTGGTTTAGAAACAGTGATTTGTGGCTAAGCATTTTTTCATTGTTAATTTGGTCAATTGTACCTTGTTAAACAAATCATAGCTTAGTGTGTTGTGTGAACATAGCCTTTCTCCTTAAAGGTGCCACAATGTACATTGTTGTTTTTCCTTTTATCAGCAAATGAAATACATCAGCGTATCTTGCTGAGTTGTTTTTGTTTCATCTACATCTGTGGCAGTAAATTACAGAGTTAAGTTTCCAGCCCACAACCACAGAACATTGCTTCATGTCTTTCCATTTTTATATGATTGGGGATATGTAGATAGAAAGGCTTGACTGTTGTTTTGTCATCCCAGCTGTTTCCCAGCTGTGTTGCAGCCTAAGGCAGATGAATATTCAACTGGAACACACACTTTCCAGTCAATGAGATCTCCCTCTCTTCACTTTTGTTAAAAAGTGTGACAAATTACAGTCTACAAACAATAAAGCAAATTTAAAACTGTGAAAATTATTATTTTTTAAAATAGCAATAAGCTATTTTAACAAATTAATTTAACCAGGACAGTTAACTTTATCTACCCCAGCTTATAGCTTTTGCAGTGTACATTATTATTTTTCGTTAAAAGTGATGGTCCTGCACTGATTCCCCATCATCCACATTTGTACAACTATTATTTCCTTTTATGCACACAAATCAGCTTGTCAGCACAGCTGCACTTCGCTGATTTTGTGTTTATATACAAAATCACAGAATCACATGGATGAACATGTGCCATAATGGTTGGCTCTTTTTAGTTGATAGAGAAACTATTGCAACAACAGTAATAATGGACACTTTTTTACTGTTCATACTGTGAATGCTGAAGTGGGAAGATGAGTCATGAAAGTCCATTTTTAATCCATTGAATTCTTAGCTGATCATTTTACCAATGAAGTCAAGAGATCTAAAATAGCTGTATAAAAACATATGAACCCTAGCTAATTACTTGAGAACAGTGGCCAGCTTGACTGATTGACTGCCTTCATTTAGATATCATTATATTTCAATCAACACTCCAGGTGGTATACAAAATACAATAAAAACAAATCCACATAAAATAAAATATCACTAAATCAGTAATAATAATAAGAATAAATTAACTAGTAACACATCCTCACTTGATTAGCACTAATGATGATAATGATTTTTTCCCCACTTTTTTAATATATATCTCAAGGTGATAAACAATCAGACCCAATGGTGTCTTCTCAGTCTAAATCTTCTGGAGATATTTAAGAAGAGATTGGACAACCACTTCTCTAGAATAGTATAGTGCAGGGGTGTCAAACTCACGATGATACATTGTCATCACATGATGTATTGCAAATTTTTCCCCTTCACTAAACTGGGGGTGAGCATGGCCAGTGCATGAATGCAATTGTTTTCTTCCATTATTGGCTCCTTATCTATTGATATGGAAAAGTAAACTGTTTCTGAAATTCAAACCAATTATGCTGAAACTTCTTTTAAGATTGGCAAGTTGGTGGTCATCACTACACCTTTTGGTAACAAATTCCATAGTTTTACTAAGACTTTAATGAAGAAATTTCTTGTCTCTGTTCTTAACCTTCCACCATTTGGTTTCACTGGATGATCCATGTCCTGATACTACATTAGGAGAGCCATTTCCTTATCCTTTCCATCTGGATGAAGCATATTTTTTATCACTACTCTTATGTGCTTCCACATCTGACTTCTTTTCTAAGCAAAGAAAGTCTAAACAAACAAACATACATAGAATATACACTGAACAACCACTGCTGCTTTCACCTCCAACTGCTTGTTAATGACACTTTTCCAGAAGCAACCACTTCAAGGTGTGATAATTCCTCCAGTTTATACCTGCCTGATATCTCTTGTTTCTGTATTATACAAAGGTAAAAACTAAAAATACAATTCATGCAATTCTGCTGCCCAGCCATGGTGTGAAGGCCTGTATAAAGAAACTTCTTGGGATAAAAGAAGCTGCTGCTACTAAATGAAGCTTCTGCAACAGCCTATTCTTCACTGTATAAATGCTTCATAGAAAATTCAATCGAGATGAGTTCTCAGAGTACAGTGAATATTCTGTAATTATTACTTTTCAGAAAGAATAAAAATAAAATAGGTGTTCAATGAACCTACAAGCCATTTCTGTGTTTTACAATATATGGCATTGCTCATTTATATAGTACTGAAGTGATATCTCTTAAATCAAATTTGTACACCAGAAATTCCTCCCCAACCACAAAAAATTCAGTCATCCCTGAACTGGAATCATGAATCATTAAAAAATCTTCCTGATACATTTTTATGAACCAAATAGAGGATATGCTAATAATTAAGGAATGGTTTAGTATTGAGATGTGCAAATACTTCTAAAAAGATGCTTCAGACTGTTCACTGTATATGAACCACTGTTTCTTAACTGGTAAAGCAGCCATGTCTTCTTCCAGTGCCAACATGTAGCTGCTTTGTAAACTGTTCCTAGTTTTTCCCTACGTGAATGCATGCTTAGCAATTTTGCTTTGCTGGGAAAAGGTAAACCATAGGTGTGCATGCACAAATATGGGGAAACAGCTCAGAGCTACTTACAAAGTAGTTGTAAAAACATAGAAAAAAGAAACAGCTGTTTTAACTCTTTTAAAAAAACAATGGTTTGTACATACTGCTAAGTTTGTTATAATGGCTGTGGTACTGACATAAAAAGCATGATACTGAATTCTGAGCCACTCTTAGACATGAAAGTCAGTATGGATGATTTGTTTCTTCCTCCAATTTTAGGTATGTTTTTTGTCTTGAGTTGAATACACATACACACATACACACACACACACACACACACACTTGTACAAACAGAATAACACAGGTATATATACATGCACACATATGTGCACACACACACTTGTGTGTGTGTGTGCACATATGTGTATGTATATATACCTGTGTTATTCTGTTTGTATATATGTTTGCCTTACACACACAATAAAATAACAAAAACAAACAGAATACACCTTTTAACTTCCCCATTACCCTTTTCATTAAATATCTTAACTTGTGGGAGTATTCCTGTTGGCAAGGTGATCTTGTAAATGACTATCAGACTTAAGTTTAATACAAAAAATGCCTTGGCCTCCCATATTTATGACTTCATATGTTTAGCAGGGATAATGTTATAATAGTTGGGTTTTTAACAAACCATTGTCTCTGCTATCTGTGTCCTGTGTTCTTTGCTTAAATTAGTTCTGTACCACTAGAACAGTGGCTATCAACTCTCTAGATTAAAAGTGGGGAAGTTTATATTATTCTGTTGTTGCTAACATGCAAGTTTTAACAAAAAGCCTGGACTGGCTGAAAGTTGGAATCTAGCCGCATCTGGAGGAGAGGTCTTCAGTTTCCTTTATATGTTTAGAGACATATTTATTACATTAATGGACTCCTAAAATGATTAAGTACTTCATAAAATCCCACTCCCTGTAACAAAACTCTCCTCAGTGCAGAATGGTTTTGTGCATTGCACTAAGCCACAGTTTTATTTTGTTTTGCTTGCTTCAACTTAAAACATTGTATAAGCCTCCTTTTTTTCTTATTTATCTGTTGTGCCAACATATCCATACCCAATATATATACCCAGACATTGTATCAATGAAATGAATCCTTGAATATTTTAAATAATATGTTTTGATTAGAAATCATTTAATTTTGACCATTGCTACTTGAAATCTACAAACATGGCCTTCAAATCTTGTTTTCTGTTATTTCAGTCAGGCTGAGAATACAATTTAGTAGTTTTTAGTGCAGCAGACTTCATGTTGATTTCTTCACCAATCTCCAAGGATTCTGTGTAGGACTCTCCAAAATAAACAAATTAGATGAAGAAGGTAGTCAGGGGACTCCATAGTGCACAGTGTTACTTAGTACTGATTGCATTGAGTAGGAAACTCTCCTTTGGTGATGTAACAGTTCATTCACTGGTTTATCTATCTTCAATATGAACAGCGCAATTCAAATAGTGTTGAATTTATCATCTTCAGAATATAATGGATGATTTCAAACAGGACATAAGATGCCAAGTATTAAATAGTTAATTATCTAAAAATAAGGCTGTTCTAGCAGGCAAATTCTAAATAGAGAATCCAGGATTCAGGTGTTCCATTTAATTGGTTCCAGAAATTCCAATCAAAATACAGTTTGGTCAAGAAATATAAATCAGTCTACATTTGGTATACTGTTACACTACTAACTAGACACAATCTTTTCCAAACTCACATTTTGATTCTTTCTATATTTCTGTCATACAGATATAGAAAAAGATTGTTTATGTGTATATGTGTGAGAGAGACACATAGAGTTCTTTTGCAAGCATATTATACCAGTGAAAAAGGATGGCTGAATCTCTAATCTGAGTAATTTTAACATACCCTCTGATCTTGACTTTTACTCCTCAACTATGTTAAAGGAACAAAAATGTTGATCTGTATGAAATCATAACATGTCTCATTTCTTTTGGCAACCAGATAGTCTACCACAGAGTTTGCTGTATCTGAATGAGTATGACTTTAATGTGATTTCAATCCCACATACTGTGAATGTGAATGTGGGAGAATATTGAGTTCAGGGAGATAACTGTGCCCAGAAGTTTAAAATTAACCATGTCCCTTGAAAGAAAAAGAAACAAAAGGCCTTCATATTGACCCAGATAATCAAATCTGTATTTATGTTGACTGGCAGTTGTTCACCTGGTTTAAAGACCTAGACTTTTCTCTAATCCTGCTTAAAAATGTGGAACTATATGAACACTACACATGGGCTCTGGTGTGTGGGGCATTTCAATAGAGATAAGTTGTGATCAATAGCAAAGTTACTTCTAATCTACCAAATTTGTTGAACTGAACAGTAGTCATGATGTGGTGGGAAGAAGTAAATATAGATATAACTCCTTATTCTTTTCCTCAAACATAAGCTCTGACTATATGTCTATCAATTCTTGGGAACCAGTGAGAGTCCTTGTAGAATATACAATAATAACATGTAAGAGATGAATGTTTATAAGAAATGAAGTATTGTTTCTTTTTCTAAAGGTGTTTTTTCAAAAGGCAAAGGATGTCGCATTGTCGCGGTTTGCTCGTTGTCCTTAGGTTCTCTGATCAGCCTGTAGAGCCCCCGCAGGGGTGAAATTTAGAGGGACCCTCACGAGGGTGAGTACTTAAGTACTAGAATCAATAATTGACACAGACACCATAGTTTCTCAAGGTGAGAGAGCACGTTGTGCCCGGGGTAGATGAAGAAGTCCCCCGATTGCAACGCACCACCCTCTTTTATTTTGCAGTTTTATCAGGGCGGGGGGAGCGAGACATATGTGAAGAGGAGCAAGGAAGTATAATTCTAATGGCGCCATGGCAGGATGCGACCACTGTTGTGTGCTAAGATAGCGTGATTATCTATTAACAAGATATTTGTGGTCAGCTAATTCCTGTAACTATTTGCCTACGTGTCGTGCCAAGCTGAGCTTATCATGCAATTCCTAACTTGAGAAGGTCATTCTTACGGCCTTATGTCAAGAGGACTCTCGAGGTTTACTACAAGTCCTCTTTTCTTTGTTTTTAAGGTGCTGCGATATCCGATTCAAAATATAAGCCTTTCTCCTTTGAAGTATCATAGTGCTTGGATAAGGACATACCCTCCGGGACATCCCGATCCGATTGCACAACCTCGTTCAAGGGCAGGTTATCAGTGTCAGAGTCATCATCGGAACATAAGTGCAAAAGCGGAGCCTTGCACTCCTCAGTTGGGATTGCCATATATACATGATTTTGCATTAAGAGATTAAGTTGCGCAGCAGCTTTAGCTTCGGCAATAGCATTTAAACTACGTTTGATCATTGAAATAAAGATAGGTAATAAACAGGGTAGCAGAAAACATCCTATAGCAATTATAGCCACCAAAATAAAAATAGCCTTTAAACCGGGAAACTTGGGGAGAAACTCGTCAAACATTCCCCCTATGTCCACTCCCTTCCATGTTTGGAAAGAAAGCCAATTTTCCGGTACTGGAAACGTGAGATTGATGGGATTGCACTGATGTTGCATACAGTTGGGATCGGGAACTCTAAGACGGGTGATATAGAGTTTTTTAAGGTTATCCCTCTTGGGTATGGTGTCGGGTCGCACTGTGAGCCCTCTGGATTGAAAGTCCACACATTTCCATTCATTGCAGTAGGTGCCTTTGCCACAGGGGTCGTGTTGATTTGAAGTTCTGGCACAGATGTACTTTTCGTTGCTGGAATATGTCCGTCGCCAGACAAGTGAGCCGCATTCGTTTGTGCCATAGTCCATGGCTTCGCAGGCATCAAAAGTGACCGATTGGGATTATAAAAGTCATGATTGACCAGTGTCTTTTTCGATGAGCCGGCTCCGACAGTGATGAGGATGTTGTAGCGATGAGTGGGGCCTGTGGGGTCATAACAGGTTTGTTTGTTGTTATCTTCACAAATACTATACGTCGTGCTATTCCACACACAGGTGTGCGTGGATGGTTTGGTGCAAATAAAATGGGTGTGATATATTAATGTAGTTCTGATGGTCTGCCCCTGTTGAGTTTTTTGCAAGCAGGGGGTGCAATGTTTGGCATCTTGGGAGGTGAGTGCACTTCGTGTCCTCCGTTGGGGGGGGATAAACTTCTGTCGTAGGGATAATGTCAGCCGAGAAGAAGTGGCAAAGCCTCGTACCATTTTTGTAATTTCACATTGGTATAGACCAAAGTCTGAGAGGGCCAGATCAGTTACTGAAAGATGAGTTGCTCTAAAATGATAATTGATGGTATATTTGGGTGAGTCTTGTAGATATATGGTATTGTTGAAAAACCAGCGCCAGATGATTCCCTTTTTCTTGATTGGTTTTTCTCTGGTAACAGGAGAGGGCCTGAGAGCGAAGATGCAGTGCTCCCTCATTGTTGTAACGGTGCGTGTGAATCAAGGAGTTGAATTTAGGATGTGGAGAGGACTCGAGAAGCTGTCTACGAATTCGTTGTCCGCGGAGCGGTGACTAGGAACCAGGATAGCGGTCAGGGAGATGGGAGCCAGGTGTATCCCATAGGCAGCTGGTGGTATCACAGGGAGGTTGGCAGCAGGAGAAGTGGCGCACCAGGGTATGGGAAAAAGATTGAGGAGAAGATTGAGACAAAAGGAGCCAAGAAAGAAACATAGAGGGTAGTGGGGGGCGAGTTACAGAGAAAATGGAAAAGAGATAAACTGTATGATTGAAGGATTGACGGGAAGCAAGAAAGCCTAAGCAGGAATAAGGTCCCACCGTATTCGCGGTGACATAGACATGTAGGTAGACCCGACAGGGTTGGTAGCCATACAGAAGAGAGACGTGAGGTGAGGGACGCAAGGCACGGCCTTGATGTTGAAAGGCATAATTACAGGCAGAAAGAGAGATGTCTTCAAAGGCAAAGGTAACGCGTGTGAACGGAGGGGCGAAGATAACAGCAGGATCAGCCCGAAACTGAGAAAAGACAGGAGATATCAGAATCAGAAGGGCTAGGAGAGGAACACTTGTCCTTAGCCTCCCCATGATAAGGTCGAACACAGCGCGCAGGCACCCAAAGAACACGATCAGGAAGTTGAACAGCAGCGTATCCTTTGCCCCAAGTGATCAGTTGCACAGGTCCCTTCCACTTCGGATCTGGAAGTTGCCTGAAATAAACAAGAGGTCTGGAGGTAGGGACAGGAGGTGTGGTAAAGTGACGAGAAGCAGCCGTAGAAGAAGGAGAGCCAGTAAGATTCAGAAAGTTCAAGGTATATAAACATACATTTAACACATTCTGTAACGCTGGGAGGTTCGGGGGGCGTACGCCTTTTTTCCCCATGTATCGATCAAGGGCCGTTTTGAGTGTTAAATTTGCTCTTTCCACAATAGCTTGGCCTTGGCTATTGAATGGAATTCCAAATTTGTGTACAATGGACCAATGATGACAGAACTCCGAGAAGGAGGAGCTCGTGTATGCAGGACCATTGTCTGTTTTTAAAATTTTTGGACATCCCAGTGTTACAAAAGTCCGAATGCAATGATTGATAGTGTTTTTAGTAGTCTCCCCCCTTTGCAGTGTGGCCATGATGAACCCAGAGTAAGTGTCTACAGACACGTGAATATACTTCCAGGGCGCAAAGGATGGATACTGAGTAACGTCCATTTGCCATGTGTCACAGGCCTCGGTGCCTCTAGGATTTACTCCTTCTGGGACACTTCGTGCCTGCAGACTACATGTAGGACATTGTTGAACAATTGCCGCGGCTTCTTGATGAGTAATTCCAAATTGTCTCACCAGAGCCTTTCTATTTTGATGAAAATAATCATGACTTTCTCCTGCTGTTAAGGTGTTATTCTGCAGGATTGGTAACAAATGCAACTTGCAGGCCTCATCTGCCATGTGATTGCCTTCTGAAAGAAATTCGGGCAGATGCTGATGGCTTCTGATGTGGGCCACAAACAGAGATTCCTTCCTTTCCTTCAATAGGTCTTGTAACTGTAAAAAAAGCGTCATTAAAGGAGAAGGGGTTGCAGGAGAAATGTAGGCATCAAATATATTCAAGGCCAATTGTGCCACATACAGACTATCAGATATTACATTAATTGGCTGGTTGGGAAAAAGTGTGAGTGCCATATTGAAGGCAGACAGTTCAGCCTGTTGAGCAGAAGGTTGTGGTGTAGTAAGTTTTTTATGCCATTGATTGTCAGTTTGCCACACACAAGCCCCGATGGTTTTAGAACCATCAGTGAATACAGTAAGACAATCTTTCACTGGTTGTTGTACTAAAGGAGTCTCTAGAGTGAGCGGAATTGTTTTCAGCACTTGTATGCGTGGGTCTGATGGTAGATGGCAGGAGACATTCCCTTGCCACCCTTCCAACGCATCTTGTAACGCATCAGAATTTTGGAAGAGTGGTTCCCATTGTGTTAGTCTGCAGGGAGTGTAAAGCGTGCAGATATCCACACCCATCAAGGCTCTAGCTCTTTTCCTCTCCCGTTCTATAAGAAGGGCCATTTGTGCAGCTCTTGTGGTGATTGATGCTTTTGGGGTATGAGGAAGGTGAATCCACTCTAAAATGTGTAGCCTCTTTGAAGTCGAGATTTGAACGATGATTGCTGTAAGGAGTGTGGGTGTGGGAAGAAGCGCCAATGAGAGTGCATGATTGTGTAATGAGCGATCCACCCAATGGGTATGCAAGGCGCTGTTGATTTCTTTAAGAGCATTAAGCTGTTGCTCATTCAGCCAAATGAGATCCACTGGATGCTTAAGGCCGACCAATGCTTGAAATAATGGCGAGAGAGTATGAGTTGAAATGGAAAGATACGGGCGTGCCCAATTGAGCGTGCCCAGGCATTGCTGTAACTGAACCAAGGTTGCAGGTTGAGGGAGTGTGAGAACAGGAAGGTGAGGGGAAGCTGTGGAGGCTAAAACCTTGTGTCCTAAATATTGTAACGGATAATGAGACTGCACCTTTTCTGGTGCTACATGCAGTCCTGCAAGAGCAAGGAGAGAGAGAAGACATGGAAAAGTTTTACATACTGTACCTTTAGGACCATCAGCTGCAATCAGGATGTCATCCATGTAATGATACACTAAAAATTCAGGAAAATTGTCCCGATAGGGTTGTAAAGCTTTATTTACAAAATATTGACACATCGTAGGAGAATTGAGCATTCCTTGGGGAAGAACTTTCCATTGATATCTAGCTGTAGGTTTAGAATTATTAAACTCAGGAACGGTGAAGGCAAATAGTATCCTGTCCTCTGGTATCAGCGGGATGGAGAAAAAACAATCTTTGAGGTCAATGATTATGAGATCAAATTTTACAGGAATTAAATTTGGATTTGGAAGGCCGCATTGCAATGAGCCCATAGGTTGCAATATAGCGTTCAGAACACGGAGATCCTGTAGGAGGCGCCATTTGCCACTTTTCTTTTTAATTACAAACACTGGTGTGTTATATGGGCTGGTAGATGGTTCAATATGACCTTCTGCCAATTGCTGTTGAACGAGAGTGTGAAGTGCGTTTAATTTTTCTTTTGTAAGAGGCCATTGATCAATCCAAACAGGAATATTTGATTTGAGAGTGAGAAAAAGAGGAGAAATAGCCATAATTCAAGGTATGTAGAGAGAAGTGTGGAGTTGAGATAGCAGGTCACGGCCCCACAAATTGCAATGTAATGGAAGGACAAAGGGTTTAAGATAAGCAGTCACAGAGGAATGAGGCGTAGAGGCAGTAAGCCAAAGTGAGCTAACCTTTGCTGCCTGCGCTCCACCGACGCCTTGTACTGAAGTTGTTTCAGCAAGGGGCCAAGAGGATGGCCACTCAGAGGATCGAATGACAGAGACGTCAGCTCCGGTGTCAATCAGGCCAGCAAAAGATTGGCCATTCAGCAATATGGTTAACATAGGTTTGGAGGCTTGAACAGATTGCTGTAGAGCAAACAAAGAAGGGGGTTCAGGAGAGGGAAGAAGAATGAGAGTAGCCACAATCGTTCCCGCTTTCAGGGAAAAGCACCGGTCGCCAATGGCAGCGAGAGAGAGATTTTTCAGAGAAGAGGAGTCATACAAAAAGGGTGCAGCGACTACGCCTTCAATGGTAAGGGAGGAGTTAGGTATGAGCAAAACAGGCAAGGAAGGCGGAAGTGGCTTCAGAACAGTGATAGAAAGAGGGAGAGTGAAGACCGAACCAGGATCATCATAAACGATGTCCTCTGTCAGCTGTACAGGGAAAGAAGTAGGTTGTAAAAAGGAAAGAGAAGAGGAAAGAGAAGTTTCAGCCTTTGTAGCGGGGTTAGCTGAAGACCCCATGCCTAGTTTTCCGATTGCTGAGCAGGAGGAGGGTTAGAGCGACATTGGGAAGCCCAATGAAAACCTTTTCTGCAACGAGGGCAAACAGTTTTTGGCTTGGCAGCATAGGGTGCAGTACCCCGAGACTGGCCACGAGGCGTTCCCCCCCCACCCGGCATTCTACACTGATTTTTAAAATGGCCAGGCTTCCCACAATTAAAACAATTGCCAGAGCGAGACACGGCAAGGGCGTCGGACGACGGAGGGGAGGTGGGGAGGGATGCAGAAATGGAGGTAGAGATGGCAGCGGCAAGGGCGCTCATTTTGTGAGAAGTAGTTCCCACAATCCTACAAAGCTGCAGGAACTCAGCCAAGGTTACACCAGGTTTATTAGCAACAGGTTGAAGTATTTTTTGACAATCTTCATTCGCATTGGTGTAAGCCAGTTTAATAAGAAGTTCTTGTCTGGCCACCTCATTGTCAATTTGGCGTTCCAGAGCGGTTTGCAAACGGTTAACGAATGAAGAGTAAGACTCGTCAACCTCCTGCACTACCTTCAAAAAGGTGTGTGTGGATTTAGAGTCTGAATCATCCACACGTTTCAGGGCATTCATCGCACAAAGATGAATGATTGCAAAGGCACGGCGAGGACAAGTTTGTTGCTGAATCAGGGTGGAGAATAATCCTCTTCCCTTTAAGTGATCAGCAATGACCAGATTAGGGAGGCCTCTTCTTATTTCAGCATCTACTAATTTTTCATATTCAGACTGCCAAACAACATACTGGGCAGGAGTCATAAGCATAGAAAACAACATCTTCCAATCATATAACAGCATTACAGTGTTAGCAGACACGAGAGAATCAAGCATGCCACGAGTGTAAGTGGATTGCAGTCCATACATATTTACAGCCTCTTTTAAATGTTTCAACACTCTTAACTCTATGTTGGTATGAACATGAGCGCCAGGGGCTCCCGGAACAAGAGTCATAGGGTAAGCAGAAGGTATATCACAAGATTCTAAGGTGAAGGAAGGAGAAGCCAGGATAGCAGTAATATTTCCCCCCGAGGGATGTGGGGACGGAGGATCAGTAGGAATGGGAGAGACAGAAGGAGAGGAGGGCTGCAGACGATTGTGCGGAGTGTCAGAGTGAAAAGGAGGGGCAGAGGCAAGCTGAGGAATATCATCCGAAGAGTCGGCAGATTGGTAAGGTGGGGGAGAAGAATCAAGGTGAACAGCAGGAGGCTTAGCAGTTTTAGAGGCAAGAGATAAAGACTCGGGGAGAGTGGTGGAGGGGTAGATAGTATTGAGCGCAGCCATTATCGCACGCCAGGACATAAGAATGTCCGGTGGAGCTCTGGGGACATCATACAGATATTTTCCCAAGCGTTCCCACGAAGTGCGACGCAGCGTGCCCTCAGCCGGATAAGCAGGACAGTGCTGCTCCACATAAAGCAAGAAGGAGGTGATAGATTTTCTAGACAAGGTATATACAGTGGTGCCGTTAATTTTCTGCAAACAATTAGCCTTCTTCACTAATTGGTAAAGTTCGTCCCTATGAACTGACGAAACTTTGGAGAGTGAGGAGCCCATTACTTACGATTGTACAGAGCCTTTGCCAGGTGCGTAGCAACGGGAGTGAAGGCAGCGCACCTCTAGACAGAAGTCACGCCGTGGAGCTGAAGAAGTGAGAGATCCCGGACGAGCCCCCAGTTGTCGCGTTGTCGCGGTTTGCTCGTTGTCCTTAGGTTCTCTGATCAGCCCGTAGAGCCCCCGCAGGGGTGAAATTTAGAGGGACCCTCGCGAGGGTGAGTACTTAAGTACTAGAATCAATAATTGACACAGACACCATAGTTTCTCAAGGTGAGAGAGAACGTTGTGCCCGGGGTAGATGAAGAAGTCCCCCGATTGCAACGCACCACCCTCTTTTATTTTGCAGTTTTATCAGGGCGGGGGGAGCGAGACATATGTGAAGAGGAGCAAGGAAGTATAATTCTAATGGCGCCATGGCAGGATGCGACCACTGTTGTGTGCTAAGATTATCTATTAACAAGATATTTGTGGTCAGCTAATTCCTGTAACTATTTGCCTACGTGTCGTGCCAAGCTGAGCTTATCATGCAATTCCTAACTTGAGAAGGTCATTCTTACGGCCTTATGTCAAGAGGACTCTCGAGGTTTACTACAAGTCCTCTTTTCTTTGTTTTTAAGGTGCTGCGATATCCGATTCAAAATATAAGCCTTTCTCCTTTGAAGTATCATAGTGCTTGGATAAGGACATACCCTCCGGGACATCCCGATCCGATTGCACAACCTCGTTCAAGGGCAGGTTATCAGTGTCAGAGTCATCATCGGAACATAAGTGCAAAAGCGGAGCCTTGCACTCCTCAGTTGGGATTGCCATATATACATGATTTTGCATTAAGAGATTAAGTTGCGCAGCAGCTTTAGCTTCGGCAATAGCATTTAAACTACGTTTGATCATTGAAATAAAGATAGGTAATAAACAGGGTAGCAGAAAACATCCTATAGCAATTATAGCCACCAAAATAAAAATAGCCTTTAAACCGGGAAACTTGGGGAGAAACTCGTCAAACATTCCCCCTATGTCCACTCCCTTCCATGTTTGGAAAGAAAGCCAATTTTCCGGTACTGGAAACGTGAGATTGATGGGATTGCACTGATGTTGCATACAGTTGGGATCGGGAACTCTAAGACGGGTGATATAGAGTTTTTTAAGGTTATCCCTCTTGGGTATGGTGTCGGGTCGCACTGTGAGCCCTCTGGATTGAAAGTCCACACATTTCCATTCATTGCAGTAGGTGCCTTTGCCACAGGGGTCGTGTTGATTTGAAGTTCTGGCACAGATGTACTTTTCGTTGCTGGAATATGTCCGTCGCCAGACAAGTGAGCCGCATTCGTTTGTGCCATAGTCCATGGCTTCGCAGGCATCAAAAGTGACCGATTGGGATTATAAAAGTCATGATTGACCAGTGTCTTTTTCGATGAGCCGGCTCCGACAGTGATGAGGATGTTGTAGCGATGAGTGGGGCCTGTGGGGTCATAACAGGTTTGTTTGTTGTTATCTTCACAAATACTATACGTCGTGCTATTCCACACACAGGTGTGCGTGGATGGTTTGGTGCAAATAAAATGGGTGTGATATATTAATGTAGTTCTGATGGTCTGCCCCTGTTGAGTTTTTTGCAAGCAGGGGGTGCAATGTTTGGCATCTTGGGAGGTGAGTGCACTTCGTGTCCTCCGTTGGGGGGGGATAAACTTCTGTCGTAGGGATAATGTCAGCCGAGAAGAAGTGGCAAAGCCTCGTACCATTTTTGTAATTTCACATTGGTATAGACCAAAGTCTGAGAGGGCCAGATCAGTTACTGAAAGATGAGTTGCTCTAAAATGATAATTGATGGTATATTTGGGTGAGTCTTGTAGATATATGGTATTGTTGAAAAACCAGCGCCAGATGATTCCCTTTTTCTTGATTGGTTTTTCTCTGGTAACAGGAGAGGGCCTGAGAGCGAAGATGCAGTGCTCCCTCATTGTTGTAACGGTGCGTGTGAATCAAGGAGTTGAATTTAGGATGTGGAGAGGACTCGAGAAGCTGTCTACGAATTCGTTGTCCGCGGAGCGGTGACTAGGAACCAGGATAGCGGTCAGGGAGATGGGAGCCAGGTGTATCCCATAGGCAGCTGGTGGTATCACAGGGAGGTTGGCAGCAGGAGAAGTGGCGCACCAGGGTATGGGAAAAAGATTGAGGAGAAGATTGAGACAAAAGGAGCCAAGAAAGAAACATAGAGGGTAGTGGGGGGCGAGTTACAGAGAAAATGGAAAAGAGATAAACTGTATGATTGAAGGATTGACGGGAAGCAAGAAAGCCTAAGCAGGAATAAGGTCCCACCGTATTCGCGGTGACATAGACATGTAGGTAGACCCGACAGGGTTGGTAGCCATACAGAAGAGAGACGTGAGGTGAGGGACGCAAGGCACGGCCTTGATGTTGAAAGGCATAATTACAGGCAGAAAGAGAGATGTCTTCAAAGGCAAAGGTAACGCGTGTGAACGGAGGGGCGAAGATAACAGCAGGATCAGCCCGAAACTGAGAAAAGACAGGAGATATCAGAATCAGAAGGGCTAGGAGAGGAACACTTGTCCTTAGCCTCCCCATGATAAGGTCGAACACAGCGCGCAGGCACCCAAAGAACACGATCAGGAAGTTGAACAGCAGCGTATCCTTTGCCCCAAGTGATCAGTTGCACAGGTCCCTTCCACTTCGGATCTGGAAGTTGCCTGAAATAAACAAGAGGTCTGGAGGTAGGGACAGGAGGTGTGGTAAAGTGACGAGAAGCAGCCGTAGAAGAAGGAGAGCCAGTAAGATTCAGAAAGTTCAAGGTATATAAACATACATTTAACACATTCTGTAACGCTGGGAGGTTCGGGGGGCGTACGCCTTTTTTCCCCATGTATCGATCAAGGGCCGTTTTGAGTGTTAAATTTGCTCTTTCCACAATAGCTTGGCCTTGGCTATTGAATGGAATTCCAAATTTGTGTACAATGGACCAATGATGACAGAACTCCGAGAAGGAGGAGCTCGTGTATGCAGGACCATTGTCTGTTTTTAAAATTTTTGGACATCCCAGTGTTACAAAAGTCCGAATGCAATGATTGATAGTGTTTTTAGTAGTCTCCCCCCTTTGCAGTGTGGCCATGATGAACCCAGAGTAAGTGTCTACAGACACGTGAATATACTTCCAGGGCGCAAAGGATGGATACTGAGTAACGTCCATTTGCCATGTGTCACAGGCCTCGGTGCCTCTAGGATTTACTCCTTCTGGGACACTTCGTGCCTGCAGACTACATGTAGGACATTGTTGAACAATTGCCGCGGCTTCTTGATGAGTAATTCCAAATTGTCTCACCAGAGCCTTTCTATTTTGATGAAAATAATCATGACTTTCTCCTGCTGTTAAGGTGTTATTCTGCAGGATTGGTAACAAATGCAACTTGCAGGCCTCATCTGCCATGTGATTGCCTTCTGAAAGAAATTCGGGCAGATGCTGATGGCTTCTGATGTGGGCCACAAACAGAGATTCCTTCCTTTCCTTCAATAGGTCTTGTAACTGTAAAAAAAGCGTCATTAAAGGAGAAGGGGTTGCAGGAGAAATGTAGGCATCAAATATATTCAAGGCCAATTGTGCCACATACAGACTATCAGATATTACATTAATTGGCTGGTTGGGAAAAAGTGTGAGTGCCATATTGAAGGCAGACAGTTCAGCCTGTTGAGCAGAAGGTTGTGGTGTAGTAAGTTTTTTATGCCATTGATTGTCAGTTTGCCACACACAAGCCCCGATGGTTTTAGAACCATCAGTGAATACAGTAAGACAATCTTTCACTGGTTGTTGTACTAAAGGAGTCTCTAGAGTGAGCGGAATTGTTTTCAGCACTTGTATGCGTGGGTCTGATGGTAGATGGCAGGAGACATTCCCTTGCCACCCTTCCAACGCATCTTGTAACGCATCAGAATTTTGGAAGAGTGGTTCCCATTGTGTTAGTCTGCAGGGAGTGTAAAGCGTGCAGATATCCACACCCATCAAGGCTCTAGCTCTTTTCCTCTCCCGTTCTATAAGAAGGGCCATTTGTGCAGCTCTTGTGGTGATTGATGCTTTTGGGGTATGAGGAAGGTGAATCCACTCTAAAATGTGTAGCCTCTTTGAAGTCGAGATTTGAACGATGATTGCTGTAAGGAGTGTGGGTGTGGGAAGAAGCGCCAATGAGAGTGCATGATTGTGTAATGAGCGATCCACCCAATGGGTATGCAAGGCGCTGTTGATTTCTTTAAGAGCATTAAGCTGTTGCTCATTCAGCCAAATGAGATCCACTGGATGCTTAAGGCCGACCAATGCTTGAAATAATGGCGAGAGAGTATGAGTTGAAATGGAAAGATACGGGCGTGCCCAATTGAGCGTGCCCAGGCATTGCTGTAACTGAACCAAGGTTGCAGGTTGAGGGAGTGTGAGAACAGGAAGGTGAGGGGAAGCTGTGGAGGCTAAAACCTTGTGTCCTAAATATTGTAACGGATAATGAGACTGCACCTTTTCTGGTGCTACATGCAGTCCTGCAAGAGCAAGGAGAGAGAGAAGACATGGAAAAGTTTTACATACTGTACCTTTAGGACCATCAGCTGCAATCAGGATGTCATCCATGTAATGATACACTAAAAATTCAGGAAAATTGTCCCGATAGGGTTGTAAAGCTTTATTTACAAAATATTGACACATCGTAGGAGAATTGAGCATTCCTTGGGGAAGAACTTTCCATTGATATCTAGCTGTAGGTTTAGAATTATTAAACTCAGGAACGGTGAAGGCAAATAGTATCCTGTCCTCTGGTATCAGCGGGATGGAGAAAAAACAATCTTTGAGGTCAATGATTATGAGATCAAATTTTACAGGAATTAAATTTGGATTTGGAAGGCCGCATTGCAATGAGCCCATAGGTTGCAATATAGCGTTCAGAACACGGAGATCCTGTAGGAGGCGCCATTTGCCACTTTTCTTTTTAATTACAAACACTGGTGTGTTATATGGGCTGGTAGATGGTTCAATATGACCTTCTGCCAATTGCTGTTGAACGAGAGTGTGAAGTGCGTTTAATTTTTCTTTTGTAAGAGGCCATTGATCAATCCAAACAGGAATATTTGATTTGAGAGTGAGAAAAAGAGGAGAAATAGCCATAATTCAAGGTATGTAGAGAGAAGTGTGGAGTTGAGATAGCAGGTCACGGCCCCACAAATTGCAATGTAATGGAAGGACAAAGGGTTTAAGATAAGCAGTCACAGAGGAATGAGGCGTAGAGGCAGTAAGCCAAAGTGAGCTAACCTTTGCTGCCTGCGCTCCACCGACGCCTTGTACTGAAGTTGTTTCAGCAAGGGGCCAAGAGGATGGCCACTCAGAGGATCGAATGACAGAGACGTCAGCTCCGGTGTCAATCAGGCCAGCAAAAGATTGGCCATTCAGCAATATGGTTAACATAGGTTTGGAGGCTTGAACAGATTGCTGTAGAGCAAACAAAGAAGGGGGTTCAGGAGAGGGAAGAAGAATGAGAGTAGCCACAATCGTTCCCGCTTTCAGGGAAAAGCACCGGTCGCCAATGGCAGCGAGAGAGAGATTTTTCAGAGAAGAGGAGTCATACAAAAAGGGTGCAGCGACTACGCCTTCAATGGTAAGGGAGGAGTTAGGTATGAGCAAAACAGGCAAGGAAGGCGGAAGTGGCTTCAGAACAGTGATAGAAAGAGGGAGAGTGAAGACCGAACCAGGATCATCATAAACGATGTCCTCTGTCAGCTGTACAGGGAAAGAAGTAGGTTGTAAAAAGGAAAGAGAAGAGGAAAGAGAAGTTTCAGCCTTTGTAGCGGGGTTAGCTGAAGACCCCATGCCTAGTTTTCCGATTGCTGAGCAGGAGGAGGGTTAGAGCGACATTGGGAAGCCCAATGAAAACCTTTTCTGCAACGAGGGCAAACAGTTTTTGGCTTGGCAGCATAGGGTGCAGTACCCCGAGACTGGCCACGAGGCGTTCCCCCCCCACCCGGCATTCTACACTGATTTTTAAAATGGCCAGGCTTCCCACAATTAAAACAATTGCCAGAGCGAGACACGGCAAGGGCGTCGGACGACGGAGGGGAGGTGGGGAGGGATGCAGAAATGGAGGTAGAGATGGCAGCGGCAAGGGCGCTCATTTTGTGAGAAGTAGTTCCCACAATCCTACAAAGCTGCAGGAACTCAGCCAAGGTTACACCAGGTTTATTAGCAACAGGTTGAAGTATTTTTTGACAATCTTCATTCGCATTGGTGTAAGCCAGTTTAATAAGAAGTTCTTGTCTGGCCACCTCATTGTCAATTTGGCGTTCCAGAGCGGTTTGCAAACGGTTAACGAATGAAGAGTAAGACTCGTCAACCTCCTGCACTACCTTCAAAAAGGTGTGTGTGGATTTAGAGTCTGAATCATCCACACGTTTCAGGGCATTCATCGCACAAAGATGAATGATTGCAAAGGCACGGCGAGGACAAGTTTGTTGCTGAATCAGGGTGGAGAATAATCCTCTTCCCTTTAAGTGATCAGCAATGACCAGATTAGGGAGGCCTCTTCTTATTTCAGCATCTACTAATTTTTCATATTCAGACTGCCAAACAACATACTGGGCAGGAGTCATAAGCATAGAAAACAACATCTTCCAATCATATAACAGCATTACAGTGTTAGCAGACACGAGAGAATCAAGCATGCCACGAGTGTAAGTGGATTGCAGTCCATACATATTTACAGCCTCTTTTAAATGTTTCAACACTCTTAACTCTATGTTGGTATGAACATGAGCGCCAGGGGCTCCCGGAACAAGAGTCATAGGGTAAGCAGAAGGTATATCACAAGATTCTAAGGTGAAGGAAGGAGAAGCCAGGATAGCAGTAATATTTCCCCCCGAGGGATGTGGGGACGGAGGATCAGTAGGAATGGGAGAGACAGAAGGAGAGGAGGGCTGCAGACGATTGTGCGGAGTGTCAGAGTGAAAAGGAGGGGCAGAGGCAAGCTGAGGAATATCATCCGAAGAGTCGGCAGATTGGTAAGGTGGGGGAGAAGAATCAAGGTGAACAGCAGGAGGCTTAGCAGTTTTAGAGGCAAGAGATAAAGACTCGGGGAGAGTGGTGGAGGGGTAGATAGTATTGAGCGCAGCCATTATCGCACGCCAGGACATAAGAATGTCCGGTGGAGCTCTGGGGACATCATACAGATATTTTCCCAAGCGTTCCCACGAAGTGCGACGCAGCGTGCCCTCAGCCGGATAAGCAGGACAGTGCTGCTCCACATAAAGCAAGAAGGAGGTGATAGATTTTCTAGACAAGGTATATACAGTGGTGCCGTTAATTTTCTGCAAACAATTAGCCTTCTTCACTAATTGGTAAAGTTCGTCCCTATGAACTGACGAAACTTTGGAGAGTGAGGAGCCCATTACTTACGATTGTACAGAGCCTTTGCCAGGTGCGTAGCAACGGGAGTGAAGGCAGCGCACCTCTAGACAGAAGTCACGCCGTGGAGCTGAAGAAGTGAGAGATCCCGGACGAGCCCCCAGTTGTCGCGTTGTCGCGGTTTGCTCGTTGTCCTTAGGTTCTCTGATCAGCCCGTAGAGCCCCCGCAGGGGTGAAATTTAGAGGGACCCTCGCGAGGGTGAGTACTTAAGTACTAGAATCAATAATTGACACAGACACCATAGTTTCTCAAGGTGAGAGAGAACGTTGTGCCCGGGGTAGATGAAGAAGTCCCCCGATTGCAACGCACCACCCTCTTTTATTTTGCAGTTTTATCAGGGCGGGGGAGCGAGACATATGTGAAGAGGAGCAAGGAAGTATAATTCTAATGGCGCCATGGCAGGATGCGACCACTGTTGTGTGCTAAGATTATCTATTAACAAGATATTTGTGGTCAGCTAATTCCTGTAACTATTTGCCTACGTGTCGTGCCAAGCTGAGCTTATCATGCAATTCCTAACTTGAGAAGGTCATTCTTACGGCCTTATGTCAAGAGGACTCTCGAGGTTTACTGAAGTATCATAGTGCTTGGATAAGGACATACCCTCCGGGACATCCCGATCCGATTGCACAACCTCGTTCAAGGGCAGGTTATCAGTGTCAGAGTCATCATCGGAACATAAGTGCAAAAGCGGAGCCTTGCACTCCTCAGTTGGGATTGCCATATATACATGATTTTGCATTAAGAGATTAAGTTGCGCAGCAGCTTTAGCTTCGGCAATAGCATTTAAACTACGTTTGATCATTGAAATAAAGATAGGTAATAAACAGGGTAGCAGAAAACATCCTATAGCAATTATAGCCACCAAAATAAAAATAGCCTTTAAACCGGGAAACTTGGGGAGAAACTCGTCAAACATTCCCCCTATGTCCACTCCCTTCCATGTTTGGAAAGAAAGCCAATTTTCCGGTACTGGAAACGTGAGATTGATGGGATTGCACTGATGTTGCATACAGTTGGGATCGGGAACTCTAAGACGGGTGATATAGAGTTTTTTAAGGTTATCCCTCTTGGGTATGGTGTCGGGTCGCACTGTGAGCCCTCTGGATTGAAAGTCCACACATTTCCATTCATTGCAGTAGGTGCCTTTGCCACAGGGGTCGTGTTGATTTGAAGTTCTGGCACAGATGTACTTTTCGTTGCTGGAATATGTCCGTCGCCAGACAAGTGAGCCGCATTCGTTTGTGCCATAGTCCATGGCTTCGCAGGCATCAAAAGTGACCGATTGGGATTATAAAAGTCATGATTGACCAGTGTCTTTTTCGATGAGCCGGCTCCGACAGTGATGAGGATGTTGTAGCGATGAGTGGGGCCTGTGGGGTCATAACAGGTTTGTTTGTTGTTATCTTCACAAATACTATACGTCGTGCTATTCCACACACAGGTGTGCGTGGATGGTTTGGTGCAAATAAAATGGGTGTGATATATTAATGTAGTTCTGATGGTCTGCCCCTGTTGAGTTTTTGCAAGCAGGGGGTGCAATGTTTGGCATCTTGGGAGGTGAGTGCACTTCGTGTCCTCCGTTGGGGGGGGATAAACTTCTGTCGTAGGGATAATGTCAGCCGAGAAGAAGTGGCAAAGCCTCGTACCATTTTTGTAATTTCACATTGGTATAGACCAAAGTCTGAGAGGGCCAGATCAGTTACTGAAAGATGAGTTGCTCTAAAATGATAATTGATGGTATATTTGGGTGAGTCTTGTAGATATATGGTATTGTTGAAAAACCAGCGCCAGATGATTCCCTTTTTCTTGATTGGTTTTCTCTGGTAACAGGAGAGGGCCTGAGAGCGAAGATGCAGTGCTCCCTCATTGTTGTAACGGTGCGTGTGAATCAAGGAGTTGAATTTAGGATGTGGAGAGGACTCGAGAAGCTGTCTACGAATTCGTTGTCCGCGGAGCGGTGACTAGGAACCAGGATAGCGGTCAGGGAGATGGGAGCCAGGTGTATCCCATAGGCAGCTGGTGGTATCACAGGGAGGTTGGCAGCAGGAGAAGTGGCGCACCAGGGTATGACTTCGAGGTTACTACAAGGATGGCTGTCCCATCCTTTGGGACAACCATGACCTGGATGATTGAAAATCTCAATAGACATTTATTGTTTCTTTTCTTTAAAGTGTTGGTGAAAGTGTTGCAGTAGGACCTGAGATTTTTCTTTCCAAACAGTTTAAAAACATATTTCAAATGTTGTTGCAAGATTTGTAGGTTTGTATCCTAATTAATACAAGCAAAATGCAGTAATAGTACTAAACAAAGGATACATGTGTCAGTATTTAAATATGTAAGAAAATCCAAGTCTATGAAGCTTGGGAACAAAAGTAGTGAACAATAAGTGGACTAGAGCTAAGTTTTGTAATCTTACAATGAGTTGTCACAGATGTTTTATTAGATTATTTCAGGGAATCTAGAATTGTAAATGAACCATGGAATTCTGTTATTAAGGTTAGATATGTAGCTTCCTGCTTTCTCATGATTTTGAATCAGTGTCTAAGGAGGAATTGATTTAGAAAGAGATAGGTATATGTTTTTTTAAAGGGAAAATTAATTGATTTGACAAATGCAGTGGCACTTTCTGCCATTAGGAGCAGATTGATCTTTGTTGTTAGAAAGTACAAAGTCTTGCAAGTTTTGCAGCTGTTAGTGTCACTATTGCTAGTATGGCTCCTTCCCCACTTGAAATGAGACACAGACTTGAAGGAACTTCCAGGGCGCAAAGGATGGATACTGAGTAACGTCCATTTGCCATGTGTCACAGGCCTCGGTGCCTCTAGGATTTACTCCTTCTGGGACACTTCGTGCCTGCAGACTACATGTAGGACATTGTTGAACAATTGCCGCGGCTTCTTGATGAGTAATTCCAAATTGTCTCACCAGAGCCTTTGTATTTTGATGAAAATAATCATGACTTTCTCCTGCTGTTAAGGTGTTATTCTGCAGGATTGGTAACAAATGCAACTTAGGCCTCATTGCCATGTGATCCTTAACAGAAAGCCGGGCAAAATTTGGATCCTAAAGAATAATTGTGACATTTCTAGAATTTATATATAATGTAAATATTTAGATTTATAAATGACATAGCTTTAAGTGTTATACTGATATGTCTGTAACTATTTTATAAAAACAACTTTTCTTATCCCAGATTACCTTGTGAGTTGCAGTGAATATGACTTCATTGCTAGCTGGTAGGATCACCATTCCCTAGTGCAGGATTCTGCGACCTTAAACACCCAAAGAGCCATTTGGAACCATTTCCTACAGAAAAAAAAATACAGGGAGCCTCAAAACCTGGGTGGGCATGGCCAACTCAACATCACTCCAACCCAGTCACATGACACACACACACACACACCATGCCTACCCTGGTTTTGTGGCTCCCAGTGTTTTCTTTGGGGAATGGGTCTCTCTCTCTCCCTCCCTCCCTCCCTCTCATTTCTGTTTTTTGTATTTTACCTTGTCAGGACAGGTGAGGAGTGACTGGGAGGGGAGGGCAAGGGGTGGGGCCAGCCAGTGGTGGGGTCATCCATCAGGGAGCCGCAGCAGAGGACCCAAAGAACCACTTGTGTCTCCAGAGCTGCGGGTTGCTGACACCCGCCCTAGTGCAAGCTAGAGGATCAGCCTGAATGCATACTTCCTCATATAAGAATGGCTCTTGGTCATATACATGGAGAGATTTTCCAATCCTTGCCTCTATTAGAGATATAGAGAATCACTTTAAAGCTAGTAAGAATTAAGGAAAGTTGTCCAGAGACTTCTTTTACCTAGTCTGAGAAAAGTGACTAGCTAAGAAACAGACCATCTTTCTCCCCAAAAGGCTTGATGAAAGCTTGTAACTTCCAAGGACCTGTATCAGTTCAGAAGTATGACATTTTTTCTAGAAGGTTCATATAATCTCTAATGTTAAATTTACAATATCTAGTGAGTCTCTTGTAATGGAGTTTTTGTGGCAAAGGAGATATTTGTAGCAGAACGGTGTCATTACAGAGACTGCTTGGCATCTCTGGAGTTTGTTTGTTTTTCTTTTATAAGTTTGCTTTTTCACCTGCTACATTATTATTATTATTTGAAAAGCTTTTGAAAAAATTTACCATCATATTTATATTTTAATGCTTACAGTTAATAAGCTCTTTAAAACATTTCTTGTCATGTCTGTGAAAGGAGGTTTGCGACCTCCAGCCTACTATGCTATTACTATCCACTATATCTGATGGCGAACCTATGGGATGCATGCCACAGGTGGCACACAGAGTCCCTAGCCAAAGTTACTTGCACTGCACATGCCTGCACCTCCCAGCTGATTTTCAGCCCATTTGAGGCAGTTTTTGGCATCCCAGAGGCTCAAGGAAAGCCTCTGCAGCCTCGGGAGGCCAAAAAATGGGCCCATTTTGGCACAAACAGGCCTGTTTTTCAGCCTCCAAAGGCTGCAGAAGCTTCCCTTGAGTCACCAGAAGAGTGAAAATGGCCTCCCCCAAGCTCCAGAGGCTCTCTGGAGGCTGAAAACAGGGCAAAAAATGCCTCAAACAGCCCAAAAATCAGCTGGGAGGCACGTGCAGGTGCAGTGCAGGTAAGGGGGTTGGAGAGATGTTGTGCACGCATGTACAGGAGGGGCGAGCACATTCCATTGTGGGTGCTGGCACATACGCACGCGTGCTATCATGCACACACTCGCTTTTGGCACAGCACAACAAAAAGGTTCGCCATCACTGAACTATATGGTTGATAATTCACTAAACAAGAATATTAATTAAATTTTATTATAACCTGAGATATTTGAAGCTATCCTTGAAGATAACTGCGAATTGCATAAAATCTAACTACTTGAATGTGTCATTCATTCCATGTCATTTGATTTGTTGGTATTAAGTTGATAATCCTATCTATAATAAGATCTCTCCTTATACAACAATCCATGTTGTAAGATCTTCAGAGGGTTTTAAGTTATATAGATACAAGAAAGAAAGGCAAAATGAGAGACTTGTGGAACTCTACCATTAAAGTCAATATTGAAATTTCCTTAGTTTAATTCCTCAGGCATTTTAATTTACATATGTTTATTTGTTCTTATTTTTGCTATTTTGCAATTATCTTTAGTGATAATATAGTTGATGATGTGGATTTTTTTTTTTTAAAAAAAAGATATATACCCTATTTGGTCATCCTTTGTTCTTACTTTGCATAGTACATTGTTCTCTTTATATATAGTATTATATTGGCATCCACATAGACAAAAAATATTAAGTTAGAAATAAATCCCAATTTGAATTCAGGAACATCAGCTACTTTTTCCTGATGCATTCTAGATCTTATCTGTTTATCTACTTCAGTTTTAAATGACTTCATCTAATATATCAAAATGTTTTCTCAAAAATTAAATACATAGAGAGATAGACATAAACATAGAGGGAAGTGTTGTTTGTGTATTATTTAATTTTTTTTTTTATTTATTTATAAAATTTCTATACCGCCCTTCTCCCTAGGGACTCAGGGCGGTGTACAGCCAATCCAAACCCCAACAGTAATACAAAAGTTAAAAGAAGATTAAATTAAATATTGGCCGAATAAGAAAAAAAAAAAAAAACCCACCCCACACCCTTAAAACCCCAATTTAAAATTACAGAGCAAATGGAGACAAGTTAAAACCACCTCAGCCCAGGCCGGCCTGCTCAAAAAGCCAGGTCTT
Organism: Bungarus multicinctus; assembly: GCA_023653725.1. Classification (NCBI taxonomy): domain Eukaryota; kingdom Metazoa; phylum Chordata; class Lepidosauria; order Squamata; family Elapidae; genus Bungarus; species Bungarus multicinctus. Next base: position 89,531,735 of record CM042842.1, on the reverse strand, counting down.
CAGCGCGGTGACAGCCCCTCAAATATTGGAAGACTGCTATCATGTCTCCCCTGGTCCTTCTCTTTACTAGACTAGCCAAGCCCAATTCCTGCAACTGTTCAAATAGGCTCCTCCTTGATTCATTGGAATAAAGTGGGGGGGGGGGGGGGTAAAACCTCAACAAGCTTAGATGATACTATGAAATAAAGCTTATTTCAATCAAGTGCAGTTCTAGTCTCCCTGTGGAATCTGCTACGTAATCTGGCAGAAACACCATCATCATTATAAACCCAGGTCATATTTTCTCTGTGGCTACCCCTACCCTGTGGACTAATACTGGCCCTCACCCTGCTGGATTTTAGAAGAGCTGTCAGTTCTGACTTTTCTGGAAGGGTGATTTTATAATCTCCTCAATGACATTTTATGGCATTTTCGTTGTATGACTATATTTCTGTTTTTAATCTTCATTTCCTTGTATACTGCCTAGAGTTTCTTCAGTGACTGAAGAGGGTTACCATATAGATATAAAACTGAAAAAAAAACCTCATAGCAAAGCACTACATTTCAAGGTTCTTTCATTTTTCAACATTACAGCCTTGCTTTATTCCAGTCATTTGGAGTTAAAGTGGTTCTACAAAGAACCTTTTTCTATCATCTCAAGCCTATTCTTACCAAAACTCAGAGGTTTTCATTTTAGAATGGCAATAGGCCACAGAATTGCTCTAACTTACAGTTTGTATCCAAAGCTTTGCCAGCCTCAGCAAGGGCATTTTGCCTTATCCAATGACATAAAAAAAGAGAAAAATCTATCTTGTTATAGTTGAATGAAGATTAAATGTAGGGACTTGGCTTAGATCAATTGCAATGGCTTTGATCTGACCATGTGTAAAACATCTAAGGCAAATATAGAATGACAGGTTTGGAGTCACTGATCTGAGGCATCAAGAAGCAGATGAGATAATAAGTGGTAATAAGCAGGCTCTGTTCCAGGTGACTGCAGTGCAGCACCAGCCATAAAGCCAGAAGGCAGAAGTTCCATGATCAAGCTCAGCGGAGGCAACTTGTAGATCCGTGTTTAAATTATCTCTAATTGGAATGGAGAAACAAGTTACAAGTCAGCCTCCCAATTTAACTCATTTCTCATTAAATCATGTAACATATGAATCCGGGGCTGTTCAGTAATTTCTCAATACATTACTTTATGCTTTCTGGATTAAGTGTATTTCTGTGTATATATAAGTTTAATAAATACCTTTATTATTTGAAAATATTTCAGGACAAAAGGAAAACATCTAATGTCTTAGAATAAGTGATTGAGTTACTATTACAATGTAAGGCAATTGAAAATCTTGCAACACTGTGTCTTATTATAAACTAAACATGTCTTATTATGAGCAAAGAATCATGAAGATTTGTTTTGGAGCATTTCATAACAATCTGACTTAATTAGGACCCTTTTCATATCAGTGTGACATCACCACTGCCTTTGTGTGTCCCCGTAATGCTGTGGGATTTACTGTATAAGTTAATTAGTTTACTTCTAGTCTGGAGAAGACACTACATTTTCTTGCCTCTGCTTTTAATCATGCTCTCTTGAGAATTCTCCCTCCCTACCAGAAGGCAATAGGCAGTGGTACTTAGGCTTTGTCTTGCTCTTCCCAGCAGTGGCATATTTCTCCCCTCTTTTGCTCTCACCACAGAAGACTAGTGTGTGAGGGAAAAAGTGAGAATGACCATGAGTGCCAACAGCACTGTCTGGCTAGAAGCAACACCTTTCCCCCTTCTTACTGGGCTGAGTGAATCAGACTGTGGACAGCTGACCTTTCTGTCTTCACAGCTGTGGAAAACAACTGTTTTATTACTATGAATGTAAAGATAACCAACATGGAACTTCTGAAGTTTGAAAGCATACATGAAATCTCCCCCTTAATGTATGTGGTATTTGAAGAAGTATAACATCTGCATAATAATACAAATTTTGCAAAATAGAATTAATTGATAAGATTGACTTTTTGGCACTTTGAGCTGAATGTTCATTCAAGAGATCCATTTGGAGTTATGCTTTTTTAGATCTGGAATGCACTTTGATGTTTCTTATCTCAGAGGTTCCTGCTACTTCTCGCCTAGGAAACAGGAGTACATTATTGATTCAGTGATTTTAGTCTTTTAAATCTATATTTTTATAATGGAAAGTGCTATGTTAATATAAATTACTACTGTATTAGTAATAAATGATGTAGAATATTGTGTATGTACAGACTCATAAAATTAAGAAATGTGACGAGAAAAATGAACCAATAGATATGACTGTAAGATTAGCTTTCTACTAATTTGCCTCTCTAAGAAATATATTGATTTTAGTTGCTATTTAGTTAAAAATCATCTTCACTACTGGCAGATATCATCATGTGAAAGACTCCTTGAAGGGAATGTTTTGACAGAAAATGTGATAAAGTATAATACTGTGGATATCTGCCCCATTTGCTATTTATAAGAGATTTTGCTAGCTAGAGGGATTAATTCTATAGCATGTTGCAGTACAGTATAGATTTCTGTGCTTTTCACTGCTTTTCCTTTGCATGTATAATAAGTTAACCTTCTTAAATGTTCCACACTACATGGCAGATTTTACGGATCGTTTCTTCTGCTCTATGTAAGACACCATCCCATTGAACCTAGCTGGAATTTCAGAATGAGAAAAACAGTAAAAATGGTTTATTTCACTGGTGAGATAGCTATGTGTTCTTTAAGATTGCACAACTTCATGAGTCTTTTGGTTCATAATGTTTTTGCCATTATGACAGATAATGTGCCATAGCCTATTAACTTTTCCTGTATCAAAGCAGGATTTTTTATTTTTATTTTTTTCATCAAGGCTTCTGGCAATTCTACTGTCATTCCCAGACATGTGAGTAGATAACATAGTGTGGTTGTCCAGAAATTACCATCTGAGTCTCTTTAAATCTATAATGCTTTTTACTCTTCTTGAAACATCATATGTTTTTCTCATGTTATTTTGAGAGATATTTTGAGAAATGTTCTCTCAAAAGACAGAGCTCTTCAGCAAAGATCATGCAGTATGAAAAGTCATATATTAAAAGACCATCATCCCCCTTTCCATGCTTTGAGATGTTTAGAAGGCACTCATCTTGATGGGTATAATTGCTTATTTGTACATATGTCAGACTACGTCTTTTCTATGTTGGACTGCCCCAGTGCTAGCTCTGTTTGTTGTTGTCTGTTTGTTTTTTGTACTAAATTACAAGATTTTAACCTTTTACAAGATTTCTTTTAATTTGATGTTGTTATTAGATTTTGAATACTGCAAAGGAATTGCTTTTGGTAAAGAAAACAATATATACTTTTAATAAATAAATAACATTTAAAATATATTTTGGGACCATATTTCAAATAGATAATTTCATGATTGTGCCATATTTTTCTTTAAATTAATAAGCACACACAATAGATATATGCTGATAAATAAGGCCACACTTGTTTTCATGCAAGATATATGAAAGGTTTAAAATTAAATTTAAAATGGGCTCAGTTGATGAATTGGACTGATTAATATTCCTAAATAACAATGAATTTCACATTGTTGAATTTTCAAATTGCTATAAATTTATATTGATTTTAAAGAAAATTACAAACAGAAATGTTGCACTCAGGAATGTTACTTTTTTTTTCTCTTGTAAAGCCTATCCTGACTAATGTCTTATGTCATTTCATATAATCTGCAGGTGAAGCATAATGTGCCTCCCTTCAAGGTAACAACTTGCTTTTAAAGATTAATGGTTTAACAGAACCTCGCTGTTCAGAAACCATGGTTTGAAACAGCATGCATGTATATTCTTTCTGTAAGCCTTACCATATATACATAAATCTGGCCTAGCCATATTGGCACAACTGAATTCCTTATGTATATGTTGGCAGCTTGTGAATTTGCTGGGGCCAAAATCATTCTTTAAACATTCTCTTGGAGTTTCCAGGACTTTTCAGGACATAAATCATGCAACACAATAATCCATTGTTATTGACAAATTTCTCTGATTCCATTTTGCAGTTTCGCCTCAAAACTACATTCTGCTTCAACTATATTCCAATTTACATAGAGAAATCCACATCTGCTGCATACAGAACTTGATCTTGCACATTTTTTTTTAATTCCAGCAAAATATTTAGGGACACTTTTTCACAACAGAAAAGACTCTTTCTGTGCAAGAATTGGAGTTTGAGGAGAAATACGAAGAACTTAATAGATGTGGTATTACACAAGGGGAATGAATAACAGTTATAACATTCATAAAACAAAGTCACAAAAATAGGTAAAGTCCCTTTAATACTTCCAACTTGGCCCCCAATGTCCAGTTATTATTGGCTGGAGAAAAAACTCTCCCAAGAACAGTTTTTAAAGGGAAGAAATTCAGTCCAAACCCAAAGTACATATAAATTTTAAATGAAAACCAACACAAACCACGCTGCATCAATTAACAAGACAGGGCAGGATAAGGAATTGCAGACTTCACGAGATAATGAAACACACACAGTTGGGAGGATGCCAGAACCCAAATAAGACTTGACAAACCAAAATAATTCACACTTTGCTTCCAGCAAGGTGATGAATGGAATCAGGGCCTTTTCTCCCACTCGCAACCTACATAACTCATGTTGCTCCATTCTCCGTTCCTCCCTGTGTGCCCTAGGATGAAGAAAGGGTGGCCCTGGGTCTTCCTCTGAATGCCCAGTCGGACTGTAACCTTCCCCAGTTTGTTCCACAGCCATTGGAGCCATACTCCCACTCCATCTCAGCTGCTCGACCTCCCCCTTGGAATCAGATTCCAACAGGGGCATTAAACCAAGGGAGAAAGAACACAATCATTACTAAATTCACTATTAGTCTTCTAATAGTTAAAAACCAAAAAAACAAAATGTTTTTAATTATTTTACTGGATTTATAATTGAAAAGGTATCCTGCAATGTTGGACAAAGCAATAGTTTGTCCAATTGTGTGAGTTTGTGACACATGCTTACAATTAAAGGTGCACGTAACATACAGTACATTCAGATTTTCACCATAGAAAGTCTGTCTTACATAGGATGTAATTGTCACTCACCAGATTCTTTTTAAGTCCTTGTTCTGACAGTTATGATATGGTTCATCAAAGTCTTCTTTCTGCAATTCAAATTCCTCTGTTCAAATGTGTGAAAATAATTAAGCATCAAGAAAAGAAAATTCAATAACTGTAGGAGGAAGTGAAGGAGATCATTACATTTCTAACCTCAGCTTTTTAGAATTGTTTCCTGGTGTTTTGTGGAATATTTGAACACATTTGTTTTATACTGTGTCATTCAATATTTTATATTTGGACAAATTTTCTGAAGCAATTCTCTCACATTAAACCAATATGCAATGAAATAGTTCTGACCAGTACTTTGGGCTGAACAGCACATTTTTTAAAATTCAGAGATTGTTTCCATATGCTCTCCTAGTTGAAAAGAATTTTAAATAGCAGGATGTGATTTTTTTCCCACAAAAATATAAAAAGAAGTATTCTGAAATGGTAGATGAATAAGGTACATGCCAGTATAATTTCCTTTGCATTTTGGGAAGTACTAGAAAGATTTAAGCATAGGGATAGGCAATCTTAGGGCCCTAGATTACCAGTCCAAACTAGCATGGCCAATATCAGTGGACTGGGGAAATTCAATCAGGTTGCCTTCCTAAGATTTTATTTCCAGTGGTGTCCGGTATGCCATATCTTCAGACTCACTTCTATATCAGTAAAATGGATACAGCATTGAATAACCATGACTCTGGTATGTAAATTTGAAGTAAGAAAATAAGGACAAAGTTGTGAAGCAAAACAAAAGAGTTCTATTTTTAACTACATATTTTAAGGAAAAAAATTCTAATGCTCACTTTGTTCATGGCTGAATTCTATACTGTAATACCGTAGCATCCTAACTACTCTTGTACTGTATGTGTATGTGTGTGTTTCAAGTTAGTGTTGACTCCTGGCTACTGCCTAAATTAGTCCCTACAAATTTTACCACATGCTATAATCTTATACAAATTGAGATCTATGTAGTTTAAGACCAGATAAGCAAAATTCTCCATATTTGATGGAATTTCCCTATATATTTGTGTGTGTGTGTATGTGTGTGTGTGTGCGCGCGCGTGCGCGCACGCTTCCTTGACATTGCTTCCTTCCTAGAGTGGGGAGAGAATGATAGGGCCAATTGGATTTTTGCCTAAGTGGGACTAGAACTACATCAGACGGTGTCTCTATATACTGAGTTTCTTCCCTCCAAATATTTAAATGGAAATATAGGCCTATTGTTGGGAATTTTGCCATCAACTGGGAAAAGGTAACAATGTTTTAATCAGATGCAGTACATATCCTTCTGTATCTTAGTCAAATTCCTTTTCTGACTAGCTGCAGGATGATGCACAGCAATGAATTTTGTTGCCCCCATGTTTTTGTCCATTTTTCTTCTTTATAGGCTTCCTGTGTATCATACATCTTACTTGCATTTGCAGCAGAATCACTGAAACTGGGTAAACCCTGGGTTGAAATCAATTAGAATTTGCTTATTTGGTGTTTTGTTCAGCGGTGGGATTCAAAATTTTTTACTACCGGTTTTGTAAGCGTGGCTTGGTGGGTGTGGCAGGGGAAGGATACTATAAAATCTCCAGTCAGAGGTGGTATTTGCTGGTGCTCTGAACTACTCAAATTTTCCGCTACCGGTTCTCCAGAACTGGTCAGAACCTGCTGAATACCACCTCTGGTTTTGTTCTAGAAAGATAAGGGGAAAAGCAAATGAAAGAAACTCAGCAGACAGGTTATACATGAATCCATGCTGTAGAATTAAAATCAAGAAATATGCTTGAGGTTATCAACATTTCTGTGGGATTTATTTTGGAAATTGAGTATTTTACGTCAGGCAATAGATCTGTCTTTTTCACCCCAGTTGCTTCCAATCCATTTCTGTGAAAACCAATGCATCCTTTTTTTTTTTTTTTGCTAGTTCCTTGAAACAGGTCTAGCTTGCAATGTAATATTGAGAATTTTAATTTCATGCTGGGTTCAGCCAGAGTCTACAACAGTAGTAGCTGTAAAATCTTTATATTAATAGCTGTACAGTGTTCAGAAAAAGAAGGCCCTTGTCATTCAAGTTTCATTTCCTTTGTTACACATGTAGCATCCTTGTGGTCTGTTTCTCATAGCACTTGCTACAAGCCAAACTCTATTCTACCAATATGTCTGTAGAAAAGTAAATATTATGAGCAAGCCTAGACCCTTTTGTCTCCTTAGTTGTCATGAGAAGATCCAAACATGATGGAATTTTTGGGTAATATGTTTTCACATCCTGCTTTTCTTGCTTGGCTTTAAACCCGAAGAGTAGCAATAAAGCAGAATTCATTAATACTGCTAGGTTTCAAATAGGAGTATTCTGCCTCCTTCCCCTCAAAATGCAATTTTTTGGGGGGGGAGGGTTGCATGAGAGGGGGGGGGAAGGGAGTACAAGGACAATGATAAAGACAGATACCGATCAATTCATACCTCAGCAAATACCATTACTATTGTTGCCAGATATTAATGTGCTGAAGGCATAGTAATTGGTTTTTTTTTCCCATTGGTAAGGTAAATCATGTGTTTATAATGAATGGACATCTAATAATTCTAAACCAAGAGACAGGCCTTGATCAGTATCAAAACACTGCTTGCAACTAACAGATTAGTACTCAGGGAGAAAACAAAACAAAGGGAAAAAAAACTATTCTCAGTCATTTTGGGCTTAGGCTGTGTCCATTATTAATTTTAATGCCATCTCATAATAAATTCATTTTTATTTGAGGTAAATAGACTACAGCAGTGTTTAAACAATATGCTTATTTATAATTAATGAATCATGGTATATTCAATTATCTCAATTTTCTGGACATTTTAGGAAGAGGAATGTATTACTTTTTGGTTGCAACCCCCACCCCGCCAAAAAAAAAAAAAAAAAACAACCCTAGGGATATTTTCCACCTAACAAATTGTATCTAAAAAACATACATTTATGCCTTTTAAACATACTCAACTAAGGTGCTACCAGAACTCCTTATTTTTTTGCCACTGTAGCCTAATATTGTTCTGATCTGAAAATGAATTCTGGTGATATAAAATTTGAACTTTTGCAGGAATTTCAGCTGATAAACTTACAAAATTGGCATACATACTCAGGGCCCCAGTGCATTTTTTTAAATAACACCTGATTTGGCTGTTTGAATATTGTAAGGATAGTCATACTAATGTTAATGGACCTAATTCACAAATAATCTTCAGCTATGCTAATTGTCCATTTTAGTCAGTGTTGTAATTTCCTGAGAAGTGATTATAAAAGAGAGAATTTAAGGTCTGAGAAAGTCAGCAGTACAACAAGCATAATTGGCTGGAATAATGAAGTTTGTAAATGTGATGAGAAGTATATTCATGAACTAAGCTCTTTTTTATCTTCTCTCCTTGTCAGTCCTTGGCAATGTATTTAGCTGAAACCTAACAGTAACACAGAAAGCTTTTGCATATCCTGCCAACTTGCTTGAAGGATTGTGGAATCCAGCAGAATCACCAGATGGACATTGCTTTGTATTAATTAAACAGTCCTGAGATGTTTGTCAGGCCACACAGGACTGCAGATACTTAATTGTGGAATCCTTAGTGCTCTCTGAGCTTGGTTGTTTGTTTGCAGACATTTGGAAACATTTGCAAGCAAAGAGCCCAGGTCAGACAGAACCAAGGACTCACCAATTCAGTCTTGAGCTACATATATTTTCTTCTGTAGATAACCCTCAGCTGTAATTCATGTTCAATCCATCAAGTTTTCTTGTCACAATAAAAACTTGATTGAGAGTTATATAATCTCCTAAAATGGGGATGCACAGGGGAAACAGTATTTTTCAGGATTGTATCTTATTATTAACTCTATAATGTACAAGCATGTCGAGATTCTTTTTTTAAAAAATACAGTTAAAACTCATATTTGATATTCCTGATTTAAAAAACCTCTTATAGGAAACATACATACTTCAGTGTAAGAACTACCCTGTGAATTTGACAAAGGATTAATACATAATACCAAGCTAAAATCATTTTTTCTGCATTATTCAACCTATAGTGTACAGATAGAAAATTTCCAGATTATAATGATAATTCTGTTCTTTAAAGGAGGAATGTCAAATACGTAGTGTTATGTGATGTATCGTATTTTTTTGCCCCTTTGCTAAACTGGGCATGGGCATGGGCATGGCCAGTGCATGACACAGGCTGTGAGTTTGACAACACTGCTTTAAAGAGTCTCTCAGAGGAACGTTTCTCACAATCATATTTTTCTACAAGAAAAAGTGAATAAAACTTTTATATAAAAATAAATATTTTATATGAATGGGGAATTTAAAACACTTTTGTATCCAAGTATCTATTCTTTGTTCATTGATTCTTCCTCTTCATAACAGTTCTACTATACTATGGGAAGTATTTTACTAACATAAAATCTGTGGTTGGATTCACATATCATATTAAGCATATTGTTTTTACTTGGGTTACAAAAATGAATGTTAAAATTGTCACATGTTTTATCACAAAACTTTAAGAGCAAGACAAAGCTATTTTTTAAATCAGTAGGGTGCATCTGATAAGCTACATATTGATATAAGTCTGCATGCTTAATTTCTGAAGGATGAATGCATTTTAATACATTATCTGCATGGACACACAAACTATTTAGACTAATGGCTATAGGTTAATACAGATGGGAAACTCATTAAAGAGTTTGACAACAAAACAGATTCATAATTAATAAAGTATAGACTTTTATTTGAAATTATTGCCCAGGGTAGCTTGGGCAATAATAAAGGCAGAACCATCTTCTTGGTCCACTCAAATGCTCAGTTTGTACCATTTCTGTGTAAACCCATAGTCTCAAGATTGTTTCTTCCTCCAGATGTTAACTGGGGGCACTCATCATGTCCAACAGTATTCCAATCAGTGCTATTTCACTAAACAGCATTTTTTGTAATGGTTGTGGTAATTTAAAGGAAAACTAGCAGTTTCTTATATTTTATAAACATTTGGGTAAGCTAAAAAAAACATTATCAAGAAAACAAGAAATGTTGTTAACAGATAATAACAGATAATCAGAGTTGGAAGGGACCTTGTAGGTCATCTAGTCCCTGGCCCATGTTGTCATGGAAGAAAAAAATAGGCATCTATTGTGGGGACATTGCATTTAACATTAGGTCTTATAGATAAACAGATTAATAAATCACATCAAAAACAGCTTCTCTATAAGTTGCTGATTCTCATTTGATGAATTATTAAAACTCTGGATATCAGTAAGTTTGAAATAATTGTGCTTTAGAAATCACCATGGCTGATTCAAAAGTTGGAAATAGCTTTTATAATCTCTACCAGCCCTTTTCAATCTTCTGGCCATTCATTCCAAGACTGTTCAGCCACAGTCCATGTAGCAAGTTATTAAGAAAAGCTGATATATATTATCCATAGTTTTTGTGGGAGAAGAATTTGAGGCATACATGGCCCCAAATCAATTTGTTATATCTAATATATATGTTATCCTCTTAGTGTTCAAAATTAAGGGTTACTTTGGAAAGTGTGATTAAGTGTTGATGCAATATGATCTACCAAGAAGTAAAACAATTGCAGAGGAATGTTTCTTAAATCATAGTATGTTCTTAGAAACTTAGATTCAATTCCCTCTATACAAAAATCTTGATAAGACATTTAGAAGGTTTTCCATCCTGTAATTTTATAAACTATTTCCACTTCTTCTCTATGAATGATTTAATGGGGTTGTTTTACTTCATATCTCTGTCAGCATTTAGAAGATGCTACATACATTACATATATACATACATAAATTTTACTTGTGATAAGTGAAAGAAAACTAGACCCAACAGTTTGCCATAAATCTAATGTATTTTGCTGCTTTTTTCAATATTACTACTTAATAGGAAAAGTTCCATATCAGCATGACCGAGTTAAGGTGTTTTTCTTATATAGGATTTTTGTTATATAGGATTCATTTTAATGTATACGCAGAGTTCATGCAACACATTCATTCTTCATATTTTTATTAGTCTTGGCTTATGTATGAAATCTGCATTTTGGGGATGTAAAACATGATTTATTGCTTAGAATGCAAGTTGTGGCTTGCTAACCAAGCATGATTGAATTCATTCAAAAATATTAAAATGAAAGAAGTAATGGAAAGTTAGAAACCTATGAGGCAAAACATTCCAATTCCCAGCTTTCCAACCTGAAAAATCCCCAATATGATGCCAAGAAGATAAAAGTGTGTGGCCATTTCCCTTCCCTTCAATGTCTTGATTTGCTCTCCTGCAGTTCAAAGACAGAAGTTAAGTCAAAGTCAAGCTTATTGGCTGAAAAATATTTCCATTTTTTGTTCTGGATGGCTAACATACATTAAAATTTAGTTAAAGATTTAGGACTTTCCCAGCGCTCTAAACCACGGGACATTGGCTCTCACAGTATAATTTGTCAACAAGCCATTTATACATCTTCATTCTCTGTTCTTATGAAACTTTAGCTACACACTAGAGGAGCTGAAATCTCAAAATTTGGCTTACTTAACTGTATTCTGGGAAGATGAATGCAAACCACAGCATGTGATATTGTAGTAACATTTCAATCTTGAAAAACATAGCTGTTTTAGTTACATTTGGACTTGTAGAACATAACGTAGAGAAGTAAAAGAGAATTCTTTGGAAAATAAACCATAACCTTAAAGTATACACCTTAACTGGAAATTGGAAAGAATTGATTGAGATGGACTTCTTCAGTGAGTATTCCTGGTCAAAATTTACAAAAAGAATTGACATGATAGCTATGCAAAGGATTTTTAAAACCACAAATATACATCACTATTTAAGAGTATTGTGAAAAAATATATATAATGTGCAGAATAGGGGCATTTTTTATCTTGCAAACATGTAATGTAATATTCAATAACACTGAAACCATAGAGCAAGACATAAAATTATAATACTGCTTCCAGTATCTTTATATTTGCTATTTTTTTCAAATTAGCTGATACATCATGCAAAGTTATATTTCTAGTATATTCTGAGTTGATCAACTGACTGTCTCAAGCCTCTATTTGGCTGTTATATTTTAAGAAAAGACCCTGATATGAATGTAAGGAATATTTATTTATTTATTTACAAGATTTATATACTGCCCCCCTCTCCCTGCGGGACTCGGGGCGGTGTACAGCCATTAAAAATACAATAATAACACAATAATTAAAAACAATTAAAAAAATTAAATATCGTGGCTGAATAATAAAAACGAGAGAAGGGTTTAAAAATAAGGACTAAAACCAATTAAAACTGAATTTAAAACCCTATAAAACCCTAGGCAAGACTGGCTTGATGAAATAAATAAGTTTTCAACGCGCGCCAGATGATCAAAAGGTCAGGGATGATCCTCATCTCCGGGGGTAATTTGTTCCAGAGGGAGGGTGCCCCCAAAGAGAAGGCCCGCACCCTCAGGGTCGCCAGCCATCCAGCTGGCGGCACCCCGAGGAGACCCACTCTATGGGAGTGCACTGGCCAACAGGAGATCGATGGTGGCAGTAGGCGGTCCCGTAAATACCCAGGTCCCAAGCCATGGAGCGCTTTAAAGGTGGTAACTAGCACCTTGAAATGCACCCGAAAGACCACCGGGAGCCAATGCAGCTTGCACAAGAGTGGCGTAACATGAAAGCTTCGAGAAGCCTCCAAAACCACCCGCGTGGCTGCATTCTGCACCAGTTGGAGCCCTTGGGTGCTCTTCAAGGGGAGCCCCATATAGAGAGCATTGGCATAGTCTAGGCAGGAGATAACGAGGATGGATGTGACTGTGTGAAGCGCATCCCGAACCAGAAAGGGCCATAACTGGTAGATCCTATGGACCTGATAAAAAGCCCCCCTGGGACGGCCGCTATATGTTCTTCTAACGACAGCCGTACATCCAGGAGGACACCCAGATTGCACATCCTGTCTGTGGGGGCAAGAATTTCCCCCCACACAGCAGTGATGGAACTAGCTGGCTGCATCGGGGTGCCGGAAAGCACAACCATTCAGTCTTAGCTGGGTTGAGCTGAAGCCTGTTCCGCCCCATCCAACTCTGCACAGCTTCCAGGCACCGGGTCATCACTTCAACAGCTTCATTGGGGTGGCCTGGGATAGAAATGTACAGCTGAGTATCATCAGCGTACTGATGAAACTCTACCCCAAAGCCACGGATGATCTCACCCAGCGGCTTCATATAAATGTTGAACAGTAGGGGCGAGAGCACCAACCCCTGAGGAATAGCCCTGATAATAATCTAAGAACTGAAACTAAGTCTGATGAGAAGTTATAGAATGAACTGGATATGTTTAGCCATGAGAAGATAATACACAGATGGCATTTTTGATAGTGCTTTTCAAGTACTTGAAGGAATGTCACGTAGAGGACATTCAATATCAATTATCTCTCTTCACAGAGAGCAAGACACCAATAAATAACCCAAGTTATTGAATGAACAGAAATATTCTAACCATAAGGTAGTTTGATAATAAAATCAGTTATCAAGTAAGATGGTACATCTCTTTAATGGATTCCTTTAATACAGAAACTGTACAGCCATCTGGCAAGGATACTTTAATATGAATTCTTGCATGGAACAGGGAGTTAAGCTTGATGATCTAAAACATCATTTCCAATGTGATTCTTCTTTGAGGATTTTTTAATCTTTTCCCAAACACTCTACATTAGTGGTTCCCAAAGTGGGTGGTACCTCCCACTGGGGGGCAGTGGGATGCCTTAGGGGGGCGTTAAGAGGCAAGGGGGCTGGCAGGGGGGCTCTGACAGGTGGCAGGGGGGCATTCGAGGTGCTGGCCCTGTAGGTTCACTCATTGACTGTAGCACCGCTGTGGAGCCAGCGCCTCCAATGTGGAAGAGGTGGCACGATATGTGCCGCCGCGACCGCATTCTATGCACCGGCCCCCTGCTGCCTCTTAGCCGACTCTGGAGCAGTGCTACACTTAATGGGTGAACCTGCAGGGCCGGCCGGCATCTCAAATGCCCACCTGCCACCTCTTAGCGTCCCCAACAGGTCCAGCAGAAGGGTGCTAAGAGACGGCACATCAAACACGGCCGCACATAACGTGCCACCACTTCTGCATTGGAGGTGCCGGCTCCGGAGCAGTGCTAGTCAATGGGTGAGGCTGCAGGGCTGGCCGGCGCCTCGATTGCCCTCCTGCCGCCTCTTAGCACTCCTCTGCTGGCTCCCTTGGGGATGCTAAGAGGTAGCAGGGGGTGTTCGAGGCACTGGCCCTGCAGGTTCACCCATTGACTGTAGTAACACTCCAGAACCAGTGCCTCAAATGTGGCAGCACGTTGGGAAAAGCCGTCACTACTGCTTTCCCAAAGTGCCGTCGCTGTCACATTCTGTCTGTCTGTCCATCCGTCCATCCATCCAAAAGGTCTGTCTATTTGCCTGCCTGCCTGTCTCTCTCTCTCTCTATCCATCCATCCATCCATGTTTGAAGCGCTGGCTCTGCAAGCACATGAGGAAAATAGGGCAAAGCCAGTCTGAGAGGGAGGGAGGGAGGGAGGGAATGAGGGAGGGAGAGAGAGAAAGAGAATGAGAGAGAGACCCAGTCACGTGACCAGCAAGCCACACCTTCAAATTAGGCCACACCCACAGAAATTTGAATCCCACCACTGGGTGGAGGGCACCAAGGATGAGTTTGTAGCACCAAGGGGGCAGTGGACCAAAAAAGTTTGGGAATCACTGCTCTACATAGACCTTAATTTTGCAAGGTCTCCAATTATGCATGAAAATGTGGAATGTGGACTCTTTCTAAAGAGTCAGGCATTTGCTTGAATATGTAAGAAGAAACATGGGCATCACTGCTGTGGGGAATCAGCGTTCCATATTCTATTTTTTGTTCTATATCCATCCCTCAGAAAATGTTTCTAAATCAAAATAATTGTTCCTGGTAATCTCATGGCAGAAGACGGGCTCCTACTTTCTTTTGGATCTCCTTTCTGCAGAGTTCCACTCTTATACCAAATTGACATTTTAGCCACAACCCAACCTCAAGGAATATAGGTAGAAAAAAGAACAAAATCAATTAATGACCAGAAAAAACTCATCAAAGAAAAGAACTAATTGTGAATAACAAGCTACAAATAAATAAAATCTGCTTAAGCATAGCAACAGCTTAAGGTCATAGCTTCTAGCTTTCAGCTAGACCCAGACAAAATTCTGAGAATTCATCTTTAAAAGCCCTCAACTTAAGAGTTCTGAATAAAATTTGTCTCTTTATCTTCTGTTTGGTGACATGTTTCCTGTTTTTCTCCAGGCAATTTGTCTCCTGAACTCCCCCTCCCCATGACCAGATTTAATTTCATTATAAACAGAACACAATGTGTGAATTGATCACTTTCCAGAACTCATGGTTTAAGAAATGATATAAACAATGGGTTAAAAAATGTTGAATAAGGACATGGAAGTAGATCTTTCAGAAGGTCATAGCAAGCATTTATGTAAGAAAAATCGGAACCAAGATTAACATGTATTAAACTTTTTCTAAGAATATAGAAAATCTTCACCAAGGAAGAACGTCTCACCTTATTTCATAGCCTTCTGCAATAGATGGCACTACCTCACAATTAGAAGTTTGGAGTATTTTATTTTAAGTTTATGAAAATCACATATGAGGATTATCAATCTAGACTACAAAAAATTGGGTTATCAATAGATGGAAGTGAGTGAAAAATGTTTTTTATCTCTTTGCTACCATCTAATGGTCAGCCCTTTCTTGTAGCCCATATATGGTAGAGTTGGCCAGTAGAACTTGTTCTTTGTCCATATACTTTATTAAATTTCTGCAAAAGATAAAATATAAAAAGCAGGAAAAAAGGAATAAAAAATTAGGGAAAGAAATAACTTCCAACTTCATTTGATACAATTAGAAATATAAAATAATTAACTTTTTTCATCTGAAATTCAATACTACATAATATTTCTATAATCATAAACAATTCTAATTGTCAAATTCCAAAATTAATATAGCATTTATTTCTGTTTCTAACAAAATGTCCCAAAATGGTTTCTACCTAGAAACAAAGCTGGACAAAGTATTTTATTTAATTAATAAGGTTTTTGTAGCAACTTAGAAGAAAAATAAGTGTTGATTTTACCTAAATCATTAGAAGTGTACAATTATGTTACTCATTTATGATGTCAAAATGCAAAAGTGATGTAATCCATACCTAAACTTAGAAATATATAATAAATGGTACTGGATATGTGAATGATTGATGAATGAACAAAGAGATAGTGGAACTAATTATCTGAGAGAAACATCATTTATAAAAAGCTTTGCTAAAGATCATAGTCCTAAAGAAGCCATTTATAGAGGTAATGAAAGTAGCTTACATAAGAAAGTAGGATTCTTTGAAATCTGAAAGGTGCTTTGCTTCACTCAAAGTATCCTTATGAGGATGCTCTGCAAAACAATACGGCTAAACTGATCTTATGTGCACAATGGCATTTCCAATGTAACAGCTAAAAAGAGTGAAATGGCTGGCAACAACACCTTTATTGAAAATGCTGAGGTGGTGTCTGAAAGGAGATCACAGTCAGATATTAAGTGGAGAAGACATGCCTGGGGTCTTCTCACATTTTAATGGATTGAAAAGTGTGATAATATCTGCTTTCTTTATGTCCTCCTGCTTTAGAGAGTTCTTATGAATTTATGAAATGTGCAAATTTTAGAATCTGACCTCCTTTCAATGGCAAAATAAAGTTGAATAATGTTTGTCTTCATGATCTCCCATTTTTAAAAATTGGGAAGCACCATATTTCATTACTTTTTAGAACTGTTGTGAAACTGATTTATTCAGTTAACTTGATTTTACAGATGAGGAGAAAAATGAGTGAGCTGGAAAAACTGGATAAGCAGTGTTGAATGAGTGAGATTCAAAACAAGATGAATAAACAATATATGGTTTATGCAAGCTCAATTCTGTTTGTAAAATTTCTGTTATATTAGCTCCAATGTTCTGTGGCCTATAATTAAAAAATATAATTGACTTTGGCTCACAATTTTTTATCGCCAGGTATCTTTACAGATCAAGCAAGTACTTACACTGAGATGGAGCTGTCAAGAAGAGGCTTTATCAGCCACACTCTCCCCTTTTCAGCAACTGCTAGCTATTTAATGTTTAAATAGTCGCATGTCAAGATAGTTGTGTGGCAGTCGCTAACCTTATGGCTTTTGAAGTGTGATTTGAAAAGCAGCCACAATCTGTTGTTTTCTCGTCCCCAGGACTTGACTTTAGATACAGCTCCACTTTGCTCATAAATCAAGCATGTCAACTCCTGGTTGTGCATTTGAGGCATCTCTACCATCCTCAAGATGCTGTAAAGAGACTATTGAAAAATTATTAAACTGATTTGATTGTGCTTGCTACTTTATCACCTGCCAAGTAGCTGTGCAATATTCTGGAGACAGGTCAAAGCCAGTTATGTGAGCTTTATCATTTCACCTTAGACCTGTCTTGGAGCTAAGCTTTTTTGACCAATTTGAAACCAAATCCTCTGTAATTCAGAGGCAACAGAAGGATTGTGTCTTTTTCTTACCAAACAAGTTTTTTTTTAATAGAAAACTAGATTTTAAACCTGTGTGTCTTTTTAAACAAAACATAGAAGATAAGAATTGGGTTAGGAACAATACTGCAAAGAGCTGAAGCAAAGAGACCACACACCATTAAGACAGAAGCTTGGGTTACACTGGTATTTTATGGTGGTTATTTTGCTGGCAATAGTTTCTCAGCAGCTCAGTTAAAATTACAAAAACTGCAGAGACAAAAAAAGCCTTTAGAAATAAGTCTACTACACTCTACTGCAATCACAGCATGTTAATTTGATATCCTAACTGGGGTGTGTTAGCAATTCAACACCTCCCTTCCCTCCAACCAATTATTACCACGTGTTTTTAAGTTTAACGTGGCACTTGTAGTTAAGGAAAGAGAAATGGAAGTATGGAAAGAAGGATTTCGCTTGTATGTTTCCTATATTGCTATATTGAAACATTAGAGAAATTTATACTTCTAAGACAAGGTAAGCAGTAAGGGATTAAAAGAATCATATATGTTTATAAAAGAGATTTTCTTTGTGGTAATCTAGTTTCTAACACCCACTGTTTTAAAAATGAATATAATTCACAAATTTTGCAAAACTTAATTGTTAGAACTGGCTTGTAGAAATTAGCATTAAGCTAGTAGAGGAAACTTAATTCTGTTTTATTTTCTGTTTAAGGAGAGAGGGAGAAAATTGTAAGAGCTTTATTTGTTCCCTGTTGTTTCAAGATATGCCAAACTGTAAAATTCACTGACTTCAAGCAAAACTTAAAGCAGCACAAAGTTGTTTGAGAAATTTTTTTTTTTTTCAAATCTGAGTCTTATTAAGAAACAAGATACTTTCCATCTCTGGTTCTTATGAATATCTCCAGATGGCATTGGGTTTAAAAATATAGTGACTTTCAAAAATGATTGAAGCAACATTTTTGTTCATAGAGTTATGAGCTTCTGTAATGCAGTGGTTAGAGTGCAGTACTGCAGGCTACTTCCGCTGATCACTGGCTGCCAGCAGTTTGGCAGTTCGCAGGAGTGGGATGCTACCGGTTCTATCTATAAAAGCAGTAGCTCTGAAAAGCAGCAAACACCTATCAGGTTCTGTGTTTGCTGCTGTTTGGCCCACCTGCCTTTCCTGTCCTTTATTTCCTGCTTTTTCAACCTCAGTTGCTTTGCACAGCACAGCTGAGGTTGAAAAGGCAGGAAGAAAGTGGCTTTTCAGATGCTGCGTACTTGCATGCACGCGCAAAATGTAGTCACTGAACCGGTAGTAACACCGGTTGAATCCCGCTGCTGGCAGTTCGGATCTCACTGGCTCAAGGTCAGTAAAACGAGGACCCAGATTGTTGGGAGCAATATGCTGACTCTAAACTGTTTAGAAAGGGCTGTAAAGCGCTTGAAGCAGTACATAAGTCTAAGTGCTATTGCTATTGCTATACTACTACCTTTGATCACCCGAAGCACCCAAGCAGGATGCTGTTTTGCTGTTCTTTTGAGTAGTGGGAAAGATGTCTGAAGTCCTAATTAAGGCCCTGAGATTCATTTTTGAATGGAGATGCACAGAGCTATGTTATAAGTAGCTACACAAACAATATATTTGCTTTGCTCCATCAAAGTTGCTCCATTACAGAAGGGTTACTGTCCTTTCCAGTGGAAATTATATACCTACCAGGGATTATAGGCAGCTGAATAGATATGCAAATCACATGACAGAATTAAATTAAAAACATGTCTCAATTTTGAAGCAAAGAAGACACTCTCCAGTTGAGTTAAAGCTGCTTATAGATGTTGAGATTTTCAGTTTATTTGTTTTTAAGGCATACTGCACTGATTGCATTGTATAAATGAATAGTATGAAGGCTATTCCCAGGAATACTAAACTCTAGCTGTAGATCAATTGTGCAATTCATGGATGAATCATGTGAACAGGGCCTGATCACTGTTAGTAGGAGACACAAAACAGTGTGTATGTTTGAAGTGCTAAATTGCTTATGAGGTTTCAGGAGAATAGCCATTCAGTTACAGACACTTGGGAAAGAATCCCATTTCACTTTGGAGAAACATGGAACCTCTCTAAAGTGTTTTATATTGATCTGGGATTCAATATTTGCACAGATCAAATACCTTTTATGTCTTGTAAGCACATAGTCCTAAATTGCTGTTGTCTAAAGAGTGCAAGAGAAGGAGAACTAAATATCCCTGATGTTATCTAAGCTTCAAAACTGCAGATTTGGGCCATTTGCCTTACAAGCTGATCTGCCTAAATTCCTTTGAGACAACATATTGGCCATTTTTTCTGGTTCATTGAGGGTACAGAGGGAGTTGTTACATATTTGTTGTTGCAAGCTAACACTACTGTTATTGAAGTTCTGTCATCAAGCCAGAAGGCTATAATCAATGTCTTGTTTCTTGCTACTTCCCAAGTGTGAGAAATATGAACACTGAGGTGCAAGACTGGCTCATTTTGTGCAGTGATGGGTATCAGCTGGTATTTTGCTTTCTGTAAGTCAAACTTCTATGTGAAAAAAGTATTTTTATACAATTTTGTATTATTATCCACTTTGGTTAAGAGCAAGCTCTGGATTGGCAAATAAGGAGAAACTGAATGATCATTTTCAGAAAAATTTTAGGCCTATAAACATGCTTATAGACCTATAAAAGAAAGACTTTTTTTCATTTGAACAGACTAGTTTTCAGAAAGGCCCAGAAATCAGCATTACAAGCAGAATTTACAAAATGAGTCTGTTTGAGATGCCTTGCTTATAAAAGAGTGGGTCACTGAGATTAATTTAGATACAGTGTATTTAGGGAAAAGGAATTTGAATATTAAGGTAAAGCAGAAGGTTTAACAGGATTCTGCTCCAATTCCCACAGTCATACCATCTGATGTCATTGGAACAGAATCAAAATCTATGTCATCACTTCTTCCATGATATAATATGGCTCTCTGAAAAGACCCAGTTCAAAGCCTTATTAGTGCTTTGAAATTATGCTTATCTGAGAGTTGTTTTGGCAACATTACATCTTGTCCTAAAGTCATATTTACAAGCCACCTTTGCAAACTGTCATGGATTGATAACTGCATACTTTTTGGATGGCTGAGGACCTTTTGGGAACAGATTAATGATATTGATTTGGCCAACCTAGGCTTTTTCCAAGTGGGTGGGGAGCTCTGTAGAAGAGTTGTAGCAAGTGTCCTTCCAGGTGGACTGTCTCTGAATGTTGCTACTAAGGATGGCAAAAGGGTGGGGGCAAAATTTCTTATTCCTGATTCTAAGGCAGCTCAGCCTTATGAGTTTTGCATCTGTTCAGTTGCACTCATTCAATTTCCATATATATATGGTTTTTAATGCATAAAACATGTATTTTTACACATTTTATTATGCATATTTGTATTTAGTTTTGAACAAAGAACATAATTTACTAATAATCACAAAATTTAGAAAAGTATAAAAAACTAAATAAATCTCATAATTCATACATTACTCCACTGCAAATTAGGCTGATTTGCTTGAATATTCAGGGATAACCCCCCTCCCTTATTCCTATAAATTTGATTCCTTACAAAGAAAGCAGCATTACTATGTAGGGACTCCAATAAAGCAACATCACTCTGCTAAACAAATAATTTCCTCAACACTGTTCAACTATTTACAAAGTGTACACTACTACTACTACTGTTAATTTTCTCATCACTCCTTATCACCCATTCCCTCCCACTTGTGACTGTAACTTTGTTGCTTGTATCCTCTGTTTCCTAGTATGATTTGATGTTGATTGTACCCGATGACTATCATTAAGTGTTGTACATTATGATTCTTGATTCTTAACGAATGTTCCTTCTTTATGTATACTGAGAGTATTTACACCAAGACAAATTCCTTGTGTGTCCAATCACACTTGGCCAATAAAGCATTCTATTCTATTCTATTCTATTCTATTCTATTCTATTCTATTCTATTCCATAAATATTCTATAGATATCCACAGTTGCTATTAATATTGAGATGGGCAGCATATAAATTTAAGAAATAAAATATAAAAATATATATTAGTGTAAGGGACAGCTAGGGTTTATACTGGGAAATAAGCTGAAGATAAAGATTTAATGCCAAGAAGTTCAGAACACTTTCAATCAAATATATGAAGAATAGCCATGGAGAGAAGTACTCTATTTTCTTGTATCATTTCTTAGTTAATTCTTTCTCTTTGTGTACTTTGCTTTCTGGAATTCTAGATATTGATTTCTAAAGGTCAATTCTTTTAGCACCATTCTTTTAACTCCTAATGTCTAGCTTCACTTGTATATTTTGCAACCACATAATTGGCATGTACATCCCTTTTGGTTTACATAATGTTTTTCTCATCTCTGCCCTGCTCTTATGGTTTGATTCCTCCCTCCCCCCCATGCTTGTTGAGAATCCTGCAAGTTGTAATTTGAACACATTTGAATAATATAATAGTTGGATACTTGGGAGTTTTTTTCAGTTGCATTATAGCACAACAATGGTACATACAACAATCCTTTACGAAGAGACTTAGCACAAACAAAGCACCTTCCTCAAAATCCCAAAAGGAGTGTTGTGGCTGCTGACAGTTTTCATATGTGTGTTTGTGAACAGAAAGTTTCCACTGAAACGTTAGCAAAGCAAATGAGTGTTGTCTGTATGTACATGTACCAAAGTCTGAAATATCTGTATTGAACTTTCCAGGATATTCTGTTGCTCTATTGCTCTAAAGAAGGTTTTGTCACTCATGCTGGCATCCAGCAAGATGGTTTATAGAAGTATAGGAGCGTAGTGAGTTTTTATAGTATTTTTTTTTACTGATTTTTGGTTTATGGTTTGGAGGTTTCATTGTTTTTACTGCTTTGTGCGTGTGTGCGTACATACACATTGGATTATTTGACAATATGGTTGCTATATAAGACTTTAAAATAAATAAGTGGCAGAGCACTGCATTGGTATGCTTTTGCCCAGCACAAAGAGGCAGAAGTTCTGAAGTACTTCACCAATCTATAATTATTATTTTAAAATGTTACCCATTGAAGAGATATCCTGTTAAATCAGCCATTTAAAATTGTACAGGATTAAGTTCTATTAAATGTCATCTAATTGCTACATTGAGACACATTCTAATCTATATGAAGCAAAATAAGCTGCTTGCAGGTGTTAAATATGGATGAGACTGCTTAGAGCAGGAAACAAAATGATCATAAAATCCATTCCAGCCCAATAATTTTTAGAATTGTATGGGCTCCTGAATATCAATTATGACAGATGGTATCATTTCCCCCAAAGTCTGATTTATAGAACATTTTTCATGAACTTTCCTCATCTCACCTCTCTCTATAATATTTTATCCATATAAGCTATAAAAAAAAATTATAAGGAGTCTTCTTATTAAGTACTGTGGTTAGCTGACATGTTTTGTTTAAACATGTAAAATGTGTCCCACTCCCCCACCCCCAATCTTTGTTTGTACTCTTTACTACATGGAGAAACATATATGATATTTTGCATGTCAATACAATGATGTAATTACATTTTCTTTTCATTCAGCCTGACATTTTTCAAACCTGTCTCTTATTAATAAAAGCAAAACCAAACAAAAACGGCCCTTGGAATTCTGGAATTCACAGCTGGGCTTCCAGTTAAAATGGCTACATTCTCTAAAGTGTTGAGCATCTGTCACTTTCTCCTCTAAAATCAATCAGAGCAGCTTAAGCTCTGATACTCTGGGAACCAGGCCATTTTTATGCACAGACATAAGTGTAAATTCTTGATCCAGCTGTAGACAGATATGTTTCAAGGGGAAAAACTTGGCCTGAGAAAACTGGTGTGTGAAAAAGTTAATTTGCAAAGATTGAAGTGCAGATGGGAAAAAAAGTTGCCCATACCCAAAACATTTCACTTGAATTGGGTCTGCCAGGTTTATTTATTTATTTTCTTCCCAAAAGGAAACAAACTGCAACCTTTTTTTTTGGATAAGACAAATAATAGACAATAATACTTTGTGAGATTTCAGCCTACTACACCTGAGAAACCATTCAGTACTAATTTGGAAAACTGAGCCTATAAGGATAGCAGGAAAAAGCAGAAGACAGATGGAAGTTGTTTCTTCATTAAATTCTTGAACTGCACACTTCTTTTTCCTAGCTAGCTATATATGAAACATTATTAAAACAGTGCATTTCTGCCTAATGTTGACAAAGGGGCAGGTAATTATGCTGGATTAGAGATTTCTACTTAATTACATGAAAAATAGAATGAAAATAACAATCAGGAGGTTATGTGAAGATAGTTCATGTTTGCACACTTATTTAGTTGATCAGTGAGGTGACCATATTACAAATAATGCTCCTTTCCTGAATTCTAGATGGAAAAGGAGAGAACTGCACTCTTGAAATTCCTATTGCTATTATTACACTTGTTCTCTTCTGCATTTGATTACACAAAAACACACTTTCATCGTGAATTTGGCCTTTTGGGCAGGATCAGACTATAGTAATTAGATTCATATCAAGAATAAGAAAATAGAAGAGAATGTGAGAAAATCTTTCTAAGGGGGAAGAAAGCAGGAGGAAAGAAAAACCACAAGAACAACTTTGCTGATACGTTTAGAGGTGCTGAACACAATGAGTTTGACAAAAGGTTGAGCCTAACCCTAACCCTGTATCATATTTTAATTTTAACATGAATTGAGATGTGTCAGAATGATGGAAGGCTCATTCTTTAGGCAAGCAAACATTTGACTATTTGTTTTTCTGCTCACAAAGATAATTTTTATGGGACTACTGCATTGTTGTTTCTTATTTGAAATTGTGTGGAGCTGACAGTTTGCAACCTTATCAATCAGATGCCTTCTAATAGTCATGTTGCATGGTGATGATCCAACTCAGTGTTGATGGAGGGCACAAGGTTGAAGAAGGCTAATTTAAAAGATACAGTATATACTGTGTCTGAATTCAGTCTTGTTTGCTATTTTGCCAATTTAGGAGTTTGGATAAAGGGTAAAAATGCTTCGGTGCATGTGGGCACTCCCACAGAACCTGTTGAAAATCCTTAAAATAGCTGCACCTTCTCCCAAGATCATTTACCATCTTCCACAGTTGCAGAGTAATCCCACTACACTTGATTTAAAGAGTTGCTAACATGTGATGTTAGAAGCATCTTCTTTCCTCCTCTCTCCAGTGTTTCATTTCGCTGTTATCTTGAAAACCTTGAACAGGATTTTCACTAACATTTCACAACAGTGTTGTTCAACGTCAGCAACTGAGGTTGGGAGAGAATTTTGGGAGCTGAAGTCCATACTTCTTAAAATTGTTGGGGTTGAAAAATACTGCAGTATTTATAAGAAACCATTGTTTTCATGAATATGTAAGATATTGCCCCACTTAAGGATAAACCCTATGATGAATGGTTGTAGGAATGGAGAATGTCTATTCTAATGAAGAGAAGTACTAGGGGTACTACAGTCATGTTGGGAGCACCAAAGCGCTTCTGGGTTGAAAGGATTAGCTAGTTGATATCACTACTGCCCAGAGGACACCCAGTTGGGAGTTATCTTCATGTCCCTGTTAAGCTGCCCATTGAAGTGATACCCATCTATCTACTAACAGTCATCTGCTTTCAAACTGTTGGATCAGCAGGAGCTGGAGTGAGTGATAGGAGCTCACCCCATCCTGCAGCAGCAACTGGGTCCTGAACTGGGCCTACCCTCATCCTAACCACCTGAGCCACCACTTTCCTTCTAGTACTGGGGGTAGCATGATAGTGGTCTTCTAATATTTGATGGGCTGTCACAGAGAGGAAATGATCAACCCATCCCCCAAAATATCTGAGAGCAAGACAAAATGTTTAACAAACAGAGAGGTAACCTAGAATTACGAAGAAATTTCCAATCAGTGATGAACAATTATTCAGTGGAACTGCTTGCCTTCAGAAGTTTATTTATTTATTTTATTTTATTTGTCAAAAGTTTACAATACAATAGAAATAAGAATAAACATAAGTTTAAATGTAAGTAATAGGAATAATAATTGGGGACAATAGGACAGGGACGGTAGGCACAATTGTGTGCTTATGCACGCCCCTTACAGACCTCTTAGGAATGGGGTGAGGTCAATAGGAGTTAGTTTGAGGATAAAGGAGTGGGGGTTTGAGCAGATGACAACAGAATCAGGTAGTGAGTTCCAGACATTGACCATTCTGTTTCTGAAATCGTACATCCTGCAATCAAGTTTGGAGTGGTTTACATTAAGTTTATATTTGTTGTGTGTTTTTGTGTCATTGTGATTAAAGTTGAAATATTCATTCACTGATAAGACATTGTAACGTATGATTTTATGTAATATGCTTAAGTCCAATCTTAGCTGGCATAGTTCAAGGTTGTCTAAACCGAGAATCTCAAATCTGGTGGAGTAGGATATTCTATTGCGAACAGAGGGATGTAGTACTCTTCTGGTAAAATACTTCTGGACTCGCTCAATTGTATTTATGTCTGATATACTCCATATTCCAGACTGAATATTTCAGACAGCAGAGCTGAATTCAAGTATTGGTCTGTGAATGTCCCATCACTGGAGGTTTCTAAAAAGAGATTGGACAGCTATTTGTCCAAAATTACAGGGAACTTGAGCAGGGGGTTGGACTTGAAGACTATCAAGGTCCCTTTCTACTCTGTTATTCTGTACTCTGTTGAGAGATGAGAAGTATCATGTCTAATCTCAAAAAAATAATTTGATATTTTGTATACCTTTTCAATTCTCTATGTCATAGTTCTTGTAATATATTATACCCAAATGTTATTTTTTATGCTGATGCTATTACTATTTGCAAAAGTGTTTTTCCGATGAAACCAGTCTATCAGGGCAAACTGGTCTACCCAAATATGGGACAGAGCATACTGCTTCCACTTTTGCCTTTCAGTCCCAATCCAGGAGCCTTTGCAGGCTGGCATTTTCATGACAAAATATTTTTTGTGTAAAATATAAATTCAATGCAAAAAATATCTGCAAAAGTGGTAATAGAACACACTTGTTGCCAGCACTGATATTCTTCATCATCAAGTTGCAATTGGAGGCTTGATACAAAATGCAATTGGGGGAGAGGATGCCTGAGCTAATTTCTTATTCAGGTTAAAGCATCTTATTTAACTTGAATGCAATTATGTGATGTATTTGAAAGACTTATATCTATTTTTGTCCATAGCAAAAAAAAACAAAAACATACATGTTTTGAATAGAAAACCAAAAGCTCCTTCAGCAAAGCCAAGTTCCTGTGGCTAGCTTGATGTTATTCAGCAGCTAATGTGATGATTTTATTGGTTGTGATTCACTTCCAGAAGAACTTTGGGTCATGAAAAATTGCCTCTATTATAGTTCCTTTAGATTTTGAATTTAAAAAAATTTCCAGGAGACATGTGACATATCCTTTGTAAGTCTGTTGCAGGGTGAGGATAGGCAAAATAGTATGAAACATTTCTTTCTGCTAATTCACCAAGAGATTTTTCAGATGGGGTATTCAACATTAGGTAATGATCAATTACAGAAAACCTCTGAGCAAATATTACTTATAATTATATTAATAACATTTCCAGCTGCTACCTTTTAATTTAGATCCTTCACAACAGGAGGTCTGGCTGCATTAGCAATTACCACTTGCATTCTTTTCAAGAAGCAAATAAGACATTTGAATTTAACATTTCAAATAGTTCTCTAGCGATTGAATCTAATAATAATCATCAGCATTGGCAAAATCACCATCATCAGAATTGACAAAAGGCAGTTTTATTTAGAACAGCTTATATCCTGCAACTATACCTTTAATACCATCAAAAAACAACATCTGTTTATCCCTGAGTCTTTGGAATGGACTCAATAAATGAATGAAGTGAATATTATTGTTGTGACCAACAATAATAATATACTGACTTTATAAGTGCATTATAGTGAAATCTAGGTACCTTACTGATTTGTAACAATATATTAGACTATGTTTCCTCTTTTTCTGAGTTGATGCTTAATCCAATATTAAGTGATGACCCGGTGCCTGGAGGCCGTGCGGGGTTGGATGGGCCGTAACAGGCTTCGTCTCAACCCGACCAAAACCGAGTGGCTGTGGTTTCCTGCTTCCAGATACAGCCAGCTTGTTCCTTTGCTGACCGTAGGGGGAGAGGTATTGACCCCTGTGGAAAGAGCGCACAATTTGGGTGTCCTCCTGGATGTGCGGCTGTCTTTGGAAGAACATATTGCAGCCGTCGCCAGGATGGCTTTTTATAAGATTCGTCTGATCTACCAGTTGCGGCCCTTTCTGGATCTGGATGCACTTCGCACAGTCACTTCCGCCCTCGTCATCTCACGCTTGGATTATTGCAATGCTCTCTACATGGGGCTCCCCTTGAAGAGTCTCCAGAGGTTGCAGTTAGTTCAGAATGCCGCCGCGCGGGTGATCGTGGGTGCCCCTCGGGACGCCCACGTAACACCACTTCTCCGCAGACTGCACTGGCTTCCTGTAGCCTTCCGGATTCGATTCAAGGTGGTACTGATAGTATTTAAAGTGCTCCATGGCTCGGGACCTGGATACTTACGGGACTGCCTGCTGCCACCAACAACCTCCCGCCGCCCAATACGCTCCCACAGGGTCGCCCTACTTGGGGTACCGCCACTTGATCGTTGTCGGCTGGTGGCCCCGAGGTTATGTGCTTTCTCTGTGGGAGCCCCCTCCCTTTGGAATGATCTCCCCCCGGAGATACGAGCCATGTCAGACATCCTAACCTTCCGGCGCGCAGTTAAGACCTTATTTTTTAAACAGGCCGGCCTGGCCAAGTAAAGGGTCTTTGGGGTTTTTAAATTTTTAATTTTAATAAGGGTTTTAATTTTTATCTGATGGGACTTAATCATATATTTATTTAATTTTGATGTTAAATTCTATTTAACTGTATCTATTTTATATGTTTAGTCTGTACACCGCCCCGAGTCCCTTTTTGGGAGAGGGAGCGGTATAGAAATACGAAAAATAAATAAATAAATAAATGAAATTCCAACATCAAGGATATATTGGTAGTATTGTACATCATAATTCTTGGTTGCATCTTGCCAGGAAAGTTTTGGGTATGGGAGAAAACATTTCTAATAAGAAAATACCTTGCTCCCAAATTAGATTTTGATGCTAAATGCTAGCTTGGCTATAATATCCCATGGAGGTGAACTGGCTCAAGCAAAGAATTCATACATGATCTTTTGTCAAGCAGTACAGAGAACAGTGTTTTATTCCATGTTGCCTAACCATTCAACCAAACTGAGTTAGTTCAGGCTGTATTGCTTCTGTTTTCAACTGTGAAAACTGTTATTGTGAATCAATGATCTTCTGGGAGAAAAAAATGACACTGATTGAAGGTCGGAATATTTTTCATGTCAATAGGCTTGGGAAAGCATGAATGGGCAATACTTGAAAGCCTTGCTGTATAGGCTTCTTGGTTTAAACTGGAAATCCTGAAGTAAAATGATGCCTTTCTGTGATCCTTTGTATAAAATTTGCTGACACTACATACATATATAAAAATTATCAAAAAACCATAAGCTATATTATGCTAAGGCCATCTGAGGTAGGCATAAAAATAATATTTTCACCATAAGACTTGGTATCAATGTGTTTCAAAGATCCACATTTCTCTATAACAAATTCTCTTAATTTAGTTGACAAGACTGGAAATGGCTTATCCAAAAATACAGATATCATCTTATTGTGTTTGGAATCTTCAAAGAAATGTACAGAAGTAATAAAGCTCCATAATGAGGTCATTAAGAACCATCAATTTGATCTGAACCACCTCCAATTGTACAGAAAAATGCCCTCTGTCTTGAATTATCTCCAATGATAATGTGTAGGTCTACCAAAAACATTTAAATGATTACATAAATCTCACTCATACACTGTATCTGTTGTCTTCCCTTTCTATTTCTCTCAATTTTGTTAAGTATAGTCATTTTTTAGTTCAGCTACTTAAAACCTACGCCCAAAGTTTGTGTCTATCTAGACCAAGACAGCAATGAGATTCTAATTGATCTAGGACAAATTGATTGGTTCATCTTCTAATCCATGGTACCTTTAGGAACCATGCCCGATCCCTAAATCAAAGGGTTTATTGTTCACCTTCTATTTCAATGTAAAGCTTTTACAGCTATACAATCTCACTGGAAATTTTTTTTAATGGTTTCAGTATTGGTTGTTATTAAAATATTGATCATAGTTCAAACACTTTGTGTAAGCTTATCAGCATCTATATATTTATTTATTTATTTATTTATTTACTTATTTAATTTCTCCATTATTTTGCCCAAGTTTCTTAAATATTCTCTCTCTAAAAAAAAAAAAACCCAAAGCAAACAAAAAACAAACCTTATACTAGCTTCATTTCTTTGTTATCAATTGTAATTCATTGAGCATGTTGAATTTTCAGTCCTCATTTTTGATTTTCGAGTCATTGCCTCCAGTTCCTACATTCTCAATACTCTATAAATTAATCTCCTATTGGAGCAAAATCAATCCTTTACCTACTATGAATCATATATGATTCTTAGAGAAACATATTAACCATAAAGATTCCTCAAGATAGAAGCATCCCAGATGTTCTGGAATGGCTATTAGACTTAGTATGTTACACATTCTAGCATGATTGATTGATTGATTGATTGATTTAGAGTTGTCAATCGCTTACAAGTTAATAGGTATAAGTATATACATAGTTATGAATACATGAAATGGGTACATATAAGAAAAATAAAAGAAACAATAGGACAGGGACGGTAGGCATGTTGGTGCACTTATGCGTGCCCCCTTGATCTTGCTACTGTCAGTAAATCAAAGGTAAATCATCTTCCATTATTTTGCTCCCTTCATTATTTTGCTTTTAACTTTGTGTCCTGCCATCTTTTATGTAACCTGATTTTTCACTTGCAATTTTTCTCTAAGTTTGGTTCTATTCTTCTTTATGCAAAACTTTTTTTGCCTCAGGAATATATTGATTCAATAAAGGTCCACATTCTTTAGCATTAGCAATTACCCTCTTTTAGTATAGATGTAGTGTGCACATATCTTTTCCAATCTCAAGGCTGCACAGTCTTGTTCCACATTTATTGACACTGAGCTGTTAGCACTCTAATTGTCTCTTGTCTTGCAGCTTTAAATAGTTCAGTGAATATTTCATCTGCACCTGGTCCTTCCTTATTTGACAGCTGTTCTATTGACTGTTGTACCTCACTATATAGAAGAATTGGTTCTCTACCTTTCAAATGTTTCTGTCACTCTGAAATTCTGTTTGTAAAAGATGTTTAGTTTAGTCCTTTTATCTTTAATCTGATTTGCCTCTACTAGATCTCTGATTGATTTTGAATGCTTCTATCTTACCTGTACATGTCCCTCTGATTTTTCAAGGATTTTTTTTAATCTTTAGGGTTTTTTTTCTTTCCCTATTACTTTCCTTTATTTGTTAACTTTCTCAATCAAGACAGTATCCTCTGTTCTTTTTCTTTCGACACCAGAGGTCTATATTCACTTTATTTTACATTCTTCTCATTAGTCAAAGTTGTTCTATAAATCTTTCTCTGAGTATCATAACAGTGTATTCTGAAAATCTATCTGTGAAAATTAGATATCTTTCCCAGTGCACTAGAGAAGTGCCTTCCAACTTATGGTCTCATCAGGTGAAATTCATATTTGTCTAAATGTTACAAACAAGTTTTTTTATTTGCTACTGGTTTGATTTTTTTAAAAAAATTTACCACATGAGTTGACTTTCTTCACTACTACAAATTCTATTTGCTGTTTTTCTTTTTGCAAATTAATGTTAGTTTCATTATTTTATTTTGAATCATACTGCCAGGAGTGATCCAATCACAAGTTCTAGTTCTCATCAGCATCCTTCTTGAGGTTAATGAAGCTACTTAGCCCTTCTAATGTCTTAAAATGATTATCCCTTTGGGAGGAGTCATAGGACCATGAAGTGTTCTCTCTATTTCTATTTTCTCTTAGTAAGAAAAAAAATGTGATTATAAATTAATGTGTGCATATTGCTTGGCTTAGTTGAAGTGATGAACCCAACCAATAAGTTTCTATGCTCATACTTTGATTCCTTTCAAAATTGTACTTGTACCTTTTTGAATTGCCTCTGCTATTTTGTAAAGGCAAATTAAATGATTATCAAAAGTTAAAACAAAAGAACTGAATCAAACTTTTATTTATTTATTTATTTATTTATTTATTTATTTATTGTACTTATATACCGCCCTATTTCCCTGACAGGACTCAGGGCGGTGCACAGCCAAATTAAAATACAGAGGACAATACAAAATTAAGAACAGTTAAAAGACCAAATATAAAGGGCTGAAATTTATAAGTTTAAAAGCCAAACTACATAAAAACCAGATTAAAATCCTAAAAACCCCTAGGCCAGACCGGCTTGATGAAATAAATAAGTTTTCAACGTGCGCCGGAAAGTCAGGAGATCAGGGATGATCCTCACCTCCGGGGGTAATTTGTTCCAGAGGGAGGGTGTCCCCAATGAGAAGGCCCGCACCCTCGGGGTCGCCAGCCATCCAGCCGGCGGCACCCCGACAAGGCCGACTCTATGGGAGCGTACTGGCCGACAGGAGGCTGATAATGGCAGGAGGCGGTCCCACAAATATCCTGGTCCCAAACTATGGAGCGCTTTAAAGATGGTAACCAAGACCTTGAAGCACACTTGGTGGACCACTGGGAGCCAATGCAGCTCATGCAAGAGCGGTGTAACATGGGAGCCCCGAGGAGCCCCCAACACCACCCGCGTGGCTGCATTCTGCACCAGCTGGAGCCTCCGGGTGCACTTCAAGGGAAGCCCCATGTAGAGAGTGTTGGCATAGTCTAGGCGGGAGATCATGAGGGCGGAAGTGACTGTGCGAAGCGCATCCCGATCCAGAAAGGGCCGCAACTGGTAGATCCTACGGACCTGACCAAAAGCCCCCCTGGCGACAGCCGCCACATGGTCCTCCAATGACAGCCGTACATGCAGGAGGACACCCAGATTGCGAGCCCTCTCCCTGGGGGCAAGAATCCCCCCCCCCACAGTCAGCGATGGAACCAGCTGGCTGTATCGGGGTGCTGGGAAGCACAGCCACTCAGTCTTAAATGGGTTGAGCTGAAGCCTGTTCCACCCCATTCCATCACTGCACGGCCTCCAGGCACCGGGTCATCACTTTGACGGCTTCATCAGGGTGGTAGAGATGTACAGCTGAGTATCATCAGCGTACTAATGGAACTCTACCCCAAAGCCACGGATGATCTCACCCAGCTGCTTCATATAAATGTTGAACATAAGGGGCGAGAGCACCGACCCCTGAGGCACCCAGCAAACCAGAGGCCTCGGGGCCGATCTCTGCCCCCCCACCAACTCAAATTGCGAATGGCCAGAGACGAAGGAGGAGAACCACTGCAAAACAGTGCCCCCCACTCCCAACCCCTCCAGCCGTTGCAATAAGATACTGTGGTCCACAGTATCGAAAGCTGCCAAGAGATCTAATAGGACCAGGACAGAGGAATGACTCTGTCACGGGCTCTCCAGAGATCATCTACCAATGCGACCAATGCCATCTCTATGCTGTGCCCAGGCCTGAAGCCCGATTGGCGTGGATCCAAATAGACAGCTTCATCCAAGTGCTGGGGGAGCTGCCGTGCCACCACACTCTCAACAACCTTCGTCACAAAGCGAAGGTTGGAGACCGGATGATAATTTGATAACAAAGTTGGGTCCAGGGACGGTTTCTTGAGGAGGGGTCTCACCACCGACTCTTTCAAGGCAGTGGGCAGATATCCCTCACTCAAGGAAGCGTTAATAATACCCTGGAACCAACCTCCTGTTCCCTCCCGAGTGGCCAACACCAGGAGGGACATGGGTCCAATAAACATGTGGTGGCATTCAGCCCCCGCAGCATCCTGTCCACATCTTCGGGTGTCACAGGATCAAACTCTTCCCAAATGACTTCTCCAAGTTCCCCTGACCCCCCGACAAGAGTTGCCCTTTCAGAGTCCAACCCATCCCGGATCTGAGCGATTTTATCCAACAGGAAATTCGAAAAGTCCTTAGCCTGTCCCTGTAAGGGGTCCTCCCGCACTCCCCCTTCCAAGAGGGAGTGAGTCACTCTAAACAGGATGGCTGGGCGATTTCCTGTGGATGCAATAAGTGTGGAAAAGTGAGAACGCTTTGCCACCCTTATCGCCACTAAATAGGTCTTAATATAAGACCGCAATAGTGTTCGGTCGGGTCCGGAGCGAGTAATCCTCCAAATACTCTCCAGGCGTCTTTTCCGGTGCTTCATCTCCCTCAGCTCCTCGGAAAACCAAGGGGCCGAGTGAGAGCAGTGCTGGGTCAGAGGCCACAAGGGCACGACCCGGTCAAGGGCCCCAGCCGCCACCCTATCCCAGGTGGCGACCAGGTCCTCAACCGAGTCGTGTGCTCGAACGTCGAGATATGGCCCAAGCTCTGTCAGGAACCTATCCAGATCCATTAGGCGCCTGGGGTGGTACCATCGTATTTGGTCCACCTCCCTACAATGGGGGGGGGGTGGCCTGGAAGTCCAGCCTAAGGAGCGAATGATCTGACCATGACAGAGGCTCAATAAAAACGTCCCCTCTACCAAGATCATCCTGCCAGAGACAAAAACCAGATCCAGGATGTGACCCCTGATGTGAGTAGGGCTCCTAATTAGTTGGGTCAGGCCCAAGGCTGTCATGGAAGCCAAGAACTCCTGAGCAACCCCCAGGGCCCCTCCAGCCGACGGCAAGTTGAAATCCCCCATGACCATCAGTCTGGGGGTTTCCACCGCCAAGCTGGCTATGACCTCGAGGAGCTCACGCAGGGCCGATGTTACATAGCAGGGAGCCAGGTATGTGATCAAAAGGCCCAACTGAACCCCGGAGCCACACTTCACAAAGAGGGATTCACATCCGATCGTCTGAGGAACAGTGGATACCCTAGGATCTAGATCCTCCCTAATAACCACCGCCACTCCCCCACCCCTCCCCTGGGCCCTCGGCTGATGAAAAACCCAAAACCCGACTGGGCACATCTCCACCAGGGGAGCACCCCACTCTTGTCCCAGCCAGGTCTCGGTAATGCCCACCAGGTCAACTCCCCTCTCCATAATAAGATCGTGAACAAGGGGGCCTTTATTAACTACAGACCTAGCATTGCATAGCATCAGCCAAAGGCCCGGGGCCAAAACATCCAAGTAATCCAGGGAGCGGGATGTGACATGGGGGTCGGAGCACGCCACCGCATGTAGACAGCGGGGGCGAGCTCCCACAACATAATAAGGCCCCCCGTCAATGCCATACCTGCCCCTCCCGCCATCCCCTCCCCCTCCCGAATAAAAACTTATCACCTGTAATCAATCCATTATATCTTGTCTTCAGTCATATGTCATCTTCCAGATATTTTCCCTGAGGCTGCAGAAAATGAGGGCTATATCCCAGAATGTCCCAAAAGCATCAGGCTGAGAAAAAGCAGTTCTGAAAATAACAGACTCATGGAGAAAATATCAGATCTTGATAAAACCTTGTCAACCCAACTCCCCAAATTTTATTCAAATGAATCTGTCCCCAGATGAATAGTGTTTAATTAATTAGGAGCTCATTTATATGAAGGTGACACATTATTAAACTCTATTGCAAGCTGAGATATGACATGGTGTAGTCTGACAGATTTTTAAATTTTAAAGTAGAAGAAGCCTTTTAAATGAATAAACTTGCTGAACAAACTTGGCTTTGTTTTCAGTAAGCTTTCTCAAGGTAATAAATTAAAAATATAGGATATATCTTATTGGCATGCTCCTGAAATAGTTGTTGAATTAGAAGAGGAAGGGGATGGGGGACAAGAAAAATGAGAAGATCATTAGATCTGAGCTACATTCGGTTTGTCTCTTTATACTAGCTTTGTTAGGTAAAGGAAAACTGAATCACATTCCATTTAAACTAACAGACAAAATGTTATTATTTCAAAAGGAAAAGGGAAAAAAAAATACATTACCTTTCAAGATTTGTACAATTTCAGTTGAGTAAGATAAGATAAAAGTGGATGATGAGATTATATCTATGCCAAGAAAAAGACTGGATTGCCATTTGTTTGGAATGGTATTGTTGTGGTTTGCCGGCAGCAGGTGCAGACGGCAGAGGTCTTTGATAGTGAGGACTTGGACGAGGGGCCTGTGTGTGATACAGAGATGTACCCAGGACTATTGAAGAGTGGGGTGCTGCCTTCGGAGCTTATGGAGTCTGGCAGCAATGATGCAGAGGATCCCGGGGAGCCTGTGCGCGTGTGTGCAGGAATGCTCGAAGGAAAGAGCAGCTGAAGCAGCAAGGATGACTCGGGAGTAAGGCTGGAAGGTGATGGCCCCTCCCATAAGGGATAAAAACTAGCCTTTGGGGATGTGTTCTTTGCAGGAAGCAAAGAAGTTCTTTAGACTCATAGTCCTCGTTGAAGCCCTGCTTACTCTGGTCTGTTTTTGAAACTTCGGTGAATATTTAATCAGTAATTACCCTTCTGTTCTTGGCAGTCTTTTGCAACATTGAAAGGGCTTGCTTTTGATATTGGACAATTAGGTTTACATGTATCATGGCTGAGAATGTACTGAATTCCCAGTGCCGCATTAAAAAAAGGTTTGCTTTTATACACAATTTGTGTCTGTTTAATTTGAACAAGGGTCAGGACAGGTATAGGGTCTCCTATTTGAGCAGGCGGATGGACTAGAAGACCTCCAAGTTCCCTTCCAACTGTATTATTCTATGTACTATGTTCTACAATATATATAGACACTTTTAACAATATTTGTATTAGATATGTAGTTTGTATATATAATGTTTGTATTAGATTATATATATATGAATGTGTGTGTGTGTATGTGTGTGTAGTTTCCCCCTCTATATATACACACACACATACAAATTATATATATATAATAGTAAATTGTATACTATACATTTTGATTTATTTTTCTGGTATTTTTTCACTTATATTTAAGCGCTTGTTATGTATTTTTTATAATGTATATATCTTTGTGTTTTTCTTTTCTTTTTGATTATTATTTTAAAAGCAATAAATTTGGGTTTGTGAGGCATGTATAATTCAGACAAAAAAACTGCACAGCTGTATATCTTGGTATGAGTGTTGAACTTACTAAAGCCTTGAATCTATAAATAATGTGTGTCATAAAAACTTATAAAAATAAACCTCGTGGCTCAATTTTTTTCCTTGCTTTTGTTGCAGTTCTTCCATTACTACCTCTTTAAGCCTGTTCTCAAATTTCTTAGAATGGATTTGCAGCTTTCTTTGTACTTTGTCCAGGGCTACTGTTCCTTTAGGACATGATTTGCAAAGCATGTCTGTGTTTTCTTCCAACCAGGGTATGTTTATATATATTGATCTCATACAGAAGTTTTATCAGACATTTTTTTTTTAAAAAAAAGAGTGTGATAGAGGAATCAATATTTATATATATATTTTTCTCTTTGAGGCCTAAAAGAGAAATAGGACTTAAATCTAACAAATAAGTAAGGAAGGTACACCAATAAATGACCAGCCTGAATAGCACAATAAACTGCTTTGTTTATTTTATGCCCAGCAGTGTAAGGGATGTCAAGCTGGATTTGCAGTCCCAGTTCAATTGTCTGCTTTAGGTTGAAGTCTGAAATCTTTAATATTCATGGTTACCTATCACTCTAGCTTTCAGAAGCTTTTTGTAGAATTAGATGTTACTATAACAGTACTGCATAGGTATAAAGGGCTACTGTAATTTTATTTATTTAGCATATGGCTTTTTGATTAAAATAAAAAAACCACTCTAGTTTGCTTCCTAATAAGATAAATAATTACTGCATCTAACTTTGCTATACAGAAGAAGAGAGAGCACAATTCTGTGTTTCTGCTTCATCTCCTTGCAGCTTTTGATGTCATCCTGTATAGTATCTTACTGGATTGATTCTTTGGGTTGGATGTCAGAGACATGGTGATACAGTGATTCCACTCTGCCTACAGGGTCAGAGGCTATCTACGCTAGCAATTTATAGCATTAGCCAGTCATTGCTGTGGTGATATATCACTAATGTGGACAGGCTTTATATCGCTACAGCGATGGCTGGATAGTGCTATAAATCACTAGTGTGAATAGCTTTTAGACTCAGAAAGTGACATTGGGGGAATTTTGCTCAGCCACATAACATCTGAGATGCAGCCCCTACCTATACTTCTACATCTGTGTGATGGCACTAGGTGAGGTCATCAGAGAATTTGGAGTGTGGTGCCATCAATAAGGTGAAGAAATTCATTTCTCTTGTCATCTGAAGCAGATGAGCTAGCCCAGGCACTCAACTAGTGTTAGGGGTTAAGTAATGAGCTGGGTGAAATTCGATAAATTCAAGCTGAATCTTGGTAAGACAGGGGCCCTGTGTGTAGGAATTGAGTGTGCATCCTATTTTAATGGCATTGTTCTCCATTGAAAGAGGAAATACAATGTTTGAAGGAATTCCTTGATCTCTGTCCTCATGGAAGTATAACTGATTGCAATTGTTTTGTCATCAGTTAGAAATTGTTTTATTTATACAGTCATTGTTATTGTTTATTTGTTCTGTTCTGTTGTATTTGCTCATCTGCTTTTGTTATTTTAATTTGTAATCAAATTAAATTAATCATACTTATATTTACTGTCTTTCTTCTAAGCAGCATTGAAAGATACCTTTCTTATTTTAACTTCCCACAGCTTCTCTGTGAAATTGAACTGAAAGAAGGTGATTGGCCCAAAGTTATCCAGTGACAGAATCTCTTTGGTTCAAATCCTGTTACATCTTGGTTATGCACTACTACAGTATCTGCAGGCATCAATAAAAATAAAAACATATAAAATAGACTATAACCCAGAATCCAGTTTCCTGCCCTATTTTAACTGTGCAACTGCTTTTTTAAAATGTTTTACATATCAACAGAAATCTTTGTTATTTCATTTGTACTCAGGGAGGACTAAAAAAAGAAATAAAAAAATAAAGATGGCAATTATAGTTTCCCTGATGTGGGTTATAGCAGGGTTTTAAAAATTATTTTCTAGATATATTTTGTCTTGTTATTTTAACTCTAATTATGTAGGCTTTGACTGCCATCTAAGTTACTATTATGATTGATCTAATTAATAAATTGATTAAATAAACAAAATGATAATGCCTTTATAAAATCTAGTAGTTCTTAAATTGCATAAATGTATACTTATGAAGCTTTTAATGAATCTATTTAGGGGAAAAAAAACATGATATATAGTATAAGAAAGGCTACGCCTTAATCAGTATGAGGATGATAAAGATTATTTATCTTCCATTACAATTAAAGGAACTAAGTGGGTATATTAGGCATTTTTATTATGACTAATACTTAATACTTATACTGAGAAAAATAGAGCAATATCTATAATAGAAATACAGTACTAGCTTCATTGTCTCACTTCTTAACCAATAGTAATCAGTAAGAAAATCTCAAGAGGATTCATGTTCTTGAATTGAATAGAGGTTTCCTCCCAACCAGGATTCTGGTTGAGTAAATCTGCTAAGTGGACTGAGGAAGCTGCATGGATGAGCAGCAAAACATCTCAAACTACAAAAAAAATCAGTTCAGTTGTCATGACTCAATTTCCAGACAACTATACTTGCTGAAGATGCTAAGAATCTTCATCAAACATTTCTCCTAAGTAGAATTTGAAAGTGACCTTTTTCCAATTTCTTCACTTAGTGAAGGAAGTTGGGGCTTTGTATGTGAAGGTAGCAATGATATAAATGACCCTTTACTCCTTAGATAAATTGCCATGAATAGCTCTTTAATCACTAATGCACTCTAAAGTGACTTCTCTGACCATAGACTTCCTTTTGCTTGAGGGATAACTTTATTGCACTTTGTACATTTTTCTACCTTTCACACAGAACGTATTTTCACAGTACCATTTTCATGCAACTTATTGGTGACCTTTAAAATATAAACCTGGTGCATACACAATAACACAAGGAGATGATGTTCCCTGTGAATGACTTTATTCTTTCATAATCCAGGACTAAATAGTGAAAATATGACAGAGATGCTGAGCTGAGGGACCCTCCAGGTAAGTCAGTTAATTGAATATACTGATGTGAATTGAATATGTGTGTAAAGAGTTGTCATTAATTTCCACATGGACATATCTGTGAGTTAAAGGAAAGGTTTTAATAGGATTAGTATTTCACTTTTAATTTGAAAGTGGAAGCTTCCCACATAGAAGACAGATCATTAAATCACATCAGGGGTGAAGTGGGGAAATTAAGTTGCAGCCATTTATGGGGCCTGGTACTTCCATTTTTTGTAGTAGTGATATTAGCAAATTTGGTAATTGCTTCATTAGTAATAGAGAAAAAAGAAGCTATGTAGTTGTATATTGCGAATATCAAACAGTCTAGTATTGTTACATCTAAATCAGCATTGTGGCTTTTAGTCACATGGCAGGTCATGACATTTTACATATATAAGTTTCCTTGTATGTATGATTGAGGTGGATTTTTATTTTTTTTTCTTCAAGATATCATAAATGGCTGTTAAAACAAGCAATTATATACTATGGTATTTTTAATGGATCTAATGTTTAGAATGTGATGTGTATAAGAATCAGTTTAAAAAGCAGGAAATTAGATGACATTTTGGCATCTTTCAAATCTGCCTGGTGTCAAGAAAGGAAAAAATAGCAGTCTAATTATTCATATATTTCTTCTTCTTTTCCATTTCTTCCTCTTTGGAATAAGATACTGGTAAAAAGAGAAGTCATATTTTTTCTCTCTCTCTCTCTCCCTCCCTGCCTTCCCCTCCCCCTCTCTCGCTCCCTCTCTCTCTTTTCCTCCCACTCCAATTTTTCAATTATTTTCAGGTGAATATCATGCTGTTACTAATAACATAAATTTGTCCCTCTGTCCCACCTTTTTTTGCTCCTGGCTATGGTAATGTCAGGAGGAAATGAGTGTTTTCAAAGGCAACCATTTGAGAACTTTCTTACTCCCCAAAAGCACAAGGCAGCCTACAAAAGGATGGCCCAATTTTATCCTACAACAGCTCTAAAAATACAAATTTAGAGGCTTTCCTCATGAATAATCCTTAGTAGAACCATAAAGCTCTTGCCATAAAGATTATAATAGAAGCTGTATGGAAGTATAGCATACTGTATATACTGTAGTTCCTTGTCCATCATAGAAGGAAAATAAAGAACATTTGAAAAATTTCAGAGTAAATCAATATAACTCTAAATCCCCTCTCTCCCTCTCTACATTTGCTCTCTAAGCAAGTATAGATATTAGATCTCCATTTCCACTCAAGCTGAGAGTAAACCTGCTAGTGAAACACACTCATCTCCTTCCATTGTGTACTATACTATTGGTGGCTGAATATGATCAACCTGGTCATAGCATATTTTACTAAACATCATACACAACCCAAGCAAGTTACTCTTAAATGGAGGTGTCAACCAAAATGATATATTAAGGAAATAACTAGTAGGCCTGTGTTAATTATTACTTATACTGATAGGAATTAAGGAATTTTCTGATGGTGCCTTGACTCTCCAATATCCAGAATCAGTCTATGTTGTTCACCTTTCAGCTGTTGTACATTTTAAATTGTAGTCTCTCTGTCTCAGCAGAGTTAAATGTAGGCCTCCTCAAGTTATTTCTGTACTTTGTTTTATTTTTTTAAGATTTTTGAAATAATTGCATGGTAAGTAACATGTTATAAAGGATCTGTCATTATCACAATGTTTATCAAAGTGTGTATTGCCACATATACCCCTAACACAAACACAGGTCCTTTAGGCAATGTCAGAAAATAACATTGTTGGATATCTACAATCCAGAGTTAATTATGGATTTGATGTCTATTATGACAACTAATATGATTATTTGTATGAAGTGTAGTGTCCTGTAACTAGTTGCAAAGAAAATATTGATTTATGTCTGGCCATTTTAGTGTGAGGATGGAAAACAAGTGAATATTTTTAAAAGTGGCATGGACAACACGTAAAAGCAAAAGATGTGAACAAAATGAGCAAAGATGAGTTCACAGTTGAGAACATTTTACTCGTTAATTCTCTTGTTCATTCTACCATGTTGGGGAATAAAATGTCTTTTTGTACATGGTTTGAATATCTACTCTTATGTCCAGAAAAAAAAAGTTAAGATAGCAACGGAGCATTTAAGAAGCTAAAGGAGAAAGCCTTGTCATTTTATTTTTGAAAAATGGATGATTGGCTGTGTGATTGGCTGAGCCTTATTACAAGGTGTCAAACTCATGGTATCACAGCATCACATGACAAAATGGGACTTTTTTCCTCTTTGCTAAACCAGGCATGAGTGTGGCTAATGTGTGATGCATCCAGCCCATGGATTGCGAGTTTGACAGCCCTGCCTTATTATACTAAGATCATCCTCTTCCCCAATAAAGCTATTTTTGTGAATAGAAAGCTACTGTATGACAACCTTTTTACAAAACCGTGCCAAATGTCCTCCTCCCAAAAGAGTTACCTTCCCCTGAATCAGTTGATCTTTTGATATAATTATTGTCCTTTATTGTCATCTCAGTGAGTTGGGTAACATAGAAGTTAAATAAATGAATAAACAAATAAACAAACAAATAATATAAAATAATATTTATTGGGCTAATGTTATCAAGAATTGGTGGGACTGGGAGTGCAAGATCCTAACATAAGAGGTTTTTTTTCTTTATATTTCTGAATATGTAATAAATAGCTGTTTGCATAGAATAAATTCTACTTTTTAAGCTATGAAGCTTGGTATACAAGCAGGCATTTATTCAGCTTTTTCTTTCTTTCTGATATCAACACTTTGTCATGAGATCCTGTCTCACTGAAGAATTCATAGTGTAAAAAGGTTGGTAATTTAATCATGGAACGTTCCCACAAAGAGTTTTTAACACCCTTTAATGAGAGCCTACAGAGAAGAACTAGAAGGAGTTGCATGCCAATTCTAGCTTAGTTATAATGACAGTTGTGGCAGTGGGTAAAATGCTGAATAGAAGAATCACTATAACAGGCAAGGAGAAGCTTCTGTATTGCATTAGCATATTGAATAGATCAGATATTATCACCAGGGGTGCTACTCAGCAACATAGACTCAACACAATGTGGTGTTCTGCTAATCTTTTAAAATAACGTTGAGTTTATGCCTGCGGTCTGTACTATAGGGTATTAGCTAGACAAATCTCCTTTGAAGCATTGAAATTTCTGGAATGTGTTTTACTTGATCATGTGCAAATGTTTTTTTGGCCTTAAATGCTTTGAGCTGCGATTGATATTTGGATTTGCAGATTATGTTGTTAGGCTCCTTTCAAACTGTATTTGCAAACACAATGAGGACTGATTCAGGAAACAAGCTTTTTCCATCCCAGGAGAGTCTTTAGCATCACAGCTGAATTTGCGTATAGCCTCCATTCTTTATAGCATAAACAATTATATGGGTTTCCATTGACAGAACTCGTGCCTTTTCTCATAAATCTTGTCCAGAATTCTGGCAGATAACTGAATGGGTCGGTTTAGCTTAACCAATAAATGGCTAAGGGTTTGTTTTTTAGGAATACATTTTTAAAAGCAGATATATTAAATTGTTGTAACAGTACTCATAATTTAAAACATTGTCTATCCTTGCACAGTAATGATCTTACTTTTAGGATAAAGTATACTGCCTTTTTTTCATTTTGTTTGATTCCAGTCAGCACTATTCCTATTTTTGCATATTTACCCTTTACCCCATTTTA
Source organism: Bungarus multicinctus (assembly GCA_023653725.1). Taxonomy (NCBI): domain Eukaryota; kingdom Metazoa; phylum Chordata; class Lepidosauria; order Squamata; family Elapidae; genus Bungarus; species Bungarus multicinctus. Next base: position 89,488,211 of record CM042842.1, on the reverse strand, counting down.
CGGGACCGCCTACTGCCACCATTGGTCTCCCGCCAGCCAGTGCGTTCCCACAGGGTGGGCCTCCTTGGCGTGCTGCCGGCTAGATGATGCCGGCTGGTGGCTCTGAGAGTACGGGCCTTCTGTGTGGGAGCATCCTCCCTCTGGAATGAATTACCCATGGAGATGCGAGTCATTACTGACCTGCAAACCTTCCAGAACGCACTAAAGACCCATCTTTTCCAGCAGGCCAGTATGGCCTAGTGTTCTTAGAAAGGGTTTTAAATTATTTTTTTAAATTTCTTATTGGATTTTATTGGTTTTTGTATTTTAATTCAGCCACTATTTAATAACTTTTTAATCTATTTTAACTTTTATTGACTGTATTTTTATCAATAGCTGTTCACCGCCCCGAGTCCCTATTTAAGAGAGGGGGCGGTATAAAAGTGCAATAAATAACAATAACAATAACAATGATGATAAATTTCAAGATCAAGAGGAAATATTAAGTACGCTGGTTGCTTCCAGATACCATGCTCTTCAGTTGGGGTGTAGATGCTTGCAGCCAGTGATGTTGAATTTAACTTAAAAAAGAGAAATAGGAAGTACATGTAGATTTTCTGTCTGTCATCCATCCATCCATTCATCTATCTCTAATTAAAATAATCTAGCAAAGCAGTTTTTATGCTCTTAAATTCTTAATTATAATATAAGCTGAATTGACAATATTTGACTACTTACAAATGGATATAGAGAAATCTGTCAACTTTCTGATATGTATTTCAACCAAAGGATTTTATTTTGTTTCTACATAGAGCAAAAATAAACCCACAAAAATAACTGCATGCATTTTGATAGCACATGTCTTAAAATAAATGTATTTTGCATTCATCTTTCTTAATGTGCCAGCTTTCTGAAAATATTTCTCCTTAAGCAATTTCGTATGTACCACTCCAAACCTTCCTACTAAATAAGAATTTTGTGTTTCAAAAGGGTTTCTAAGTATATAAAGTGGAAGAGGACATATTCATCAATAGTAATAATAAGTGACTGAAACTCAGGATGTCTTTTTTATTACATAGGTTACATTTAAACATTGTTTCTCCCAAGTATGTACACGATATTCCTTGAAAATATTATTTATTATTCCCTACACATTATTTATGCAAATACATAAGATGGTTTATGCACTTTATTTATATTATACCCAATATTTATGCATTATTTATTGAAACTTATAAAAAAGATTATGTATGCATTATTTATAATATAACAGTGTTTTATAAACTAAATCACTTCAGCCAAGTTCAAATCTTTGCTTAGCCATTACCCTCTATTTCTTTGTTTGCCATTCTTCACATTTACTTGTGAATATACTTACACACTATCTTGAATTCCTTGGACAACAAAAAATGCATGTATATATACATACGTACACACATCTTAATCAATGTAGATATTATTTTACAAATAGGCATTTTTCTGTGTGGAAAGCAACTATAAAATTAAGCAGTTTAAATCTGTTTGATGTGAAAGTATCTGAAGTGAAATTACATAAAGGAGAAATCTTATGCATGGAAGTACCTGCCAGAGAACCTCATTCAAACTAGTCACTATGAATCAGCTTTCCACTGAAATGCATTTAAGACCTCTTTTTGAAATAATGTGCAGAGAGATCTAGATAATGGAATGGTATTTTAAAACAGTATCTTCTCAGAGATTAGCTGACATTGTTGGTGTAACACTATAGATAGTCTCTAGCTTTGGATGTGGGATACAGCATTATAGTTGACTTAGAGCATTTTTTTTTCAATTGAAGAGGAAGAGTATTTCCTATTTTATGAGGTACTGTAGATTATCTGTTTCTGGGGGGGAAAGGCAATACTGAAACTTCAAATTAACCATGTCTTCTAATCAAGAAATTCCACAATGCCAGGCCTAGCAACACATTGCCTGCTAGCCTATGAGGATTAATTAATTACAATCAGGCATTTTAATGGAAGGACATTGGAGGCTGTTGTCTTGACAACAGTTTTAAACAGCTGGTTTAATGATAGGTAGAGAAAGGGACTGCTGAAAGATTTAGGTTTAGGGACAGAGTTGTCTGCTTCCCTACAAATAGTAAAGTGGAATAGTAATATGGGCCTTTTCAAATGACTTTAAAGTTGCTTTGTTTGTCAAGTACCATAAAACCTTTTCTCTTTGTTTGGATGTAAGCAGCATTTTTAACAGAATAGTACATGTATTATTTTTATTTACTTAAGACAGGAAATTTGTTCTGTTGGTGTTCTGATTTTTTTGTCTTGTACATTTCTATGCTTTAGTATTTGTTTTTGGCAATGAAACTAGAGTCTAAAATATGTCAGTCCTTTTCTGGAGATTCAACCTATATTTTTATAAAATTAATATATGAGCTCGTGGTGTAATCAGAACAATCTGGAACTGAACACACTCAAAACTGTAGAAAATGTGGTAGACTTAAAGAGAAACCCTCCCATACCACCTCCTCTTACAATACCATTTAACAAAGTATCAACCATAGAGACCTTCAAATTTCTAGATTCTATCAAATCGCAAGACCTAAAATGGACACTTAGCATCAAAAATGTCATCAAAAAAGCACAACAAGGAATGTTCTTTCTGTACCAACTCAGAAAGCTCAAACTGACCAAGAAGCTGCTGATACAGTTCTACAGAGGAATTATTGAGTCTGTCATCTGCACCTGTATAACTGTCTGGTTTGGTTCTGCAACCCAACAAAACAGACACAGACCAGAGAATAATTAGGATTGCAGAAAAAACAATTACTACCAACCTGCCTTCCATTGAGGACCTGTATACTGCACGAGTCAAAAAGAAGGATGTGAAATATTAACAGACCCCTCACGTCCCAGACATAAACTGTTTCAACTCCTATCTTTAAAACCATACTATGGAGCATTGCACACCAAAACAACTAGACACAAGGACAGTTTTTTCCCGAATGCCATCATTCTGCTAAACAAATAATTCCCTCAACACTGTCCAACTATTTATAAAGTATGTACTACTTTTAAATCTTCTCATCACTCCTTATCACCCATCCCCTCTCATTTGTGACTGTATGACTGTAACTTTGTCATTTGTATCCTTATGATTTATATTGACTGTTTCCTAGTATGATTTGATTGCTTATTGTACCCTATGACTATTATTAAGTGTTGTACCATGATTCTTGACTCTTGATGAATATATCTTTTATTTTATGTAGACAGAGAGCATTTGCACCAAGACAAATTCCTGGTGTGTCCAATCACAATAAAGAATTATATTCTATTCTATTAACACAACTATCAGCAACCAAATAACTAGCAGCAAAATGGGATTATGAATAACATCCAAGCATGAGACTGAAGTTGGCAGATTCCTTGTTCTGAACAGCTCTTCATGAACAAAGGTTTAGTTTCTGCTCCCATCTCAAGCATAGTAGTGCTTCCATATGTTTTGAAACTTTCCTGCATAACAATGTTCTGTCCAGCAAGTGAGAGAATTTCTGTCAATGAATACCACTAAGCAGGGATGGGATTCAATTTTTAGCAACCAATTCTGTGGGTGTGGCTTAGGTGGTAGGCATGGCTTGGTAGTCATGTGACTGGGTAGATATGGCTTGGTGGTCATGTTATTGGCTGGGTGTGGCCAACTCAATATCACTCACATCGAGCCACATATCACCTCGCCTTATGACTTGGGATGCTGCAACAGTCGTAAATGTGAAAAATGGTCATAGGTCATTTTTTTAAGTGCCATTGTAACTTTAAATGATCACTCCACACAAACAAAGTACCAGCAAAGGAAGGGAAAGAAACTCCAGAGATGTTCCTGAGACAGGAAGTCTAGTCCTGCAAGCATGTAATAAGTATTTATAAACAGCAATGGATCATGCCCAGTATTTCCTAGCCAAACCATAGAAAGCTACAATGATCTAATACATATCGATTTTACAGAAGACAATGTTGAAAAAGCACTACGCAATCTAAAACCATCTCTATCTATTGGACCAGACAGAATATGTGCCTACTTCAAAAAAAGCTATCCACTGCCATAGCAGAACCTCTAAACATAATCTTTGAAAAATCTTTCAGGACCAGCTCCTTGCCTAATCTATGGTCACAAGCCACGGTCATCCCCATCTTCAAAAAGGGACCCCAGCCTAGTTGAAAATTACAGACCAATCTCTTTATGCTATGTCACCTGTGAAGTCATGGAATCAATTATTAACAAATCCATTATCCTCCACTTAGAGACAAACAACCTACTCTCTAATAAACAATTTGGTTTCAGAAAAAAACTATCCTGTAATCTGCAACTCCTAAACGTATGGACTACACAACTCGATCAGAGCAAAACAATAGACGCAATCTACATAGACTTCTGTAAAGCCTTTGATTCAGTGGTACACGGCAAACTACTCCTAAAACTGAAATCTTATGGTATCTCTGGACAACTGCATAACTGGATGGAAGCATTCCTGTCAAACAGACAACAAATGGTCAAAATTGGGAGTGTCCTATCAAATTCTGTACCTGTCAATAATGGTGTCCCTCAAGGTAGTGTTCTAGAACCAACCCTTTTCATACTCTACATAAATGACCTCTGTGATCATATTAAGAGCAACTGCGTTCTCTTCGTTGATGATGTAAAGCTGTTCAATACCACAGACAATACTGCTACCCTTCAAAAAGATCTTGACTATGTATCAGAATGATCAAACAAATGACAACTTCAAATATCAACAAATAAACACTCTGTCTTACATATTGGCAAAAAAAATCAGAAAATAAAATACAAGCTGAATAATCAAGACCTTGTTGATGATCCAAGCTCTGTAAAGGACCTTGGAGTACTCATCTCTAATGATCTAAGTGCTAGAGCCCACTGTAACTACATAGTCAAAAAAGGCATTAAGAGTTGTTAACCTAATCCTACATAGCTTTTTCTCTGGTAATATCACACTACTAACTAGAGCATACAAAATATTTGCTAGACCAATACTCGAATACAGCTCATCAGTCTGGAACCCACATTACATATCTGATATTAGCACAGTTGAGAAAGTTCAGAAATATTTCACAAGAAGAGTTCTCCACTCGTCTACTCGTTGTAGAATACCTTATGCCACCAGACTTGAAATTCTAGACCTAGAAAACCTTGAATTATGCTGTCTTCAATCTGATCTAAGTATGGTATATAAAATTATACATTGCAATGACTTACCTGTCAATGAATACTTCAGCTTCAACCATAACACAAGAGCACACAATAGATACAAACTCAAGGTTAATCGCACCAAACTTGATTGCAGGAAATACGACTTTAACAACAGAGTGGTCAATGTTTGGAATACTCGACCTGACTCTGGTTTCTTCCCCAAACCCCAAAACTTTAACCTTAAACTGAATACTGTTGACCTCACCCCTTTTCTAAGAGGTCTGTAGGGGGCGTGCCAATGTGCCTACCATCCCTATCCTATTGTTTCTTTTATTTTTTTTATATGTACCCATTTCATGTATTCATAACTATGTATATACTTATACCTATTATCTTGTAAGCAATTGACAAATCAAATAATTTTTTTAAAAAAGGGTTAATGGAGAAGCAGTTTCTGTAAGCAACCCCAGAATGTTTCCTTCCTGCCTTCCTTACAGGATTAGGCCAGTAATTTCTTCTAACAACCGGTTCTCCAAACTGTTTAGAATGTTAACATCCGGTTCTAGTGAATAGGTGAACTGGTAGAGTAGCACCCCTGCCACTAAGCCATCAGATATTTCATGGTACTTGGACTGCCTAACCTGGTTACAATAGCAATAGCAATTAGGCTTATTTACTGCTTCATAGAGTTTTACAGCCCTCGCTAAGCATTTTACAGAGTCAGCATACTGCCCTGAACAATATGGGTCTTTAATTTTACCAACCTTGGAAGAATAGAAGGCTGAGTCCACCTTGAGCCGATCAGGATTGAACTCCTGACAAAATGCAGAATTAACCTACAATATTTCATTCTAACCACTGCACCACCTTAGCTCAATATTAGCTAGAATATTTGCAGTTTGGTGCTATATATGCATCTCTTTGTAAACAAAAAACAAACCTAATACTCATACATGTAATTCCTCTTAGAGAAAATGCAATGAAAAGTATTTCTCCATTCCTCTTTCCCAAGGCCATCAATTATTAACATTTGAATAGAGAACCAGAAGATGCTAAAGCAGTAGGATGGCTCACAACTAGAGGTTCTTGTGAACGAGATTTGCATGACTAAACCAAATATATCATAAATATGAACAGACCAAGAGATTTTCATGAGAAAGTATCTAAATGGTCTTTTCAGTAATTTAATCTGCTGAAATCTGAGCTTTCTTTCCTTTCTTTTCAAAAAGCAAATTTTAAGTGAAGTAAATATGTGGATACAATGCAATAATATTGAAACAAAAATTATAGACACTAAATGTATTATTTTGACTTTGTTATCTAGGGCAGAAAATGCAAATGACAATATTATTGATGATTGAAAAGGTTATAACAATCGTAACTATTCTTAATGAAAGTTATCAAGTAATTTGAGCAAGGGCTAATTCCCAAAGGGAGCATCAAATGTAAACCTCTGCTTTTATTTCTCCCTAAAAGCAAATAAACAAAAGAAGCACTAAACTTATGTTTCACTTATGTTGTACTTTTGTTCTGTATTTTATTTTCACGACCTGTCATCTTTTATTTTTATTATGACTGGAGGTCTCCAAAGCTGGATATGATCCAAGCGTCTATAGATTGCTGATAGAGCCTGATAATAAACTAAACCCTTCATTGGTCACATATCCTATTTTACATAAGATACTTTATATGGTAAAAAATGCATAAACTGTAACTATTAACACCTGCCATTTGTGTAAATCTGACAGTCTTCTTTTTCATCATGATTTTCTCCTTTTTTTAAGTGATTATAAGTGACCACCCTAGGCATCCATCTGGCATCCTAGTGAGAGCCAAGTTTTTGTTTTGTTAAAATAATGCAATACAAATTTCTGCTAGCTTGTAATTATTTAAGGTTCTAGCTATTATCCTTAAACTTTAGTTATTTTGCCAACTGGGGTATGAGAACTGCAGTGATAAATATTTATATTGTGTATAACTGGTTCAGATTGTATGTAACTACATACACGTGTGTGCATACAGACAAATGCAGATAAATGCAAAAGCATATTGAAATAAGAAATTCTTGGATTATTTTCATGGAAAATGATTCCTGAAATTTTTGAAGATGACAAATAAGTACACTGAAGAATTCACACTTGCTAAGGTGTGCATTCAAGCTGTGCACTGTAACTCTTTCTCTGATCAGTTTCTATGTATTCAGCAGAAGATCAGAAAGTGAGCTATCTTTGCAATCTGTCCCCTGATTTATTAGAATTTGGACTGCATGGGAAATGGCACTGGAGCCCTGCTGTCTTTCATACTAAATGCTTGAGCATCAGTGGTGGGATTCAATTTTTTTTATTACCAGTTCTGTGGGCATGGCTTGGTGGGCATAGCAGGGGAAGGATACTATAAAATCTCCAGTCAGAGATGATATTTGCTGATTCTCTGAACCACTCATAATTTCCACTATCAGTTCTCCAGAATTGGTCAGAACCTGCTGAATTCCACCTCTGTTGGCGATTAAGATGAAAGAGTGGGAAGTTGAGGGCTTCTTTGTCACTTCAGTTTGTTGTTCATTCATTCAGCAGAACTCGTACAGGGTGTTATTTAATTAGATGGATATTTATTTAATTTCTATGTTGTCCTTTAAGAGGTTCCTAGGCCATTTATTTTACTGTAAAATAACAAATTTTCAAAAAAGTGATTCCATGGGAACCTATGTTTAGATTCAGTTCTGGCAGGCAGTGTATGAAACTATTTAACTTCTGTTTCTAGTCTACAGTGATACCAATCTACAATTCCTTTCCCTTAAATTCAGTAATAATTACTAATCTGTTGTATGTCTGACTTTTTTTCCTAGATCCGAGCAGATGGTCCTCCTCATGGTGGCATTCAGTATGAAATGGTGCCAATTTTCAAGGATGGGAGTCATATCCTCCGTGACATGGCTTTTTCCACAGATCATAATTATCTCTATGTCATGTCAGAAAGACAGGTAACTATTACTTTTCCATACCTAAGCACATGTATATTAGTTTCACAGTTGTGGTAAAACACTGTGCTTTCTACAGTGTCCTTAGGATTTATGTCAAATGTGGGGATTTATATTTGCTGAAGGCAGGTGTTAATACAACAGGAGAGGAGGACCTTTCCTTCTCATTGGCACAAGGGTTATTTTTAAGAAATCCAAGTTGAACAGAGGCATTATGAATAAAGTATAGTTTGGGCTTCATTTTGCTAGCAAAATCTACCTTGTTGATTGGAAGCCTCATCCATTCATTTCTCTCCATATGCTTGGCAATAGGCTACATTTACACAGAATTATTTTATGTTGTATTCTTATTCTGGATTTAATGTGGGACAATTGTTAATGGTGATCAAATTTTGCTTTATATGATACACCTGGATATCAAAAATTTCAAAGTAGCTTTTTAAAAATAAAAATTGTTTTAGATATATTGGTTAATTTTATTTACAATTATAAATAAGGCTCCTGTGATCCCTTTGCTATTGTTTAAGAATCCATCGGACTCAAACTCTTTCTGCATTCAGTCTAACCAAAACTTATTCAAATTCTTGTCTTTAAGACTCATCCATATATGCATGTCAAATGTTTTTAGTCTCCTTAAAGGTGTGAAGGGTCAGAGATAGAGACTTGCTTTGCTATGTAAGCTTTTTTTATTCTTTGGTATTTACTATCTGCAGAGCACTTGCTCTAAATGTGTTTATCATCCTGATAAAATGTCCTGCTGAAAAAAGGAACCAGATTGTACCTAGCAATACTAAAATGACTGTAATGGAAATTTATATCCTTTGCAGTCCATTCATGTCTCTTGCCTGCAGAGCCAATACCATGTAAATAATCCAGAACACTGACTCTAACAGATTGACTGTATTCAACTCCTGTCGGAAATGAGAAAATGCACAAGGTTCCAGCCATGAAATCGTACTCTTGGGTTCACTGATTCTGTTAAGCATTTAGTGGCTATCATTCATGACTTGATAATATTGAATAATTTCTTAGCACTGTCTGTAGGGCAAGCAATGAGGGTATCAAAATTGCACTATATATTTCTGTGTTGAATTTAACAGATTAGGTGTGAATTTTCAAAAGCCAGAAAAAAGAACCACATTTCCAAAGTTATCACAAAATGACAGAGAGAGGGAATTGAAAATGCCATATACAAAGGAGGTCATACAATGTCCCCTCTTTATATAAAAAAACCCCATGAGCAATAAGATTGATAGAAAATAATCCAATGCAATAACTGAGTTGGAAACCCATTTTCCCTGTGTTTTCTTAGCTTGTTTGATTAAAAAAAATGTTAAGTCTGGCAGGTATTGCTCATTCATGACAGAGTGATTCATTTTTCTAGTGAAAGAATAGAAAGAGAATACTTCTCTTTGCGGTTATAAAATTGACAAAGATTGTGATGCTTGCAGATGCTTTTCAGAACTAGAGGAGATCTCTACTTTACTTGTTTTGTTAACCTCTCAGCCTATTTTAATGTTTAGATTGACAGAACCATACTAGGATAATACTTTATTGTCTGAAATCAGTATCTACTTTTATCTCTTGGCTATTATGCTGTTACATAGAACAAGTATATAAATAAATATTTATTATTATTGTTGTTATTGTTATTGTTGTTATTGTTGTTATTGTTATTATTATGTCTGCTGCTTTAGTCTGTTTCTGCATACATCTATGAAAGTAAGATCATGCAGGCTCATTTTCTTATGACTAATCCACAATTTGGCAATTCCATGCCCCAGTCTACTCACATAAAATAATTCTAAGGATTTTTAGTAATACTCCAAAATGTTTCTCTCTGACATTCCTCTAAGAAATTTGAGTTCACTAGACAACCTGCCAAGTATGGCTAGCTTAAATCAAGCTTGATTAATACCTTTTCTATAACTCTGCAAAGGTAAAGATAAAATTTTACTCAGCTAATGGCAAAAAAACCCCACTCAAAATAAATGTTTTGATGGATTTGAATCGTGATAATATATTTTATCTTCAAATCCACAATTCATAGGACTGTTTAGACATCACTTATCTATAGTGAGCACAAGGTAAAAAATTTCCTTTTTAAAAAAAAACAAAATGATACCTTATACTATATGTGATTCATTCATACTGTGCATGATACTATATTGTGCATTTTTCTTGAATATGTATGCATATTTTATCACAAAGGGTCATATGGTTCACATAAAGTGTGAAATCTTTATTTTCAATCTTTATGTAAACATGAAATTTTATTTGCAAGAAGTTATTGATAAAACTGAAAAACAGCAGCAAAAAAGCTGATATATAATCTTTTTACAGGCCTAAGGTATTAGCTGCCACTGTTCTTCTTAGTAGCCAATTACATCAAGCCTTGACACAAAGTATGAAGAAAGGTCTAATATTATGTATATGACAAAAGAAAACACTAGTACTACATTAAGCAAATAAAGAGGATTTTTTGTTGATGATTTAATTCCTTTCTCCTTGCTCCAGGGAAAACACAATTTATGTATTATTATGAATTGTAAACATTTAGAACAGGGGTGTGAAACTGGTGGCCTGGAGGACGGATGTGTCACAGCTCCACAAATGGGAAAACTGTCATGAAACGTCATGTGCTGGGAATGTGATTCTGCAAGTTTGACACCTGTGATTTAGAGCAAGTGGTAAAATATCCCATAGCATGGAGACTGCCATCAAGAAGATGGGCTTCTGAACGCCAGTGTTGTAATTTCACTTAGGATGGATTCAGAGAAGCCACAGGACACATAAATTTTGGTCAGGAGAGAAACTGCACTAAGTGCATGGATGCCAAGCCACACAGACTTCAAATGTTAAAATCAGCTCTTGAATAAGCCCTTTGATAAGCAGTGTGGAGACCTCCACCTAAATGTCATCTCTCTGAACACTTTTTTTTCCAGTTAGCAGTTAGATTGGCATGATTAGAATCAACTGCATTTTCAAGTAAGCCCAATAATAGAAAGAGATGAAAAAGATAAGTATATTCCAATCTTAAGAGCATCAATTTTAATATTTTGATAGAAATTTGAAATTTCACTAGGACAGGAGCAAAAAAGGGAAATGAAATGCAATGATGCTGAAAAATTGTGGTAAAAAATATAATTGAAAGCAATCTGATCTAAATAATAGAAAGCTCCTGATGCTTTGAAATGGCCACATTGACTTACAATGTATAGAACCTCTTTGTACAAGATATATATTTAATAACATTTGGGATATCTAGTGATCACAATGTGTATGCTTCTTTCATTATGGTTAAGTAGGTTAGCTTATTGCCTAGAGCAATGGTTCCCAAAGTGGGCGGTATCGCCCCCTGGGGGGGGGGATGCCTTAGGGGAGTGCTAAGAGGCAAGGGGGCTGGCAGGCGGGTGCTAAAAGGCAGCAGGGGGCATTCGAGGTACTGGCCCCACAGGCTCACCCCATTGACTGTTGCACCACTCCAGAGCTGGTGCCTCGAATGCAGCAGCGGAGGCATGTTGGGAAAGTAGAGCAAAGCCAGAGTGGCTTTGCTCTACTTTCCCAACATGCCACTGCCACTGCGTTTGAGGCACCAGCTCCATAGGCTCAACCCATTGGGCCCCTTGCACCGCTCCGGTGCAGCAGTCAGTGGGGTGAGTCTGTGGTGCTGGCACCTCGAACGCGGCAGTGGCAGTGCGTTTGAAAAGTACAACAAAGCCAGAGTGGCTTTGCTCTACTTTCCTGACGTGCCTGTTGGACCGGTGCCTCAAATGCGGCGGCAGTGGCACATTGGGAAAGTAGAGCAAAGCCAGTCTAAATTTGCTCTACTTTCCCAACATACCGCCGCTGCTGCATTTGAGGCTCCAGCCTTGCTGGCTCACCCCATTAACTGTTGCATCAGAGCGATGCAAGGGGATCAATGGGGTGTGCCTGCGGAGTCGGCACCTCGAACGCAGCAGCAACGGAACGTTGGGAAAGTAGAGCAAAGCCACTCTGGCTTTGGTCTACCTTCCCAAAGTGCCGCTGCTGTCGCATTCTGTCTGTCTGTCTGTCTCTCTCTCTCTATCTATCTATCTATCTTCCTGCCTGCCTGTCTACCTACCTACCTACCAATATATCGATCTACCTACCTACCTATCTAAGTATAGAATAGAATAGAAGAACATTATTGTCATTGTACAAGTACAACGAAACTGTGGATGCACCCCAGCAACTGTTTGCAATACAATAAAACCAAAGGGCTTAAAAATAAAGATTAAAAAAAATAAGAGTACCCACATTTCCATTTGCAATTTGAGAGTGCAATATCTACGAATATACACAAAATATACATCCAACACTGACTGTGATGCTTTGCCAAGTATAATACATAAGAGATAGATTGTACTGTAATAAGTTATTATACATCTGTATGAGGTATTGCAGTTTCACATCTTATCACATCTTAATATGGTAGTAACTTATATTTATTTGCAGTTCGGATGGCCCAGGGAAGGAAACTATTTGTTAATCTAGTGGTGTGGGATTTTATTGACCTAAAGCAATACAGATGGCAGCAAGTCAAAAAGATAATTGCCAGGATGTGAGGGATCTTCTATGATGGCCTTGATTCTGGTTTAGCAGCGGGACCTGGCTAAGTCTTCCAGGGAGGGCAGAGGGCAACCAATGATCTTTTGAACTGTATTTATCACCTTCTGTACGGATTTCCTGTTCTCATCTGGGGAACCTGAATACCACACAACCAGACAGTATGTCAGAGTGCTCTCCACAGAGGCTTTATAAAAAGCCAGCAACAGCTTCTTTTCCAGATTGTTTTTCCTGAGAACCTGCAGGAAGTGCAGCCGCTACTGAGCCTTCTTCACTATGGCCCTGGTGTTAGGGGACCAGGAGATATTGGCTCAGATATGGATGCCAAGGAATCTGATCGTAGAGACAGTTTCCACTCATTCTCCGTTAATGATGAGTGCGGCATGGTCCTGTCCATGTTTCCTGAAGTTCATAATCAGTTCTTTGATTTTATGAATATTCAGTGACAAATTGTTCTGTGAACACCAGACAGACAGGTTCTCTACTTCTGCCCTATATGCCATCTCATCCTCTCCAGAGATGAGACCAATCATGATCGAATCTATCCATTCATCCATCCAGAAGGTCTGTCTGTCTGTCCTCCTGCCTGCTTGCCTACCTCCCCACCCACCTACCTACCCATCCACCCACCTACCTATCTATCCATACATTCATCCAAAAGATCTGTCTGCCTGCCTGCCTACTCCTGCCTACCTACCTACTTATCTCTCGTAGATTTTCACGGGTACAGGTATGCAGGTCTTGGCATGTTTGGGTCTTTTCCCGTGTAAGATTGAGAGTATCTTGGTGACATTTCAACGAGTTCCCACTCGCCATCTTCAGGCTGGTGCTTTCAGCTTCATGCTTGTGTGAGCAAAGCGTGATTGGAGCTGCCGTCTCTCTATAAATACTGGTGGGGAGGTTGGCTGTGTTGTCATTTCTTGATGGTTGATGGAGTTGATGTTTGCATCTTGGCTGGTTTTTTCGTAAGAACATGTGTGGCTGAGGTATTGGCTGTGTGTCTATCAGCTCAGTAACTTTTGCTGCAAAGAATCACAAAAGCTTTTGGGCTGTGCACAAGAAGAGACACATGTCAATGCAATTCATCAACATAAAATAAGAAATAAAAATAAAACAAATCAACAAGAATCGGCAAAGCATCTCTGATTAGATTCTACTACTAGAATCTAATCAGAGATGCTTTGACAATTCTAGTCCTATGACCTGCTCCAGCAGGGAGTATGTGTGTATGTGTGTGCATGGCTGTCAAAACTCCAAAAACAGGTTAAGTAGCTCTGGAGAGGCCAGTCGTAAATTTGAACACTTGCTAAACAACCGACCATTAAATGAGGACCACTGGAATTTGGTTTGCCAGTCACCTGGCCATGCCCACCCAGTCACATGACCAGCAAGCCATGCCCACCCAGTCACGTGACCAGCAAGCTGCACCCACAAATTAGGCCACACCCACAGAAATTTGAATCTCACCCCTGGGGGGGGCACCAAGGATGAGTTTGTAGCACCAAGGAGGCGGTGGACTGAAATAATTTGGGAACCATTGGTCTAGAGTTTAGTTTGTTGATCTAAGTCAAATGGTTTACAAAATATGAAATCATAAAAGCATTCATTAAGATACACCTGTGAAAGCTAAAGGCTGTAATACAAGAAAGCAAAGAAATGGAAGCTTATGCTTTTCACAAAAATGAAGAATACTTTTCTCTGTTTGGCATTTCTTTCTGACTTTGAGCCATTTTTTGGTGTAGGTTGGTATATAACACAAAATCATATTTTTTAAAAAAGGAAAAAAAGTAAATTGACCCAAGTCAGACCTGACTGATAATTTCATGGACTCAACCATGTCATTTTCTTGGCAACAGTAACTTAGCTTCCTGTTGCTTTCCTCTGGGAGACTTTTGGACTTCCCCATCTACTCTACAGTACCTTTTTGGTACTAAAAAGGCCTCACCTTGCTTAGGATTTGAACCCAAAGGTGGTCTGGTGCTTTTGATACTTAATTGGAAAACATTTCATTTAAAAATCTTCTGTGGAACTATAATTCATCACAGTTCTGCAATTCTGTAAATGTTGATCTTTCTATTCTTCCTATCTGTACTTGTTCAGGCAAAGAAACTTCTATTCAGAGTAAAATATAAATATTCCCATTTTTGAAAGAACAATAGAATTTCAGAACTCCAAAATTTCAGAAGTAATATTCTTGATGTAAAGAGATTTTATAATGAGGCATCATGTACAAGTTCTAATTATTGGTGGTTGGGTATTACATTTCTATGAAACTATTTTATTCATGATTTTCAGACTTTGATTTTAATTGTTAATTTCTAAACTTATTCAAATGGTTGGAAGGAATTTCATGATAGCAACTAATAGTAGATGTACCCGAGGGCAGAGCTTTGGGCCCTGAGGGATGCCCCCCTCTCCCTTAAGTGGCCTTCGAAGCTCTCTAAGACCTTCTGTAATGATGGATCCTGGGATCCGGAGCGATGGTGGGACCGGGGAAACCGGGGAAAGCATTGTAAACCTGGGGTCATCAAATTTTTAATGGGGTTTTTTAAGGGGGAAAGGTCCAGGGCGGGTGGGGGAGACAGCCCGCATGGAATTGGGGGCAGCCGGGCCGGCTTCCGCACCTGGGGGGCCTCGGGGGTTCCCGTGTCGGGGTGGCAGACAGAGGGTGGGCAGCCGGGGGCCAATTTTATTAGCACGGTGACTGGGAGAGGTAGGTATGCGGGGGGTAGAGGGCCATATCCGGTTAGGGGATCGCACTCCCGATGTTTACAAGCGGTAGCGCGCTCCGACCCTCCTTACCCATCCTGTAGTCCTGGTTGTCCGGAATCTCAGGCCCTGAATACCCGGCTGCTGTTGTGCAATGCCAGGTCCGTGGTTAATAAGGCTCCCCTTATCTTTGAGTTGGCTCAGGAGGAGTCCGCGGACCTGGTAGGTGTCACCGAAACCTGGTTGGGCCCAGAGGGAGGTGTCCCTCTGGTTGAGATGTGCCCACCAGGTTTCCTTGCATTTCACCAGCCTAGGGCTCAGGGAAGGGGTGGTGGGGTGGCGGTGCTTATAAAGGAAGTCCTTTGTCCTAGGGAGGCCACTGTCCCTCAGACGGCTGGCTGTGAATCTCTTTTTGTGAAGTGGGGGCAAGGGGTTCAGATGGGCCTTTTGTTGACGTACCTGGCTCCCTGCCACGTCTCATCAGCCCTGCCCGGACTCCTAGAGGTAATAGCCGGGCTGGCGGTTGAGACCCCCAGGCTTTTAGTCATGGGGGATTTCAACCTGCCATCGCTCGGTGAAACCTCGGGGTTGGTCCGGGAGTTCTTGGCTTCCATGACGGCCATGGACCTGACCCAGTTAGTTTCTGCTCCCACTCACATAGGAGGACACACGCTGGACCTGATTTTTGTCTCTGGGCAGTGGTTGAATGACTGTAAGTGCGGGGATTTAGTCATCACTCCCTTGTCATGGACAGATCACTCCCTCCTTAGACTGGACTTCTGCTCCGCCACCCCCCACCGCAGGGAGGCGGAGCCACTTAGATGGTTCCGCCCCAGGTGCCTAATGGACCCGGAGCGGTTCCAGAGGGAGCTTGGGCCATTTCCTGAGTCTCTGGCTCTCAGCTCGCCTGGAGACCTGGTGGCCACCTGGGATGGGCTGGCCGCCGGGGCTCTAGACCGAGTTGTGCCTCTGCGACCTCTGACCCGGCACAGATCCCATTTGGCTCCGTGGTTTACGGAGGAGCTACGGGAGATGAAGTGCCGGAAAAGACGTCTAGAGGGCATTTGGAGGGCGACTCGTTCTGAATCTGACCGAACACAGGTGAGATCTCATATTAAGACTTACCTTGTGGAGATAGGGGCGGCGAAATCTTCGTATTTCTCCGCCCTTATTGCGTCGGCAGGAAATCGGCCTGCCGCCCTGTTTAGAGTGACCCGCTCTCTACTCGAACCGAGAGCGCGGGATGACCTCTTGCAGGGTAGAGCAGAGGAGTTTTCTCGATTCCTGCATGATAAAATCGCTCAGATCCGGGAGGGGCTTAACTCCAATTGGATGGTCCCGGGGGAGGTGTCCGGGGCAGGTCTTGTGAATGTTATCTGGGGGGAGTTCGATCCTGTGACCGCCGAGGGTGTGGACAGGTTGCTGGGGAGTCTGAATGCCACCACCTGTTTATTGGACCCGTGCCCTTCCTGGCTGGTTTCGGCCGCCAGGGAGACGACACGAGGCTGGCTCCAGGGGATTATCAACGCTTCTCTGAGAGAGGGGTCGCTCCCGACCGCCCTGAAGATGGCGGTGGTGCGGCCCCTCCTCAAGAAGCCTTCCCTGGATCCAGCTGTTTTAAATAACTTCCGTCCAGTCTCCAACCTGCCCTTTGTGGCGAAGGTTGTTGAGAGTGTGGTGGCACGTCAGCTTCCTCAGTACCTGGAGGAAACAACTTACCTCGATCCGTTCCAATCGGGCTTCAGGCCTGGGCATAGCACTGAGACGGCATTGGTCGCGTTGGTTGATGATCTCTGGAGGGCTCGTGACAGAGGGTTCTCCTCTGTCCTGGTCCTATTAGATCTCTCGGCGGCTTTCGATACTATCGACCATAGTATCCTGTTGCGACGGTTGGAGGGGTTGGGAATTGGGGGAACCGTCTTTCGATGGTTCTCCTCCTTCCTCTCCGACCGTTCGCAATTTGTGTTGGCGGGAGGGGAGAGGTCCACCTCTAGGCCCCTGGTTTGTGGGGTGCCTCAGGGGTCGGTTCTCTCCCCTCTCTTGTTCAACATCTATATGAAACCGCTGGGCGAGATCATCCGTGGTCTTGGGGTGAAGTGTCATCTCTATGCAGATGACACTCAGTTATACATCTCCACCCCGGACCACCCCAACGATGCTGTGGGGGCTATGTCCAGGTGCCTGGAGGCCGTGCGGGATTGGATGGGCGGGAACAGGCTCCGGCTCAACCCATCCAAGACCGAGTGGCTGTGGTTCCCGGCGCCCCGATATAGCCAGTTGACTCCGTCGCTGGCTATTGGGGGGGAAATTTTGCCCCCCACAGAGAGGGCTCGCAATCTGGGAGTCCTCCTGGATGTGCAGCTGTCGCTTGAACACCATGTCGCGGCCGTCTCCAGGGGGGCATTTCATCAGATCCGTCGGATCTACCGGTTGCGGCCCTTTCTGGATCGGGACGCCCTGCGCACGGTCACTCAGGCCCTTGTCACCTCTCGCCTGGACTATTGTAATGCCCTCTACATGGGGCTCCCTGCGGGGAGCACCCGGAGACTCCAACTGGTGCAGAATGCGGCCGCGCGGGTGATCATGGGGGCGTCACGTAGCGCCCACGTGACGCCTCTCCTGCGCGAGCTGCATTGGCTGCCGGTGGCTTTCCGGGTTCACTTTAAGGTTCTGGTTCTGACCTTTAGGGCGATCCATGGCATTGGACCAGGTTACCTACAGGACCGCATCCTACCGGTGATCTCCAGCAGGCCAGTGCGTGCACACAGGGAGGGCCTTCTCCGGGTTCCGTCGGCTGCCATGTGTCGCCTGGCGGTCCCAAGGGGTAGGGCCTTCTCTGTGGCGGCCCCTGCCCTCTGGAATACTCTGCCACCTGAACTGCGTACCGGCATGGACCTGAGGTCCTTCAGGCGCGCGCTGAAGACCTGGCTTTTCGAGCAGGCCGGCCTGGGCTGAGAGAGGGTTTTAATTTTTGTCTCCATTTGCTTTTTAGTAATTTTAATTTGGGGGTTTTAAGGGGGTGGGGTGGGCTTTTTATTCGGCCAATATTCAATTTAATCTTTTTTAACTTTTGTATTATTGTTGGGGTTTTAGATTGGCTGTACACCGCCCTGAGTCCCTAGGGAGAAGGGCGGTATAAAAATTTTATAAATAAAATAAATAAATAAATAAATAAAACTTCCAGATTTGCAAAATCTGCAAAATTGTAATGTCATATATAAGTCAAAAACTTCAAAACAAAAGAAATATAAAGATTTTTTAACACTTTGACACATGTCAACATTCACACAAATCCAAATGAAGTTAACAAAGTGGAAGATAGCATTACTCTGCTGATAGTGACGAACAACTACAACTTTAAAATCTTAAACTTCAACTTTTATACTGATTAAAACAATTACTGTATCATAATTGTTTGCAATTATGAAACATTAATAGATCTTTTAAAATCTTAAACAAACACTTTACTAAATCACAAATATTTATGTGTCAAATTACAGAGGCAAATTATCTTTTTGTTGGCCTGAGTTTTCTATTTTTCTCACACTGATCAAGATAACCTTAAAATAACCCACTGTTTCGGTTTTGCAATCTGTACATGAACTTGTTTTGGTTACAGTGTTTGGTGACTGCCATTTTAAGGTTGTTTATATTCAGAGAATTCACATGTGATATCCAATAGCAGATTTTGTGGTAGGACAGTTCCACTGAGAAATTCATGAGTTAGCATGCCCAGCTTCACTTTGAAAAATAATAAGGTCCAATCCAAGTACACTGGAATCCATTTTGAACCAAACTTTTGTTTTGGATGATTACAGAAAATCAAGTATTCCTCCATGTTTTCCTTTTCATATTGCAAGCCATTTCTTGCAAACACTCTTCTATAGTTAATTCTAATTACCTGATTCAGTGATAACTTCTCAGAATCATGTGAGGAAAGCTTCTCCCTTTCATAAAATTTGACAGTTTATGTGAAATTGTTCATTCCAATAGTGTTGGACAATCCATCTTTTTAATTGTAATTTAAAGGGAAACATCTGCCGATCATCTTTTTTCATTTAAGTAAAGTTCAGTAGTCTCTTCCATGCAGCATTTACCTGCCCCCTCCCAGGCCTGGGGATAAGCAGTTCTATCATTTGTATAGGCAGAACTCTAACCTTTTCTTTCTTTTGACTGTTTTGCCCTTCTGGGTGCCACATGACGAGAATCGCTACAGCATGGCATTAATCTTTCATCACCTCCTGCAGAGTGAGGCATGACTGTAGCTCTGCTCATAATATTCTGCATAAAAGTCTTTAAACTACATCAGACCTGAGTAAAAATGTCACATAGCTATAGCAAATAAGTTTCAGGTGCACTGTTGTCAATTTTTCTCTTTCTTTTGTAGATTATTTATATAGAGGAACTCTAGGAAATCACCAAGTATTCTTAAAGCAATCATTAAAAAGAAATTGGGAACAACAAGCTTTCATTTTATAACATAACCTCAATGTGCTACTAGGGAAAGCAAAAAAAAAAAGAGTTAATTGTGGAACACGAACACATCTTAAATATGTTGATATTAAAGGGTTTTATCTGGAAAGAAGGAAAGCTATAGATACAAAGCAAAAATATTGTTTTGGTGAGCAGTCAGTGAGCTCTAGTTATGAGTGTATTTAAATTATTTCATGATTTATTTAAGTCACAACTGAGACCCAATATAATTTCTGCTGACATTTGTTACTTTGAGTCTCTGAAGACTCTCAGAGGTTCTGCCCCACAGATAAATGAATGTGAAGCTTTGTGGCTGGGCTCCAAGGAACAGTTAGGGCTGCTGCTGCTGTATTACTTTATTCTCTGTCCAGCAGAATCCTTCTTAAGCTGCTGGATTTCATTACTGAACTGACAGTGGAACCTCCAAGATATTTGGAGGTTTCAATCAACTATCTGGAGGATGCACAGGAGTTTTTGGCCTCTATAGCAAACATGAACCTGTCCCAAATTATTACTCTTTGATTGCCTTCTAGCTAACTAGTACCACCGTCCCCTGAAGATAAATGAATCTATTTGATTGAGCCTACCTCAAGCAACTGATGGAACCCATGGGATTCCAGACAGAGCTTTGAATTTCTGGTCCAGCTGATGCCTGGAGCACTGCTGTAGGAAGATTCTACTAAACAAAAGCCCATATTAGTTATTGCCTCATAGAGATAATAGCAGAAAAACATTGATATTTTTCCATTCTTACTGAGGCTCTGAATGTGATTCAAAGAGCTGACTATTATCTATAAAGCCCAGTTATTTGAGGGGTCACTTATCTGTCACAGTTTCTGGTACTATCCCACAGGGGGGGGTGTACTCTGGGTCTCTTTAATTAAATAATGTTACCTTTCAGTACACACAGGAAGCATGCTTTCTTAATAGGTGTCTCTATCATTAATGCCTGATATCTTCTACAGCTCCCACCCTGATGATATTCTGGAATGTCCTAGAAAACATTCGCCCAGGCCTTGGAATAGAGTGGACGGGACTCTCCTGCCCTTAATGTTTTAGATTTTGATATATGGTCTGTGTTGCCATCTTGTGATTATTTTGTAATTCATTTTGGTCTATTTGATTTCATTTATGCTACTTTTATAAGTCAACCAGAATCAGTTGAGGTTGAAACAGCATACAAACTCAAATATATAGTACTTTAATAAATAATAGAAAAGGAAATTTAAACAATCATAGTAAAATAGGAAATTTAAATAAGAAACCACCGCAGATTGCTTCTGCCTCTGTTATCAGTCTGGTATCTCTCCAGATTTAGCAAACTGTGTAAAATTTATACAGCACTTGGACTGTATTTTGTAGTCCTTATTTCCAGAAGAAATTAGATAAGGGAATATTTATGTAGCTACTTAAACAGGTATATCACACATATAAAGATTTAAATATAAGTTTTAAATTTCAAAGACAATTCGCTCAAAGGAAAGAGAAACCAAGAGAAGCCAGATCTTATTGTTCCATCATTTGAGAAGGCCTAGCCCTATCTATTAGAAATTCCCACAGAACATTCAGGAATCTGTCAGGCAAGCCAATGCTGTAGAGCAGGGATGTCAAACTCACATCATCACAGTGGTGTCACGTGACATATCAGGACTTTCCCCCCCTTTGCTAAACTAGGAGGGGCAGTGCCAGCACATGACACATCTGGCCCACAGGCTGTGAGTTTGATACCCTTGTTATAGAGGAAGGGACTGGTACTCTGCTCATGAAAACACAGTTTTCAAATATCATCTCCAGTAAAGTAGTCTTCATAAAGTAAAAAGAAAACCCAATTCCAGATTATGATTTTAAACCACTAACCAAGTTTCCTTGACATTGTGGAAGTTAAATCTTCTAGAACTAACATCCAACACCAACATTTTAAGATCACTTCAGGCAGGAAGAACTTGCATGGGATATTGTGTCCACATGAAAATGGTTGGATCTTATGGACGATGATAACACAGAATTTCATACTTAACAATTTACATGTAGCATTAAGAGAAACTGATAGACAAAGAATTTATAATAGAAAAAAATATAACAATAGAAAGTGAACCAGACATATTCATCCATAGTGAAACAGCTTTACATATGGTACTTAATACATACTAAATGACATACATTTAGACTGTCACTGATCCAGATTATATTTGCTCAGCAGAAGGAAATTTGGTTAATTTAATAGAATTTGCTTCAAAAGGTATATGTTTAAAGCTCAGCAGAATAAACCTACTTCTAGTATACAAATGTTAAATTGCTGTTTTCTCTTTAACTCTTCAACTACTATTTAATCACTAGGTTGTATTGCAAGCTCAGATCAAGGTGCAATGTTCTTGACTGTGTCTTCTTGAAACATTAATTTCTATGGAAGCAAAATAATAATAACCACAACATGAGTAGCAGCAAGTGTCCAAAATTTATACTGTATTTGTTTAGACAGTATCAACAAAAACAAATTGTAATTGGATCTGGATGTTGCAAGACAGTTGCTGCTGGGAAGAGAGCTAAAAATAACTCCTCACAATTTCTCCCTTATACATGCCTCCCTGAAATTTTAATTTGGTTGCAATAATCATGTTTACCCTTTTCAAATGAAACCTGCTTAAAGAAATTCAGCCAGCCATTCGGAAGTTTAAAATTTTGAATCAATAAAATACTGCATATTTTTTATCTTTATTCTTCTCTGAAAAATCACCAACATTCTTTTCTCTACTAAAAGTACCTTTAATTGCACACCATCAGACAGAGACCATTAAATAATTCTTGATATAACACAGAGCCCATCAACTCTAAGTCAGTGAAATGAATGGTTTTTAGAGATCAAATTTTATATACTAAGACCATATTTTTTAAAAAAATAATGTAGTTGTTTTTAGAGTTGGTCTTAGTTTTAGCACTATTTATAATAGATTAATTCTGCCCTCAAAGAGTCCTCTTAATAATCATGACTTGCTCCTTTGATTTGAAGGGGTTTGTTTCAGGTATGACTAAATTTGGCTCCAATATTTTAGAGGATGACATTTCAGTAAATACAAGAAATACGACTTACATTTTACTTACTTGTTGGCCTGTTCCATTCAGTCATATGCTGCCAATCCCAGCAGTTAAATATTTTTCACTGGTGGGGTCCAGAAAGAAAGCCTTTTCTGCAGTTACTACCACTTTTTGGAACAATCTCTCGACAGAACTAAGGGTGGCCTCCACACTCCCGGCCTTTTGGTAATCCTTGAAACCCTGGCTCTGCTAACTTGCATGGAGTTCACAGAGAAGCAAGTATCCTTCGAGCTGGTTAGCACCCTGAAGCTCCAATCCTGCCATTTTAATTCTGTTTATCAGTGTTTTTATCATTATATTCATGTATAGTTGTTACATTTTTCCCTATTTATACATTGACCATTGTTGCTCTATGAGGGAGATGGATGGTCTTTAAATATGATAAATAAATAAATTAAATTTTAATCATGGCATCTGGTACAGGCCATAATATCATTGCATACATGGTACAAATGGTGTACAATATGAGGTTTGAAATACTTGTGTGAGGGCTTCATGGCAGGTGTAATGAGGCTAGCTTCTCCTGTGGATGCCTGTGATTTAACTGATCGTTTGTATTTTTCCTCTGTCAATAGCACTAAAAGGAAACTCAATTTTCTTTGCTCTTCAGGCAGGCCTTCCAGACAACTGGATTAAGGAAGTAGACAATGATTGTTATTTAAGTACAGCTTATTTCGATACCATGAGATTTGTGCCATATCCTTTGAGTTTTAACTGGATTCAGTTGAGGTTTATTTCCAAAGTTTATCATGGTTGTAGAAACCACCTTTCATTTCTTCGTTCTCTGAATTATTTATTTATTGACTGAAAAGAAAGACCAGCCAATATGATAATGTGTGGTCAAAGTTTAGGCTGAAATTAAGAAAAAAAAGTTCAAAAGAGTGATTGTTCATTTTAATTGTCAAAACCACAGTTCCAAAGCTGCATTTTGCCTAAGATGTCAAACTAGCACATATTCTGTTAACATAATGTAGCTATGTTTAGTTGCAAATCAGTTTGGGGAACAAAACACTGCTATGTCCATCTTTTTCTCTCTTTTTATTTTCCCTTTCTTCCCTTTGCTGGCTAAGAAGCAATTGTCCATCAAATGATTCTGGATCAGAGCTGCAGAGGCGTAAAACTCTTTAGAAATGCCTTAAGATATGTAAATTCCATGAGAATAATCTGATTTTCTGGCTGTTGAATCTGGATAGGGTCAGAGTTTTAGAAGGAGGAAGGAATAAATGTTAGATGCCCAGATGATTTACAAGGAATTAAGGCTGGATTAAGAGTTAAGAAAAGTAAAGAAATGTAATTAATCTTGGATCAGAATAGCCATAAATGTTTCTGGTGTCTTGAAAATAAATGAAAGAAATAACACCCAGAAATACAGATAGCTGGAAGACTAAGGGATTAGAATGAAAGTAGTGAAAAGGATAGAACCCAAGTCTTTCAAAGTTTGAACTTCATTTGTTTTTCTGTATGACTTTTAGACATGATCTTGAAAAATAATGTTACACTGAAACAGTAATACTTGTTTTTGTTAATTTAAGCATATATATTTATACCTACTATTTATTATGGCTGTATAAATCATTTGAAAGAGGTTTCTTGAAGCACACAGGAGAATGTGCAAAGTACATCATTTGAAGAATTGCAACAACGTTTGCTTTAAAAAAATGAATTGGACCTTGCACAAGGAGCAGCAAAGCATCAGTCTGCCATTATTTTTAAAGCAGCTAATTGTTTAAATAAATTCACACAAACCTGAAAATTAGATGCTATGGCTTTAACAGTTAACTTCTTAAAGAAATGACATATTTTTCTCAGACTTGAGAAGACAAAAAAGACATACTACTTTAATAAACAGCAGAAAATATGTTACACTCACACTTCTCTGAGATCCAAAGGACTTCTCCCAAATCACTTCCAAAATTCACATTCCAAATATTTATATTCTTTCCTTTAAGAGTGCTCATCCAATAATAGTTATGCTGAATTAGGAGGTAATACATAATCCTGGAAATAGATGGCATTTTGAAAGGGTTGTTTTAATTAGGCACTGGCTATGTATTTCAGAAGTCAAAATTAAATGTTTAATGGAGCTATAAACTTACTTTTAAAACATTGAAATATGTTCCAGTCATGCTAAGTCATATTAAGCCACTTTTTGATCCCATATAAAAACCTCAAATATAATTAATGCACATATTGTGTTTTATTATTGTTCAGTTACTAAGTCGTGTCTGACTCTTTTGCGACCCTGTGGACCATAGCATGCCAGGCCCCCTTATCCTCCACTGTCTCCTACAATTTGCCCAAATTCATGTTCATTGCATGTATTGATGACATATCTAAGCATCTTATTCTCTGCCATCTCCTCCTTTTGCCTTCGATCTTTTTCAACATCAGGTTATTTTCCAACGAGTCCTCTCTTGTTATTTTGGTGGCCAGCATGTTTGAATTTAGCTTCAGAATCTGCCCTTCCAAAGAACAATCAGGATTGTTTTCCTATAGAAACCCATTGTATAGATGTGCAAAAATCATTTAAAATTGGGTGAAAACTTGTCCAGATTTTAACTGAAATAGTCAATGCTTTCACTGATTAAAATTAGGATTTGCAGATTTTAAACATTTTAGTTTGAGAAAATTTGGAAAGCTTAAAGTTAGTAGTAAGTTGTTAAAGTGAATTATGGGTTATAAATCAACCTAGAGGAAAGAGCTGAAACCATAATATAAGAAGGAGCAATTAATGGTGACTCAATGGATTAAGGTTTGTAAATGTGATTGTAAAGGAGAAAAGCACTTTCTATCTTGGTAGCTGGAAAGCAGAAAAGGATTCTAATTCTTAATACATTATCACCTCCCAAAACTTTTCCTGACCCACTATGCTTCTATGAATAAGAAGAAAACTTCAAGAAAAATATGAGAAGTATGCATAAGGAGTTGTATATAAACTGAATTCAGGTACTGAAAACAAAAGTCAGAAAGAACTTCCCAAGGATATCTTAGTCATCAATCCCGTCTTCCTTCCTGAACTCACTCCTATTGTGTACTTGGCTTCATCAAGTGAGATCTCATGAAAACAAAAAGTGATCCTGGGAATCTAATTAACCTGTCCCTGCTCTAAAATGGGCCCTTAATCCAATCTAATCCTATAATATAGGGAATTAGAAGAAACTCAAAATGACTCCCAAGAAAAGCTTATTTATGTAGTATGAAGTACTGATTAGTCTTTTAGATTGGGGAAATTCTGCTTTCAAATACACCCTTAGCCATGATCATTCACTGGAAACTTTGGACCACTTTTTTCTCAGCTTAGACTAATTTACAACCTTGTTGCTATGCAGAAAAAAAGAAGCAAAATTGCCATGCTGTCATCTTTATTTCTCGAGATACAAATAAGTAGTACCTGAGAGCAATGACCTGACTGATAAACTCAGTTCTGATAAACTGTTGTATGTGATAAAAAAAAAAGATTGATATTTTATTTATTTTTATGATGCTTCCTAAATAACATAGTTTTTTTTTTTGTAAAAAAAAATTATGCCTTTCTCCAAACCATTTCCTTTGTTCCCAGTTTTGTACTATAGTATCAAGAGAATGAGAAACTAATGCCTGATTAAGTTCTGAACTGTGCCTTTGATGTTGTCTTACTTAACTTTGTAAAGTAGACAAAAGTAAATTTCATAGAATGCTAACACTGCGACTAAGTAGTAATTTCATCTTACCTGTCTTTATACATGCATATGATATAATAGAGTCAAAAGAGCCAACTATATAGCACAATCACACCTGTTCTTCAGCAGGGATCCAATTTAAGGAGTTCGACACTTTTCCAAGAAATATCTTATTCTATTAGAAGGAAAATTACAAAAAATACATTAATTTTGAAGAAGGGACTTAGAAAACAGAGAAAGCCTTAACAACTCAAATTCAAATTCTAGTACATTAAAGGACATAAAAATAGGCTTAGAAACTCTGTTAGCTTAGTGGTTTACAGTACAATAATAACAGATTAAGTTTGCTTATTAAGGCTTTTACAACCCTCTCCCTTTTTACTGTAGTTCTTAACTATATATTATAGTTAAATTTCTTTTTTTCCCTAATCATTTACTAATAGTAATATGAACCAATTTACCAAGTAGGATAGTTTAATTACTTATATTTTTTTAAAGGCCAAGAATATGGCATAACTGCTTCTTTTTCTCTTCAAATAATAGTGTGTCATGTTTTGGAACAATAGCTATTAAAACACTTGTCCTAATCCAAGTCAGTTTTAGAATATTTCTCAATTGTTCCATGGTTTGCAAAAACTTACCTACAGGCATTGTTAAGAAATAAATTTGTAATGCAAACTTAGTATATAGTTCTTACAAATGATATATTTTTGTGTAATAATATGTATCTGAAAAAGACATGATTTGCAATTTGCTTTTGGATGGAAAATTGGAGTTGGTCTTCTCTTTAGAATGGAGAAAAGCAAGCAACATTTTCTTTCCAGAAGTAGCAGTTATTAATGCCTTCACCTGACCTGGCTTTTCAGATAAGCAATTTTAAACTAGGGTAGTTGACTGTTAGTTTTTTTTTTCTTTGATGATCTTATTTAATCTTATCTGTAATCTTTTCCTTCATGTCTTTCTCAGCTGCAAAGTTTCCATCAAAAATTACCTTGATGTTCATTTCCTTTGTTGTTTTTATGATATCCCTGTTGTTTTATTTTTGGATCAACCGTCACTGCTATAAAAGATTTCTACCCTTTTCAAAAGAAAAACACAAATCCTATGAAATGTCATTGCAAGAGAAAAGAAAAAATGACAATCACTTTTAGCTACATACAAAATTTAAAATTCACAACAAATTAATTTTGGTGCTACTGTCACCTAGATAAAACTGGGCGTTGACTTGCTTATTGACTCCATTTCTCCAACAAATGAAAACAAGTAATTTTGTCCCATTATCTTACATTCAAGCAAAGGGCTGCTACTGAACTTTTTAAAATGCCAAGCTGGGTAAATATAACAGCTTCAATATCATGTGTTAGATTCCAAAAGAGGCATAGTCACATGGAGACTAGAAGGGAAATGGTGAGAAAAGAGGAATTTTGAAAAATAAAAGTGGTGGATGAGGTGGATATATGTAACTATTAAACAGAAAAAGCAATCATATAAGTTCTGAGTTGGAAGAAAAATGTTGAGACCATGACAAATAAAGTTATGGGAAAATTTTATATTATATGTCTTTTATACATCTCTTTTAAATTATGAACTTATGATCTGTTTTTCATTTATATAGAATCACTGGTATTTAAACAGGATGTTTGTGTGTGTGTATGCCCCAGGAACTTAATTTTACTATGTACAGAAAGTCCCGTTATTTCACATTCATAAATTATGCAATTTGCATTATCTCCATGTGTGCATTTATTTATTATCCTTTTTTCTAGTCTGCAAGTACTCAAGACACTAGTACTAATATTTTAACAATAAAAAGCCTGGGAAAAGAAATTCATTTTTACATGTTTTTTAAACTTTGAAAGAGTAGGAAATGCAGCTTCTGAAAAAGTACATTCCTGAGCTAAATGCAACAAAACGTATTTTTTCCCAGGTAAGGAAGACAGTTGTCCTGGCAGTAGTTGTATCATTTAAAAGTGTCTATCCTGCAGATGTTAACTAAGGGACAGGTCATATAGAAGAGGTTGTCCATTAATTAGTCAGGTTCTGTGTATTTAGGGACTAAGGATATTTATGCAAAGATGTCTTCACAATAGCTTTAACCTATGAATCTATATTTGTTAGGGATAACAGTGCAGCCTTAGAATGTGAACCTGTTTTTTCAGAAGTGCAACCACATTGGAAATAGTACTAGGACTAATCAGACAATTCTAATCTGATTATTATATAAGAACCATGGTGACACATTGGTTAGAATGCAGGCTACTTCTGCTGACTGCCAGCTGTTTGGCTGTTTGAATCTCACATGCTCAAGGTTGACTCAATCTTCCATCTTTCTGAAGTCAGTAAAATGAGGACCCAAATTATTAGGGGCAATATGCTGACTCTGTAAACCACTTAGAGAAGAGCTCTAAAGCACTGTGAAGCGGTATATAAGTCTAAGTGCTATTGCTATTTCCTAACTTCATTTCTTAACTTTCCTAAAATTTGGGACGGTTTCATTATTAATTGGGATCAGACAGAAGGAGACTGGATTTCTGTTCAATAGCCAAATGTCAGACAATAGTTCCTTAGTACCTACTTTCTGAATATGGAAGCATTGTAAAGCAATGCTTCCCAAGGACCAATTCTCTTAGATAATACAGAAGGATGTTGTGATCAACTGTATTAAAATCTGCTAAGAGATCCAAAAGAAGCAGAATCTCACACACACTTATTTAGTAACGCAACAGACCTGTGCGTTCCCACAGGGAGGGCCTTCTCCGGGTGCCGTCGGCTTCTATGTGCCGTCTGGCGGCCCCCAGGAGTAGGGCCTTCTCTGTGGGGGCCCCCGCCCTCTGGAATAGTCTGCCCCCAGAGATACGCACCAACACGGACCTGAGAACCTTCAGACGGGCATTAAAAACTTGGCTCTTTGAGCAGGCTGGCCTAGGCTGACACAAGATTTTAATTTTGTCTCTCGTTTTTAATTGGTTTCGAATATTTGGGGTTTTAACTATTTTATGGGGGAGGGGTAAACTTTTTAAATTTAAACAGCCTAAATTATTTAATTCGTTTTAATTTTTGTACAGTGTATTGGGGTTATGATCGGCTGTGCACCGCCCTGAGTCCTTCGGGAGAAGGGCGGTATATAAGTATTTAAATAAATAAATAAATAAATAAATAAATAAATAAATAGTATCACAATAGTTCATTCATTGATGTTATCAAAGCAGTTTTAATCTCAGAGAAAAGTATATTTGGAATGGGATTAATAAAATTTAATCCTGTCCAGATTGAGTTTTCTTTTCTTTTTCTTTTTGCACAACTTGAATATTAGAAACTGACTCTCCTGAATAAAGGGACTTTTTTTTTTCAGCAGAGATCTTTTTCTTGTGCCCTTTAGGCAATTAAACATGTTCCTTTTTCAAGACAGCTTTGACCAACTTCTCTGAATATAATGCCTTAGCAGAAATTTAATGGGCTGGGAGTGCAAGAAACCCTCATGTCTCCACAATTTCTGTCAATATCTTTGAATTCTACAACCTCCAAAGAATCCAGGATAAGAAATCATATAATTGTCAACATTATATTTCCATAAATGCCCTATGCCAGTGAGGGCTAACCTTTTTGTTGTCGCATGCCAAAAGTGTGTGCATGCATCACTCATAATGCAATGCATGCATGACCCCCCTCCCCCTGTGCATGTGTACATGACCCCCCGCATTCACCCTGTACCTCTGCGCATGTGTGCACAAGCCCCATGTGCCCTGCTCCTTGTTCATATGTGGCAGATACTCGACAATTGGCTGATGGGAGGCACATGTGCATGCGCAGTGGATCTGATCTGGGGCGATGGCTTGTGTGCCAGCAGAGAAGACTCTGCATGCCATTTCTGGCACATGTGCCATAGGTTCATCATCACGCCCTATACTGAAATGAGATGAGTCCAACTGACGTTATCCACAAAGAAACATTTCAATTGCTCTCAACAAGTCATCAATTTGTCATCTCATTCTCTCCAGCATCTTGTAGGGGATGAAATACTATAAGGCAAAGTAAAACCATCCCTATTATGTGGGGAGGAGGGAAATAAACTCTTGTTTCCTCCAAGGATTTAAACTGGATTTTGGATGGACCTCACTTTGTAATGAGCCATATAGAGAATTCTACCATTTATGCTTCATCTGTCATTTCCATATGCTTTATCACATTCAGCTCTCAGCTGATCTGTCTTTGTGATAAGAAAGAGAGCCCTTAGGAACAATAATAGCAGCTTTCTGTGCTGTCTTCACAGTCCATGGATTAATCAGGCTATCTGCTGATTCTGTTAACAGTACTGTTAACAGACAATGTGGGAAATTCTCCCAAGAGTTTTAAGAAACCCTCTAAACAAGGGTTGTCAAACTTGTGGCCCACTGGCCGGATGCCTCACATGTTGGCCATGCCCATGCCTGGTTTAGCGAAGGGGAGGAAAGTCATGATATATCACATGATGATGCTGTGATGACCTGCGTTTGACACCTCTGCTCTAAACCATCGGGCATATAGAAGAAACTATTTTTAATTGGTTCTGCACCCACACAGACATAATACCAGCTGTCATTACCAGGGAACAATCTGTGATAAGAAGGCACACATAGCTTTTCCACCTACAAATTTCCATTCCACCTGAACAGAATACCAATTCCAATGTGTGCTATTCTGCATGAAGGAGAGTGGATACTGCAATAACTACAGTGAGTTCGTGTTTGTTATAAAAGACATGAGCCATTCCTGACTGACAATCTCATCAAGGACATTGATATTTTCCAGAAAAGGTACCCAGGATAATCCAATATCCTGCACAAGATCTCAAGTGCTATTCAAGAGATGACTCTATTAAGTTTGGTCATCTGCCGGATGACAAAAGAAGATTAAGCAATGACACATGCATGATGTCATCAGGCAAATACTATGATTTACATACTTCCTTTGAGCATCAAAATATAAGTATACAATGTTATAATTTAGATAATAATGTTTTCATGGATATTTTTATCATTTTGACATATTTTATTTTCATTACTATTTTTTGGACAATGGAATGGATGCAATATTGTCTTGGCCACCTAAACAGAATAGCAAACACTTCCAATTGGAGAACTGCTAGTTGATTAATTTGATCAGAAGATGGAATTTCTGTAGACATACACCATACTAGACATAGAAACATATTAGTTTCTATGTCCTAAGCTAAGGACATACTATGGACATACTATGTCCTTAGCTTCTAATCCTGGCATGCTTTATGGCTGAATAGTCCAGTAGGCAGAACAATGAGAACAATGAATTCTCCCCTCCTCTTATCATTTGGTCTCCATATAACTTGTCACAGGATAAAATTTTACAACCAACTAGTCGTTTTGATTTCTGTGTATGAATGTAGTTCAACATATGCAAAAATAGGGAGTTAGTGGTATGGAAGAAATTAACCTTCATGGTCTATTATGTTTCTTATGTTCTCTGAGGACTTCACATAATAAAGTGCTTTTCTTGTTCTATGTAAAGGTTGAAAAATAATTATATGTGGGGGGCTCAGATGTCTGTGCATTACTTTGTACATTTCCATTTTAAAAATCTAACAGGAACAATTTAAGCCATCAATGGCATAGTAATCTGAAAGCACAAATATTTATCCACAGCCTGTTAAGAAGATCTTAACTGATTGCTATCTAAGGCTAAATGTAAGAATACTCAAATTTCACATTGCATGACTTCAGTCTTTCCTATGTATTTGTTTTAAATGCTTTGATGTTACAGACATTCCTAAAATGGCTTGCAGAATAAAATAGCACAACAATATATGTCAAAGTTAATAAACACCAAGGAGAATAAAGCAAAACATTTCCCTCTATTTCTAAAAACAAATCCTGAAATTATTATGGTCTCGTAAAAATATTACTTAAGAAATATCACAGGAAATAAATTAGTTTTCAGAACTTTCCTTAATGCCTTACTGATGGAGTAGCTTCTTCTTCGTGCCCACTAACTATTCTCAACAATGGACACGTCAATACTGTACTTGTTGGAAGCAAACTTATATAAGTGAGCCTTTAAATTGGGCTCAGAAATGCATTGAAAACTATACTACTTTAACTGGTGCCATATAGATGTTCTATGAAGTAACTAATTAACTCTGGGTAGGCCTTAGATGACTGCATTCTGCACCCATCATAATTTTCCCTGTGCCAATTAGCAGAGGTGTCAGAGAAACAGGCAAGTGAGAAAAGGAGATACAACTTCATGATGCAGACTCTGCCAACTATGAACTTATATGTAGAGGAAGAACAAAAAGTTGGACTACAATGCAATTTCATAGCTGTATTATTCAGATAGGAACAGTTTGCGATGTTAATCAGTTCTATTTTTACATATCCACTGCTAATACGATTGTGAGTTGTTGGACTCATAGGTTGCCTGCTGCACTGGATCAGGATGCACTGACATGAAATGTTATTTCAAAAAGATCTCCTTGAATTTCACAGTTGTCTTCTAATCACATGTTTGGCCATGATTGGATCAAAATAAAGATAAAGGTATATTCAAATAAAGATCGAGAGTTATGAAAATGTAGTGTCAAGCTGCCAGTCTGGAAAGTGATAAGAGGCCCAAATTGGATTAAAATTCTTCAACTAGTTTCACAGAAATATGAACAACAATATTGGAAAGTATATTTAAATAATTAAATACAAAACTGAAATATCCCATTGCACAGGTCAAAAAGTATTCAAGGATGAAATTTAAAAGGAAATATAATCATAACCCTCTTCAATTTTTTTAGGAATTTCTTCTCCAGTCTGCTCCCTTTCAGTGTTACTAGAGAGTTATCAGTAAATGAATTTGGAGTGTATTCAACTGGTGAAGATAGGGAATTGTTCGCATTAGGCACTAACAGAAAAGAAACATAACTCACAATATGGAGAGGGGACCTTTGAAATTGTGCAAATTATTCTATTTTATATTTTAATTACATTGAATTAGCAGTGGGAATTGGTGCACAAAATGATCCAATGAAGGATGAAATAGGAAAAGGGATATGGTGCAATGTATTATGAAGTTTGAAAGAAGTGAATATAGGTAATTCTAGCTGCTGAAATTCCAGTTTTGCTCATTCATAAAAACAAATAAGCATGAAAAATTATCCTATGAAGAATTGCAGGCAGATTCATGAAGGAGCATCTATGATCACAACATTCTGTCTTCCTTTACCAGGAGTAAACTTTTTTTCTTAAATGCCTATTAATTCATATCATCACTGGAAATTGTATGGTTTAAGAGGTTTCACAGATGTGAGAACATTAGCTTTCAGCTGAGAATTAGTGAGAAGAAAATTGACCAGTGTTTAAGCAAGCACTCCCTTGGAGCTGCTTTGTAAAAACAAATGTAACCACCTCACATCTAAGGGTAAAGTGAAGAGACCATTTTACTTTGCTTTGCAAAGCTCTTGGTGGATGCTGCAAAAGATAAGCTGCTCATCTCCTCTAGATTGCTCACTAAAAGCTTTTACAGAGAGGACTGGAGGAGATGGAAGAAAGAGAACAGTGTGTTCTCAATACGTGTCAAAAGAGGAGGCAAAATGGCAGCTCCTCCACATCATTCAGCAGGCAGCACTGAACAAAATATGCCACTCATCTGTCCCAGTAAGATTTATCTCAAACTTGGATGAGCTATATGGGAGAACATCTGCCTTCTCCAATGTATTCTTTTCCAAACCATGATGCATCCTGGCCTGTTTTTAATTTTGCTGTAGCCTTCTCTAATGTTGGTAAATGATAGGAGGCAACTAGAAGTACTGTAAAGTACTGTAACAAAATAAATTGTTTTTCTTTTTTGCTTCAACAAAGAGAATCATGTTGCTTTTCTGGTGCAATTTTTTTCCACAAAACATATGTCTTATATACTGCTAACAGAAAGCTTCTTAAATATGGACTGTTATTTAAATACATACTTCAATCTATCAAAAGTTTCTGAAATACTTGCAAATAGAAGATTTTCAATAAGAAATGTGTAAAATATTGTAGTATTTAATAATAAACTAGAATGCTATAGTGATTAAAATGTTTGAACACCTGCATAACTGCATAACTGGATAGATGCATTCCTGTCAAACAGGCAACAAATGGTCAAAATAGGGAATACCCTATCAAATTCTGTACCTGTCAACAGTGGTGTCCCTCAAGGCAGTGTTCTAGGACTAACTCTCTTCATACTTTACATAAATGACCTCTGTGATTATATTAAGAGCAACTGGGTTCTGTTTGCTGATGATATAAAGCTATTCAACACTACTGACAATACTGCTACCCTTCAAAAAGAGCTTGACTACTTATCAGAATGATCAAACAAATGGCAACTTCAAATCTCAACAAACAAATGCTCTGTCTTACATATCGGCAAAAAAAAATCAGAAAATAAAATAAAGGTGAAACTCAAAAAATTAGAATATCATGCAAAAGTTCATTTATTTCAGTAATGCAATTTAAAAGGTGAACCTAATATATGAGATAGACTCATTACATGCAAAGCAAGATAGTTCAAGCCGTAATGTGTCATAATTGAGATGATTATGGCTTACAACCCCAAATCCACAATCTCAGAAAATTAGAATATTGTGAAAAGGTTCAATATTCTAGGCTCAAAGTGTCCCACTCTAATCAGCTAATTAAGCCATAACACCTGCAAAGGGTTCTTGAGCCTTTAAATAGTCTCTCAGTCTGGTTCAGTAGGAATCACAATCATGGGAAAGACTGCTGACCTGATAGTTGTGCAGAAAACCATCATTGACACCCTCCATAAGGAGGAAAAGGTTCAAAAGGTAATTGTACAAGACGTTGGATGTTCCCAAAGTGCTGTATCAAAGCACATTAATAGAAAGTTATGTGGAAGGGAAAAATGTGGAAGAAAAAGGTGCACAAGCAGCAGGGATGACCGCAGCCTGGAGAGGATTGTCAGGAAAAGGCCATTCAAAAGTGTTGGGGACTTTCACAGGGAGTGGTCTGAGGCTGGAGTCAGTGCATCAAGAGCCCCCACAGACAGATGGATCCTGGACATTCAAATGTCATATTCCTCTTGTCAAGCCACTCCTGAACAATAAACAACGTCAGAAGCGTCTTACCTGGGCTAAAGAAAAACAGACCTGGTCTGTTGCTCAGTGGTCCAAAGTCCTCTTTTCTGATGAGAGCAACTTTTGCATCTAATTTGGAAACCAAGGACCCAGAGTCTGGAGGAAGAATGGAGAGGCACACACTGCAAGATGTTTGAAGTCTAGTGTGAAGTTTCCACAGTCTGTGTTGATTTGGGAAGCCATGCCATCTGCTGGTATTGGTCCACTGTGCTTCATTAAGTCCAGGGTCAATGCAGCTGTCTACCAGAAGATTTTGGAGCACTGCATGCTTCCTTCCACAGACAAGCTTTATGAGGATGCTGACTTCATTTTCCAGCAGGACGTGGCACCTGCCCACACTGCCAAAAGCACCAAAACCTGGTTCAATGATCGTGGGATTACTGTGCTTGATTGGCCAGCAAACTCGCCTGACCTGAACCCCATAGAGAATCTATGGGGCATTGCCAAGAGAAAGATGAGAGACATGAGACCGAACAATGCAGAAGAGCGGAAGGCCGCTATTGAATCATCCTGGTCTTCCATAACATCTCAGCAGTGCCATAGGCTGATAGCTTCTATGCCAAGCCACATTGAGGCAGTAATTGCTGCAAAAGGGGCCCAAACTAAATACTGAGTACATATGCATGCTTATACTTTTCAGAGGTCTGATATTGTTCTATGTAAAATCCTTGTTTTATTGATTGCATGTAATATTCTAATTTTCTGAGATTGTGGATTTGGGGTTTTCATGAGCTGTAAGCCATAATCATCACAATTATGACAAATCATGGCTTGAACTATCCTGCTTAGCATGTAATGAGTCTATCTCATATATTAGTTTCACCTTTTACATTGCATTCCTGAAACTTTTGCACGATATTCTAATTTTCGAGTTTCACCTGTACAAGATGAATAATCAAGATCTTGTTGATGACTCCAACTATGTCAAGGACCTTGGAGTACTCACCTCTAATGATCTAAGTGCTAGAGTCCACTATAACTACATAGCCAAAAAGGCATTAAGAGTTGTTAACCTAATCCTGCTTTGCTTTTTCTCTGGTAATATCACACTACTAACTAGAGCATACAACATTTGCTAGACCAATACTTAAATACAGCTCATCAATCTGGAACCCACATTACGTATCTGATATTAACACAGTTGAGAAAGTCCAGAAATATTTCACAAGAAGAGTTCTCCACTCCTCTGCTCATTGCAGAATACCTTATGCCATCAGACTTGAAATTTTAGACCTAGACAACCTAGAACTATGCCGCCTTCGGTCCAATCTAAGTATGGTACATAAAATTATCTACTGCAATGACCTACCTTTCAATGAATACTTCAGCTTCAACCACAACAATACAAAAGCACACAATAGATATAAACTCAAGGTAAACCACACCAAACTTGATTGCAGGAAATACGACTTTAGCAATAGAGTGGTCAATGTCTGGAATACTCTATCTGACTCTGTGGTTTCTTCCCCAAACCCCCAAAATTTTACTATTGACCTCACCCCTTTCCTAAGAGGTCTGTAAAGGGCGTGCATAAGTGCACCAACGTGCCTACCATCCCTGTCCTATTGTTTTTTTTTAATTTGTATCAATTTCATGTATTCATAACCATGCTTATACTTATACCTGTTATCTAATACTTGCTTGACAAATAAATAAATAAAAAAACAAGGGAATTCTTTAGTTCATGCTGTCAGTGGATTGGGAAGCTTACTGGAAGACATTTGAAGTAAATGACTAACTAGCAATCCAGCTTACTTCTTGAGAAGTAAGAATAAAATGAGGGAAGATTCCTCTCTCTTATAATTACCTACACAGACACACTCAGACATATATATATATCTATATCCTCTGTGATGTGACATTCTGGGTTTTGGTTTGGCTCTGAGTTTGAGGCCTGGCTCTGTGTTCATGGCGAGCCAGGCCAGTTGAGACCAAGCAAGAAATGACAACACAGTCATCCTCCCCACCAGTATATATAGGGAGACAGCAGCTCAGATGACGCTTTGCTCACACAAGCACAAAGTCGAAAGCACCAGCCTGAAGATGATGAGTGAGATCTCATCAAAACATTGCCAAGATAGTCTCAATCTTACATGGGAAAAGACCCGAACACGCCAAGACCTGCATACCTGTACCCGTGAAAATCTATGAAAACATGTGTGTGTGTGTGTATGTGTGTGTGTGTGTGTTTTCATAGATTGTAGGTCTTGGCGTGTTCAGGTCTTTTCCCGTGTAAGATTGAGAGTATCTTGGCAATGTTTTGATGAGGTCCCACTTGCCATCTTCAGGCTGGTGCTTTCGGCTTCATGCTTGTGCGAACAAAGCGTGATCTGAGCTGCCATCTCCCTATATATACTGGTGGGGAGGTTGGCTGTGTTGTCATTTCTTGATTGGTTGATGGAGTTGATGGTTGAAGATTGGTTGGCTTTTCGTAAGAACAAGTGTGGCTGAGGTATTGGCTGTGTGTCTATCAGCCTCCTGTGTTGTAATGACTTGGGTAATGGGCTGTGTGATGACCTTCTGAGTTCTATTGTTGTGACTTCCTGGGTCTTGTGCTGTAATCTCCTGGATCGTTGGCTGTGTTGTGACATTCTGAGGGTTTTGTGGTGTAACCTCCTGAGTTCCATGATGTGATATCCTGAGTGGGTGGCTGTGATGTGATGTTCCAGGTTTTGGTTTGGCTCCGAGTTTGCGGCCCGGCTATGTCTTCATGGCATGTGTCAGTTTGCTTGGTTTGGGGGTCAGTGTGTGTGGCAGCTGGTGATGCAGCCATGTTCTGGTTTCTAGATGGTGGTTGCCTTTCATCTATGGGATGGGTTTGGGTTTGGGTTTGAGTCTGGTGAGGGAGATTGGTGGTGGCGTCATGTGTTGTTTTGGGTCTGGTGTTGGTTTTTGTGGCTGGGACTTGTTTGTTGATAAGGGCTAGTTTCTAGATGTTTGGTAGGTGGGAGGTATCATCCTGTTTATTCATGTTATGGGGGTGTTTCTCTATTTCAATGGCTTCCTTGATTATACTTCAGCCACACATGTTCTTACGAAAAAGCCAACCAATCTGCAAACATCAACTCCATCAACCAATCAAGAAATAACAACAGAGCCAGCATACCACACCTCCCCACCAGTATTTATAGAGAGACGGCAGCTCCGGTCACACTTTGCTCGCACAAGCATGAAGCCGAAAGCATCATCTTGAAGATGGTGATTGTGAACCTCGTGAAATGTCACCAAGATACTCTCAGTCTTATGAGAAATATATACAGTAGCTTTAATATCTCTTATTTTTCAAAATTGGACAGGCACTATATGTTCTACCCCAGTCATGTTTGAGTTTATGGCATAAAGAATTATATCTCATTTTAGTCAATATCCTTTACAATAAGCTAAAACTTTGGAACCAAGCTACATGCTGCAATAAAACCTTGGTTGGCAGGCCAGTTCTACATTCCATCCAAAAGAAGGGGGGAAAAAAGTTTCCCTATGAAAACAGTCACTCTAGTCCATTTCTCACAGAGCCTTCAACATTGTTCAGAATTGCTTGATAACTTTGGCATCTCCTGGAGATACGGCTGAGGAAAAGCAGCTCCACTTATGATCTTCTGTTTATCATAGAAATTCAGGAATGTGCCAGGCAGACTAAACATTCTGGCTTCCCATCTCTACCCAAAACTCATAGGAGTAAGGAAGTGAGGAGGGCAGGATGCCAGTATCAACAATGCCCACTGCTAAGCTTGTAATTTTAAATCTGCCAAGTTGCCAGTGGCCTTGCTGAGTGTGGAATGTAATGCTCACTAGCCCTTATATAGTGGGTGTCTGATAGGACTTGAATAGTAGTAGCGTGAGAATCTTTCAGGGTCTTAGGCACATAGCTTTTGGACTGAGATTTGGTTTGGAGGGACAATGAAGTATACAGCTTATTCTCATTTGCCTAGGCTTTGAACTTCATTTACCCCCTCTTTGAAAAAATGGTAGTAGTTGGCTAGACACAAAGTTATTTTAGCATTTGTGAAGGCAATCCCATTCATATGGAGTTGTGGAATAATTTGGGATTTGGAACAGTAAAACTATATTAGAAGGTCTGGGTGTTTCCAGATACAAATTAAATAAATGCATGATTACTACTGCATGGTTGTTACAAATATCCCTTTATGCCATGGCATGTGTTCTGAAAACATCTGGCTGAATTTCTCTCTCCTCCCCATCAGAATTTCATGTCATAAAGAACATAGCAGCTTTTCCAGGTGGGCAATAGCAGATTGAGCCAAATTCCTAGTTTGTATGATAAAGCAGTAATTTAAATGCATT
The DNA here is from genome assembly GCA_023653725.1 of Bungarus multicinctus. Taxonomy (NCBI): domain Eukaryota; kingdom Metazoa; phylum Chordata; class Lepidosauria; order Squamata; family Elapidae; genus Bungarus; species Bungarus multicinctus. The sequence goes on along the minus strand of CM042842.1, from coordinate 89,448,106 downwards.
ATAGGCTTCTTGCATGTACTTGAGCATATTTGGGAAAATCAAGGCTAAGCCAGAAATATTTCAAGGGCAGTTGAAATTGCATGGTTTGAATCTAGACTAACCATTTGTCATATCTATAGTTCTGCTTATCCTAAATTCTGTATTCACCTACTTGGGAGTGAACCACACTGAACTCAGTGGGATTTCTGAGTCAATATTAATAGGGATCCACTAAAAGTAAAGTACAAACCAGTGTATGCTTACCTCAAATAAATCCCACTGAGTTTAATAAGACCATCTCTCCTGTAAAAGATTATATCCCTATTGCTACAATAACTGGAAGCTAAATATGATCATTTCAATATGGATAAAGAATTAAACTCACTGCTGGGATCCATTGCAGTAAAACATTGTGTCTGAACATGATTTTTCTAATGTACAGCTCATATATTACATATATTAAGATTATATATTTTCAAAATACAATGTATTCAATATTATACTTTTATTAATGTTCTACTTTATACCCTTTTCTTATTTATACTATATTGGGTGTAGATACCAAATCAAGGGTTCAATGTCTGGACATAAGTCTGAGGGGTCTTGGCAAGGACTCTCTAGGTCAGGCTTTAAAGTATCTTTAAAAAAGGAAAGAACAATTTTGGCCAAGTGACGCATGACAAACATAATTCATTTTTTTATTATGAGGTTTTCTGGCTCCTAATATAATTATTATAAGGAGAAAGTAGATAAGGAGTGCATCTACCTAGTCCACATTTTTCCTTTCTGTTTATAGCCTTACATTCTTAAAGTTTAACACTTAAAACATGGAAAAATAATGTTGATCTCAGGCTTGGTGAACCTGACATTTTGCTCACTGTGTTGAGTGTAGATGCTAGTTCAAATGTTTCATTGAGAACATACTGATAAAACATGATGCAACTCATAAAAAAGATTGCATCCTATCCTTATGGCATAACTTATTTCATTAATTATTTTAAAGGATTTATTTCAGTTCTTGGAAATAAACTATCAAGTGACTTTCAAAATATATTCTTGTTCTTGTTGTAGCATAAAGCAACAATTTAATAAAAATAAATAAAAGAAGGGAAGCTATTAAAAACAACCACAAGGAAACCTATGAAATATCAGACTGTGAAAAAATAAAAGGACATTATAAGAATCTAAGGGTATACATAGTAAGGGTATAAGGTGTTCATAATAAGGATACATCTAAGAGATTCATGGAATTAATGTGTCATCATAGAAAAGGCTTTTGCAGAAGCATTAAATTAAAGACCACCATCTTAGGAGACATAAAAATATTCATTGACTGCCAGGTATTTAAAGATGACAGTTCTTTAAATTCTGCAAGCCAAATTATTTAATATATTAAAAATAAAATCTAACACTTTCTGGAAAATTTAAAAAAACAACAAAAATTTCAGTACAACAGTTTTAAAGTTGTGTACTGTGTCAATGTCTGCTGCTTTCAGTTTTCAGAAGCAATGCATTGGTAATGTATAGCAACATCTAACTTGACATTATCAAAGGATAACGGAGACAAGGTTAAGCTGTAATGTTTCTTCTCTAATTATGTATGGAAGAAATATTCAATAAGAAAGGTTAGAAAGGGGCGTGAATGTCCTGTTCAATAATCTAACTACATTTATTTGACCCTGACTGATTTAAGCAATCAGCAGTTAGATTTTTTTTTTTTTTGCAGAAGCTTTTTCCATTGCCTGTGCTCTTGTGCCCAAATTGGAAAACGAGAAAAACTACTTTGATGATACTTAGTGCCAGATAAAAGTTGAAGCTGGGAAATTTACTTGACTCTGGCACAGAGGTCTCCAAACTTGGCAACTTTAAGACTTGTGGACTTCAACTCCCAGAATTCTCCAGGCAGCATAGTTTGCTTACAATTTTTTTCTGTCCATTCCATCTTTAACTGCAATTTATAATCCCAAATGGAGCTGAGAGGGTACAATGCTTGATGTTGAACTAAGCTAAAATAGCAAGATTAGTCAGGAGGTTCACAGGGTGAAATTCTGGCAAATCAAATTCCCTCTGCCCAATCTGATTTTTAGGGGAAGTGGAGGATTAGACATATTGCCCTTTTCTTAAAGCAGAAAGAAAAAAGGATGGGATGAATGGATGAACATATGCGTACTTAAATAAATTGTAGTACTAACTATCAGCAATGATTGGGAGCATACATAGTGTTAAATCATGATTTGTTAATGACAATCCAAAATAGAAGAAAATAGTTGGCTTTATATATTCATCAAAAGCCATAATGTGGGTTGTGTAGTATTGCCTTGACATATTATTATGTGAACCCAGACATTCTGGTTTATGGTTTGACTCAAAATACAAATTTATCCAAACATGGTTTAGTCAACAAATACTGTTTAGTCAGCAAATCATGGTTTAACAGGATGTAAGTAGATGCTTTGTGTACCAAATCATTGAAATGAATCTGTTACAGTGAACTGTCAGTTGTGAAAACCTTCTGTCCTTTTCTCTCATTTATTCATTTTTCCACTTTATTCTTTACTGTCTGAAATGTGTGAAAAATCCCATTTGTAGACGATTTTCTTCATGTAGAAATAGTACTTCATACATTGTATTTTGGAAAACTGATTTATATTCTTGGCAACATATCCATACTCAGGATAGATCTGACTAACCTTCTCACAATATGAAGCATTTTGCACTGGCAAATTTGATTGTGATATACTGATGAAAGGTTATGCAATTGGGCAAAGCCACCAACTAAAATTCAGTCCTCCTGCTGTGATTGCTCATCTCAGCTTGTTGGATGAAATTGGGCTATTTTAGTACATCCAGAAGACAGCAGGAAAGAGATTATGCATCACATTATGGTTATCTTCCAACTCTAAGGATTGCCACCCTCCCCACCCCCCAAAAAAAGAAAAAAATAGTTTTTTAAAGCACTCAGTTGCAAAGAAGTCACCACCAGCATTTCACAGTTAGCTGGGAATTAGTGGATAAATAGCTGTTTTATGTGGTCTTTTTAGAAAGAAAATATTACAGCATTTTTTTAATGGAAATATCACTGACATCAGTGCAGTGGCACTGTACATGTCACAAAGATAAAAATAAGATTGGCAGGCATAAGAAGTCAAAATACATTATTTCATACAAAGTTGCAGATTTTGATACTGGGCTGGTTTATATATGCCTCTGTACATTCTGATAGTGATTATAAGCATCTATTAATAATATCTGCCATCAAATTGTGAATAAATATATCAGGGAATATTGTGTGTGTGCGTGTGTGCGTGCTTTATACTCAAATTTTTCATTATAACTAATAACTAAAGTGTAAATATTTCTTTTGAATGTAAATCAAGCTAAATTTAGATTATATAATGTCTTATAATGTTTTAATATCAATGCACAGTATGAATGTATTTTTATGGATAATATAATGGGCTAGGTTGGTGGATATTTTTTTGTTAGCAATTTATATTTTAATTGATATTTTGATGCTATAAACTGCCAGGAGCCTTTGGAATGTAGCAGTATACCAAAACCAATTAAGTATTTGGTAGCTGAACTGGTATACTTCTAGGAGCTCTCCAAGTACCCTCCGTTGAGAAGAATTAAGAGGATGAATAAGTATACTTAGGATTGGAAGAAAACACACTTGAAATTAGGATTGTTCAAATTGCCCAAATGCAAAATGATGAAAGATGCAATGATGATCACAGTGGTAACATTATTATCATTGCTACACTATTAAGAATTCTATAGAAATCAAATTATTTAGAAGAAGCCCTGTTCAAAATTCATTCTTTATTAGAAACAAGATTAGCAACTGATATTGGCAAGTCTTTTTTTTAAAAAAAAGAATAAATACTTTCTTAAGTATCCTTCATCAATCCTACAAAATGAAAGATGCATTCTTGTCTAATAGAAGTTTAAAAATAAAATTAAATATTACTCTTAACAAAGGAATAGAATCTGAAATTGGGAAATTAATTTGAATGAAGTTCTGTGATCTGCTCAGAAAACAATTACATAATAGCGATGGTGAGTAGTTTAGGGAAGTACAATTCCTGAAATTGTTAAAAAGTAGGAATAAGGAAACCGTTTTCTGTGGTACTGAGTAATTGACAGACTCTATGCTCTGACAGTTGAAAGAGGGGACAACAAGGCTTTCATTTTTTTCTTGTTTGTTAAAAATTAACATCCAGCTAGAGAACATGGACAATATTCCTACTGCCCATGACAAATTTAAATTGTGATATTTCAATTCAAGGTTGCTTGCATTACTAATTAAAAGTTAGACAATGTATTTCTATTTTCAGTTAAAGGTCAATATTTTAAAAGTCAAAATGTGGTCTCAGAAGGAAAAGAATGGTGTATAACCATGATGGCGAACCTATGGCATACATGACACAGGTGGCACGCAGAACCATTTGTACGGACATGTGAGCCCCAGCCAAACGTACCTGCACTGTGCATGCGCACACCTCCCAGCTGATTTTTGTCCTGTTTGAGGCTATTTTCACTCTCCCAGAGGCTCAAAGGAATCCTCTGCAGCCTTGGGAGGCCCAGAAACAGGCCTTCCAGAAATACTGGAAGTGCCTGTTTTCAGCCACCCAAGGCTGCAGAGGCTTCCCTCGAGCCCCCAGGAGGGCAAAAACAGTCTCCCCCAGGCTTTAGAAGCCTTCCGTAGGCTGAAAATGGGCAGTTCCAATAGTTCAGGCGAAAATGGCTTCAAAGGGGCCAAAAATCAGCTGGGAGGTGCGCGCATGCACAGTGCAGATAAGGGGGCAGGGCGGGGGTGTTGTGCATGCATGCACAGGGGGGTAGGGGGCATTGCATTGTGGGTGCCGGCACGTGCACATTTTCAGCACACCACAACAAAAAGTTTCACCATCACTGATGTATAACTTGTCCCAGAATGAAAGATTATAGTTATACTGGTCCCAGTAAGTTAAATATTGTTTGTACTTTTACTGTTTGGATTGTGATTAAATATGTGAATGTACAGTATGTATGTATATGCATCTTTCACTCATGAGTGCACACACACACAAACACACACACACACACAAAATCCTTATGAACATGAGGTGGTATTATGCCTATACAAGAGTTCATATTAAGCTGAAACGTAGTGTATTTGGGCAGCTTCATCCTTCCCTTTATAGCAGTGAGAAACAGAAAAGCAAGATTCATCATAACTCTATGAGTTTGGCTTTTCAAGAGCTAGAAACTCAATCCTTGACATCAGAGATGGTATTCAGCAGGTTCTGACCAGTTCTGGAGAACTGGTAGCAGAAATTTTGAGTAATTCTGGAGAACCGGCAAATACCACCTCTGACTGGAGTTTTTACAGTATCTTTCTTCTGCCATGTCCACCAAACCACACCCACAAAACCAGTAGTAAAAAAAATTGAATCCCACCACTGCTTGGCATTATAACAAATCAGTTATCAACAGCCACCTACCTTACTTATCTATCCACTATTTAATGGGTGCAATCCAAGAAGGAAGAAAACAGGCCAGAGCAAATATTCCCTAACAGCAGGGGTGGGATTTTACCAGTTCGCACATATTCGCTAGAACCGGTTGTTAACATTCTAAGCAGTTCAGAGAACCGGTTGTTAGAAGAAATTACTGGCCTAATCCTGTAAGGAAGGCAGGAAGGAAACATTCTGGTGTTGCTTACAGAAACTGCCTCTCCGTTAACTCTTATTACATTCTTGGCAGGACTAGATTTCATGTCTCTGGAATTTCTCTGGAGTTTTTTTCCCCTCCTTTGCTGGTACTTTCCTTGTGTGGAGTGACCATTGAAAAAAGTGACTTATGACCGTTTTTCACACTTACGACTGTTGCAGCATCCCCACATTCATGAGAGGCCAGGCGAGGAGTTGCGTGCCTCGATGTGAGTGATATTGAGTTGGCCACACCCAGCCAGTAACATGACCACCAAGCCATGTCCACCCAGTCACATGACCATCAAGCCACACCCACCCACTAAGCCACACCCACAGAACCAGTTGATACAAATTTGAATCCCACCCCTGCCTAACAGCTAATATCCAGATAAGCAGGAAATAACAACTGTTTAAATAATCAGGAGAGAAATAGTATTCTATTCAAGGAAGAAACCAAACCTAACTAAAATGGGCAGGGCAGGCTACTATATGTTGTATAAACAACCAGCAAGTTCCACTCTCTGAACTGCTGATGATACCAAGTCTGATATCATGAAGTACCTGCAGAAAAACAATCAAGCCCAGAGAATTCCAGGATCTCAGAAGTTTCAAGATTTGTAAATCATCACTAATCATCGAGACAGCATTCAAGTGTGCTGTTCCAATGTGTGTTACTTTGATATGGCCACCAAAACCATATTTTCCCATCTCTGTAGACCTTTGATCTTTTGAATATCTCTATTCAGCAGACTTCCATTTAATCCCAGTTTTTTCTGCAGTGCTTCTTGTTTCATAAGTAATGGCTGTCATATCCCAATTATAGCTTTGGGAAGTGCCACTTATGGTATGATTGTATGCATTGTCTTCAGTTCACCAGTGATAAGACAAAGATTCCAAAACAGATTGAAAGATAATAGAACTCTTGGGCTATATTACATTTCAGGTAGCAATTTTTTTTGTCCAAGTACCAGTTTATATAATTCTCAGATTATGTATTAGGGAAGCATCTTACTGGAAGTGAGAGAGGTTCTGAGTATCATCAAGCATTCAGTGCATGCCATTCATTCATTGATAATGGCTGATTGATGCTGTGGGAAAAACACAAGGTCATAATTGGCTGATGGTGGTGTAATTGTCCAGCAAATGTAGTAAGTTTTATATTACCTGTAATAGCTGCTAGTTCTGCTCCGCATTACATATTGCTGCTCTGAGTTCATGAAATGGCAACTCTTCCATACTGCTCTAATGATAAATGAGACAAGCAAAATGAAATGATTTTATTAGTTCTTCTAAGTTAAAATGCTGCTGAGATTTTATTCCAAATGTAAAAATTATGGCCATTTTATACAAAATAAAATGTATTACATAGGGATCATTTCTACAAAACCTCTGTTTTCACACACCTGGAAGAATTCACTCTTTGCATGTAGGGTGAAATAGATACACATTTAAGAATTATAAAATGAAATGCTTTGCCCATTTGATTCTAGTATTTTCATACAAAGAATTCCACCAATACATCTCAACTATATCCAGATGCTATGGTAATGTAAGAAAATGGCAAATATCATTTGGCCTCTATACTGCTAATTTGTGCTATACACATCTCCTTTCTAACCTGACCTAAAGATGGACTGGTAGCTTGTTGGGTTTTTTGGGGGGGAGGGTAACTCTAGAGGTCATTTGAAGTCAAACTACAATTCTATAGAAGGTCAGGCTTTATTTCATTGTGCACTTTGTGTGTAATCATATTGATGGCAGTGGCATAATGTGCTTGAGTTATTGATGCATGAAGCAGAAGGCAGCACCTCCTTTCACTTCCTGTTATTACCATCTCAGGATATAAGGAGCAAAATATGCAAACCTTATACATATGCGAATGTATAAATTGTAGTCACAAACCATTTCAGGATAATGACCTCTTGGAGATAGCTTTCCACATTTAAACTTTGCAGCAGCAGTTCTTTCTTCTGCTGGTATTTTGTCTGTTTCAATATATTGCAGAAACAAAAGTAATTTGGTTGCTCTTGAATAAGTACTTTATGTTAATATTTTGTTTCAATGTTTTCTTTGGGTGAAAATTTCAATGTGTTTTTCTATAAAAAGAAAGTATAAAGGAAATAGTGAAAATGGCAAATAAAAGTAAATCAGTTGAACTAGACAAAATTCAACCTCTTTTTCTAAATAATTTAGTAATACAATTTTGAACAAATCACCTGAAGAAAGGAATAATAATGGATAAATTGATCCCATATTACATTTCTTGTGTTGGTGGGTGTCTCCATATTTTAGAATGGAATTGCATTCTGGACCATAAATGCAATTTTCTTTTGCTCCTAGGTACCATCCCTTACTCTATAAAACAGGGTTTTTTGCCTAATATTTTTGCCAAATGTATGCGTAGGTTTGAATTTATTAGAATAAATCCTAATAAATAATTGTGAACACAAAGACTTTTTCAGATTCAGGCTAAACAAAGGCAGTGCTAATTCCTTTAGGAAATACCTGGGTTAGAGAGTCCTGGTATCCTTCAATTAATATTTAAATATAATAACTGGAGAGGTATCATAAGTTTACTCGTTAATTATTAAGTATCCTTTATTAAGGAGGCACACGGCTGTTATCTATACTGATCTTATTATATTTTACTTACAGTGAAGTAGGAAAAATGTAATACTATTGTTTATTCTGATAAAGTTATGCAATTGTTCTTAGTTCTACTTTGGCATTAATATATCATAACATTAAAAGAGATCAGGGATATACCAGGACAGTATAAGATAGCCATTCCAATAGCCTTAAAGATTCTATTACAAGAATTAAAATCAAGTGCTACAGTTCCATAGATTCAGGAGCATCCTTCGGCCTTTATGAAAATCTGAATTCTTTGAAGATTTTTCACTTCTCATCCAAGAAGCTTCTTCATCTTTTGGATGGGAAGCAAAATGTCTTCAAAGAAAAACCAGAAAGTCCAGTTGCCTCTTGAAAAAGCATCTTTGAGACAACTATGGCCTGGATGACTGAGAATCTCCATAGACAATCTGATTTCAGGTGCAAAATGTGTTATATAAAGACCAGACCAGGCATGCTGGTCCTTTTTTAATAAACAATAATGCAAAGCATGAGCATTAGTAGAAATTACTAATGGTGCTCTTTGGCTTACAGAGAAAAGGGAAAGATGCAGCTAAACATAGTATAAATCTTACTGCATGTCTTCTATTGTTGTAAGCCATCTTTGCTTCTACCTTAACTTTAAGCTAGAGTTTTACGTGTCTGGTATTCCCACTTAGTTCCATATAACAAAGTGGACAGAAAACTCAACCAGTTTTGTGTCTTTCAATGAGCATCCATTCCTTACAAGCTACTATACTTCTACCACATTTACATGTTCTAACATTCCCTAATGGTTTCCCATCTCATTTTCTATACGTATTCCAGGTTATCAATACAATATAGTCAAGCACAGTTTCTTTTAAAAAGAATCCCATGAAAGTCTGTGTATTTACTGGTTTTAAAGTAAGAGGGTTTCTTTAAATAGGGACAGATATCGCTTCAAAAAATAATATGAGTAGTTCTTTGGATACATTACAAATGTTGTGTGCATCACTAGCTGTAAAAAGAGTATATCACTAAATCAGTATACCCTACTTCAACTCCTGTAACTTTTGAAGTGTAGGAATGTAACAGTTTATATACCATATCAGCAATGAAATAACAATTATTCACCAGTGCCAACATCTTTTCCCTGCTTTATGAATTAGCTTCTTGTGTTCCGCCATTCCTTGTCTTAACTGGCTGGCAATTTAAACTTGACCTTTGTCTGACTCTGAATATTGATCTTTCTAACAGGCACACCTTCAGTCTGACAGCCTACTTAATTCACTCAGTATCCACCACATTTGCAGTTGCAACTGATGTTCTTGGAGAACTCTGATTAGCTGTTTTAAACAACCTAGTAAATGGAAGGTTGATAATCTTGTCACATTTTGTGTATTCCACTGATTGAATCTTAAACAAAAAAAGACAAGAAATGGAACAACTGAAACCATTATATAATTTCACATAACAAAGCTATCTTATGCTAATGTATATTTTAACAATAGTATGATGATTTTAATTTATCCTGACAGAGAATTTATTTATTTTATTTAATTTGATTTGTCAATCGCTTACAAGATAATAGATATAGGTATACGCATAGTTATGAATACATGAAATGGGTACATATAAGAAAAATAAAAGAAACAATAGGACGGGACGATAGATATGTTGGTGCGCTTATGCACGCCCCTTACAGACCTCTTAGGAAAGGGGTGAGGTCAATAGTAGACAGTCTAAGGTTAAAGTTTTTGGTGTTTGTGGAAGAGACCACAGAATCTTAAGGTATAATGTGTTTTGCATAATATATTTTAAAATTCCAGGAATGTTATGGTATGGTATTTTATTTCTGCAGATTTGTCTTCTATGCTTAATCATGATTTATTGAATAAACCATAATTGACATGGTTTGTGAAATATAAATCAATGTTTACAAATCACAGTGGTTGTGTTTCCCCAATATGCTGCTGAAGAACATCACTTTCACTTGCTTAGTATGGTTGATCAAAACTTCTAAGCCAGGGATGTCAAACCTGCAGTGTCACATGTGACAAATTGTGATTTTTTCCCCTTCACTAAACCAGGGGTGGGCATGGCCAGTGTGTGACACATCCAGCCTGTGTGCCACAAGTTTGACACTCCTGATCTAAGCTAAAAATGTCATGCTATAGACTATATAAACTAGACATCTGTTTACTTTTTTTCCTTTATTTGCTTCTCTGAGGGAGGGAGGATCTGGATGTACTCATATGCAATTGTTGACATCTACAATTCTTAATGAAGGGGGCATAATAGAGATAAATTTGGAGGCATCTAAATGTGATATATAGCAAAAGATTGTCATTAATAAGCTATACATAAACAGAATAAAATTGCATGTGATGGACAGGATACAAATGCAAGTACAATAAAAGCATTCTATTTTGTTGAAAGATGTGAAGTTTCCATTGTTTTGTGTCCTCTTCATTTTTTGCCTGGCCCAATAAATGCATGCTATCCTTTCCATTTAATGAAAGCTTTGAACATTTAATACACTTTTGTTTTTTTGTTTTTTAAAATGCTAACTAATCCTAAAGGTCCACACTTGCATATTCTGTAATTGAATGTACTTTATTTACAAAATAACATTCAGGGCCACTTTGGATTTCCAATTATTTTTCAATTGGACTTTGAGTTCTGATTGCTTTGATTTGTCATTTTGATGTGCACAAAAGAGAGAAACATCAGAGTAGGCAACAGCAAATTATTTCTGAAGCTGATTACTAGGAGAGTTGATAAAACAAGATGACACAGAGCCAAGCAGATTTCATGGAAGAAGTGCACTGAAGCAAGTAAAGATTATATCAGGGATGGATTTGGTGTATGGAAAATGTTTGGGAAGAAATTGTGGCAATAAAAAAATTAAAAACATCTGACACAAGATGTAATCTGGTGTGTCTGTTGTAATGAAATCCTAGTGCATGGGGATACAATTTCAGTTGAAAACATATTGATGCCAATACCTGAATCTGAGTGGATCTAAAAATGTGACACTACAGTTCATTGCTGGCGAGCTTTGACACAGATAAATCAAGAAACAATGTGAAACAGCTTTTGTAATTTCTCTAGTTGACAATTGTTTAATTCAAATGCATAAAGCAAGAAGAGAATAGAGAATATGCTCAAACCTTTTTAAAGCATAAAGCTACAAATTCAGTATACAAATGTTTCAAACAGAAAGCACCATTGATTTTAGTGGATTTATTATTGAGAGGAAACATATAGTACTGTATTGCATGGATGTAATCAGTGATGGCATTCAAAAAATTTTACTACTGGTTCTGTGGGCATGGCTTGGTGCATGTGGCGTGGTTTGGTAGGCGTGGCAGGGGAAGGATACTGCAAAATCCCCACTCCCTCCCTATCCCACTAACCTGCTTTCCAGCTCTGTTCTCCTGTGCAGGGCAACAAAAGAAAAGTATGCCAATCAGCTGGGACTCGGGAGACAGAGAAGAAATGGGGGTGGGCCAGTCAGAGGTAGTATTCCAAACTACTCAAAATTTCTGCTACCGGTTCTCTAAACTACTCAAAATTTCCGCTGCTGGTTCCCCAGAACTGGTCAGAACCTGCTGAATACCACCTCTGGATGTAATCTTATGAAATTTCATTGCAAAACTTGGTTATAATCTCTTTTAAACAAATAGCCATAAACAATAAACAAAATTACAAAAAATAACCCAGCATTTAATTTAGCTACAATGAACAGAAGGTAAATTTAACTGGACTCAGTTAATTGTTTGTAAGGAATTAGGATCAAGATATAAGATACATCCGATAATCAAGTTGGGGGTCATGGGAATACCTCATTATGTTAAATCCCTCCTTATTTTCAACATCTGAACAAGAAAAGTCTTACTTACTCTAAACTTCTCTGCAGTTTTGTAATTCCTAAAATGATTTAGATTATTTAGATTATTTGAAATTCAGTCTCAAACTACTATGAGCTAGTTCTGTTTACCTGCACAGCTTTATTTAGGAACAATGAACTAAATTAAAACATTTTAAGAGAAGAATAAAAATAATAAATACTGCTTAATTATATTTTTGCATAAATTACAGACATGAGTAAAACGAGAGTAGGCTGGCATCCTGTTATTCTTTGATCTCAGGAGAATGGAATTTAAGGTTGAATGCTGTAGAGGATATACTATTTTTGAGGCCATGAACATTGTATTAAGGTGGAAAACACATATATGGAAACATTTCATTCTGTCACTGTTAGATACCCAGTGTAATTCCTTTTCTTTCTTTTTTTCAACTTCAATAAATTTTACAGGGAGCCTTGCTTGAAATAATGGTTTGCTAGAAATAGAATGAGTATTTAATTTTATTTCATGTTGGGAATACTGTAGGGATCTTCTGGGTGTCTAAAAAGTTTCTACAGACATAACATTTGTCTTCAGTTTATATCTCAGTGGGCTGAGCCATGAGAAAGATTCTTAAACAAAAAAATTCAGCTTATTATAAAAGCATGCAGAAAATTAAACCAAAACTAGAAACCAATAAGAAAAAAACCCAAAATATATTCACATTGTTGAGTAGCCTCTCAATAAGTAGGCATGTTTATTATGTATTTATTAAACAAATTTATATGGCCGCTAAATCACTCACACGTGATTTCAAATGGCTTAAAAAATTGAAATTCACAACATAAAAACCATATCTCCCATGACAGCAGTAACACAATCAGCTATTTATGTATTTATTAAACAAATTTATAAGGTCGTGTGTGTGTGTGTGTGTGTGTGTGTATGTGTAGAATCATACTTGTAAACATTGGATTTGTTGTTGTTATTCATTGATGAACCAAATTTATAATGTGTGTGTGTGTGTTTGTGTATGTGTATTCTCTACATCTCTTGTTAATATCTGCCAGTTGACTATGCACACCATAAATATGACACAGTTTCTGCCCACTTCCATTACTGTTTGCCTTTCTTTTGTACTATTATTTTAATACAATGAACCCTTTGGACTTCCACAAAGAAATTCATCTCATTGAACAGTCATGACATTACAGGAAAGTTTTTACTAAAAGTTTGTAAGTTTGTGGTTTGCAAACCATTCTATCGTCTGTAGAGATCTAAATTGTTTCAGTGGGGATTCCACTTACATTATGGCACTGATATTTTGTCATAAACATTTGAACTAAACTGAGTTTATCAGCTTCTTATTGTTCATTTACCCTTATAGCTCATTGAAACGCAGTGTGGCTTGTTCTAAAACACAAAGCTATTTGTTTCTGGCTTCAGTTTCAGTCAATCTCTATAATGAAATCATTAATTAATGGTGTGTGCTGCACAGCATGTGGGACTTCAGCACACAGCTGGTTTTATGAAGGCTGAATAACCTTGGAGATTTTACAGTGGCCAATACGGAAACATGTATATTGCCAGAAGGACAAATTGGCAAAGCAACATTGATATTATTAATTCAACTGTCCCATGCCAAACTGAAACACAGTATTTTCTTCCAACAATATGTCAATAGAAGAGCCTCCACAAATAATTAAAACAACTCACCTAGAAAGAACTTGGTATTATCCTGTCAGATTATTTTTTAAACATTACACGAAATGCAGGTATAGCTATTCAGTGATTGCAAGTTTTAGACTATACAATCATTAGGGAGTTTTAAAATGTTAGACAATGGAATATATTGCCATATGGTATTTGCATACCTTCCTGAGCACTGCTGTCTTGATTTGCATGAATATATATTGTGATCAGTTACAACAAAGTGAATAACATATTGCCTTTGCCACACTTGCTATAAGTTAGAAGATTTTCTTTCTGAAAAGGAAGATTGGATAGGCTGTTGCTTTTAGCAATTATTCCTAAAATTAAGATTTTTATATAGACACACACAGAGAGACAAATTATGTTGCCCAAATGATTTTCTATAGGTTAACTAGACCTTACCTACAATATCTAAGAAAGTAATACAGGATGAATAACATTTGGTGCCTGTGGCAATTTTATTGTTTAATATTATTTTATTTTGTTTTAGGCATGGATGTACCAACCTTTATAATATTCATCTTATTTCTAAGACAGTTCTTCCAACAAGTTAAAAATTAGATCATAGACCCATCATGGACAGACACAATTATATTAATGCAGGCTGTATGGGCATAGAAGGATAATACAATTTTTTTGTGAAATCCTCATTATAGCCTATTTTAATAAGTAAAGCCATATGAAACACACCATTTTCAGGATTCCCATGTGATTTTCAACAAAGAAATATGTGCTTTCTGTATTCTTCATAAGATTTTTTTTTTCAAAAATACACATACAGTATTGAAAAGGCACCTGAGTTTGTATAGAAATAGTACTTCAGCCCTTGCATTTCTCAGATGCAATTTTACTTTCTTCAGATATTTTCTCTGGAGATTTTTTTCCGCTGCCACATTCATCACTTGCACAGTGTAATCAAGCATCCAGCAGTCTTGATTTCCTAGCAGATATTATGATGTGGCCACCTATTGCAATGCTCCATTTTCTGCATGGATATCAGGAAAAGGTTCATATTTCACAATGGTAGTCAGGTTTGTAAATTGTTTTTGACAGGTAAATGAGCTGATCTATAGTAATGGGCAGAATGACAGATCAAAAAAATGGGTGCTAAAATAACACAATGGAAGTCATTTTAGAAAATGACACCAGTTGTATATAGCCCAAAGGGTAAATGGGCAAGTTATGAATTCTCCAATCAACTATATTTCTAAAAATTACCAAGGTGTCATTGGAAATGGTTTGGAAATTATACTCAATGATATAATGATTATGTTTTAGACATATAATGTATGTTTTTGTACTCTATCCCTTTTGAACACTGAGGCAAACAATTTTCATTATATTTTTCTTCAATATTTTATAAAATATCTAAAATTATCTTAGGAAAAAATCTTATTGAGTATACATTCATTATGAGAACTTTCAGATAGTAATTAATGGAAGGTATTTAGCCTAGAAGTCAGTAATAATAAATCTTGATTTTTAAATGGCCATTGTTTTCATACTTTGGCTCTTCATAATTATTTCATTGCTAAATTTTAGATAATTAGGACTGTTTTTAGTGCATATTCTGTTTGTTTGGTCATAGTAACCTCCCTGGCCTGGAGGTGCCACAGAAATCAAGAAAGATTTTCCTAATCTGCTTAGTAGGTTTGAAACTTTTGGGACAGACATGTTCATCGTCCCAGGCTTTTTCACTCACAAACTCTGCATATGTTTATAAATTAGTGTGAAAATTAGTGTATTAAGATATTTTTTCCTTATAATCTGGACATTTTCTTTGCTTTTATGATGTTCTTTATGACATCTCAAAACAAAGTATCCCTGTGTCAGTTAGAGTTTCCTGATACTGATTCCATCAAAGTAGTTGGAGCTCAAAACATGTATTTAGAATAAAAAGTATTGAAAATCACAAAAAAAAATTAGGAAGAGGATTAAAGAATTGTGTAAAATATTTTTCACTTATAGAGGTTTTTTATATTCATGTTATATGCAAGAGAAGAAGAAAAAAGATTTCATCTTTTAAATGTATATTTAATTTTTATGATTTTAATCTTACATTTTGCCCCTTTTATTATTGATATACAGTGTATGTGTTGAGTCAGTTTGGTGTAGTAGTTAAAGAACCAAACTAGAAACTAGAACAGCATGAGTTCCCATCCTGCCTTAAGCACAAAGCCATCTGGGTGACCATGGGCCAGTCACTGTCATTCAGCCCTTGGGTAAAGGCAATAGAAAATCACTTCTGAAATCTTGCCAAAAAAAGTACAGGGACTTATCCAGGCAGTCACCAAGAGTCAATATTGATTTGAAGACACACACACACACACACACACACACCATTTTATGTTTTTGTTTCTTCTGATCCTGAAATATAGCCACATCTTAATATTGATGCTTTCATAGCATCAAAAAAATTATTTTCCGTAGACTAAAAGTTTGTTCTGGCAACAAATATTTTGAAATTGATAAGATGGTGGCAGAAGCAATCGAGCTGGTTTATTTAAAAAGTGCTCAAAAAAGGGATCCTGGATTCTAGAATTAAATATGGCCATATCTCTATTTTATTATAGAATAAAACTGTTGTTTTCTATTGTGTAGGGGAACAAAAGGTAAGGAATTATTCACACTTAGCATTAGGCTTTGAGAACCAAACCTGGCTATAGGCTCATGCCCTGTATGCATATTTTTCCAGTGACATAGACCGAGACAGGAAGATTATTTTATTACAATTTATTCAGAACAGTCTGATAAAGAGGGGATCTCGAGATCCATCTTACATTCCCTTTTATTAAGTCATTAAAGAAAATTACAAGAAAAAATGGATTAGACAAGACAGAAGTAACTTCCTCTTTGCAAGGAAATCAGATGTATGGAGTTAAACATGTCACATTGTATGTCCATTTAAATGAGCTCTGATGTAAGTAGGGACATAAAATTTAGCATGTTAATGAAGATAGATTTCATGAAGTTTACAAAGAAGCAACCCAGATCCCAATTGAGATTAACAAGCTCTCTCTTTTATAAAGAGACATTCTGACCTAAAGAGAAATACTTTTTTTTTAATTCTGAGGTTTAGGAATATTAAAATATTAGCAATCAATCTATACAGCAGTAGAATAGAGAGTTTTCTATATCCTAGTCTGCAATGGTTTGATAAACTGCTAATATTGTTTAAAAGAGAGAAAAATAAATCAAATTCAAATATAAAATAACAGTTAGTACATACAACACTACTAAAAGCCCATGTTGTTGATACTACAAAGCCTATGTTATGTGGTCTTCGGCTTACATGAGGATCAAATTACATAGCAAAGAATATTGTAATTTTCTTTTTGCTTGTCCTTCATAAGAGGTTTGAAATAAGTCATTAGTGAGGCAGGAACATGATCAACCTGTAAAATTAGCTAAAATATTGTGAGGAAAGTTGAAAAGTCTCTTTCTTCCAGTTCCATTTATTATGGACCCATATCTACTTATTTTCAATAACCTATTTTTGACTGTTTTGGACTGTTTGTGTATTTTTCACACGAAAAGCTAAGTAAGATGGTTCATTTGCTTTTGCTACACTGTATACAATGTCATCTACATTGTTTCCCCAACTCCTTTTGAAAAGAATTTTTCTTTTTCTTTTATAACTAGTATTATTTATTTATGACCTGGATAAGCTACTGAGGACACTTGCTGTTTTTTCCTATCTTCAAGTCCCAGGAAGAAATGAACTTATTTTTGTGTCTCCTATGCTTCACCTGAAGAGAAATTTCTTCATTCAACCTAGCAAGTGATTACCAGTCCACTGAGTTTAATTTGGCAGGATGAACCTGCTCCTTTCTGTTTTCCACTTCCTTTGCTTGGTAATTAGATTTTTCAATGTGGGAAGGATGGGGCAATCCTACTAATCTCAATCCTAACTGATTGTACTACAGAGAAAATTATTTCCATTGGCTTGGACAAGCTACAAGGGAGAAATCAGTATTTATGGTCTTCACACATCCCTGCTTCATGCAGAAATAACCATTACTGTAGGCTTGAATAAACTTAAGATAAATATTACTTGAGATGGTGTTATTACCAAAAGAACTTTTTCTTACTTTAATTTTAATCTTAGGGCGTTGGTTTTTTCCTTTCATCATTAGCTCCTTCCCTCCTTTTTTGGTTTATATATGTACCTGAGGTATCAGTTCTGACTACTCTTTGAACCAGATTGGAAGAGTAATAGATGATTCAGACACATATAGGTACCTGCATATCACCAATAAATCAAACATATCTTTTCCTCCCTTGATTCTGAATTACTATACAATTTTAATACCACTATATTGATATGACATTTCACAGGTCAATTTATTTAATTATGCATTGATATACGTTATTTACTGATCCATCCATTTATTAAAAATATCAGCCTCTTGTTTACCCATACGTTCGGGGGTGGGATTCTACCAGTTTGCACCTATTCGCTAGAACCGGTTGTTAATATTCTAAGCAGTTTGAACTACTGGTTGTTAAATCCTGTAACGAAGACAGAAAGGAAACATTCTGGTGTTGCTTACAGAAACTGTCTCTCCATTTCTTATTACATTCTTGGCAGGACTAGACTTCCTATTTCAGGAACATCTCTGGAGTTTTTCTCCACTCCTTTGCTGGTACATGTGTGGAGTGACCACTCAAATTTACAATGGCACTGAAAAAAGTGACTTATGACCATTTTTCACACTTATGACTGTTGCAGCATCCCCACAGTCATGAGAGGCCAGGCGAGGAGATGTGTGCCTCAATGTGAGTGATATTGAGTTGGCCATGCCCAGCCAATAACAGGACCACCAAGCCATGTCCACCCAGTCACATGACCACCAAGCCATGCCCACCACTTAAGCCACACCCACAGAACCAGTTGTTAAAAAAATTGAACCCCTGCATACGTTTATTTATTTACATATTATTCAGACAAATATAGAAGTAGTATATGAGTTTCTTCACATATAGGCTTTATGGCTTGCCCTGCAGCTGTGGAAAGATCTTTCTGTCTCATATTGATTGCACTATTTTTCTTTGATGCATTTTACCTGAATTTTACTGGAAATAAATCCCATAATTTCTTAAAGAATTCAAGGGATTTTATTTTAAATTTTGTTATGTTTTACCACTATAGCTTTTGTTCTCCATATGATTTATATTAATCCTGTAGCAAATGAAGCAGAGAATAATCGTAATTGAAATGGTATAGGATGAATAAAAAAATTCAACAAGTAATTTTAAGTAATATAACAATGTTTATATTTATATAGTACTTCAGCAGCTTTCTGCAATACCAAAATATTTTCCATTCAATCATAATTAGAGTCAAGAGGCTACCAAATAATGGATATTTTTGTTTGATTAGAGTATAAATAATTTATATTTTCCTTCCGCAGGACATATTAAAATTAAAGCATTAAGATTATACAATAAAATTATACAATATGCATAATGCAATTAAAATAAAATTTAAAAATTAAAAAGAGCAAATATATTACATTTATTTAAAAAAAATAGATGAACTTGAAAGAGGTCAATTCTGTCTTTTATTTAGGACTGGATAAGCTAATGAAAGAACCAGGTTACTTTCCCCTACCCCCTGTCCCTTTTGTGTGAGGTGGCTGGCGAGGACTATTTGTTGCAGCAGAATCTGAAGCAACTAAAGATGGAAAGTGATTGTCACACCTTGCTCTCAGCATATCAAAGTGGAAATGCAGGCAATCATAGATCTCCTCCAAATGAGCTTTGGAATCAGAAAATATCCCCAAACCTTCTACAGATTCCCACCACCACATCTTGCCTATCCAAGTATGACTGGCCTTCATTAGTCTCTAATCAAGCTTGAAGAAACTTTTAGGCTATGGGGAAGAAAGATGCACTAAAACATCACAAAAAATGGAGTGTAAGCAATAAAAGGGCTTACATCAGACTACTTTTATACATCTTGATAGCTTTAAAGAGTTGTTTGTTTGTGATTTTAATATTAGCCTGTAGTTTCTATGTTACAGGGATAAATCATACAGTTTTTCTAGGTTCAAATATGAGGCCACTAGAGCATCTTATGATATGATTGACTGGAGGATTTTGTAGCTTGGCAATCATAGAAAGTTGATTTTCTCTTAAATTGGTCCTTGAAACCCTAAAGATACATAATAAACTGTCATGGCCTATTGGAAGTTAATGGTTTCCTTCATCAAATATGAGGAAAAACGTTAGTTCAGAAACCGAAATCCATCTAGATTTTGCTGTTTCATATAGCATGTTGGCACATAATGCTCCATTTCTAATCTCCTCAGAAGGAAAATAGCAACCTGAAAGTCAATATGATAATACAGTGTTCTATATAAGTCCAATATGCTAAACCTGTTTGACTAATTCACTGGTCAGCTTCTTAACTAAATCTGTAATTTAGATAACTGTTTATATTTTTAAGAAAAATGATAGGAAACTTTTCATATGTTTTCACTTCTTACTCCCTAGAGTGCTACTGAACTATCAGTGCTAGTATTTGTTTTTCAGTGTGCAGAAGAATGGAGGGGAAAATATCTTGATGTACTGTACTCAATTAAATAGTAAAACCTAGAACTGTTCATCTTCTAGACGAAAAATAAATTTATATTAAGGATTACATTTGTCTAGAATGCTGCTGTGTATTTTAACATTGCTATACAACCATTTTTCATCATCCCATCCAAGGAAGTTATATATATCAAAACTGAGTCTATATAACAATTCATTTTTATTTTTTATGCTTCTTTTTCCTACCTGCTCTTCTTAAAGGGCTAGAACGGGATCTCCTTTGAGGGGAAAATAGTTTCCATCTATACCTTGTGCTTATAATACTATGATTTAGTAATAGGTTTACTAAAATTTTGACTATGGTAGTAGTTTTCAACTTATTGTCTGCAGACCCCTGAAGGGCACGAAGTCATCATAGGGGTCCATGAAGGCTTGTTGAAATGTTATGATTTAAATCTTGAGTAATTTTTGGGGTCCATGACCATGGTCGGTGGTCAAAAAGGGGATTTAAAGGGGGTCCATGATGAAGAAAAAGTTGAAAATCATTGGACTATGACAAAGTATTTTTGAACAAAGAAATGTTCACAAGAAGGAAGATATGAATCAATACAAGGGCAAATAATTAAATCCTTTTAAAAATTAACTAGAATCTATAACAAATGGTAATAGGGAAGTGTGGAAACATCTCTTTTCCTGGATAACAGGTGCGTGTGCGTGCGTGTACCATAATAACTGCACTACTCACCATATTATGCAACAGAAAATGATGGGTTAACGTAATTCTTATAATATGGAAATACCCTGTTACTGGACAGGGCACAGTGTAACAAATACAAAGCAAAGCAAAGCAAATAATTTATTACTACTCCTATAACAAGCAACCAGTTAGCACCATATTATACAAAAGTAAGATGTGTTGCTGCATTGAAAGACAATGGGAAGGAGAAAGGCTTTATTTCTCACCAGCATCCTGGCATCAGAAGTTAACAATCAACTTTCTTGGGTTTCCTCCCCCAGAGAGTGGGAAGCAACTTCATCTGTGGAGTGATTTTGTTAGGCTAATAATTCAGAATGATGGATTTATGTCTATTCAGAAGAGCTAATTGTTATAGTCTCTTGCCCTTGGTATGGGTACACAAAGCTGCAGTTTAGAAGAAAAAGAACTGAACAATGGCTGAGGGCACCTTGGTATGCAGATGATGTGTGCTTCTGGCACTGATGAGAGCTAGCAAATCTACTTTCATACAGGGATACATGCTATTTTTTTTTAACTTGTGCTCTACTTGTATATTTGCAAATGAATCATATTCTATAATGATAAATATATCAAGTCTGGACAATATGAAGTATGAGTTTATATTATTATTTTTCATGCTGATTGTAATTTGTAATAATGTATTTGAGAGGAAAAAATACAGGCTCTATTTCCCTTTGCTTTATTTTTTAGTTAAGCAAATTCTGTTTCCAGGGCTATTATCACTCATGCTCATTTGTTGAGAAACCACCGCAGTTTTAAAGAATGGAAAGAATGTGCAAGGCCTACTATTTGATTTCACCCTTCTGTCTGCATACTCTCAAACTCTCAGCATAAATCTGTTGTAGAAAATGATTTAACCTGAACTTACTCATTTCTTTTGTAGGAAATTTCATTATTTAAGATTTATAAATGTACTGTATTAGAAAGGTCATCTGTCCCTTCAGCTTCAGAGTAATGCATGTGACTCTGTTGCCTTTTGGAATATTTCAAAAGAATAGGTTATCAGAGGCAGTAGGAAATTAATTTGTATTTTCCAATAGTATATATTTCACCCCCCTAGGTTCATTCATGGTGATCCTGCTCCCTTAGTAAACTTTTAAGAAATGATTATTCATACTTGTTTGAAGAACTTTGGCACTTCAACTTGATAGCTATATAGGCACAATCAAAACAATTCTTTCCAATTACAGGCTGAACTAGATTTGTGTTATACTGTCTATTTTTTTAAACCAGATTTGCTGTAAATCTAGGAACTGCTTTCTCTAACTTTATCTTTCCTTGATCATATGAAAAATATTTCCTGCAATTGTCAACAAGGTATTCTCAGTGGTCTGCAGTGGTGATATGCAATTTTTTTTTACTACCGGTTCTGTGGGAGTGGCATAGTGTGGCTTGGTGGGAATGGCAGGGGAAGGATACTATAAAATCTCCATTTTCACCCCATTCCAAGGGAAGGATACTGTAAAATCTCCATTTCCACCCACCCCCCTAACCTGATTTCCAGCTCCGTTCTCCTGTGCAGGGCAACAAAAGAAGACCCAGCTGATCAGCTGGGACTCAGGAGGCAGAAAATCGATGGGGGCGGGGCCAGTCAGAGGTGGTATATACTGGTTCTCCGAACTACTCAAAATTTCCGCTACTGGTTCTCCAGAACTGGTCAGAACTGGCTGGATGCCATCTCTGGTGGTCTGTATTCTTGTGGGCAATAATGTTCCTAGATTATTTTAGTTCTTCACATGTCCACAGCACATATTCTGTCAGTAATGACAGAGACATCGCATGCCTATGTTGTTTCATTATCAGCCTACCTTGAAGCCAATAAGCAAATACCAAAAATTACCATTTTCTGATTATAGCCTTACCAAATTTAGTCAGGCGAGACCAATCAGCTCTAATATGTCTTAAAAGCTAATGTTAATCTTTGTCAAATTTTGCTTCATTTTTTCACATCTTTCTGTGTTGCTTCTATCTTTCTTGTCATAAAATCTCTTCAAATAGCTTCAAACAACAACAGAAAAGAGTTTGCTTTTCCTAGAATATGGCTTTGTTATTTAACAGTGATGAGTGATTGAAATAATTTTACAAACTTTGCTAATACAGAGTCCAAAGGTCTGAACTATCTGGATACTTATAGGTAATATTCCAGGGCTTCTTTCATTCATTACTGCTTTCATTACTGCTGTAATCCCGTTTAGAGGCTTGTTTGTCATTTTAAACTCCTTTGGTTAATCATGCCCTATCCTAATCCTTTTTAACAGCACAGCTGAACTGGGGGATTTCTGGCAGCTGCAGACACCAGGAGTTCCTTGTTTTTTAGCATATGGTGTTTTAGAAATAGTTGCTCTCTCATGAATTGATGTACCTTTGTCATTAAGGGCAATGGGCAAAGTTGCCAAAGGGACTCTGTTCTTTTTGTTTTTTTTTCCCCTGAGAAGTTTAATGATAAGGAACATAATAACGGGGGAGGGAAGGAGTGATACTTATATTATGGCTCTTTGCTACATGGAAGTTTTTTTCCGAATCCAAGTTCAAGTTGGTTTTGTAAAGCTTTTCTTTGAGAGTACATTGGAACAGGCACATTTAATCTGAAATCCTACCACTGAGATTTTGAAACTGTGAATATTCTCACCACAAGCAAAACATTCACTAGTATTGAATTAACTAGCATTGAGCAGTGGAGCAAAGAAAATTCTTTGAAGATAGCTTGTATCTTTGTGGCACTATGGTATTAATGAACCACATTACTTTTTCTTCCAGAGCAATAGGTTATGTGGACTAAGCCAAAAAGCAGATCTATATATCTAATGTTGGTTTTTATAAAAATACAGAATAATCACATTTGCTTGCTTGCAAAATTATATGTGAATTTTAGAACATGGAGGTACCTACTTTATAAATGGATATGGTCAAGGATATTAGAAACATAAACATTGCCTTGTTAGCTAAGGTTTACATGGGTTCCAATGAGAATAAACTGGTCAACATATACTGTATATTTTTCATTATTAAAATTTGAAATATTTAGCGAAGTCAAATAGTTAAGATACCTTTGTAAGATAAAATTCTGAATCAGGTTCTACTAAAGAGCAGCTTCTGTTTTTTGAAATTAAATGCACTGAGAATCAGGATCACAAGTATTTGTTTATACAACACATAAATTATCATTAGATAGCCTATTTAGAGGTTTCCATCTGGTCACCAGGAGGTGACATCTCAAGTTTGACCTAAGATTTTATTTTTAAAAACACAATGCTTCTTTGTTAACTGTTAAGAATAATACTTAGAAGAGCTCAATATGTAAGTAAAAATGAAAAGTTAAAAATAAATGTTACAAATTAGGAAACCACCATATCAATCTATTTGTTTAGTGAATTTTGAAGAAGTTATATAGTTTTGTTTTCTTGTGCTCAAGAATAAATAATGTGTTGTAGAAATAAAGAAGATAGTCATTCTAGGAAGAAAAAGCAACAAGAGACTTAGAAGAGATCATTAAAAATAAGGATATATCTACATTTTCAAGGATCAGAACAATTAAAGCTAAAGTATATTTGATGTAATATACAGTTGTGAAGATGGATACTGAAAAGAATGAGATGGTCATTTCCAAATTATGGATTTGAAGTGGGTTACTGAAACTACCATGAAAGAAAAAAAAACACTCAATCATTCCTGGACCAAATAAAGGTTCAGTGTTTCTTTGAACAAAATTTCTATTTCAGCACATAGTAAATTCAAAAATTCTGAGTATGTAATGCAATGTAACACACAAGAAAAACACGATTGTGCTTGACAAGGTTTAGGAAATAGGAGTAGAATTAAAAAATGTTCTGTGGGGATGCGGGACAAATAAAGTATTAGAAAATAATTAGGTAAGGAGAAAGTTTTACTGCACAGTCTGTAATAGTAACAAAAAGCTTTGCTTATTTTTCCATGGTCCATGAAAAAATACTTGCTTTTACTTTCTAAATCAGGGGTGTCAAATTCACATCATCATGGCGTTGTCTTGATACGTATTGTGACTTTTTTCCCCTTAGCTAAACCAGGCATGGGTGTAGCCAGCATGTGACTTATCTGGCCCATGGGCCATGAGTTTGACAGCCCTGCTCTAAATGGTTTTCTTAGGTCTTAACATCATCAAAAATTGGGCAGATTTTTATGATTTTCAGATCTATGTCTATACTTTTTTCCCAATAAGAAATAGTTATTTGAGTAGTTTTAAATCAAAGTAATTACAATTAGCTTACTCAAGTAAATTAAATCAATATTTAACTCAACAGGTTTTTATACAAGCATCCAACAAAACAATACAAACTTCTAGCAAAATAAGGTTGTTATGTACACTAAGAGGAACATGTAGCAGAATGAAAAATAGATGTCCCATTAAAGATACTCCTACACAGAAGTAGGTGATTCAGTAAATTTGGGGGACCCAACATTTATAAGGTTTTATTCATCAGCATGAGTGCCTTGAATTGGGATCAGACCATGAGGAACAATATTGCCAGAAAGCTTGCCAAGCAAATCTGTTTGGTCACAGAATTCAGTTAGGTAGCCCTTGGTATACTCCAGGAGGGTCTTCTTACATTTATCATTATTTTCCCAACCAATGTGGTAATTTTTAATTGGTGTGGTTGTCCTCTTTTGTTTCATCAGATGATCTTGTATGAGTTTACTAAAGTAGATTTATATGTGTAAAATACTACAGGGACAAATTACTACATGCTTTAATATGTTAAATGCATGCTCAAATGCACACTCAAATCCACAAGTCTATTAATCTACAACACAGTTCTGTATGTGAGATGAGGAACCAATTTCTGGCTTGAAAGAATAGCTATTAGGGCACAAGGCCAAAAAACCTAGAAGACAGAATTAAGAAAAGCAAATACTGTACATTCCTGCCTAGAGCTATCTGAAGCTCAGAGGAAAAGCATTAAAGGAGATAGTACAAAGTAGAGATTTTCCCTGGTTACATCCAGAGACAACAGAGTTACAGATCTGTTGTCTATAAGGTGACCTTTGCAGTTTGACGAAGAAACCAGTTCTTTAGACTAAAGCAAACATTCAAACTTTGATTCCTTCCCATTCCTAGAGGCAATAGTGTACAATCCTTTAATGTATCAAAACAGACTTTGACTGTCTTTCTTCTTTGATTTTTCACAATCTCCATCGTCACCATTAGTTATTCTGGGTCGTGATTTTGCACATGTGTGCGCAAACACACACACACACAAATTGGTGAATACTTGACAAACAGCATCCATTTCCCACAGGGATATTGCATTGAGGTAAGCTTAACTTCTCTAGGGGTATAGAATCTGGTCCTAATCAGGGTTCCAAGAAATCAAGGCATTGTGATATTAAAGATTCTCTGGCAATATTTGGATTAAAACAGTAATTTTAATAAGCATAGTTTAATTGCTAAGTGCTCACTGAACACCCAATTATACTGGTTATAACTCCTAAATTATTTAAAATCCCTTTTTTTCCCACTTATACCTAGAAAGGAAGAGTTGTCTGCCCAATAATTATCTTATAATTACTTTTTAAAAATAAATAACTTAAATAACTCAAATATGCTTCAGGTTTAGCAGTAAGGATGGGAGAAAAAAAATCAAGGAAATATCAAAATCTACTTGTACTGGACAGTTTTATTCCTTGAAAAAATATATTTTTGAAGATTATCCTTAATTACTTTCCATCAAAGTCAGTGGGTGAAGATTAGTGGAGATAATATTTTTGTAGACAATTGTATAAGATGACTGATTCTATTTTTATGTTTTAAGAGAATGTGCATTTTTAAAAGCAAAGGTGGTACTTATGATGAGAAGAAAACTCAAGCAAGTTGCTGGGATAGATCAGATCATGCTAACATTTTTTTCTGTTAAAAGTAAAATGAAAGAGGAAAATTGCTTTATTTTTAAAAGCAATACAAGTTGCTTTAAAAATAAAACACAATGTGAAAAGTGGATCTGTTGCATTTCACTGGTATTTGCTATCTCGGTTTTTGGTATGCAGTGTTTAAGAAAAAGAACCTGTCATTTCATTCTCCGATAAAGTTTAACCAACTTTGTGAAATAGTGAAAAGGTTGCAGAATGACTGTGGTTAGCAAGACTTAGTTTATCATGACCAGTCAAATTTCAGTATTGGACTCTCCAGTATTTGCAGCTTGATTCTAAATAAATTAGCTTGAGATTTTAGGTGGAGAATTCTGCGATTTGAAGTTCTCACATGTTAAAGTTGCCAAGGTTTAGAAATACTATCTTAGATAATGGTTGGATTCAAACCAAGTCATAATGTTGTTTATTTGTTTATGGTTCAGAGTACTGAATAATTCCTATCTAATATAATTTACCACTGTGTGAAAAATAAATAGGCTTTTCAGCAAACCCTCTTTAAAAAAAAGTTATACGTTTTATATATATATATTTTATATGCATTCATGAAGTAATTGGGCTGAATGTACCCCTGAACTGTAACAAATGCTTATTAATTTTCTGAGTCCTCTCAAAAAGATAGACAGTGATCAAATACCTAAGCCCATACCTTTGCTAAATTAATTTAGAGACTGAAAGAATATTTACTAAGTTTGTTTTTTCCCCTATTCTTCAGAAATGACTTGCAAAGGGAAATGTATACTTCAGTGCAGCTCACTGGATCACATGCAGATCCCATGGAGCCTGATGATATATATAATTATTATTCCATGCTTGGTTGATTAGCAGAGTAGCTCTTATCATTTAGTAGCCATTATAAATTCCCTTGACTTGCCTGCTTGAGAAGGAGTAATATTTCCCCCCTTAAGAAGTATGATTTTACACATTACAGGAGAATGATGATAACTTTTGGAATTGATAGGATCTAAACCTAAATGTACTTTTAGAGGCTTACTAGCTTACTGCATTGTACTGTTCTTTGTTGTGC
Source organism: Bungarus multicinctus (assembly GCA_023653725.1). Classification (NCBI taxonomy): domain Eukaryota; kingdom Metazoa; phylum Chordata; class Lepidosauria; order Squamata; family Elapidae; genus Bungarus; species Bungarus multicinctus. The sequence goes on along the minus strand of CM042842.1, from coordinate 89,420,056 downwards.
AAATATAGCCATCTCTATAATCAGTTGCATTTTTAGAAAAAATATATTTTTGCAAGATTCTCCTAGGGATACTGAGCTGTGTCAAAGTGGAAGGTTCTAAACACAAAAGCAGCTGCTTTGATGGGGGTGGGCAGTATATTATCAAGAAAGGTCCTGTTAAGTAACAAATATAATTGTTATGGTTTCTTTGGTTCTAAGTATTTTGCAAAAGGGATTACATTTTAAATTACTTAGTAAAATACTAGTTTATCATTTTGTATTTTGGTGGTGTGTTTGGAAGCAGACTTTCATGTTAAAACATTTTTTTTTTTTTAAAAAAGGGTGACTTTCAAGTAGGCACTACAATTTAACCTCCTCCTGGAAGTGCAAGATTTGGCATTCTATGTAGCCTCTGTTTAAAATCAAAACAGATTTTATGACCTAAAACAAAACAGTCCTAAATCACTACATCTGGAGTTCAGGCTCTCTGGTTTCTTTATTCAAGACACAGCTGCTGGTTCTGCGGTGGGCTTTCATCTGTGACATATGTATGCACAGGATTGCTTAAATAGCAATGCCTGTGGCAGAGCCAGGATACTATAAAGATTTCAGCAGCTTATTCAGGTTGCCTGAGTGATGTGTCTAGAAGCAACTATGTGTTTATGTAAGGCCAAAGTTTGTTCACTTTATGAAGCTTTCTAACAATGGTGCTATGGGAGGATACAGTGGGAAAGCTAGAGGAAAATATTAGCCACATTTTAGAGCATAACAATATATGTACCTGAGCAACGTATTTATTTATGCAACAGGTTTTTAACCAGGATGGAGATAATTACAAAATAGTACTCTGTCTGCAGACCAATAGCTGAATGATGAATTTTGCCCTCAGTGTGATCACCTGTTCCTGGATTTATCCTTGCTCCCAAATGTTTATGCATTTTCCACTAGTTGGATTTACCAGAAGAAAGTTACTCCCAAATATGCATATGTAAATACTTGAGATCATTTTAAACTCATGACTAGTAGACTCATTCTAGATCAATATAGAAAGTATTTAGCTTAGAGTAAATATGATTTTGTGGTACAGGGTAGAAGTGTGTATGTTTATGAAAAATAGCACATTTATTAGATGTAGAGGTGGTAATTTTAGCTATAATTTCAACTATATTGTAGTAAGCAGTGTTATCCCATTAATCCTAAATCATTCTGGCCCAACTAGTGATGCTTTATGTAATTATGAGTGTTCTATGTTTTACTATTTTCTAGAGGATTGTCTGTTATTAGCCTTCAAAGCATTGGACTTAGTGAGCATCTGTAGAAATCTGAAATCATCTCAGCATCCCGTTCAGTTTTTCATGTTCCTTCCCCAGGTAATGATCAATGGTAATGCTACCTGACTTCCATTGAGCATAGAAGATGTAGGATGACTTGCTGATGTCTGGATTCCAAAAATGAGTGAAATCAGACCTTAACTTTAGAGAGGAATTCAAGAGTTTATGAAAGAGGGAGTGTAAAGATCCATAAGATTTAAGGAAACCCTTTAGAGTCCTGGAAAACAGCAATAGAGGCAAAAAGGTTACCTTAACTTTGTCACTGAGGGGTCATAATGAAAAAAAACAATTTCAAAACTCTAAATACTTCATATCTTACATAAATGAGCAGTTTTTCCGAGTTCAATTTCAAATGCTGTAAAGCAGACATTAATTCAGTTGACAGTAAGATTAGCTTTTTACCTTGTCAAACACATGTTCTATAGGGAAACAGACACTTGCAGTAAACATTTAAAGCTTCATTAAGTCATGGACAGAGGTAATTGGCAATATATTGGAGTAATCAGTCAGGTGTTGCTAAAAGTAACATGAAGAAAGTCATTCCTTTTTTGTTGGTTTTAGTTTTCTTTTTTTTAAATGTATATTGCATTAAAAATTTCCTCTTCAAAAACTGATTTCAAAAATACAAAAATACAATTGATAAACTGATAAAAATAAACTGATTCCAAAAATAGAAATAGTGAATAATAGTTTTAATATTACTACCGGTCCTGTGGGTGTGGCTTGGTGGCATGGCAGGGGAAGGATACTGTAAAATTTCCATTCCCACCCCACTCCAGAGGAAGAATACTGCAAAATCCCCAGCCCCTCCTCATTCCTGGGAGAAGGTTAATGCAAAATCTCATTCCCTCCCTACCCCACTAACCTGCTTTCCAGCTCTGTTGTCCTGTGCAGGGCAATAAAAGAAGACCCAGTCAATCAGCTGGGACTCGGGAAGCAGAGAATAGATGGGGGCAGGGCCATTCAAAGGTGGTGTTTGCCAGTTCTCTGAACTACTCAAAAGTTCAGCTACTAGTTCTCCAGAACTAGTTCTTCAGAACCTGCTGAATACCATTTCTGTTTACTATGTTTCTTGTATATAATTTTGTTACCTATATTTTTTTAAATAGCTAACCTCTGAGATGAGAGCACCAAGACTGAAAGAAAATTGATCATATGTTTGAAGGAAACAGGGTGAAACTAGATCCCTTTACCCGTTTAAGGTTAAAATTAGAGTTTCATCTCACCACTCAGGGTTATACATAAACTGAACAATCATCAATATGAATGGACTGTTCATAGTTGTGTCTATTTTAATCAGGGATTACTATATTAAAAGAAGTTTTTTTTAAGGGAGTAGCTACTGGCCTGAATCTTGCTCCAGGGCACCTTTCTAGAATTAGGAAAACCTCTATTTTCTGATTTATTTTAATATGTTTCATTGAGATTCCTTAATGAACTTAAAGCTACAAACAGGCAGTATTTTTAAAAAAAATTCTATAATTCAGTTTAACAAGAACTGAATTATTGTTCTGGATTTTTCTCTAAACATTACCTTCTATTTTGAGAGCCTGAATACAGTTACCATAAACTGTAATAATGGTTAAGGCAGTGGTGCATTCCATACATTAATTCAACTAAGAGATGTAATGAATGTTGTCAAGCCTAAAATGCTTTAAAATGGGATTAGATAAAATTCATAATGATTTTTTCTCCCTTTGGATATCACTCAAGCAATATTCGTCTGAGTAGAAAATGACTGTTATACTCATATCCTTCTTGTACCATTCCCTGAAGTTTTAAGCTTGAGAAAGAATACTGGACTATATAAATACTTGTTCTAGTAGGAAGGATCAAGACTGACAAGCAACAGTTATTGTGTTGGCAAAAGTTACACTATTACTCCTTGATAATGCCAGTGATTGAGTCAATTGCATGCACCATATGCAATCTCTATCTCTGAGATATTGTCTTTCTATTGTGTTATTCATGCAGTGTATTTTATTTGTCTTTGATTAAATTAAAAATAATAATATAATAGAAATAAGTTTTCTGCTACAAAGTTTATATAGTGCTTGCTTTCCAGTTTCTTTCACACTAACCTTTAAAATACACAGTGTAGGTATGATCTCAGAAAATCAAAATCTTGCAATTGAGTCTAAGTGAACTAGAATGGAGAGCTTCATTTTTGACTCATTTGGATCATTTTTGCAACCTATCAGCTTCTTGTAGATATAATCTATAAAATATTTTTTTAAAAAGTTTCAGATAATTAATGTCCCAAGGTTCACAAGGCTTGATTTCTTACTGTTGTTTCTAATATAAACATATTAGCTAGTGTAATTAAGATTTACCACATATCATGTGAAACACTGAGTTCAAAGCAATTATAAAGGGAATATGAATTATGAAGTTATATTCCCAAAAGAGTTCTGTGGCATTTGATAATCCAAAATTAGAGGGGATGCCTTGTTGACCCTAATGAGCCACACTAGAATGATTGAAATAAATTAATCATATTATCTTTTAATATTAATCCAACTCTGAAAAAGTAGCACAAATATACATGTTTAGTAACTCCATAATATCAATATGCAAGTGTATGACTGCCATCTCTGTGAAATATTGATCTTTAAGGACCAAAGGATTGAAATAACTGTCTTTGAGGGCCTCCTGATTTTAATTCTGTAATATCAGTCAAAGCCTGTCCTCCCCCTACCCAGTTTGAAGCCATCATTTTCTTGTAGAACAAAAATATATAAACTTGTTCTTCCATTGCATGTTTTGCTAAAATTGGCACAGCTTTATGCCAATCACTGGTGGGACTGGAATCCAGAAAAACCTTAGTAACAGACACTGAAATAAAGTTTTGATCCAAGTCAATAATTGCCTTGCATAACTTATAAGTGTGTGAATTTAAGGATAGTTGTGAACTTTTCCATCTAGGTAGGCAGTGAGAAATAAATAAGATGAAAGGCATAGTGTTATGTATTTCTGTTAGCTATGAATAAGTGTGCCCATCCATTGTGCATTGTACAATAATTTATAGTTTAGCTTGACCAAGTCACTTGTTGATTACTTAGTGGATTAAAACTTATGGCTTAATATCATGTGAAATCCCACAAATGAGTGGGGTAAGTAAAAATGATGTAATTATTATATGGATATATATTGAATAGCATTAATTTTTTAAAGACTATGTCATAAAATCAGGTCTTACAAATCCAAATTGTTGAATGGCAACGATGTAATAGCATGTAATAAACAATAAACAAAAAATATAACTTTGTCCCCCATTTTTTAATACAATCCAGATTTGTTCTGCATAAAACACCATGAACTTCAAAATGATGAGCTGTGCTGTCTACATGTGCACAGCTGCTACACATTGATTCTCTCTCTATATATATATATGTGTGTGTGTGTGTGTGTAGAGAGAGTGAGATGATATATAGATAAATAGATAGATAGATAGATAGATAGATGTGATGACCCAGAGTGAAACACAAATGTAGCAAAATCCAAAACATAAATAAATGTCCTTTAATGCCTCCAACTTGGCCCCACTGTTCAATAATTCTCAGTTGGAGATAAAATGTACTCAAAAATAGTCTTCAAAACAAAGCAATATAGTCCAAATTTAACAAGAAGATAGAGGTGAAAATAAAAACTAAACAAACTACAATGATGAAATTTCCACAATGGAACAGGAGAAGTATTTACCAAATTCAAGGAGATAACAAGGCACAGTCTGTTGGAAGGACGTCAACCAAGATAACCTCAAACCAAAATAAAACTTTGTCTCCAGCATTTGCCAGTACGCAGGTCCAAACTCTTATGCAGTTCTCACACCTGCAGCCCATGAAGAGGATCAAGGCTCTCTTCTCCCAAGTAGACCACCTCTCTCCCTTATCCTCTCCTCCCTGCGTGCCCTAGGATGGATAGGGAATAGGCCTGGGTCTTCCTCTGACTGCTCAGCCAGCCTCTGCCCTTCCACAGCCTCCTCCATACTTCCAGAGCCACACTTCCACTCCCTGTCAGTTGTTCCTCCTCTCCCTCAGAGTCAGTCTCCACCAGGGGCATGACAAAATAGATAGATAGATAGATAGATAGATAGATAGATAGATAGATAGATAGATAGATAGATAGATAGATAGATAGATAGATAAAATATAGTATACATATTAAATGAACAAAAATATCACAGCAAAGTTCATCAACTTCCAGTCCTTACTCACCGAGTGATGGATAGCTTTAATTACAGTGAATTACTCAGCATCCCTGCAGAACTCCCCAAAGTCATTAAAAATAGATTTTCTGTTTGAACTCTGTTCCCCACAACAGGTCTCCAAGGTGGCATGCCACAGACAGGAAGGCTCATGTGTTGATTTCTAGTCAGAAGGTCAGCTGCTTGTTTTGGTAGCAATCACTAAGGTGGGTTTGGGGGAATAGGTCAGGGAGGCCCAGAATATCATTCAAACAGACACATATACTTTTTATTTAATCCATTATTTCTACTATAATAGCTTATGACTTTGGTGGCTATTCAAGAAGAAATGTGATTCTAAATGCAAGGGTTGTGGAATGTCCCTATGGACCTTGAAAAATAGAGCCAATCAGGCAATCATGGAAAACTGTAATGAATCTTTATCATTTAATTACTGGGTAGGTAGTTCTGTAATTAGGGAAGTAAAAACTGAGCCTCAAAGCTGTTACGTTAGCTAAACAAAAAAAGGTTACTGTGCTCTAAGTAGAAAAGTGAGAGGAAGAAATGCCAGGTTAATGCTGGCATTTAATGTTTGTACCAGAGAATGTTAAGTAATATTCATTTTTAAATAGCCAATAATGAAAACAGTAAATACTACACATCACGTTTTACGTTTTTTTTCTTTTCATTAGAACAATTACCAAAATTGTTTATTGCAAAAAAATATGCAATTTATGATCATAATAATGATGTGTTGAAGAAATGTTTTGAGGATTTATGAGTCTTTGGAATTTGAACTTTGAAATCAATTGTGCTACCACAACATGCTTTTGCTAAATGTATGACAGGTATAGTTTTTAGGTAATGCAGCTTCTTTTAGTTACTTGTTTTGGTTTCACGAATTATATCACAGGAGGTGTCAGCTTTTGATAATTTGCAATCATACTGTTATCAACTTGATACAATAAATCATGTGATGATGATCCTCATGCTTAAAGAGGATATTTGACACTCTTGCAAAACCTTAAATGCTGCAGCAGAGCATTAAAAGTTTATTACATATCTTTATCAATGGAAGCAAGTGTGATAGCTACTACTTTGGAAACTATAGTTTCCTGTTTCTCACCCTTGGATACAGTTAGAACTATACAGTGATTCAGATTTCAAAGATGCTCAGGAGCATCTCACAAGAATCATTAGTAGCTCTTTGAAGAACTTGTGTCTTGTCCTGGGATTGCTCAGTCACTGCCATGCAAGTCTTGATAAAGGAACTGACAACAAATGCTATGTGAATGCTCACACATGTTCCAAATCATCATCTTCCTCTTGAATCCATGTTGCTGCAGAGTTCAAATACTACTCAGCTTTTTATCACAGGACAGTTATGTCTCCTACTTAATACTGAGGACTGTCATAGGAGATGGCTGAAAGAAGATTGTCTGTTTAAAGGAGTCATATATATGAAGGATTATACTCTTCAATCTGTTTTAAAGAGCTGAGAGAAAGAACTGGAGTGTTTAAGTTACCCATTAATCGTTAAATGTGTATAGCAGACTGCATAGATGCAGACAGTAGCTGGCCATTTTTCCTCTTTCTTTGAGATATATTTCTTTATTTAATCATAGAGTGTCACAAATGTAGAAGTACCATGTACAAATAAATTCTGTGTAAATCTTATTCTTCTTTCTCTTTTTAAGTGATATATCATGGCTTTCTTAGTGATGTTTTTCCAGATTTATCAGTTATTGTAGTGTTACTCTTCTCTCCTTAAACTGGAGGAAGACTTAAGCTATCTTGCTTATTGCAGCTTCAGTGAAAACAGTCTGGAATGTTAATGTTGATAAATTCAATAGAAATAGAAATGTAGGAAGTACAAAGTGATAAGAATTAAGATTAAGGTTCCATTATTTGTAGGGTTCCTGCAAAAACATTTGTCATCTTTAGACTTATGTGGCCTCTTTAGTTCTTCTTTCATCCATTTGCAATTTCTAAAACTGGAGCTATCTGAGTGGCTTTTCTTCTCAGGATGAACTTAGCATGCTATAGTGAAGGAACATTGCATCACAGATATTTTTTGGAAGAGGATATAGTGGCTCTAATTTCATCTTTCTTTAAATCCCTTGTCTTCTATCTTAGATCATCCATCAGAAAATAGCTATTCACTTTTTATAGGTTAGATCCATACGTTGACATTCCAATACCTAGTTCCATTACTTTTTAGCAGATTTGTGATTCATACATGCAGACATTGAGTAGTGTCAATGGAGAATTTTTCACGCAGCTATATAAAGTTGGGAACTCTTTGACTTTGCCAAAATATTCTGAAAAGAAATGTGACAAATACATATACAGGAACTGTTTGGGAGAATATTGGAAGTCAAATCCAATAAGAATGAGTGTGTATGTGGAGGTGCTGTTCAGTTGCCTATTCCATCATAATGATAAAACAAATTGTGCATTGATCTTAATTACTAATTTGGTTTTGTAAGCTTCAAGGATATATTTCCTAGGAATAACATAAATGTATGAGGTTAAAATGGCTAACTAGAAGTGATGGACCTTTTGCGGGATAGGTAAAAGGATTGCTGGTAAAGTAATTTAGTTAACTAAATAAGTGTCAGAGTCTACTCATATGGAGAAGCTTTGCCTTTTCTTGCCATATTTAAAATGCCAGTGGGAGATAACAGTGAGCAGATGGCTTTCATGCTATTTTTGAAGAAAGGTGAAAACTCTGCCCATTATTAATTGCCTCTTGTTGGAGACAATTCGTTGTCTTTATCACCTGAAGCATAAAAATGGAGGTGGATAGAAGAAAAAGGCTGAAGCATTCTTCTATTTCTGCCTTCCATGTTCCTGTGATTTGTCTTGTGGCTGACACCTTGCTTTCTCTTCATTCTCATTGGACAGCTAGGGAAACTCAGGCAGGAGCAGCTAGAATAATACCTTAATAAGTCCATCAAGGCATAGCAGAAAGACTTCTTGCTCCTCCAGTCAGGAGTCAATTCCCCTATAAGGATATGAAAGGTCATATCCTTTAATCAGAACATCACTTGGAAAGGAATTATTCTTAAAACAACACTTACTAGTTTTCTATTTTGAATTTGGGTAGATTTTTGTCTTCGGTTAACTATGGGTTATTTAGTTTGTATCTTTCTTGGTCCAACCATCTCTCTTTCTCTTCAATCCTACCATTGCATCTGGCTGCATAACTTTCCTGAAAAAAAGATGGTATATAATAGTACAGCAAACTGCAGCTACATAGGAATAGCTTTTTTAAAGAGAGGAAATATATGCAATATATTACATATTAATATGTTAGAAATAATAGAAATCAATTTTCCACAACTATGAGGGAAACTGTTGTTGATTCTGGAGTTCTAGTATGTAATACTTTTACAAAGTTTTATCATGTAAGAGGAATTACAGTTTTAAAGAGATAAATTTAATATATCATTCTGGGCTGTGATAGAAATGGTGCATAGAAAAAATTATTTTCTTGTCAATCCATGTTCATCTGATTCAGTGCTAAATGTATGTGCTTATATGTATGTGCATATGCTTGGCTTCAGCATTTCAGTTAGATGAGTCTGATAATGGCCCTTTCAGCAAAGAATTTGTCATATTATGTTAAAGCTTCTTCTGCATTCAAGGTATCTGATCTAAAAACTAAGACATTACCTAAATAGTGAAATAAGCACACATTTTAATGTGTTAGCCACAATAACAGTGATGCTGCTGTTACTAATTTATACATTCTGTCCAAATGTACATGTTTGTACATTTTCTAATCCCTTTTGCTCTATGTTCTTCTCTATGTTGTACATAATTTAATTAGTCTCGAAGAAATATATTAGTTCCTTGTCTGATACGTTTATGACCTTTACTACTTTACCACATATCTCCATTCAATTCCTCTCCCTTAATAAACATGACTATTAAGTTTGAACAAAAATATTAACTGGCCCAAGAGTTATGAATTGGAGTGGTGGTGGAAGAAATAGGATTTAACTCAGAAATTTCCAAAAGAATGTAAAACAAAAAAGATAATCCCATCTCTAATCTACAATCCCATATCTAATCCCATCTATACCCCGTTCTTGCACACATATCTACAAATGAAATGCAATGCCCCCATATAATACAGATCACTATTGAGCCCAAAATTTATGTTGCTAAGTGAGACATTTGTTGAGTTTTGCCCCATTTTATAATCTTCCTTTCCACAGTTGTTAAGTGAATCACTGCAATAAAATTAATAATGTGGTTGTTAAGTGAATCTGGCTTCCCCATTGACTTTTCTTGTCAATGAACATTTTGTCAAAAATTGCTCACATGACTTTGGGACTCTGCAACCATAACAAATATGAACCAGTTGCCAAGCATCTGAATTCTGATCACGTGACACGGAGAGGCTGCCATGGTCATAAATGTGAAAAGCAATCATAAGTCACTTTTTTCAGTACCCATTGTAACTTTGAATAGTCACTAAATAAATGGTTCTAAGTTGAGAACTACCTGTACTGAGCTTATAAAAGGGATATTCATGAAAGTCCTGCATAAAATCTGAGGGTCTCACTCTGAGAATCAGTTGTATGCCTTGTGCAGGCAGAAGGAGATTCATGATTCAAATCACCCTCCCTTTTCTCTGGAATTGCCACCTCCCGGCTCTGGAATTCCTGTCACTCAGCAACACCATGCTTACTGACATCCTATGGTGTTTTAATTAAAGCAATTGTCATGGGACACTATGCAAGATGTGAATTTTCTTTCTTCACAAAGCAGTAAAGCAAGAGCTGAGTCTGTCACATGAAATGTCTGCCAGAGGCCACAGAGGCTTTATAACCCTGGCTTTTTAATGTGATGAAGCACTTTGCAGTCTTGTCATGCCTTTCATCAAGGATCTCAAAGCACAATAAATTAGAACTTGCAATCTTAGCTGGAACATTAGGCACACAGCAACACTGGACAAAGCCACTTGACATGAGAGTTTATAGGCAAGATGGGGTTGGGCAAACTTTCACAAGGTGGGAATGTAATACTAATACTGAATTAATTAGCTACAAAAGCATTTCCTGGTTCTTTTCTTGAGCGCATCTTGGGAATGCACTCAACTTTGTCTGTTTAACCTTGCACATCCAAAGGATAATCTCTTTCCCAGAGGTGTATCATAGAAGCTTATAACTGAACGTAAAAATCCATGTCCTTTAGAAACATCTACAGTTTCTATGATACATAGGAGACCTCTGACCTTACCCAAATAGTTTTGTCCTAGATGAATTTTACTTCAAGCTGAAAGCAAGACATTATTGTGTATTTGAATGTTTCTCTTGAAGATGGTTCATAAATTTCTTTGGAATGGAGAATGCATAGATAGTAACTGTTTTTCATAAGTGCATGCTCAGGAACATGTTTCTGCCATATTCAAAATCTTCATTGTGAGTCTGTAAGCACTTAACACAAAAGGCTCAGCCATATCATCCAACTAACAAGAAAAAGGCACATTGGCTAGTGGGGAAAGCATATGAACCTAAAGGTCTTCTGCCTCATTGGATATCAACATGCCCTGACTGTAATAAGTCATAGAATTTCTGAGACTCTTAATTTCCTTCACATAAAGCAGTTTAAGATTTATTCCTGTAAACAATCAAATATGAAAATGACCGTTTGCATGATTTTCCCTAGAGGACAGGCAAAACTGCATGCAGGGTGTGATACTCCACCACAGTAAAAGAAAAAGGAAAAAGCCACTCTGAAAAACGATGCCTCCTGGCTGATTCAGGTTGGAATAAGTAAGCAATCTTGTAAGTACTCAGGTGCCAAGCATAAGTGGACTTTATAACTTAACTTGTAAACTTATAACTTGTAAAACCAACACCTGAAATTGTACCCAGACACCAACTGGAAAAATTATAAAAAATTCCTGCATGGGTAGTATAAGCCTGCACAATTATATTGCTGGTGTTGGTACCCATCTTTTCTGGGTTCAGTTTCAGCCTGTACTTTTTAATAAAGTTCCTTACAGCCTCCCAGGACTGATTAGGATGATTAGAATTAGCAACCCCTCATAACCTATAGTAAATGTAAAGCAGACTGTCATCAGCATATTGATGATATCACAGCTCAAGCATTTAAATGTGAGGGGGGGAGTCTGATTAAAACCTTCTCACTGTTAAGTTCAGTTATGTGTAGAATACCTTTCTAAACATATTTTGTCTTCAAAAACCATTCCTGGCATTAAAAAGTATGGCTTTTCTATGCAAAGGGGAGCACAGTGTGTATTCTCACTTCTTTCATTAGTACCACCTCCTAATATCAACATTGTTGTAGAAAGATTTGAGTTCCTGTTGGAATCCTCTGTGGGAGGAAATATCCATCAAAGCATTTCGGAAAAGAATCCACTGGAGCAACATTCATTCTACCTGGTTTTATTAGGCTCTATTTGTTCCTGAAATCCATTCACAGATATACCCTAATATTTCCATTCCATCTCATACACAAAATTTGGTTGAGAGTGGATAATATTAAGATAGGCTTAGCATATTTAAACATTGTGTATTAGAAAACTTTCAGAAGAAAGAAAAAGAGAAAGAGAAAAAGAGAGAGGGAGAAAGAAAGAAAGAAAGAAAGAAAGAAAGAAAGAAAGAAAGAAAGAAAGAAAGAAAGAAAGAAAGAAAGAAAGAAAGAAAGAAAGAAAGAAAGAAAGATGGAAGGAAAGAAGAAAGGAAACAGAAAGGTGGAAGGAAACAAGGAAGGAAGCAAGGAAGGAAGGAAAGGAAACTTGTGCATCTTGCTTTGTAGAAGTTGAACAGAAACACACCTATTTGGATTCAATGTTTTTATGTTTTATACCCATGTAATTATCATTCTGAGATCAATGTCTTCTTGCATGTGAAATGCCATATGAGGGGGAAAAGTCCTGTGAATTTGAAAATTGTTCATAGAACAAAATATATAATATTTATTTACAGCAGTACAATTATGCAGACAAGAAAAATTTGAATCACAAAATGAAGCAATTGAAGCAAGAAGCCAACAGAAAATAAAATTAAAATTGCAGAAAATACATGTTTACTATTTATCACTTTTTTAAAAATGTGCAGAGAAAAACACAATTGATTTAGAAGCTTTCCCCATCTTAATACTCACCATGATTTTCAGATAGCATCGACCCAAGAACAGGGTCTCTTAAAAAAAAAAATGAATATGAGCACTAAAGAGGGGGAAAAGTTGCATCTTAGCCGAAATAATTTCCTGAAATTTATTTATTTGTATCCCTTTGGTTGTTGTTTTTGTTGTTGTTCTTGTTGTTTACAAATAAGGCAGCAAAAAATATCCAACTCACCTTTGTCTTTCTCTTTTTCCCACAACAACCACCTTGTGAGATGAGAGAAAGCGACTGGCCCAAAAACACCCGGATGGCTTTCATGGCTAAGATAGACTTGAACTTATGATCTCCAACTTTTTAACTGGATGCCTTAACCACTAAACCACAGTGACTTTTACTCATAGAAAACATAAAACATGTGTTAGAAGCATCATCACAATCAAATTACTGGAATTTAATATAAAGGAGGGATCACCTGCTCTCTATGCATTAATTTGTTAAATTCAACAAAGCTATCACTCAACTGCAAACTGACTCTATTCTGCTATTCTATTCTATATAATAGAATATATGACTTAAGCAACAGAGTGGTCAATGTCTGGAATATTCTACCTGACTCTGTGGTTTCTTCCCCAAACCCCAAAAACTTTAAGAAAGGACTGTCTACTGTTGACCTCACCCCTTTCCTAAGAGGTCTGTAGGGGGTGTGCATAAGCGCACCAACGTGCCTAGCATCCCTGTCCTATTGTTTCTTTTATATTTTATTTTTCTTATATGTATCCATGTATTCAGAATTATGTTTTACTTATATCTATTATCTTGTAAGCAATTGACAAATAAATAAAATAATAAACAAATAAACAAATAAATAAATATAAATAAATAAATAAAGGGTTACATCTGGAATAACCAAAGGCAGTGGCCTTTGAATATCCATTATCCAGAGTAATTTTTTCTAATGGGATCTAGAAATTTCTGTTCCTTTTTGATGTTTTGTTGTTGTGCTAATGTTTAACATAGCATTAAGTTACATTTTTACTAGCTGAAGTAATGATGAGGTGTTTGTTTATTCTGCTCTGGTCTATATAGAGATTATGAATGTGGTGGGTCCAAAATAGAACTGGAAATTACCCAATAATTTCTCAACAATGTGCAATAACAATTATTTTGATAAAATTAGTGTGATAAAATGACAAAAAGTCCCTTGAACCCAACTCAACTCCATATAGCTTTCCTGACAATAATATAGAAATTGTTTGCATTTTTTAGTTTTTTCCCTAGTCTAGCCTACAGCTAAGGTGTTTCCTGCTAGTTTTCCATCTAAGAACTCACCAAGTCTGACGTTCCTTAGCTTTTTTTCCTCTTTCTCTTTTCTTTCTTTCTTTCTTTCTTTCTTTCTTTCTTTCTTTCTTTCTTTCTTTCTTTCTTTCTTTCTTTCTTTCTTTCTTTCTTTCTTTCTTTCTTTCTTTCTTTCTTTCTTTCTTTCTTTCTTTCCAGCCAAGGTCAGTATACATGGCCACTTGCTGTTTGTATTTTATAATAACTGTTGTTAGTGAGTTCTGGACTTTGTTGCTTTGTCTCCCAGTTTATAGTATGGAGTATTCCTAGAGCTGTCCTAATCAATGGAAATTCAAGTTGTTTCTCTGTGACAGAATGCTTTTGACCAATTGAGACTTTTATGCCAGTTGTGATTTATATAAAAGGAACAGTCAAGTTGTCTAATAATAAAAAACACAAGATAAAACATTAAAGTGAATGTTAAAATCATTTAAGTATTAAAAGCCTGGAGGAAAAAAGTGAATTTATCAATTTATTAAATGTTAAGAAAGGCCAATTCGGAGACAATATATTCCAGAGTCAAGAATCAACTCAAGAGACATATTCAGCATCCACCCTCCATGTAATCCCACCACATGATCCCTGACAAAAAAAAGTGTTTCTAAACGGAAAATAGCTTTTTTTAATACCTGAATTATTCTAATCTATTATATAGACTGCAAAGAGTGTCCAGAAGTTGTATATAATAAAAATGCAGTTATAATGGATCATAATGATCATATAGGACCTGTACAGTGCTAGCTGTTGGACTTCATATGTAGACATGTAGAAATGTTTTTCTGATTTTACAGCTTCATTTATTTAGATTGCAAATGTTTATGTTTATTCATAAGTTAAAGTCCAGGAAGTCCAATTGTACCCAGATAAATTGGAATCAGATGATAGCTACTGATTGATTAATTGATTACATTTCTAGACCACCCAGTAGAAAAAGCCAACTCAGTAGTTTATGAAACAGTTATTTTTTTAAAAAAGAAAGCATAAAGTCTAATATCCAAACTTATAAATAAACAGGTCTAAAGAATAAAAAATAAAATCAGAATAAAATTATTTTATTATGGATTGAATTATTTAAATTTTATTTTCTATTCCTTTGTAAATGATCCTGGAATATAACTGAAGGGCAATATAATGTATATCATATTAAGTAAATATACAAGTAATGGATATGGATGGGAGGAGTAGAAAAACAAATTATGTAAACTGATCTTTTAAAAGTGAAATAATGAGGGTAAAGCAAGACCCTTCCCAAAAGAAAGCACCAAAAATGGGAAAATAGCAAAACCAAATTAAAGCATGCAGTCATAGCAATTAGTAGCCATTTTGGCAAAAATTAAAATACATACAAATAAAGAAACAATATTAAGAAAAAGCTTATCTATACTGGCAAACATAACACAAATGATATCCCATTAGATTTTTCCTTTAGATCTAGAATTTGAATTATACATATGCAGAACAAGTATGGGGATATAGCAATGCAATTTATAGATGAGCATCATAGAAGTTCAAGTGACTAATTTAAACATGTTGTAAAAGGTTAATTTAATGGCGAAATTTAGAAGAGCAATGCAATTATGAAAGATATTACAAAACCTGCATTTCAAGACCCCAGTTGTTTATAAGAGCTACATGCCATAAAAATGCATCCATAGATACCACTTAAAATTTCAGAAAATTCTGGTGGATTGACTAAAAGAGATGAAAAAGAAATGAATTAAATGAACAAAAACAAGAACAACTTAAAAGAATCTACAATGTAAGACAATCCAAAAATTGATTTTAGGAAAGTCTGGCAAAGACTAAATAAGAATGTATTTGGACTCAGGAGATAAAAATAAAGCAACTCTAAGAAAACATGCTAAAATGTCTTTTATATAAATCTTCAGTCAATTAATAGGAAGCAACATATAGTTTTTCATGGATTATAAAACATTGAATTTCCACAAATTCATTTCAATAACAATAGGTTCAAATTCAGTTTTTAAACCATTATTTGGCCAGATTATTGCTTGTAAGTTTATAGTTTCATATGGTACCGTATATAAAATATATCCTTGTAAGTAGATATCTTTAGAGAATGAAAATACAGAGTTACCAGTTTGTCAAGATAGAAAAATTATACTGTTCATTTTTAAAAATAAGTCAAGATTTCTGGGAATAGAAAAGTTTAATTAAAACCTGGCAACATTGACTTCAGGATTAAGTAAAATGTTATGTAAGAGACAATTATAGAAGTTTTTAATATATGATGAAATATTATTTAAATAACTAAAGGAATTACAAAAAAAACAAAACAAAATAAAAGGTATATTGAGGTAGAGACATTTCAATATTTTTTACTGCACATGTTCCTCCACTACATATTTATAGAAAACAATGGATGTAGAAAGTCAACAAAGCAGGAAATGCACTTCCCAAAAAATACTGAACAGCACAACTGGAACATGCCAATGATAACTACTAACATTTTAGTAATAGAAAAAATGGTTTATAGATCATGCTATTATTTCCCATAATTTACCCAGGAAAATATGGAATAAATGGTAATTTGAAGAAGCTGATATTATTGTCTGTTTCATGATGTCTTTTCACCAAACTCAAAAACACGCTAAAACTATTTTCATTATTAAACAAGTGATATTCTGGAATTCTTGAGGGAATTCCAGAATATTAATAAGGATAGACCTAATCTCAATTCAGATGTGTGTAGGAGGGATGAGATTGTTCCATAAGACAGAGAAGGCCCATTTCCTCAGGCTCCCCAAATATATTTTGCTGACAGATGAGACCTGTGTTACATATCTCTTGCCAGATCTGATGGGGCAGGTAGATGTAATCAAGAAGAGGCAGTTCCTCAAATAACCCTGTCTCATGCCATGAAGGTCTTGAAAGCTCAAAAACATCACCTTGAATTAGCCTTGGAAGCCCTGGCATATCCTTATTAGCAGCCACACATTTTGGCACAGATCAAACAAGAGCATTGCTTCTCTTAGAAAAAAGATTTAACATTATATTTCATTCAACTTTGGCACAGCATGTCTCTTAGGATGTTATCACTTGCTTACTTCTGACTTCATACCCACTGATTTTATACCCATTTTCTTTCTCTTCTCTCCCCTGGAAAAATCTGTTAAGTAGGGCCCAGGAAACAAGAGAAAGAAGGGCTTTATTGGTTTCAAATGCAGAGAGGAACTGAGTTCTCACTGTATCAAAAGTATTTGGCATAAAAGTAGCCTTTGTTCCAAGATACACTGATTTCTTTCAGCTTCTGACTCTCCAGCTGCTGGGAGCAGGGCAGTATTTTGACGGACTGAGCAAATGTAATGCAGTCAGTTGTTTTAATTCCCAGCCAGTTGCCGACATCACTCACAAGATTCAGGGGGGGAAATGGAGAATGAAGAGACTGGATTCTTAGCTCAGCATAAGAACTACATTTGGATGGCATGGTAGAAAGTAAGCTGATTGCTGAATGTAATAGATACAGCAGGCAGCATTTATACATGTAGGTGAACTGGAGCAGGAATCTGATGTTTCTTCCAATCTTTTGGAGCATGAAACCCCTTTTGTGGTGGTGGGGGAAGGAGTAATATTTTTCCCTTAACTTTCATTTTAGCCCCAGGGAACTCCTTTCTCTTTTAGTTCTTTCTTCTCTCCCCTTCTCTCATCTTTATTATAGCTGTATATATAGTGCCTGAAGAAAACAAACACAAATTTTGCTATTGCAATGTAATTGAATATATATTCTCCCCTCCAGAACTTCATTTTTGCCTTGCATGTTTCAGATATTTTAACAACTTCCTACATTAGATTCTAGGGCAAACATAGACTTCATAACTTAACTCCCAAACTAGATATCTTTGCATTCACCTCTGGGAATAAACTCAGCAGTAGAAGTAACATAATTGCAATAATGAAAATAAAATATTTAAAAATTAAAGATAAGAAATGGAGAATTTATAATAGCTTCAAATTTATCTTACAATCTGATAGATTTGTGTTGCAAAATAATTGCATATAGTTCCTCATTTATTGTGAATGTATCTCATTTCAAAATAGGTGGTAAAAGAGTAGGGAAGTTGTTCTACCTTCCCACTGTTAAAATAAGAACTTGCTTGCTTGTTTATTAATTTTATATACTAGACTTATTAACTAGACTCCTTTCAGGATCAGACCCCGACATAATAAATTATACAATATGAAAGAAACAATTGAGCATCAAGAAGACTGTGAAGGCATAAGGTAAATACACCTAGAAGCAAAATAATTAGCTGGAAATTAATTCAATATATCTGGAAATGGACTTTGAAGAAGCAAATGGAAGGTTTTTGACATTTTTAAACTTTGGTGTGGCAGAAGACTGAGAATCCCATGGACACCAAGAAAACAAATCAGTAGATCATCAATAAATTAAACCAGAATTCTCACTCAAGGCACAAAGGACTAGACTCAAATTGTCCTACTTCAGACACATTATGTAAGACTAGTTCTCTGGAAAAGGCTCAGTGGTGAGATTCAGCCAGTTTGCCCCACTTCAGGAGAACCGGTTGTTAAATTTTCTGAGCAGTTTGGTGAACTGATTGTTGGAAGAAATCATTAGGGAGAGAACCAGTTGTTAAATTATTTGAATCCCACTACTGAGAAGGCTCTAATGCTGAAAAAGAAAGAGAAGACGACAACCAGCAGAAAAATTGATGGACTCAATTATAGTGGTGATTAGACCAGGGGAAAGACGATCATAAGCAAAATGCCTATGCGACTGCTAGGAAGTACAGATGACTTGATTGGTACATAAGCAAGCAAGCAGTATCAGGAAGACAGAAGAAGGTAGATTCCAAAAACAAATAGGATCCATACTTCTAACAAATATAGGAATATTCATTCCATTGCATACATGTATTTTAATTGCTAAAATAAAAAGGTGTGAAATAAAAAACAGTATGAAAATGAAACCTGAATTGTTTCTATCCTGAGGCTTTTTCTAACCAAACAGTAAAAAAACAGTGTGTAAGTTATATCTCTAAAACAATTCTTTCATTGTTTTAACTTCATTATTGAAATATATGTCCATATTTTCATTTCTCAAATATATACTCTCATTTCCTAGTTATTTTAATCTAGATATATAGGTATCCATGGCTTCCTAATCAAATTGGCCAAAAAATACTGCATATTATGCTGAGGTGATGGTCTGATTTCTGCATTCCTTCTACAATAGATAGCTCAGGATTCTGATGGTTTCTCACAGCATGTTCCTTGAGAGAGAGAGAAGTGGGTATCACAAAGAAAATGAGAAAGAAAAGGCTGACAGAAAAGAATGGCCAACCTATTAACTAGTTGTTTGAGTCCTTCATATCATACTGGCCTCAATAGATTACTCCCTGATAGAAATGTGACTCTTGATCCAGGGGTGGGGGTGGGGGGGAGAGATGCTATCCCTGACATTATGACTGATATGCACCCAAATCTATCTACACAATTCCACCTTTCCTGGTACCTTATGCATATGATTTTTTTTTCCTGTTTATTATTGTTTTAATGGATCCTGTAAATTCTGCAAAGGGGCATAGAAGAACAAGGCTTTAGTTTCCTACTCCTTTCCAATTGCATGGCTGAGATAGTGCCAAAGGCAAAAAATGAATAGGGGCAGTCTTTGATATTATGCTGAAAGGTCTTCAACAAACTGGAACTATTTAGTCCAGCATCTGTTTCCACAGTGATATAGACTAGATGCTTATGGGAAGTTCACAAGAAGAACAGAAGATAAACAGTTGTCTTCCAATATTATTCATCTTCTGGAATGCTCTTCTTAGAGAAGATCGTTGTCACTGAATAGCAATAGATATTCATCAATTTACCCTCTCAATTAAATTATCTTAGACTAAAAAAATGCATTTTCTTGCCATTGTCTGTACCCTCTTGCCTGGGTGATACAGACAACTTACCCAATTATTCTATCCTTATTTAGTATATTTTGATTTTTTTTAAAAAAATCTGTCATTAGGGGGAATCTGCCTGAGATACCACCACCTATAAAACTTCATTATTATTATTTTTTTAGAAGATTTGGAGAGGAACATGAGTTTTAATTATTCGTAAAGCTTCAGACAATGTTTTTGTTGTTGTTGAAGATGACAATAATAATACTTGACTGTTACATGCTCATCTGCTATATAAAACTAAAAAAATTAAATAAAAGCATACAGTGAATTGCAAAATTTTACAGTAAGTTAAATCTTTAATTTAAAGTGCTTATATCAGATAATAGCTTTTATACGTTTATATTATTTTATGCTACTTGATGCTTTATTATTTTTTATTTTGTGTTAATTAACTGTATGCTCTGCCTATGAAATTTTAATTCTTAGGCAAATTAAAAATAAAGTATTACTACTGTTTACTACTATTATTGTTTTCCATCAGGTTTTATTAGAGGTTCCTGCTGGCAGCTTCAGATATTGTTAATAATAAACATTAATAATATGCTCCTATATTAATTTAATTACCTTTTAAGACCATGCCAATTGGTAGTCATCATTGCATCTTGCAATAAATTGGCAACTCTATCATATCTCTTCCTGCACCTCTAGCTGCTCTTTTATTGAATTTGAAAATCTCAACTATTTTACAAATAAATCATTTCAGCTTTTCATTTTTATGATCCATTCTGGTTGCATTTTTCAGATCCTACAACATCCCTGAATACTGGGACCTTTACCAATCTAGTTTCTGAAATCATGGAATGAGGTTTTTCTAAGAATGAGATGGCACAGTATAATTTTCCTCCAGATGGTGTCAAATACCTTGTCATCTTCAGTTCCACCCTGCTTTCTGATAATTCATGAGGTTGGGCATTTGGTAGAGCCGCTTTTTAATCTGAAACTCAGCCAGGAGAAGTATTGCTTCAGGCACTGACAAACAGGTTCCCTTTGCATAAGCCAAGAATTGATCCTTGATGTGTTCAGCTTGGACTGCTGGGCCATCTGTCAATGCAGGCTGTACCTTGTTCTCTGGCCTTGCTAGATTATCCCATAATTGCTCAAAGTACCAACAGGCAGTAAGATGGAATCATTAATTTGTAACTGATCAGTTTTCACTACCCATTTTCCATCCTCTTCATTTTAACTTCCCTTTCTATTACATCTGTCCTATGTTGATATTTCTTTCTGTCAAGAAGCAACACGCTACATAATAGCTTTAAAACTATGGATTGCTCTGAAACTGCCCTCCTTTTAGAGTTATTAATAGGCCAAGTATCCATAGGCCGTTATGTGTATGTTTTTTCATTGTATATATCACCTGTTAAGTCAAGGGAGTCATCTAGATATGTATATGCATCTGGCTGCAATAGGGAATTCTGTTCAGCTATCATCCTGCAAAAGTTTATTACATGTTTATAAGTAGCATTGTGGGATATAAGAAGTAAAATGTCATATACTTCTGCAGAGTCTATTATTGTTCATCTGTGTACTGATATGGATTTCAACTGCCTCCTAATATGTTCCACATTCTCTGGAATATCATTTTTTAGACTTTGCTGTTCCATAATCCTGCTTTCAGCCAGAATTGTGAAAATTCAGTTCATAGTATGATGTTGAATTAGAATCTTGTTAAATTTCAGTAGTGTGACTATTGCTTCATATCGGGATATGAATGTCAGAGGATTAATATCTTTCAACAAATGGAGAATCTCATGGAGTTTAGGAGTTCTTTTATTATCCTTTCATACTGATTCATGTTGTGGCTTTCAACAAATCACTCTATTCTCAGTCACAATAGAGCACAATTATGCAGGTTGGAATTATCTTGATAAGTGAATATACAAGTAAAATATGATATATTGACTGTCATTTAGAGTCTTGTTTCAATACTACATTCTGCTGCTAATTCTTAAGAAACAGATTTTTTTTTAAAAAAAACAATATATTTAGTATAAACTTGATTGTGCCATTTACATAGTGCATGCAGAAACTATTTCTTAGAATAAGAATTTGGCATTTTTGCCACTGCTCACCATTTTCCTCTTGCCATTATCAGTCTCTTTTGGAGAAAAGAGAACTTTCAACTGCATCTCCAAGACTCTTTTGTCTTTTGCCAAACTATGAGGGCTCTTTGAAATGAAACAAGAGAAGTGTTAGCAGTGAAGTTAGGAAGGCTTGGTTTGTTTAAAAAGTTTTTAACCAGTGATTTTGCTTGTATTCACATTCAGTCTTGATTTTACCATTGTGATATTAAAGATATGTTCTTCTTCGTTGAATGGTTGCTTTTTCTTTATTCTAATTAGTTGTTAGGTTTTGTACAATTTTAAAAACATGATTAATATTCAAATTTAATTTATTTTGAACCACTTTTGACATAAATCACTATTGAAAAGTGGTGCATCTCTAAAACAAGTTAAAGGGAGAAATCTTTAGTTATTATGTGATTGACACAGGCCATCAACATTTCATTAGATTTCATTGTGGTTACCTGGTTTTAACACTCTTACATTGCATCTGGTAAGATTTCACTAATGTTGGGGGGGATATACATTTTTGCTAAACATTTGTTTCATTTCAGCTCAGCAGCTCAGAAGAGCTTCATTGATCAAGCACATTGTTTAAAGCAGGGCTCTCAAACTTGCGGCCAGTGGGCTAGATGTGTCACGCACTGGCCACGCCCGCACCCGGTTTAGTGAAGGGAAAAAAGTTTGCTGTGTCATGCCACCATGACAACATGAGTTTGACAGCCCTGCTTTAAAGGATGCTAATACTTTTGAAAAAGAAAAATACCTAGCAATATGTAGAATGATCTGAGCATGAATTAAGAAGAGAATTGGCTAATGCAGTTCATACTGGGTTACACAACAGCCAGTTCTCTACTGCTAGCCCAGTGGGGGATGTTTTTTTTCTCCTGACAACCACTTCTCTTAGGAATCCCTTCCCCTTTAGAGTTAAGGGACACTTCAGTATATCTTTCAATTGTGTTTAATGCAATGTCCTTCTAATAGGGATCTAATACATAGTCTGAAACTTGTTTCAAACATTAACTTCATACATTGTGCTAAGTTTCATATAGCATGTGTCAACATAGCTGTTGGATAAAAATTACATTCAGATTAACCTGTGATATCAATAAACTCCTTATCAAAGAATTGCATTTTGGTGGTGGCATTCCTTCCAGAGAGTCGGGGAGATATATGAAGAGGGAACCATTCATTTTCCAAGCTGACTTCTGAACACATAACCGCAATTAATGAGTCATTGTTATATCTTATTTGCCTTTGTATGTGCCACTTTTTCTGTCATTTCAGTAAAAAAAGAGGCAAATTATTTATCTTTCAGACCCTATGAAACTTAAATTAACATTGATGAGTCATTTTATATGAAAGAGTTAGCAGAGCTAGGCTTGCTTTTTTAATCTATTGTGGAAACAATATAAGTGCAATTGGTTTAAATTTCCATTACTATTACTATTACTATTACTATTATTATTATTATTATTATTATTATTATTATTATTATTATTATTATTATTATTATCTCTGTCTAGGTGTCCCAGATTCCAGTTGAATCTTGTGAACAGTATACAACATGTGGAGAATGTCTGAGTTCAGGAGACCCTCACTGTGGCTGGTGTGTTCTGCATCACAAGTAAGTTCAGCATCAACAAAAGATGATTATCACAAGATCAACCGAACACCTTTTAATTCATGCCACATGCATCCTGTTATTATTTAATAAAACCCTTTCAATTCCTTTAGGAATTTTTTTAGTTGTGCGTATCATTGGTCTTTGACAAATATCTGCCTTGTAAAAGAAATATAAACACAGTTAAGATAATAAAGATAAAACAACTGACTTCAGGAATGGAACCATGAATATACAAATCTTTTGCTCAAGAGAAATCTAATACCATTTTAAAAGAACATCTAAGCAGAATTAGTATAATACTGTTTATAATGAGCTTGAGTTGTGATGCATCATTTAGCCTTCTAAATAAAAGTAGTGGTAGATTTTCAATACCTAATTAATTACATACATACAGTATTTTTACTATAAAGTAAATGTATTCATGAGGGGTTTTATTGTAACATAAGCAAGAAGAAATCATAATCTCTCAAAAAAACAATCTCAGGCTGGATTTGTAATGGCAGCTACCTTCCTCATACTTTGTTTTGTACTCCTGTCTTTTCTTTTCCACCAAACAAGCTAATACACACCTGCCAAGAGACTTTCTTGGCACCAGTCATTTCCTTTCAATTGTAACTTAATAGAATCACTGCTTAAATACCCCTTAGAATTTTAGAAATGCTAGATTCCTCAGCCTCTGATTTAAACCTTTTAAAGCAATGAAATTGCCCAGGCTTGCTAGTCTAAGTGTTCTCTCCTGAGCTTGAGGATGTCTCTTAAGACAAAGGAGAAAGGTTTTCTAGGCAAGATCTTAAGGGAATCTGAATAAAATGTGCCACTGAATTATTGAAGTGCTCCGTTCTTTTTTTGCCTTAATGACCATGCTTCTTTAAGCAGAACAAGTCTCCAAAATCTAAAAGAGGGAGAGGTCAGGAGTTCACTTAAGAAAAGAAAGAGGATTTCTCTATTTAATTTTATCTCCCACCCCCACAACACTATTAAATGTAGAGACAGAAGAGATCAACTGGCCAAAGAATTCTGAAACAGGTGCTGGAAGAAGGATAAGGAAATAGTGGGTAAAAGCTGATATAAGCTAATTGGATCAACACCCCACCTGCAGCAGGTTTAGTTCAATGCATGTCAGAAGGTATTTCATCACTGGATGTTTATTACCATCTCCTTTAAAAAAAAAAAGAAGGCAATACTGCTCCTCATGCCACTTTTTATCACCACTTTGTACTCAAAATAAAACAATATACAGATTACTTTTTTTAAAAGCCTCAGATTCCTTTTTGCATTAAAAATAATTTCAAAAAAACTTGAATGATGAAGACTAAAGACCAAAGCATTTTATTTTGCATAATAACCTAATAAAAGTTCAACAGAAAAAAAAACCCAGCACATTTTCCCCCTACATTACCTTTTTGTAACTCTTAAAAAGTTCAAAAGCTTATTAATGAAGACATTATAGTTTATGCATTTGTTTAAATGCCTCCCCAAAGGGAAAGGACTAGATTTTTAGAACTGATATTTTATTGAGATTTTGCAGCAGTCATGTTGCTAAGATTCTGTAAATATAAGGCAACATTCCCAAGAGATCAGAATTAGCAATTTAGGAGCATGTGGCTTGCATGGTTAGGTTGCAGGTTAGTAAGCCCATGTTCAAGACCCATGTGTTCAGAGGTGGGATGCTACCGATTTAGCCAGGTTCTACAGAACTGGTAGCTTCATAGAGCAGCTGACACTGAACCAGTTTGCTGTGACGACCTTCTGGTCATCTGTTTGGCCTACCCACCCACCTGGGCTCTTGGCTGTCCTTTTTTTCCTGCTTTTTCAACCTCAGCTGCTTTGCACAGCTCAGCTGAGGTTGAAAAAGCAGGAAAGAAGAGGAATGTAAAACACACACTCACTGAACCGGTTGTAACACTGGTTGAATCCCACCCATGTATGTGTTGCTATAGAATGGGTTGAGCTCTCGTCCTTTGCTACAACTCCTGTCAGTTGGCATTCCCCAAGCAATGGTGATGTCACCAACTTATCCATTCTACCCAGAAGTGCCTCGATATAAGTGCAATGCAATCATATAAGGACATAAATATACTGTATTATGTATTACTCCTAATCATATACTATGTATAGTTTTCTCTTTCCAAATCATGTCTACAAGAATGATGTGAGATATACCAAGGCAATGTTTTTTTCTCTTCATACTATATAGAATAGTGTTCTTTTTGTAAATATATTTGCACTCTTGGAATCCTCTATGATTTATTTTATTTCATTTTCATCTGACAGACCTTGCTTCAAAATGAAGAGCCTCCCATCTTTTTTCATGTATTCCATCACAAATTGTAGATCCTTTCTGAGTATTTCCAGAACTGGACACTCTAAATGTGTCTTCTGGTTTGTTTTGAGCAAATAATCAGGAACACTTCTAGTCTTGGTACAATATATATTTCTGCAAGCTCACAAATGGTGTTTCATTAATAACATTCATTATTCAGCCTGG
Source organism: Bungarus multicinctus (assembly GCA_023653725.1). Taxonomy (NCBI): domain Eukaryota; kingdom Metazoa; phylum Chordata; class Lepidosauria; order Squamata; family Elapidae; genus Bungarus; species Bungarus multicinctus. The sequence continues at coordinate 89,393,997 of CM042842.1, read as the reverse complement.
GATACTAACTTCTCAGTTAAATTGAAAGGCATTAGGGCTGCAGAGTGTTTTGGATTTGGTGTGGCATACACTTTTTTCAGCATTCCCTTAAATTGTGTCTTTTCTGGAGATCTCACTGGAGCAGAAAGTTGCAGGAAAAGAGGCATTTGGTTTAAGCGGTTGCAATTAGGTGCATTATGTATAAAATATCCAACATCTAAAAGGTGGTTTATGATGTAGACTACCTTTGCCTTAAAATTCAAAGGGAGTAAAAGTTTTGTTCCTCATTTTCTTCTGTTTGTTTTTAATCTCACAGTGGCTAGCACCCATGAGAAAGACTGCTAAAGAATCTTCTTCATCCTGTGATTTCTATAACTAGCATTGTCTCCAGATCTATTTATCTGTGTTAATGCAGTTGCTCCACCCAAGAACTCACAGTTTAAACCAATCTCACAGATTCATTTAAAGCGCAATAATTCTTTTTCTGGGCAGTATTTATATTTTGGTTGTTATTCAAATAGAAGAAGAGAGGGAATAACTATCATTTGCCAGATATTTCTGGGGCTCTTTGCAAAGGAAAAATGGTTGGCGCCTCTCCTCCTTCCCCAATCACCCAATGCTATTTCTAAGTCAGAAGCAAATAAAGTTTTTGTGATCTATTCTTGTCACCTCATCTGGAGGAAGTTTGTCATGGGAAGGTTCAGATTCTCGTTGAGCAGTCAGCAAGTCTACTAATGTAGATGCTTTATTTGAGGCTGAATCTAGCTATACCAAATGGAAGAGAGAGAGAGAGAACAGCACAGCAAGCTTTTGCAGTCTGCATCCTTTTCATTAAATGTGGGCTCAGAAATAGATGAAAAACAAAATCTCAGTTATCAATTATACAAACAATTATCAGAACTAGTCCTTCTGTTTTCCCTTCCCCACCATCCAACCAGATCTGATGAAGATTCTCGGATAAAAAGCAAAATATCTTCATCTTCCTCAAGGAGGGGAAAAAAAACATAGCCCAGTTGCTTTTGAAAAGACACCTTTGTGATATTCAAACAATTGTCTTCAGAAAAATGTGCTAAGTGCTACGATGCAGTCTTCTCCATTGGACTTCAGTTCCCATGAGTTGTACAAGCTTGTGGTTATGTGGGGACGTCCAATCCACCTAAATTTGATTAGGAAAGATAGTTCAAGTGGCATGCAGCATCTACCCAGAACTTTAGCATAATCAATATAAATTTTGAAGTGGATTTTTGAAAAAAGGAAACACTGGACCCAGTAAACTGTTACATAACCTGTTCCTGCAACACATTACAGAAGAATAATTCATCAAATCAGGAAAAGGCAGCCCTCCCCCACCCTTTCATTCATTCAGGGCTAGCATTCTTTTTTACTTTAAACATCATTATCACTTTTTTCTAAAGGTACAGTAAAATATATATTCTTCCCATATCTCAATTTTTTATCTAAAAATACTCATAAATCCTGATCATTCAGTCCTGGTCATCAAAAGAGTTACTAAATATAATAATTTTATTAGACTAACTATTAAGCATTACCAGAACTAATATATATTAACCTTAATCCAATACATCACATTTATATTCATGTACTTTAAACATCATTATCACTTTTTTCTAAAGGTACAGTAAAATATATATTCTTCCCATATCTCAATTTTTTATCTAAAAATACTCATAAATCCTGATCATTCAGTCCTGGTCATCAAAAGAGTTACTAAATATAATAATTTTATTAGACTAACTATTAAGCATTACCAGAACTAATATATATTAACCTTAATCCAATACATCACATTTATATTCATGTACTTTAAACATCATTATCACTTTTTTCTAAAGGTACAGTAAAATATATATTCTTCCCATATCTCAATTTTTTATCTAAAAATACCTATAAATCCTGATCATTCAGTCCTGGTCATCAAAAGAGTTACTAAAAATCATAAAGCATATGTTTTATGCATTATGGGATCAAATAACCCAACTTTATATTATTTTGCTTTTAACAATTTTTTAATTAATTAAAATAAATTAATGTCCAAGCCCTTGATTTCTTTTATCACTGTCTCTTCTCAAAACTTTTTCAAAACTTTTAACAAGTCTCACTTGTAAATCCAAAACAAACAGATTATCCAAGTCATCTTTCTGCCTGGTTATGTGTATAACCCTTTTAATTATTAAGGCATAAGCTGGTGTTATTTATAAATCCAGTGTAATTGTCCAGAGTATAACTCTGACTTTGAATCTGATGTTGTTGCAGTTAAATCTATGTTTCATCTTCTGTGCACTAGAGCAGTGAGGTGAAAAGGCACAACTTCCAAGCCCCAGGTCTAAGGCACATAGAGAAGCAAGCAGAGCAATGTTCCTCAATGACTTTTCTTGTGAAACAATGGGCAAAGCATGAGTAATTATAGCCAGCTGGTTGCAGACAGATTTAATTAGCTCCCTGCGTTTGCAGTCCTTGTTGGAGACAATAGTTTAGCTAACCAGTTCTTTTGTGACTCTTGACCCTTGGACTACCAGATTTGGCAATCTGACTTTTGGAAACATCTCTCTGTTATGCTATTGCTTCTTGGACTGTATTTGACTCACTTCAGGTGAGCATTCTTTACTAGATATTTAAATATTGTCTGTTGTTATCTGACTAAACTGCAGTGAATATTCCTGCTTCTAAAATGCTTTCTTTGTGCATGTCAGCAACCATGAAATAGAACAATAACATCTTATTCCATATCATTCTTGCAGCCTGTTTTTATATCCATATTCAAATCATTGTTAGACAGTTTTGTCCAATGAAATCTTTTCCTCTTCTATGATCTCTTTAAGTTCCATTTTTATTGTAGAAGACAATTTTGACAAATTTCTATATGGATTGTTCCCAAATATCCTTGAAGACTTTCACAAGAGTATTTGTTCCACTCTATTAGTTGGTCTCTTCTTTAATTATAATTTTGTCTTCCTGGTTCCTTCTAGAGTTCAATCTTTAAAATCCCCTCTTATCATGTTTTTTCTCTAATCAATATTTTCCCATGAGTTTTGTTATAATTAATTTCAAATTTTTCATATTCTATGTACAATTCAAAATAACCCACAGAAGAATACTTGTAATTAATTTCAAAGTCTTATTTCAACTTTGTCTGACTCTTAAATCAATTTATAATTCTCCAAAATCAATGTTCTAACCATCCTTTGGCTGTTTATTCCAAAATAATCCTTTCAGAACCTAAACACTTCTTTCAGAAAGGATGGAAGGAGACACACTAAGTGTGATAAAACTTGCCTTTCTGAAGGTTCCTAATATCCTAAAAGCAATTAAAAAAGAAATTTCCAAAAGTGATTAAGAGAGAAAATATGTGAACCTAATGTTAGTTTAAAGGTTCTGAACTGTGGTTGGGCAAGATGTTGATGTCTCTGCTCCTACAACTATAAGCCCTCTAGAGATTGTTGTTTTATGATCTCCATACAGCCCACATTGCATCCTGCAAAAAGGAAGCAAGACCAAATGAAGTGGTTGAATGAGCAAAATTACTTGGAAATTATTACATCCACAATCCACTGCGCTCCATGGCTTGGGACCCGGGTACTTATGGGACCACCTGCTGCCACCATCGGCCTCCCGCCGGCCAGTGTGCTCCCACAGGGTGGGCCTCCTTGGGGTGCCTTCAGCCGGAAGATGCTAGCTGGTGGCCCCAAGGGTGGGGCCTTCTCTGCGGGGGCTCACTCCCTCTGGAATTAATTACCCCCAGAGATGTGGGCCATCACTGACCTGCAGACCTTCCGGTGCACATTAAAGACACACTTTTTCCAACAGGCCGGTCTGGCCTAGTATTAATTACTAGGGTTTTAAATTTTGGATATTTTTAATTTTTTTACCCCTTTTTATTCTGCTTTTATAATATTATTCCAGCCATAGTTTAATTTCTTTTAAATCTCTTTTAAATTTTTTACTATTTATGTCGTTTTATCTTGGCTGTACACCACTCCGAGTCCCTTTTTTGGGAGAGGGGGCGGTATAAAAATGTAATAAAATAAATAAATAAATAAAATGGTTAGCAAACCTTTATAAGCATTCCAAAAATACAGACTAGCCAGCAACAAGTAATCTTTTTTTTCTGTTCTGCAAATTGATAAAGACTGAGGACCAGAGAAGCAGTTAAGTAAAAGGATGCAATTGTAAGGTTAGAAATACCTACTGAATAAATAAAGGTATTATATAGGTCCAAGTGTAGGAGAATAGTACATTAAGCCCTGAGAAAAAGGAGCAAAATTCCCAGTCTTTAAAATTTAATCGTTATGGAAATAACAGTGGTAACACTGCCTTTATGCTGCCCTATTGCTTCAATTAAAGAAAAAAGAAACATTTGTTAAAGTATTGTCACTTTTTACTAATAGCTAGAAAATTGTCATTGGGTATATTTATATAATTAGGCATAAATGTGTATGTAATATATACACGCATAAAGCAGAAATTCATATTTTATATAATAAACTAACATTTTGTAATTATCAAAAGCATTCAGATCCCTGATCTGTGTTATGTATTATAATTTCATTGGAACCCTCTCACCACCCACTTTCCTTTTTTTTCCTCTTAGCTCTCTTTTTTGTGACAATACTGTCCATCATCTAATACTGTGTTTGGTTCTGGATAGTCTAAGTTTCCAGTCTAGCTTCACCGTATATATTACTTTATATCCTGCTCCATAGGGCTGATTGGGTAGCATTACTTCTAGCAGTTTCTCAGAGTTGTCCTTTCATCAGTGCAGTAACCTCTTAACCTCTCATAATGAAGGAAATGGAAAGTAGAAAGAGGGATTAGCCTTTTCTCTACATTTTTCTTTATCTTGATAGATTTGAAGAGTTCCAGTCCTCTCTGGGGTCTTTCTGCAATGAAATGACTTTGGTGATGAGCCAGGTGTCCAATGCATGCCAGCTGCAGAGTTCATAACTCAGCTTGTGACATGTGATGGCTTCTAATCAAGGAGGCAGTGCAGGAAAGACAGCACCTGGATGATTCAGGTGTGAATCTAATGCCATCAATGTGGAGGGAAGAAATCCCGGCTTCACCTTTATGAGAAGAAGTTTAATTAACCAGAAATTTGCTTTTTAATTAAAAGGTAGCTGATGCACTGCTTTCCATTTCTTTTTTTTAAAAGATGTGTCTATTGGACCAAATGCTTAGGAATGATGATTGGCCACTTGTAGGCAAGAACTCAATTGTATCTATTCAGTTTCATGACTGAGAACTTGTTTTCAAGCAATTAACATACAAAGTCTGCAGAGTGTGGTAATGATCCAGTTTAAGCTTCAACACAGATAATCTTTCAAAATGTGATTATCTCTCTGGAAAATCTGTTCCCAGTTAAGGGTGCCAAAGTCTTTAGAGAATAACTGCCTTAGAGCCTAAAAGCCTTAGAATTGCTTGCTTCCTTTCCATCTCTACTGAAAATAGTTATAATTCATGTACCAGATCTGGATACAAGTTCATAAGGATACATTTATGTACTAAACAATTGAATTTCTCTTCACTAGAGGAAGGTAACATTTTTGCATGTGGACCCATTTGTGTTTATTTTGGTGAAGACAAAACACTTATATCATTGAATTGGCAAAGCCACAGTTTCTTCTCTTTTGAAGAAAAAAAGGAAGGAAAACAGAAAGGATTGAAGAGACCTATCTTATAGTATTTATTTTATGGTTTGTGTTATCTAGAAAATTGCTGTTGTTTCAGCAATATGATGTTTGGAGGAATTGCAGAAAGTGGAATAGACTGCTCAATCCTGCCCTACAAATTCAACAGAATCTATTTGAATCTGGAGAGGTGCCACTTTATTTCCAAGGAATTAGAAAAACAAGCAAGCCATCTACCTGCTGGTAGAAAAGATATTTAATAAAGTCATCATATTCTAGCTTATATTCTAGAAAGATCTACCCAGCAATGAAACTCAAATGTCAATGTATGCTTGAAACATGGCATGTAATATAGATAGACAGATAGATAGATAGATAGATAGATAGATAGATAGATAGATAGATAGATAGATAGATAGATAGATAGATAGATAGATAGATATTTAGTATTTATTTGATTTGTCAATCGCTTACGAGATATAGGTATAAGAATAAATATAGTTTTGAATACATGAGATAGATACTTATAAGAAAAATAAAAAGAAACAATAGTACAGGGACGGTAGGCATGATTGGTGCGCTAATGTACGCCCTCTACAGGCCTCTTAGGAAGGGGGTAAGGTCAATAGTAGACAGTCTAAGGTTAAAGTTTTTGGGGTTTGGGGAAGAAACCACAGAGTCAGGTACAGTATTCCAAACATTGACCACTCTGTTGCTGAAGTCGTATTTTCTGCAGTCAAGTTTGGCGCGGTTAACCTTGAATTTGTATCTATTGTGTACTCTTGTATTGTTATGATTGAAGTTGAAGTATTCATTTGCAGGTAGGACAATGCAATGTATGATTTTATATATTATATTTAGATCGGACCAGAGGCGGCGTAATTCTAGGTTTTCTAGATCTAGAGTTTCAAGTCTGGTGGCATAAGGTATTCTGCAATGAGTAGAGGAGAGGAGAACTCTTCTTGTGAAATATTTCTGGACTTTTTCAATTGTGTTAATATCAGATACATGATATGGGTTCCAGACTGATGAGTTGTATTCAAGTATAGGTCTAGCAAATGTTTTGTATGCTCTAGTTAGTATTTATTTATTTATTTATTTGTCAATTGCTTACAAGATAATATTTATATGTAAAACATAGTTATGAATACACGGATACATATAAGAAAAATAAAATATAAAAGAAACAATAGGACAGGGATGGTAGACACGTTGGTGCGCTTATGCACACCCCGTACCTCTTAGGAAAGGGGTGAGGTCAATAGTAGAGTATATATAATAGTATAAATAATAGTATAGTAGTGTGATATTACCAGAGAAGAAGCTACGTAGGATTAGATTAACAACTCTTAATGTCTTTTTGGATTAGATAGATAGATAGATAGATAGATAGATAGATAGATAGATAGATAGATAGATAGATATACTTTGATGTCTTGAAAGTTTTCCCCTCAATAAGCACACCCTGAGTAAAACTATATAGAAAAACCTGGCACAAAAAAAAAAATCTGACTCTACTGGCTTTTCTTTCTTCTTTGAATGCTCTGCTTTTGGGGTTTTTTTTATAGCTGAGCCATTACTGCTTTATTTGATAGCACTTTCCCTTGTTTGAAACTAAGGCCAGATGTGACTAATCCATTTAACTTTGTAAAAGTATCTAAAATAACATGTGGTTAGTAATGATTATATAAAACTAAGAAAGCTAGTAAACAATGTAGGGCATTGTAAATAAGACATTGCTGGGAAGCTTGCATTACAGCTAAGTACACTCTGCAATCTCTTCTATCTACTACTGTCAAAAATGAGATTAGTCCCTAGAAAAAACACAGTATATATCATAAATTCCAGATAGGAGATCAATTGTTCCATAAATGTAATAATTTTCTAGTATTATCTAATATTACACTATACAATCTAATATTAAACTTTGGATGTTATATATTTACATTGTCCTATAAACTTGCTTTCAGATGTTCACGGAGGGACAAATGCATGAGAGCCAATGAACCTTTCCGATTTGCAGCCAGCATCAACCAGTGTATGAGTGTCATTGTTCAACCTAACAGCATCCCAGTTTCTGAGCATAGCCTTCCGGTAGGTAGCCAAGGCAGGTAATTGCTTGCTTCTTATGTTCATCATCTCTATTGCTAAGAGGATGTGATTGCCTCTAGTCTAGAATAGTACCACTCAAGTAATTTTATCTAACATTTCCTGCCTCAGCTTTGTATAATTATACAGCCTGCTTAATGCCTGCCATTTGCATGCTTCACAGCCAGCTTTTGACAACCAAAGTCAATGGAGAAGTTGTGTGATATATTGTTTAATGACTATGGATGAGTTACTTAACACCTGCAGCAGAACTGACATTATCAGACCATGTGATGTTGTGATCATGTGTTTTTCTTAGCAAGAGAGGTTGTGATTATTAAATGAGGACTACCTATAATACAGATGGAAGTAATCTCAGTAACTTTATTCACAATATTGTAAATTTGGGCTTTTTTAGATTTTAAGAAATCTAATTTTGTTTTGTGTTTTGGTATATTTGTCTTTGAGTATATGTCTTGTTGAAAAAAACCTACTTCCTCTGGTATGCATATTTTGGAAGTATTATCTTTTAATGCAGTGCAAATATTCTAGTTTTCCCATTTGTATAGTTTTAAAATAAGTCCTGGTTTGAGGAATTCTAAAATGAGAAAATTTGAAAAAGAATACAGTATATTCTGGTTTTCATTAATGTTTGAGAATGTAAAAAAACAACTCTTGAAAAAAGCTATTTTCTTTTCCATTAGACGATTACATTGTTTTTTTTCAAAAGCAAGACCTATTTAATAGCCATTTCATAGAAAAACAGTTTGAATTATTCCATGTTAACTTTCAGCTGTCAGTACAATCAATGCTTTGCAGTGTCCGTTAATAAGCCAATGCTGATTAGCTTTTTGCATACCATTGTGAATGGGTTTGGAAGCATTCATTTTGTAAAACAGCTAAATTATGCCAAGTTCTATATAACACATTCTGTATATGCTAATGAAGTAAATGGGAACACACATGATAATTAATAACTTAAGACAGCAAACATACCTAATACTATTTTCTCCACAACAACCCTGTGAAATAGGTTGGGCTGAGAGAGAGTTACTGACCCAAAGCTACCCAGCCAACTTTCAAACCAAGGCAGGATTAGAGCTCGCAATCTCCTGGTATCTAGCCTGGTGCTTTAACCACTAGACCAGTGTGACACTGATATTAGATCAGTGAAGCAATTGCAACTGAAATATAATGGCCTTAAAAAAAAAAGTTTAGACATTTTGCTGTAGTGTTCTTGAAATAGAGAAAGAAATATACATACTGCCTCCTATTTTATGCCTCTTCTCTTCATTTTTTTTCCGTAGCTCAGCTTGCTGGTGAATGATGCTCCGGACCTGTCACCTGGCATAATTTGTGTATTTGGAAACCTCACTGAAGTAGAAGGTCAGGTTCTGGGGAACCAAATTATATGCATCTCTCCATCTTCTAAGGATGTCCCTGCCATACCTGTGGACCAGGGTGAGCTGGCTTCTCAGTGATAAACTGGTAGTACTTAGAGCAAGAACCAGGAGATTGAATAGTAATGGTCTGCATTATGGGACTGATTTAGATTTACTTTAGTGATGACTTCTGCAATATTGGCCTACTGTCTACTCTTAGGCTCTCTAGAGTAGTACCCATCAACTTGTGAAAGACCTATCAAAAATGTTACTATTAGAAGCAAATGTGCAAGATTCTATTCCTATATCCAATCTCAGTAAAACATCATTTTAGCCTTCCTATGGAGCTGATTTTCTGGTCTTGTCTGGCTAATGGAGCTGAGATCAGTCTTACAAGATTGATTATATTGTATCTCATCCTTCTTTTTCTAGTTCAATCAATTAGGGAGGTTTCTGTCTAAGTTATTTTCATATGTTATCATGTAGTCCTAGACTTAGAAATGTTTCATCCTCTTTTGCCTAGATAACAGATCCTGAATATTTCCATCAGGGTCACCTTCCTTATATTATTTTAAAGTCTTAAGAATCCATACATTTTGGAGATTAATAATTTTATTATAACATATATTTTCATAAGCTATACATTAAATATGGTAAATCTAGATGTGCCATGATTGTGTATTCTATTTCCAAAGATTTTGGCCATGCTGATTGGGAAATTCGAGATTTCCCTAGTAATCGTTGATGCTCTGAAATACTATATTATTATTTTATTAAATTTATTATAGCTATCTACTCCAATCCTCTGTATGACCTACAACATATAATTAATTAAAGCCATTAAGAGCTTGGATAAAATAAAACAGCCTGGACTAAAAGCAGCCTAAGGCAGACTAAAAATGAGGAGAAAATAAACTAGAATGTCACTGTTTAGTACGTGAAGTATTACCTGAATTGGCAATGTGTATATTTAAAGTGGAGCCAACAGTTCATGAAATGCAATGAGCACAAGTATCTCCCTGACATTTCTACTCAGAGCCAAGATAGCAAAACCAAGTAACAAATGAGCAAACTATTCAACACCAGATTTAATATTACCTTTGTAGCTATGTATTGCACAGAATTGAATTGAAATTGAATTTAATAACTTTGTCTTAGAATCTTTGTATCATTTCTACTAGATGTAACCAAACTCAGCAGCACAATGCTCTGGAAGGCTGAAATATTTTTGTACAGTTTTCTTAATATTGCCTCTTTTATGCCATATTTTTAGCTACTTGAATAGAAAGAAATTATTTTGTGTTAATGTAAACTGAAGTAGGGCATTATATATGAATAGTGCTCTATATGTTGTCCTCAACTTATAACAGTTCACTTAGTGACCATTTAAAGTTCCAATGGACTGGAAAAAGTGACTTATGACCATTTTTCACACTTAGGACCATTGCAGTATTGCAGCATTCCCATAGTCACACAATTTACACTTGTATGCTTGACAACTGATTCACATTTATGACGGTTGTAGTGTCCTGATCACTTTTTGCAACCTTCTGACAAGCAAAGTCAATGGGGAAACCAGAGTCAATTAACAACCATGTTACTAATTTAACAACTTATGTGATTCACATAATAAATGTGGCAAGAAAAGTCATAAAATAGGGCAAAACTCACTTAACAATTTTTTCATTTAGCAACATAATTAGTTGGCTTAGTTGTGGCTGTAAGTTAACGACTACCTGTATATCATATGATTACAACTCAATAAAGGAATGGTTGAAGCCACTAGGATCTGTAACAATGGTATCTAAGTAGATGTGGCAGTTTGTTGGTGGGCCTAATCCTGAATATCTGGTGTGGTGCTGACATTGTGGTTTCAGTCACAATGCTATCTACAAGCAAGTATATGCCTTCCGTCTAACCTTTTTAACAATAAAATATAAATGTCCATGATGAACTTTCATGTTTGCATTGTGGCAATGTTTTATCATGTTATTTGCTCACTTTAATTTCCAGTCTAAAACTACCTTGTGTTAGGAATTTTCATAAAGGTATTATTACTTTTCATTTGATTTGGACAAAGCTTTAATCCCAAAAGCAGGCAAGAAAAATGCCATCTACATCTATGCCTTCTGCATTGTAGGTGTAATCTGCTTCTAGCAGATTGCACAAACCCCACACATTTAAAAGCCAGCCTTCAAGCCATCTGCTTGCTAAGCTTACCTATCATTAGGGGTCTCTGTCTTTTGTTCTCTAAGGAGAAAAGAAGTTAGTGTGGGTGTTACTCATGTTCTAAAGTATGACTCACTCCCCATGAGTGGGTGAAGGTTTCCATTTTTGGGGTTCCTTCTTTGCTAATATAATTTCTATCAAGATTTGTTTCATACTATTATCAAACAGCTAATCGTTAGAAATTTGTTTTTTATATTGTCTCATTTACAAGCAGCCATTCCTGTGAAGAGAGTGTTTAATAAGCATGCATAGGAGTGCATGAAAGATCTGGGCACTGTGTAGAGCAGAAATGCCAGCAAATGGCTAAAAGAAAGTAAATGATAAATGCAATTCATGGCAGTCATGGCTATGTGCCATTTTACCTGGAGGGAGGATAACAGAAATCAGCAATTGGCATACATTTTCAAGATGCAAATGATCTTTTTGTCTATTTCAAAAGATGTGGTTATTGGCAGGTGTTGCCTAGCACACTGCCAGCCAATTTCCATCAATTTTTCTTCACTGGCACTGGATGGCATTATAATAACTGCTTCTGATTTGAACAGAACTCAGCAGAGAAAGTGTAAATTTATGTTTCAATTTAATTAAGGGGTGCATTCCTGTCTCTTTCAGTCTTTTTCAGATTTTCAAGGACTGTTTCAAAGACATCAGCGTTGAGTCTTCCCTAGTTCTACAAAATTATTATCGCCTTTATTAGTCATTTTGCACTTCTAAATGAATAGATTTCTATAATTTTGTAGCAGCCACTGTGAATATCTTTCTTTTTTTTTTTTAGAAAACTTAATTGAATTTTATTACATAAAAACATTAAAAAGTATATAATTCAATAACAGCTGTTTGTGGTGCATTATCATATAACAAACATTTGTGCAATAGTAATAATTTATACATAACTATATTCTTATTCTATCTATGTTCTATATTTAATAATCATTTATCCATAGTCTGTCTCCGATCTATCCAATTGTACCATTGTTCCCATACCTTATAAAATACTGAAGATTCCTCATCTTTTAAACTCAATGTTAATTTATCCATTTCAGCCCAATTCATAACTTTTTGTATAACCAGTTCTTCTACAGGTGTGAATGACTGTTTCCAACACTGAGCAAAAGCAATCAATATATGTAGCAATAAGTATTTTGTAGTATTTACATTTTTTTTTTAAGATCCCCAATAGGAAGAGCTCTGGTTCTAAATCTAGTTGTTCATTGGTAATTTCCTGTAGCCAATTTTGGATTTTAAGCCAATATTTTCGAGCCTCTGAGCAAGACCACCACATAAGATAATATGTTCCCTCTTTTTTTCTACATTTCCAACATGTGGGATTCAGTTTAGGGTACATTTTTGCTAATCTCGAAGGGGGTAAGTGGCACCTGTAAAACATTTTATATGCATTTTCTTTGTATGTTATTGATTTTGTTAATTTATGATTTCTATTCCATATAGTCTCCCAATCTGCTAGCTTTATATTATGTCCAATGTTTTGAGCCCAGGCTATCATACATCCTTTCACAACTTCTTCTTCTAGTTCTACTTCTACGAGATACTTTTAAATTTTAGTAATATTTTTTTTAATCTGGTCCTAATAAGATTTTATCTAATTGTTGTGGTTTCAAATATATTCCATAGTCCTTTATATCCTTATTGTATTGGCTTTGTATTTGAAGATAAGCCCACCAATCTATTCGTATCCCTTGTTCTTGGAGCTCCTGTTTTGTTTTTAATTTCCATTTATATCCAATAGACCTTTATATTTTAACATTTTATTCAGGTCTAGGTTATTTGGGTGAATCATCGCTTCCGTTATAGATAGCCAAATTGGGATTTTTATATAATGTTTCTTTTTAACCTTGATCCAATTGTATATCAGCAAATCTCTGATTAAATTTCTATAAAAATATTTTGTTTGGTAGGTCCTATTTCCCAAAGAAATGCATGCCACCCACTTTGAAGGTCATGACCTTCTATAACTAATATTCTTTTATTCTTTAAATTATTTCAATCTTTTAACCAAACTAATGCTGCTGCCCTATAGTATAATTCCCAATTTGGCAATCCAAAACCACCTCTGCTCTTCATATCTTGTAACAATTTCATTTTTATTCTGGGTTTCTTACCCTGCCAGTTGAATTTTAATGACATTCTATTGAGATTATCGAAAAAGGTCTTATCTAATTTAACTGGGATGGTTTGAAGTAAATAAAGAAATTTTGGTAATATAGATATCTTTATGGCTGCTATTCTTCCTAATAATGACAATTGCATTTTCGTCCAAAGTTCTAAATCTTTTTGTGTTTGTTGTAATAGCTTATTATAATTGTTTTCCTTTATCGTCTTGTAGTGTGCTGTCAGCCATATTTCCAAATATTTAATTTTCCTTGTTGTTTGAAGTCCCAGCACCCTTTCTAATTCTATTATTTGTAGATCTGTTAGATTTTTTACTAGGAGTTTTGTTTTCTGTCTGTTAATTTTTAATCCTGATACCGCTCCATATCTTTCTAGTTCCTTAATTAATATTGGTCCTTTTTCTATTGGATCTTCCATAATAAAGGCCATATCATCTGCAAAAGCTTGCAATTTATATTCTTCATTTTTGATTTTTAATCCTTTTATTTCAGAATTTTGCCTCACTCTTTCTAATAATATTTCTAATGATAATATGAAGAGGAGCGGGCACAGCGGACAACCTTGTCATACTTCTTTTTCTATATTTATAGTTTGAGTATCCTCTCCATTTATTATTATATTTACTTTTTATACTGAATAAATTGCCGTTATAATATTCTCAAATTTAGTGCCAAAATTCATATCATAAATTTGTTGAATCATAAATTGCCAATTGAGATTATCAAAAGCCTTCTGAGCATCCAAAAATACAAGAAGTACCTGTTCGCCCGGATGGGCTTCATAATATTCCAGAATGTCCATTATTATTCTTAATATGTTTCTAATCTATCTATTTGGGAGAAATCCATTTTGATCTGGGTGTATATACTCATTCAAAATTATCTTTAATCTGGTAGCAATAATAGTAGTAAATATTTTATAGTTATACATTCAATAAAGAGATTGGTCTATAATTTTGTATCATCCTGGGATCTGAGTCCCCCTTCAGGATTAGCGAAATTAATGATTCCTTCCACGTGTCTGGCATTTTAGCAGATGTTAATATCTCATTAAATAAATCCACCAATATTGGTCCTTCCTGTTCTTCTATTACTTTATAAAATTCTTCTGGGAAGCCATCAGGGCCTGGAGTTTTGTTACTTTTCTGGATTCTAATTGCTTGTTTTAATTCTGTCATAGATATATCCTTCATCAACAGTTCTTTCATCTCATCCTTAATTTCATGAGTACTTTTTTCTCTTAAATATTTCCTTATCTGATCTTCATCTATTCTCTCCTTTATATATAGCTTCTCAAAATATTTGTATACAATCTCTTTTTTCTTCTTTATTGTATGCTGATAATTTCCGCTTTCATCTTGTAATTGGTAAATGATTCTTTTCTCTTTCTCTTTTTTGAGCTTATAAGAGAGCCATCTGCCAGGCTTATTTGCTTGTTCAAAGTATATTTGCTTAGTTGTTTCCAAATTTCTAATCAATTCTTCCTGTTCCATTAAATTGAGTTTATGTTTATAAAAAACCAATTGTTCTTGGATTTTAACCTTTTGTGGTACTTCCTGTAATTCAGCTTCTAATTTCTTAATTGTTTGGTGTAGGTTGTTATGCTGAGCATGTTTTTCTTTATTTTTTTGTACAGTATAAGATATTATAATTCCCCTTATAACGGCTTTCATCCCATCCCATAAATTTTGAATAGTTGTATCTGAGTTATTATTTTCTTTAAGATAGAAATTTAATTCTTTCTTAAGTTTCTTTATAAATTCCTCATCTTTTAATAGTTGAGAGTCCACCTTCTCCTTGTTTTTTTCTTACCCTGCCAATTAATTTTAAGAGGATTGTGGTCTGCCCAAGTGTTCGATATAATTTCTACTTCTGTCACATCTTGTATTAGCTCTCCATTCATCCATGCCATATCAATGCGCGACCATGAATGATGGGGGTTTGAATAAAAAGTAAATTGTTTCTTATCTGGGTTTAGTTTCCTCCATACATCTATTAAATTTAATTCCTTAATCATTTCTACACAAATTTTAGGTAATTCTCTCTTCCTTTTTTCCCTTCTCTTCTTATTTCCCCCATTATAATCTTTTTGATAATCTGCTACAGCATTGAAATCCCCAATAATACAAATATTTTTCCTTTCCAATTCAATAATTTTAGTATATAAAGCTTTATAAAATTCTTTTTGGTTAACATTAGGAGTGTAAATTACTACCAATAAGATTTTTTTCAAATTTATCTGTGAATAATAATGTTGCTTTTATCTCTTCTTTAACATACACTGCTATTCCATTCTTTTTTTCATTATCTGCGGGAGCCATAAACACTGTCCCTAATTTGGAGCAGACTAAATAGTTTTCCTGTGCTTTCAAGATGTGTGTTTCCTGTAAACAAACAATATCTACATTTTGTTTTATCAACTTTGCCAGAATCCTTTGTCTTTTTATTTTTGAGTTTAAACCATTTATATTAATGGATAGGAGTTTCATCTCTTTTTCCATAGTTCTAATTTGTCTATATCTTTATCTCTTGATCACTTTCTCTCTAGTACTCTATGTTTATTAATCTAATCTAATATATTCTCTTATTGAATGATTTTTCTTACTTCTTGTTTTTCTTCTTTATTTTAATTGATCTTGTTCTTCTTGAAGGTTTGGGTTTAATTATTTCTTGCTCTTTGCCTTGTAGTTACTCCAAATTCTACTTATGATTGATATTGTACCTTATTTCCTTCTTTTCCTTCTTCTTGTTGTTGGTTATTTTTCAGGTTTTCTTCAATGTTCTGTCCCTTCTTTTGGTATTCTTGGTCTTCGTGAGATTCTGATTCTAATTCATCTTTGCTGGTCTGCTCTTCTGAGCCTACCAGTCTTTCATAGAAATCTTGGACTTTTTCAAAGGAGTCTACTTTAATTTTTCTTCCCCCCCAAGTAATTAACATCCATTTCGGGACAAGGCATTTAAATATAATACCTTTTTGGTTCAATTGGGCTGCCAGAGATTTATAGTCTCGTCTTGCTTCTCTAACCCTTCTTGGAATTTGTTTAAGAACTAGGATTTCTTTAACCTTATATTTGATTGTTTCATCTCTCGATATTTTATATATAATGCCCTGAACCTTTCTTCCTGTAAAACGTACGTGCACTTCTCTTGGGCACTTATGTCATCTTGTGTAGTTGGTACTTACTCTGTAGACTTCCTCTAATTCTTTCATCTTTGTCTCTCTCCAATACCTCCATCAAGATTTCCGCCATCACCTGTTCTAAGTCTTCTTTTGATTCCACTATATTTTGGAATCTTGAGTATGTTGCGGCCTTATCCATTTCTAAAAACACCAGGGAGTCTTCCGTTTCCTTACTAATATTGTTTAAGTGTTCATAGACTCTTTCCAATTTCTTTTCAATTTTTTCTGTCCTTTTCTCTACTTCTTTTATTATTCCTTCGTTTTTCTCCAACGCTCACTGTAATGTTCCAATTTTTTCATCTAATTTAGAAGTGTCCATTTTCATTTCTACTTTTAGTTTCCCCATCTGTTCTTTCAATTCATTTATATCTGCTTTCGTCTCTGTATGATTTTTAAGCATTATTTCTTGTAATTTTGACATAGAATCTTGTAGGGTGAGCAATGTCGAATGAATATTAGCATTTGTAATAGAAGACTGCTTTTCCAATGTAAATGACTCCTCAATTGTCTTCTGTGACATTGATGAGGGCGTTGCTGTTGGAGTTGTTAATGTAGTGTTCTTTCCAGCTTTGAGTGCTGTAGAAGTTATGGAGGTCATTTCTCCTAAAATTTGTTTTTATTTTTGTATTAAATTAATTATATTGTCCCACATTAACATTCACTGTTAAATAATATATATCATAAAAATAACCAATAAACTAAATTAACCAATACAGTAATTAATGAATTTGTCTATCTATCTCTTAATATCTTTTCTATATATTGTATATAACTGGTAAGAATGTAATTATTGATATTACTAATAAATCAATTGAATCAAACAAATTGTATCACAATAGCAATAAACAGTTTCCCTCTGCCTCATATATATCTACTTGCATAATACTATATGGAGATCCCCCCCAAAAAAATTGAGAGAGGAACATTAGCTAATCAAAGCACCAAAGAGAGATAGAGAATGTAGAAAGAGAGAGAAAAGGAAAAGAGTCTTAAAGTAGCTGTTCCACCTTCAGTCACTGGAATTACATGTTTGCGATCTGGATGCCCAGAAATAGAAAATTGCTGAGTAATAGCAATGTCCTCTCAGAGTCTCAGCTCACTCAATTATGTCCGATTCTCTTATCATCTTTTCTTAAGAAAATCTTAAATTCAGTTTTTCTATAGTTCTATGTTTCTTCAGTTAAGATAAACTAGTCAGTTAGATCAATACACGCTTAAATCAACAGTCAAAGACTTTTTCAAAAACTTCCCAAAAGTATTTTCTTTTGCTCCACATTATCTCCGTTTATTTCACTTACACTGATCTTCTTCTCATCTCAGATTAACACAGTCTTTCCAAAAGAAATAATCCAAATCCCCCAGACCTTCCAGTGGCCCGATTCCTTTCCACTAATGACAATGTAGCAAATCTCATCAACCTCCCCGTCTTCTATGCTACTTTTGTTGTTGTGCTTGTTTCTCTCTGTCCAGCCCTTTCACTTTCACCCGCCTTGCCTCCGCTCCCTAGCCACTTCCTTTTAAGGCTCTGATCAGATTCTTTCAACAATTTCCTGTGGATCCATAGTATTCAAAAAAGGCTTTCTCACCTGCACCTTTCAGTGTTGATCATCACAAACTGTCTCTCACTTGCTTCCTTTCGTCAGTGGCAGACCGGACAGAAAGAAATGGCAGTCTCTTGCTTGTCGGGCTCTGAAGGATTTATCTTCGCTGTAATGGGAGTTGCCTTCCCCTCACCACAGCTCGAGTTTCCCCACACCGGCACGTTTCTCTTCTGGATTCGTGCACCCCAAAGGGTCACACCAACAGCAAGAAGAGGCAAGAAGAATCATGAGCAGTCTTCTATGCCTCTATTTGTCTCCGCCTCACCACCGGAAGTCCCCCACTGTGAATATCTTTCTTTGTGTACTGTCCTAGGTATAGGGAATTAACATTGAATATTCAAGATTTTACCTATCAATTTTAACTACATCAGTATAAACATTCTAGCAGTAATTCCCATATTCTTGGGGCAACATGCAAAAATTCTGGGCTATGAAAGTGCGAACAACTCCCTGACTTATTTTACAGAAGAAGTGCAGTGCTAAACTAGAATTAACATAGCATAGTTGCTTTGTGCATAACACACTAGGCCCAAGCAAATAATGTTAAAATGGATTAACATTATTAACTGTTAATAATTAAACATTAAGGGAACAACTTACTAATCTATATTAATGAACCATACTAATGATCCACAAAATATCAAATTAATTTTAGGCAAGCTTACAATATTATATAAACTTCTGCATTAGCCTCCCTGAAATCAGATTAACAGTGACATAGAAAATGTTGTTTATATTTTCTAATGTTTCTCATATAACCCTATGGCTTCAAGAAGGAAAAGAACTGATTTGGGGCTTATCATGATAGAATAATGGAAGTATTATCTTTAAAGAGCCTGAGAAAACCTAAGAAGATAAATTGTTGTTGGTTTATAATCTTGAGGATTTTTAAGGTTTAGATTTCAAAAGATACCATTATTTTCTGATTGGAAGATTTTAAGAAACCAGCACTGGAAGTTTGTAACCCAATGCATTTGTTGAAACAGTAGACATGGTGCCACAGATTATTCCAATAAAACAGGTTGGCCTAAAATAGAGGTACATTAATTTGATCCCACCTTGTTTGAAAAAAAAAAAAGCAACTATCCCAACAAAGATTGTGAAAGAATACTTTCAAAAGATGAGTAAACAAAAATGAAACAGGACTTAAAAGATAATTTAAAAATTCATAAAATATCTATGAAATGCCCATGTTGTTCTTGTGCATAATATTTCAATAATTTCTTTGTCTTTCCCCCCTCCCAGACTGGTTTGGCATAGAGCTTCTGTTGAAATCCAAAGAGACTGGAAAGATGTTTGTCAGCACAGAGTTCAAATTTTACAACTGCAGCGCCCACCAGCTGTAAGATATCTTCTAATGTTTCTTTCATTGAATGCTTTACTCTTAAATAGATATTTTTGCCCATTTTTTGCAGCAAGAACTGCAAAATTACTGTGTATAAAAGGTTTGCAACCAAGCTCAGAATCTACTAGCTAGGATTCACTAGTATTTACATAAAGAAGAATGGTTAGTAGTTATCTGGTTTATTAGGATAATTGATTTTTAGGTATCACTTGGACATCTAATACAGTCTTTAGAAAAATGGTTAGATATAATTACAATATTATGATGTTAAATTAACATTTAAGTTGTTCTACATGATTTATAAAAACAGATGAGCTAAGTAAAATTAATAGTTGTTGTTTTAACTGCATGGTCATTTCAGTGTCAATTACTGGTACTTCATTAAACCTTCAGTTACTGAAAGACTAAACTTTAAAAGTAAAATTTCACAGTGTATTAGCCTTTTATGCTGAGGTAATGGGGGAGGAATCTTTCCCCAAGCTAGGAACTCTACAAAACAATGGGCATTCAAAATGTAAAAAAGCATTCCAAGGTATTTCAATTCATAACAAAAAATTATATTCAATACCCTACATAATAAAATTATATGCTCAGTATCAGTATCTAATAGCAGCACTTACATGCTAAGATCATAAAGATTCATTTTGATCTGGAAAATGGAAACTGAAGAACATGTGTCATTCAAAATCCTGTCGAGAGAACAAAAAAGAGTGAGAAATGTGTCAAATAAGTGAATAATTAAATACATTCACACTGCTTAATATTCCCATTCCACTAGATTTGCATGTGTATGATTAGAATTGATTTTTAAAGGTCATTTCAGAAAAAGAAAAAGCAGACTGCAGTTGAGGATTAAAGATGGACAAACAGGGTTTATGAGCCTCAGTGGCGCAGTGGTTAGAGTGCAGTACTGCAGGCTACTTCTGCTAACTATTGTCTGCCTGCAATTTGGCAGTTCAAATCCCACCAGGCTCAAGGTTGACTCATCCTTCCATCCTTCCAAGGTCGGTAAAATGAGGATCCAAATTGTTGAGGGCAATATGTTAACTCTGTAAACTGCTTAGAAAGGGCTGTAAAGCACTGTAAAGCGGTATATACATCTAAGTGCTATAGCTATGTGTGTCTTGCAAATAAGAGGTGGGGATGCTCAGTGAACTTTTAAATTTGAAAATGAAGAATTATCTGTTTTAGATACTGGAATCCTTTACAGAAGTCAGACTAATTAGTCAAAAGACCAGGAATGGGGAGAAAAATTCAAAATCTTACAGTGTCATGTGGAGAAAGCTGGTCCCTGTAATTAATCTAGTAATTCTCCCTGATCTGGCAGGAATTGGTTGTGTTTAAGGAAAGGATAAACAAGTGTATATTAAGCCAGTGATATTAAGCTATAATACATTTGGGCATGATTTATTTTTTGTACAAGCAATGGAGAAGAGTATTGAATATTTGCAATTAAGATGCGTTCATCTCTTCTTGCTGGTCCTCTTTTTTGGGTGGTGGGGATGGTAATAGAGTAATATTCCATTGGAAACTGCCTTCACAAATTTTGAGAGTGTTACCACATGCCACCCCCAGTGTTTTCATCATAATACTTCTTTTCTTTTCATCCTCTGATCAGAAAGCAGAGGTCTGATTATTCATTCTGTTTTCATCCTTAAATGTTTCCTTTATATGAAACCTATCCATTAAAATTTGATATACAATATTAATGGAACAGAATTAACCTATCCAAGCACAAGGACAAGATGTTTAGGAAGGTCATAGCTACAGGTTCAGTACCTTGCGATTTCATCTGGCTCAGTTCATAAATACTTCAGACTAAAGAGAAAAAAATCAGCAACATTTGCCTTTTTATTTGCACAGGATTTTTAAGAATTCAGAATAAATGATTCTAATTTGGAAACAGTTTAACTGAAATATCAGACTTTCACTAAGTAATTGTTTGCATTAATCAGGTGTTGTTACATCTATACCTTGGAGCCTAAAATTTAGAGAATATCTTTGCCAACCTAGTAAATTTTAGAGAAGCATAAGATTTGAATCAGGAAATTCTCTTAGCTGTTGAGATTCTAAGATATAATAAATTGAAACAAAAGATCTTTGCAATAAACCCCAAAATACAGCAAAGTGTATTATGTGAACTTAATGGCTTTGGTTTAAAGGCACTGGTCATATGCAAAATGTCCTGAAAACATAGTAGTGCTTCTTACTTTTTCTAAGAGATATCACAAAGTCAATTTTTTCTACCAAGTATTAAAGATACCTATGCATGGTGCATGAGACCTACAAACTTTTTTCAAATGAAATATCTGTTCCGTTTAAGCAAATATATAAACTTTTGCTGACTTATGAATAATATTGTTATTTATCAGTCACTATCAATAATAATATTTCCTTTCTTGGCAGATGCCTGTCTTGTGTCAACAGTGCCTTCCGCTGTCACTGGTGCAAATATCGAAACCTGTGCACTCATGATCCAACAACATGCTCGTTTCAGGAAGGACGGATCAATGTTTCTGAGGTATAAACATTGGATTTAGGAACTAGACAACACAGTTCTGACGCAAGTCTTTTTGCCTTGTGTCTTAACTTTCTTTTCCCATTTCCACTTCACATGGTGACAAAGGAAGGTGAAAGAAAGAGAGAAAGAGTCAGAAGATCTAAATCTTGGTTGGTGATCTCATTCCTACACATGATATGTTGGAATATGAATATATATTGAGATTGCAAATCTCTATAAATTCATAGTACAGTTTAAGCCAGATCCAGAACTATATTTGGAAGAAGACCAACTGTGAAAAACACTAATGACTCTCTGTTGGCTGTAAATAACATATATTTGATATGACAATAATTCCCATCATTTATTTCAGGAAAGATCAGTTTTTCTACCTTAAGGCAGTAACAGCATCAGTTTACACAGACAGACATCTCAGAGAAATTATTCTGGCAGCACTCTACCACTGCAGAACCATGACAGATACATTTTGAAAGCTGTTTTCACCATGTTTTAATTGAGACTCTCAGTAATAGAACTAAAAAGAAAAGGATTTTATATTATTAGCCTCAGAACGCTTTGAGAAAAAATTATATGCTGAAGTACATTTCACCCTCACAGTGATTTGGTCATATTCTCTAATTTAGTTTTAGATTTTGATATGGTTGGAACTAATTAAAGCTTCTTGATATTATTTATAAACATATTTCATGAATAAGAATGTCTGATATTGAGATGGAATCTGGGAATTTCTTCAAATAAATTCACAAATTTATTTCAGGGAATCAATTTAAATTGGGACCTGGATATGATTTAGAGGCATTCATACTTTGATTCTTATTTTGAAATTGAGAAAAAAAAGTGACCCACAGCTGTCATTTACACTGGAAATTGTATTACTAAAAACAGAGAACATTTGGAATTAGTAATTGAGAAGAATAACATAGTATCCATGAGACCAAGGGAAAAGTTTCATTTTTCTTTTTCACCATAAAAATGTTAAGCCATCATATTTTGAAAAGATGAGAGGTGTAAAGTGTCTGCCTTTGATGAAAAAATTAACATATATTTCAAATTGCCAGTAGAAACAATTGGTTTTAATTGAATCTCATAAATGTAAAATCTAACCAACAATGAGGTTGAAGAGAATAAAATGCAGAAAATAATAAGAAAAAATTACATTTCCGTTCTAATTATAATGCAGTTATACTGCAAATATACCCAAAGAGAAATAGCAAGAGTTAAAAAAATGATATCTTCTTGATTAGCAAAAATAACAGATATATGTTTACATAGTATGAATGCAAAAATTAATAGGTCTGACAACAGAAATAATCATTGATGCTTTTTATGAGAAGTAAATTGCATATGCTACAAACTTCGAAGTGCCTTTTCCAGAAAGAATTTTCAGCTTTGAGGACCAACAAAAAGTTTTAAAGGTTTTAGTATAAATGCATGAATCTTCTTTCTAAAGTAGCAATAAGGACCAATCTGCTTTTATAAATATGTACTTTCTCAGCTGTTCTGCAATTGTATTCTATTTAGCACTTTGGAAGCAAAATGTACGTTCTAATTCGTACGTTGAGGAAATAGAGAAGGGGAGAGACACAGAGAGAAAAGATGATTTGTCCAGTCCAGAATAAAGAAGTGACAACTGGAATTTCAATTGTAAAGAAACTCTTAACTTTTATTATAAAATTGTGATTTAGATAAGATGTTAAGGACAATTTCTTAAGTAAACTGAGCTGTTAAAATCATCCCTTTCATCAGATGTTAGCTAGAGTTAAGAATCTTACACATTGCTAGCGATTTTTTTTGCTTGTGGCAAAACGAAAGCAATCTTAACCTTTTTAAAGTAAGGTTATAGTTTTTGAAACTATTGAAAAAGAGGCATTTTCATGTTTCACCATTTTGTTTTCCATTAATGCTTAGAGGCAGATCTGCACTCTACAGCCACTCAAATAAATTTGCACTGTGTGAATCCTTTTCCTCTTTGCACTCTGGCAGATTTATTATTTAACACAGTTAAAAAAACATATACTTAAGATTGTGGACGTAGCCAGCTCTGACAATGAGGATGTATGACTTCAATTTTGTCCACGATATTCACTGAAAACAGTCTGATTCACTTGGTGGGCAGAATCAGTTTTTATGCTTATTTCTTAAAGTGTTTCTATCCTACCTTTCTATCTAATACCCTTCAATTTGAGAAACAGATTATTTAAAAAGGTGTATTAAAAGCTTAATAACCTTTAATAAAAAGGTTATTTAAACAGCCATTAGAGAATTTTTAAAATTATTCTCCAACTACACAAAACTAAAAATAACAATAAATACATTTCTTTTGTAGAAGAAAGTTTATTAAAAACCAAGTTTTAGTTATTCGCTGAAACATGAACAATGAAGTAACTATAAAATTTCTTGGAAAATCATTCTCTTCCTTTCTTATTTTCTCATCTACTGAATTTCAGATTTGATTCTGGAGAGAATAGATATAATCTACAAGCTAAACCAGGGGTCCCCAAACTTGACAACTTTAAGACTTGTGGATTTCAACTCCCAGAATTCTCCAGCCAGCTGCTGGCTGGAAAATTCTGGGAGTTGAAGTCCACAAGTCTTAAAGTTGCCAAGTTTGGAGACCTCTGAACTAAACTGTAGAATAGAAGGCTTTAGTAGACTTTCATAGTGTAAAGCAATTAATTCATTAGCTTTATTAACTTTTTTCAGGTATTTATTCTGCTTAAAATTTTCATGAGGAGTGGGGTAGGGGGAAGACACATTCCTATCCCAATAGACCAGTATTTCTCAACCTTGGCACTCTAATTGAAGTTTGGACTTAAATTGCTTGGTTGATACTAAATTGATTTTCCATTTCAGTATCATCATTGCCAATTCTAAGGCTGGTGGTTGAATCTGTTGGTGTTAGTTTACTTTCCTTAATATTTAAATCTTAGTCCCATTCTTTCACTGCACTCTTTGACTCTTATTACAACTTGCAGATCCTTTGCATTTTAAGCTAACGAAGTAGTGTTGTCAGCATAGCATAAGTTATTGATGTTTCTTCCTCCAATTTTAAAATCATGCTTATTTTCTTCCAATTTCCTTCCCTTAGTGTATATTCAGTATCTATTGTAAGTTGAATAAATAAGAGGGCGGGGTGGAATTCTATTAGTTTGCACCTATTTGGTAGAACCGGTTGTTAACATCCTAAGCAGTTCAGAGAACCGGTTATTAGAAGAAATTATTGGCCTAATTCTGTAAGGAAGGCAGGAAGGAAACATTCTGGAGTTGCTTACAGAAACTGCTTCTCCGTTAACCCTTATTACATTCTTGGCAGGACTAGACTTCCTGTCTCAGGAACTTCTCTGGAGTTTTTTTCCCCTCCTTTACTTGTACTTTGCTTGTGTGGAGTGACCATTCAAAGTTACAGTGGCACTGAAAAAAGTGACTTATGACCATTTTTCACATTTATGACTGTTGCAGAATCCCCACAGTCATGAGAGGCCAGGTGAGGAGATGTGTGCCTCAATGTGAGTGATATTGAGTTGGCCACGCCCAGCCAATAACATGACCACTAAGCCACGTCCACCCAGTCACATGACCCCCAAGCCACGCCCACCACCTAAGCCATGCCCACAGAACCAGTTGTTAAAAAATTTGAATCCCACCCCTGTAAGAGGGGAATATGTAGCCTTGTCTCACTGCTTTACCAACCTGGGATGAGCTTGTATGGGTGTATACATGCATGTGTGCATGCGCATGTGCACACGTACATGCACACACACACACTCACACACACATATACACAGAGAATAAAAAAGCACAAAAAAAAAAAGAAAATCAGCTTATGCAGCAAAAGCCTTTTCAATTAAGATTTACAATGACAGATCAGTAGCCAGTAAGATACTTATTCTCATATTCCTAACAAATTTACTTTCTGGAAAATTAGGAAAAATTTCTTTTTTAAAATATTTTAAAGCTTATTCAATCTTTTAGCAAAGGATTCAGTCATTCACAGTTATTGGCTTTGGGTTGTATAAAACTTTAGAAAATCAACTATCAGCCCCTTGGTTTGGGGCTGTTTTTGATGGACTCTAATTCTGTGCTGAATAAGACTGCATCCATCTAAAATATGGACACATATGAACACATAGATCTGACATTTATTACTAAGATCTGGTTAGGTAATGAAAGGGGAGTAGCCCTACTGGAAATCTGCCCTGCCAGGTTTCATAATGTGCAGCAAGCATAGCATGAAAATTAAAAAGGGAAAGAAACAGTGGTGATAAGTTATCTGTAAGATTCTCAGATGAGTTTGTGGGTTGTCATGTGGGTAACGAAGCATGAACTAGATCAAGGATCTTCAAACTTGGCAACTTTAAGACTTATGGACTTCCATTCCCAGAATTCCTGAGCTAACATGACTGGAGGACGAATTCTTGGAGTTTAAGTCCACAAGTCTTAAAGCTGACAAGTTTGAAGACCCCTGAACTAGATCCATGTTTTCCTGAATCTTTTGGGCAACTTAAGAAATATAACACTAACTGAATTTGAGAGATTCATTGAATTAACAACTGGTGCCATCTGCTTTGAAAGGAAGAGTAGTGCAACTTCTTTTGATGAAATCTCTTGATTTGAGTATGTTTGATAATGTTCTCCATCAAATAAGCAATCTCTGCCACTTCCACTTTTTGCAGTTGAGAAAAGAGAAGGGGTTCACTAAAGAGTATTCTAGGGGCAATGGTTTATCTGGATCTTTTTCAGTCAAGATTCAGACTCTGATATAGGATGAAAAAGTCACATAGATGAACTATGAAAACACATTTTATATAGAGCTATCATTGGAAACAATTTAGATGCTGCAACTTCCGTAGAGTGTCATTATTTAGGGTCAGATCCAATACTGCAGGGTGACATCAATTTTAAGGTTGTTGCATTGGCTACCAGTAGGCTTCCAAGCCCAATTCAAAATGCTAGTTATCTTTAAAATCTCTATACAGCATAGAACAGAAATGACTTGGCCAATATTGAATTTGCTTCTCTGGTGCAAATTTCTAGTAAGGACCTGTTGAAAATCATACTTTCTCCAAAGGTACATAGAATATGGACTATATTTCAGAAGAGAATCCCATTATGTTGTATATCATCCTGTACAAATTACATGTGATCCTAGCCTATTAATGTGCCTTTGGTCTTGCCTGAAAGTTGCAACAATTGTATTAAAATCTTAATTGATTCAGATGATTGATAACTGTACTAAATCAATTAATATATTATCACATTTGACTTTTGAATTATTTAACTTCTATCTTTTCATGTTCCAAAATGTAATAAGCTTTTGACCAGTTCCAACACTGATTGGACATGTTTGTGGAAATGCTATAATGAAATAAAATAATTATATTACGGTATTTTTTTCTATTATTGCCATAACATGGATCTTTACTCAGGTTTCCAGCAATTAAGATTATGCCATTAAAATAAAGGAACTATGGAATTTGTCTTTCCTACAAAATCCTTCATGGATTGTTCAGTTAGGCTACCCACTAAAAGCTTTTGACTGAAACACTGTTAACAACATTCACTTGTGATATCTAGCATTAAATGAGTTCTGTAACATGAAATATTTATGCGGGCAAAAATTTTAAAAAATGCTTGTCATTTTATGGTAGTGTGGAAATTGTCACAAAAACATGCTTGGGTAAAGTGGTAAAAATTTAAAAGATGGTCAGAAAGTCATAGACATAATCATTTTATTATAAAATATCTCAGTGTAATCTCATTTAAGGAGATTATATTTTATTAATGTTCAGTGTATTTTTATCTAACCCAAAATGAAACCTTTTGGAATAATTGATAATTATTCTCAGAAATTTGGGGATAATCTTCCATTGGTATCCATTCTGTACAAATTGTGTTTTTACATGTGTGACACTGATTCAGGCAGATGAGATTATTCACGGATTTTGAAAGGTTAATTGGATGTACATTCCATTTGTGTTCCATGGAAATGTTTAGATAATACCTGAGTTGAGTTTCCAATTATAATCATATTATAATTTTTAGAAGTATTAACAAAAAATCTAAAATATCTGCCTCACCTTTTAGTACCTAGATCTTTTAGCAAGGAATTGAAACCCATAGACAAGTAGTAAAGATCCAGATCAGTTTATACATTGTCTTTTTTTCTTGATAAATTTTGCAAATATCTGAAGCAATAATATAAATTAGCTGCATATCAAGTATGTGATAAAACGTCCAAATAAACTCATATTCCAATATTTCATTGAGCATATTTCAGAAACATACATACGTTGATGTACAATTGAAAAGAACAATGTATGCATTTGGTTGAGTCCACCAAATCACTAAATTATGCTTTACATTTTTCTGAGAAAGAAAAATTACATTAAAGGAGGCATAAATCTTGAAAGGCTTCAAAATCTGATTGGAAGCTGTCCAGAGTTGGTTATGTTTTACATAAATAAATTAAGCCTAGGTGTGTAATCTAATTATAGTGATTTCTGGACATCTAATATCTAACCTTTTCCTTGTGTATTATTATTAGTAATAGTAGTAACAGCAGCAGCAATTAACATGTATGCCACCCAACTCTCAAAAATCAAATTAAAATGTAAAAAATAAAGATAAAAGATGGAAAACCCAGTGAAATGAATGGTCTCATTCTCATCAAAAACCTGAGTGAAGAGCCTTCATAATTCACATAAACAGACAATAATGGAGCTGGCTAATGAAGTGAAGCAAATTAAAACAACTATTTCTGTAGAATCTTCTGGAATTCACACTATGAGATACAGAACATTGTTGTAAATGGTATTTTTCAGAGCATTTTATTTAAAAATAAAAGATGCAAACTGTATTATTATTTTTTTTGATGGACACATATTTGTGGGTAAGAATTAAAATAAGAATTATGTTCTACAAATTTACTTTGTCCTAAGGATGTTTGTTTCCATAAGCCAATTCAGAAGGTTATAGCTACTTATTGGCCATCAAAAAAGGTCAGACAGAAGACATTGCTTAGCATATTTCCATATCTTTTAGGAAAATAAGGATGATCCAGTTACTCTGAACTTATCGAGGAACTGATTTTCTATTGATTAGATTTATGCTAACTATCTATGGCCTAGATTTCCAAAATGTGTATAATTGAAAATCTCAGGAATAATGAAAATTTAATGCATACTTGACAATGATCTAATGGTATGTATATATCAAATCCATGCCAGAACCATGTAGAGTCTTGAATACTTCAAAATAAAAAGAAAAATCCTGTGAATATCAGATTCTTGATTTGGCTCAATGCATCTTTTTTTCCTCTCCCTTTCAACAATTTTTTCATCAGTTTTTATACCTGCTACCCCATAGTTTGTATCTATACTAGCCTTGGAAAAAGATAGTTTTAGATCCTGATTTACAGGAGAGAGAGAACCAACATTTATCAGGGGAGATATGATAGCAGTCTTCCAATATTTGAGGGGCTGCTACAGAGAGGAAGGGGTCAAGCTATTTTCTAAAGCGCCTGTAGGCCAGACAAGGAATAATGGATGGAAACTGAACAAGGAGAGATTTAACCAGGAAATAAGGAGAAACTTTCTGATAGTGAGAACAATCAACCAATGGAACACCTTGCCCTCAGAAGTTGTGGGAGCACCATCACTTGAGACTTTCAAGAAGAGATTGGACTGTCATCTGTCAGAAATGGTGTAGGGTCTCCCGCTTGGGCGGGGAGGTTGGACTAGATGACCTACAAGGTCCCTTCCAACTCTGATTATCTGTTATCTGTTAAAATATTTTCAGTACTATGACTTAATGGATCCTCCTTTCATTATTTCCCAATTATCTATTATTTTACATCTGTTTCATAGGAGGATTTTTATACTGACAAATCTCAATGCTTCCCTGTCAAGGTGGATAGATTCAGTGTCTTCTTTATCAAGAGAGTTTATTAATCTGCTCAGACATCATAATTGAACCAGCTGATAAACTTTTCTATAAAGTCTATATTTTTCTTCAATCACTGATTTTATAAATTCAATACAGATAAGATAAATTATTTATTTTATAAAATTTATATACCTGCCCATCTCACAACAAAAAACTCATGTTGCAAGTGAAGTAAAGATTTCCCCCAGTTTTGCTCAAATTCCTGTGGTTATTTGGGCATGTCAATGTATTTTTTTTTACAACAGTACCCAAGTGATTTGTCATTGCCCTCTTCCGGGATATTTTTTTTAAATTTGGGAATTTGGGATTCCCTAATGGTCCCTCATTAATCAGGTCCAATCCTCCTTTGCTTTTATAAAATTAACCAAGGTTATGAGGTTACTTTATTTGCTGGGTCAAAATGGCTACTAGTATGACTATATCCTGTTGCAGTGGTGCTGTAACCTTTCCTTCCACACTTTTAGATGTCTATTACTTCAATCATTGGAGTTATCAAGCAGTACAAATGTCCAATGATTTCTCCCTTTCTCAGAATGGACTGTAATTATGGCATGATAGTGTTTGACATATTTCTTCTAATGAAAATTTTGCAATGAGGAAAAAAAAACTTCCATTATGTTCTCCATGGATCCAATAATGCAAACCCTTCTGCATGTAACGTTTCCAACTCTACAGTTCTGATGTATGCTAAAAGAAAATAGAAATTTTCACTATCCACATTGTTTTTGTTCTGGAAAAATGTTTTCCCATTTTATTTACTTGTCCAACAATTTATATAGCTACCCAATTCACAGTACAGTGACCCAGATGGTGAACCAAAAGATTAAAAGCAGAATAAAAACAAATATAAATAATAACCAGGACAGAGAAATATGTTCAAGGTCTAATTCTATGTCTAATTTCAATTCAGCAGGTAAAGACTTATGTAACCACCTATCCCAAATCCTGGGCAACCACATCTTCAATGCCTTACAAGAGGCCAGCAAGGGCAGTACCATCTGGATCTCTGTGAGATGTTATTCCAGAGGGCAATTGATGCAGTATAGAAATAATAATTGCCCATCACACCCAGTGATCTGGGGAATAAAGGGATATATATTTATTTTTATTTTATTTATTTATTTATTTATTCAATTTATATACCGCCCTTCTCCCGAGGGACTCAGGGCGGTGTACAGCCCATCTAAAACCCCACAGAAAATACAAATTTAAAAAGTATTAAATTAATATCGGCTGGTTAATAAACTAAAGACCCCACCCCCGCCCTTAAAACCCCAATTTAAAGTTAAATGAGATGGAGACCGAATTAAAACCATCTCAGCCCAGGCTGGCCTGCTCAAAGAGCCAGGTCTTCAACGCGCGCCTGAAGGCCCCCAGGTCCGTGCCGGTACGGAGCTCCGGTGGCAGAGTATTCCAGAGGGTGGGGGCACCCACAGAGAAGGCCCTACTCCTCGGCGCCGCCAGATGACACATAGCGGCCGACGGCACCCGGAGCAGACCCTCTCTATGGGAACGCATCGGCCTGTTGGAGATCACTGGCAGAATGCAGTCCTGGAGGTAACCTGGTCCCATGCCATGGGTCACCCTAAAGGTCAAAACTAGAACCTTAAAGCGAACCCGGAGAGCCACCGGCAGCCAATGCAGCTTGTGCAGGAGAGGCGTCACATGGGTGCTACGTAACGCCCCCATGATCACCCACGCGGCTGCATTTTGCACCAGCTGGAGTCTCCGGATGCTCCCCGCGGGGAGCCCCATGTAGAGGGCATTACAATAGTCCAGGCGAGAGGTGACAAGGGCCTGAGTGACCGTGTGCAAGGCATCCCAATCCAGGAAGGGCCACAACCGGTAGATCTGACGTATCTGATGAAACGCCCCCCTGGAGACAGCCGCGATGTGATGTTCAAGTGACAGCCGTACATCCAGGAGGACTCCCAGGTTGCGAGCCCTCTCTGTGGGGGGCAGAACTTTCCCCCCAATAGCCAGCGAAGGTGTCAGCTGGCTATATCGGGGCGCCGGAAACCACAGCCACTCGGTCTTGGATGGGTTGAGCCGATGGCCTGTTCCCGCCCATCCAATCCCGCACAGCCTCCAGGCACCTAGACATAGTCCCCACAGCATCGTTGGGGTGGTCCGGAGTGGAGATGTACAACTGGGTGTCATCGGCATACAGATGACACCTCACTCCAAGACCACGGATAATCTCATCCAGCAGCTTCATGTAAATGTTGAACAAGAGGGGAGAGAGGACCGACCCCTGAGGCACCCCACAAACCAGGGGCCTAGAGGTGGACCTCTCCCCCCCCGCCGCTTTTTTTATAACATAAAAAAAGTAAAACCAAACACCTCTCTGCATCTTGTAAAGTAACTATTTTACAAGACGCAGAGAGGTGTTTGGTTTTACTTTTTTTTTCCGATTGGTCTTTCACAATAAGCTTAATCAATGAATTTCTACAAAATAGCATGCTTTTATATATTTCATATTGTAAAGCTTTAAAAGATCTTAGGTTAATTATATCAGCATTATTTTCTCAGAATACTGTTTTAAGTAGCTTGGTCTTAAAACAAAAATGAAATAAAATCAGTGTCAAGTATAGACTAGCTATGGACAATCAAAAGGGCAAGAATAGAAGATCTATTGCAATCCCTTTCTCTTACACCCTCTGCTTCAGGAGACTTTTGGAAAAGTTTTTCCAAAGATCTTATTATATCAATAGTCTTAAGCACCATAGATAATTGAAGCTTTATTATGAATTTATGCAAGCAAGTTTTTCCTAATCCGACATCCACCAAACCAGGGGTGTCAAAGTCACGTTGTCATAGCAGTTCATGTGATGTATCAGGACTTTTTGCCCCTTCATTAAACTGGGCATGGGCATAGACAGTGTGTGACGCATCTGGCTATGGGCCAGGAGCTTGATAGCCCTACATCAAAGGGTTTGGACTACATCTCTCATTATATAAGCCAGATTGTATGTTAGGAATCATAGTAGTGTTAATGCATCTCTTACCCCTTTCATTCATTTAGGTGATCATTAACCCCATTCCTTAAAATCAGGCCACCTTTATTAAAATCTATCACATCCTTCACCTTTATGTTAGTTTGGAAGAATACAACATATCTACTTTTAAGTTCATTCATCAATTCATGCTTTTTAGCATTTTCTTCTATTATACGTCACATCCTTCATTTGGCAAACTAATGCTATATTGTCTATTTAATACTGGTAGTGGAAAAACTGCCAAACTAAACATTGCATTCCAGAGAAGAGAAGAAATTGTATTTAAAGAAACACTGCAAAAAAATTATGAGAAATTACTCTTAAGTTGAGGATAACTTGTATCTATTTGTGGCTCATGTTTTTATAAATTCTTTTTTCAGGGACTTAACAGATTTTTACTTCATTAATTAGTCTTAGTCATTTAGCTGTCTAGTTTTTTTCATTGGTTGAAAAAACAGCCAGATCTGATAAACCACTGTGATAATCCTGAAGCTTTTCAAGCCACGACTTATCATAAGTCTTGAAACTTTAATTGTTTTTAAGCCTGTAGTTGGAAAAAAAACCAACATTTCTAATACTAAAAGTTTCTGTGAGGAATTCCTACAAATGGATTCAAAGCATTTAAAGATAGAGGAGTTAAAAGAAAAACAAATTTGAACAGAATATTCACTATACTGGGTATAACTTTTAAAAAGTACTATAAATTCTTAATTTGAAAAATTATATCAAGGAAATAAAATATTGTACAAATTGTGATGTCATAAACTGAAAATTTCCATGTGCTAATTAGCAATAGTAGAGTTATTTCCTGTTAACAAATTATGCTGCAGGGCATGCTTTGTAATTGCATGAGTCATTTTTTCTGAAAGTTGTGAATGCTTTGAATTATATGTTTTAGCTTTCTTGTTTTAAAACCATATAAAGTATTACTGAAGAAGTTCTCAAAGTACATTAATATATTAACTGGTGTATTTATCAAAAATTCATATCTGTCATTTGAAAAATGCTTCATATTTCAGCTCTAAATAGAAGATATCCTTTAAAAAGAAACACAGTATACTTGTCTATTTGAAAAGAGTGTCATTAAGTGCAATGGAGCTCAGAATCAGTTAAACAGGGGAAATTATAAACTTCGTTCTCCTGATTTTTAGTGAAAGGTTTTTATTTTTACAGAAACCTAAATTATATTGAGAACAACTGGAAACTCTTGACATGTTTTTCACTCATTTGTTTCACTTATTCGATAGAAATGTGTAATACATGCATGCCTGGATGTAAAACAGTCAGTGATGAAAACTCACTAAATCAGATATATTTAGTACAATTAGAAATTACGTGTGAACAGGACTAGGTTGGATCCGAATAACTCTAGTCACTATTACTATTGTTCTGCATCCTCACTCTAGGCATTTTAGTATCCCAAGAGAAACTAGGATGCTTAACTGCAACCAGCATGATCCATTTTAATGAAATCCTGGCTAAATCTTCCTTCAAAGGAGAGAGAAAGACTTTGGAATATATTAAACATAATTCATTTGGACAACTATGCATGCACTTGCCTCTACTAGGACAACAAATCAATGACAATTCAGTCTAAACCTGAGCTAGAGGCACTGAATCATATAAGCATATATATCTTAGAATTCAAAAACATGAGAAATGAAAATATGCCTGTTTACAATATTTTCTTGCACAGCTATTCGGGAATATTGCTTTTCTCTTCTATCCCTTTTGATTATTTACTCCTAGACAAGCAGTGAAGTCTCTTAGTGAAAATTTAAAAAATAAAGGACAAAAACAATTTTTACTGAAATATTTGTGACAGCTTTAATATACCACTGATAACAATTTATTAGTTAGTTCCCTGTTTTGGTGTTACTTGAACCTGATCTCATTTGAGCATGCCTACACTAAAACATTGGCCTTCGAAGTCAACTTATTCATCAAGTACCTCCATTCTCTGATTATGAATATCAAATTAATTCACACCTTTGCTTTGAGCTTCTCTAGAGATATTTAAGTAGTCTGTCCTGCCCCTGACATCTTGGTTATAGATAAGTCACTATTTCTTATACTGAGAAATTTTTCAAAGACAAATTAGTATGTACTCATCATTATCCGCATTGTTATAAATCAGGCGTTTTAAAATTAAAATTAAAATAGAATAGTGACCTCTATATGAATTTTAATTATTCTCAATAAGGATGTGATATACCCGCTGAATATCAGTTGTTTTAGTGTGTGGTGATTGGGGAAAAATACATGGATGACACAGTGACATTCCCTTTACTATAATTCTTTTTGAAACATCTGTAACATTTCTTGGATTTAAGATAGCAGTGAATTTGGTACCTGTTTGACTTCTTTAATTTTACCTACATAATTTCATCATCAAAAACATAAAAAAAACATTGCTGTTGTTTGTAAACCATGTTGAAAGAATTCTTCAGATACAGTTAATGAATACATTTAATTGTGTTCTCCTTCCAAATGAATATTGCTTCCCCCCCCTTTTTTAAATAGTATTTTCTGCTATTGGGGGGAAATGATGTTCCCAGTAGCAGCATGGCCAGGAGAGATACTATTAGGAGTATTAATACCACAGCATGCAGTCAATGACGATTAACCAGGAAGCCCATTTTTCTCTTGATTCCTTCCTTATCTTTCACAATTCTGACTATCTGAAGTAAAAAATAATTCTTAACAGAATTTTCATGCAAATTCTTGTGGAAAAAAACTTAGACACAAGACTGGTTGTTGGTTTTTTCATTAGTAAGATACTAATTCTATATTTTAGAATATATTTTCTATATTTTCTCAAATTCTATATTTTATCAATTTTCAAATACATTAAATACGAAAAGTTCACATCTGTATCTGAATAACTTTTTTTCTGTTTGTATTTTCCAGGACTGCCCACAGTTATTTCCAACAGAAGAAATTTTGATCCCTGTTGGTGAAGTGAAGCCCATCACACTGAAAGCTAGAAATTTACCCCAACCGCAATCTGGCCAGCGTGGATATGAATGTGTTCTCAATATCCAAGGAGTGATTCATCGTGTACCTGCTCTTCGCTTCAATAGCTCAAGTGTACAATGCCAGAATAGTTCGGTAAGATGATAAAATTTGTGAGATGGAAAGTCATAATAAAAATAGATTTTGCTGATGTAAAAAAGTTGAGGATTTATTTATTTGCTACATTTCCAGACTGCATTTTTTTAAAAAAAAAAAAAACACCTTTGTGATAAAATAGTTTAATCTCTACCCCCCAAGAAACTGTACAGTACAAAATAAATCAATTTGAAATAGAAGCAATAATTTAAAACTACTTTATAGCAATCTCAAAAAAACAAAAACAAAAGAAGAATCAATGCATTTTGAAGGCTACAGATGACACAATTACTTGGTAGAATTTAATATTCTTCTACCTGCACAAATAAAGCAGGAAAAAGACAGATACCTTAAGGGCATATATTTGATAACTGTGGGACAACCAGAAATAAGATCCTGCTTTTGATAAATGTTTTCTTTCTGAAGGATAGTTCTAAGTAGCTGATCTCACTGGCAATAGAATGCACTTAGGAGAAGCACCATTAGATAGTACAACTAATATAAGCAAGATATAAATCCATTTTCCATGACAGAAAAT
Source organism: Bungarus multicinctus (assembly GCA_023653725.1). Lineage (NCBI taxonomy): Eukaryota > Metazoa > Chordata > Lepidosauria > Squamata > Elapidae > Bungarus > Bungarus multicinctus. The sequence goes on along the minus strand of CM042842.1, from coordinate 89,357,305 downwards.
AGGCCTTCCATCCCATTATCAAAATCACATAAACTGTGAACAGCATCAGCATTAAAGTATGGATAACTAAAAAGATCTTAATCTTGCATGCTCATTACAAATGTCAGAGTATAGGTAAAAGGAAACATAGTGTTATAAATAGGGTTAGCTGACCTGGTGCCATAACTTTATCATGTCTTGAGTGTGAGAACTTTTCTTCTTTTAAAAAATACCAGTAAAAACATAAGGCAAATGAAGAGTCAAATGCAATATATACAGGTAGGGCAAAATAACTAAATAACTAATTCTTGTTAGAATAAGTCAATGTATTTTTTCTTTCTCCCTTTCTCGGGTCTACAATACAACTGAATTATATAAGGAAATCATAGGTTGGCATAGCTACAGTGATAACCTGGTAATGTTCATTTATATTCTAATAATATAAATAAACTAATAAACTAATAAATATTCATTTGTCCAAATAAAATGAATTGACAACTCTTTATACAAGAGTGCTTTTCCCCATTTATAACAAACTTATAAATTTCCTTGTATAGTCACTGATGAATTATGTGTCTATATCAGATAACAAAACAACTTGAGAGATTGCAAATTATAAGACATTCATTCATAAATGTTGCAGTAGAAGAAGTTATGTTACTGTATAAGACTTGTGTGTCCTTTTCACTATTCTGTTAAAAATTGGGGAAGAAATTGATATTGTCTTTTTGCCCAAAGCAAAAAGAAAAATCAACTCAGTTTAGTACAGGGTTGCCTAAGAAACTGAACCACCATTTAACAATTGAGAGATTACCCAAGTATGGGCCATTTATTTCTTATATCCATTTATCATAGTTGCCCATTTCTTTCCGCCACAGCAGGCTGTTACATATCACCATGCCATCTTTTCTTTCTAGTCCTTTTCAATAAAGTATAATTTGGGTTTGTTGATTTGCCTTTCTTCCCCCCTCCCCCCCTCTTTTTTTTAAAAAATGAACAGTTTTTAAATAAATTTAAGTAACTGGAAATCTGTCTTACTTACATATGTTCAGTTTCCCAGTATTAAAGAACTTGCTGCCCCAGATGACAAGGCTGCAGATAAGGCAAATGTAGAGGGTAAAAAAAAGAAAGAAAAGGACTTAGAAGCATTTATGCCAGGGTTAAACTAATCCTGAATTCCAGGCGGGAATGTGCTATAGGCAGGTGAGGTGTTTAATTAGAATCCTAGCCCCAGAGAAGATTTTTTTATCTGTCAGCTTCCCCTTTGACTGGGGGTCTCAGGAAAGGGGGGCATTGGTGGGGAAGCATATGACAAAGGTGTTAAAGCAAAGCTAATTCACACAGGAGAGATAAAGAGAATTGCAGGCCTCTTATCAGAAGCTGTCAAATTCCTGGCCCCAGTAGCTTGATAGAATGTGTAGCACTGGAAAGCTGTCTGTCTGTTGCTTGGAGAAGACAGGGAAGGAACAGGAATGAGACAGGAGGAAAAAGAATTAAAGAAACATAATCTATCTTGAACAAGCACCATAAAAGAGGCCACTGCTCCCTTGCTTGCAATGAAGCAAGAGTGGTCCCTTGGGAATGTCCAAGTTAACAGAAATAATAACAGAATCAAACATATCAATCATTATTGCATTCCCAAGAGCAGTAACACCTGTCATTGCTGTCATGCCAGAATCAACATGTTCATAATTTTTAAATAGTAGTTTTATTAAACATTACTATAATGTTTGTAAAGAAAACATTTAACCTAAAAAAAGAAAAATACATAAAAATGACTTCCCCCTTCATCACAAGTATAAAAAAAATTAGTAACTTATTACCTTCTCTTAAAATGCAACAATTAATCTCTTCTTCCCAATTCTCATTTCTTATCTATAAACTAATTCTTAGAAGATCATTTTTCAGTCCTTTTGAGCAACAAGTCTATTAAGAAGTATCAAAGATAACAGCGTATCTATATAATCTTGATCAAATAAATCAACTTTATATTTCTTCCTTTTACTTTAATAATCTTGATCTCTAATCCCTTCAAATAGTATCTAAGAATTTGATTTTTTTTAATTTTTCATTTTTTCCTTCTTACAACAATCTTCAAAAAATTAACAAGTCTCTTTTGTAAATGCAATATTATCCAGATTTTTGTTTCTTATGTGTACATTCTGTTTAATTATCAAGATATCAGGTAGTTTAATTTGTAGAACTAGTGCAGCATCTTTTTCTATATCTTTCTTATAGTCTGTTATTTTTAAATCCATTCTTTGATCATTCTTAGTCTTATCTGATAAAACTTGTTCCTCTACAATAAAATCTTATAAAGACAATCTACCAATAATATCAGACATTCTTACAGTTAACTTCTGGACACTGTTCACAAATATTGTTCAATATGTCAAATGTTTCAATGTTTTGTGTCCATTCTTTATTAGTAAGTAAAGTGTTATCCTTTAATTGTAATTTTTGTTCTCTCTAGTGTATATCCTTCAAAGTCCCATCCTTTCATTTTTTTAAAGAAGAATTCAAAACTAAACTTTTTTTCAACTAAAAGGATTTTCATAATTAATTTAAAAACCTTATTTTCAAATCCATTTGTACTCTTAGTCTGTTTTAACATTCCAAATTCAACAGTCTAGTTAACCTTTTCCTATTTATTAAGGAGAAACTATTTATAGTTCTTAGACCTGGATTTAAAATTTCTTTCACTAAGATTGAAGGAATCTCAGTGTTTTCAAGCTTATCAATCTAAGTACTATATCCATAAAGGCATCAATCACTAAATAACCAAAGATGGCATTCCCTCAACTCCCAGAGCTCTAAATGTGCTAGAGACCTGTCTTGGAATCTCCTTATGAAGAGCAACTGTTTGAGGCACTTGTGGGCAATCTCAAGTCTTGTCCTTGTCCATGTCATGCCCTTGTCAGAATCTGATTTGGAGCGGGAGGCCAAGCAGCTGACAGGGAGTGAGAGTGTGGCTCAGTTGGCTGTGGAAGAAACTGGGGAAGTGCAAAGGCCGGCTGTGCAGAGCAGGGGAGAGGTAGAGCAAGGAGATGGCTTACGGGGAGGAAAGGGCCCTGATTCCCTTCATTAGCTGCAGCTGGGAACACAGTGTTTAAAAAGGGAAGCTACACTCAGCAAAGTTGTTGGGAGCAAATTATCTGGTATCACAGAGGCTTATCTAGGTTTCTGGAATCTTACCAACTGTGTATGTTTTGCTGGGCTTTCAAGTCTGCAACTCCTTCTCCTGCCCTATCAAGTTAATTACTGCAGTGTGATTTCTGTGGTTTTTTTATTTATAGTTTGTATCTACTTTGTTTTTGGACTGAATTTCCTCTACTTAAAGATTGTTCTTGGGAGTTTTTTCTCCAGCCAAAGGTAACCTGGATATTGGGGGCAAAGTTGGAGGTATTAGAGAGACACTTCTTGCTTATTTAACTGTGTTGCCTTTGTGCCACACCCTGGGTCATCACAGTCCAAAAATGAATTATGAAAACCCAATCTACCGCTATCATCAGCTACATTTTTAGTTAAACTATCTTCAGTTCACTGTTTCTTCCTAGAAATCAACAATTTTGTAATTGTTCTATGGGAATTTTCTAAGATTTATTTATTTTATTTGGTTTGTCAATTGCTTACAAGATAATAGGTATAAGTAAAAACATAGTTATGAATACATGGATACATATAAGAAAAAATAAAAGAAACAATAGGACAGGGACGGTAGGCATGTTGATGTGCTTATGCACGCCCCCTTACTTAAGAATCTGCTGTAAACTTTAACTTTTAAAATAAAAATGAAGAGAGACTTGGTGAATAAATGTATCACAAGAATGATAATTCTTGCAGCACAATCTTGCATACACCTGTTCCAAACTAAGTCCTATTAAGGAAGTAGAAAATAATCCCATGTAAATATTTATGAGATACTAAATATAAGATAATTTTAAATATTTTAAAGAGATTTGAAGTCTATTCACTTTTTATATCATGGAATTCATTATCATAAACATCTAGATCAGGATATTTGGAAGGACAACAGAGACTACACTGCTAATTATTATCCAGTCAATCTATTAAGCACAGGCTGTAAAATGTATGCCAGATATCTGTCCATATATTGGCTGGATTCAGAAAACATATGTTTGAGGAACATGCCTGAATACAGATTATGGATAAACATAAAGCCACTACAATTCACTATTCTTTACTTAGTCTTATCTATAAATCCTATGACAATATTTATCTGAGAGTAAGATGTAATTTAGGCAGTTATTTTCTTTAGGCCCTAGGGAAGCATTTAATGAGAATGTATTCTTGCCACACCTGAATTAAATTTTATATTTAATATTGAGTGTTTAATTAAAATGAAATTTCATCCACCAAAAATATGCATAATGTAATTATTCTATGGTGAAATATAGTAATTCTCTCATTCAGCAATAGGTCTAAGGAGGGCAGTCTAAATCTTAATGTTTTATTAAAGAATATAAGTTTAGTAAATCTATTTTGGCAAAACAAAGATATTTTTTTCTCAAAAATAATAATAAAAAAGCTAACCTGTATAGTTAATGAGCAGTAAATAGAGCAGGTGGCATGCTTTAAACATCTGGGGTGATTTTTCACTCCACAGGTAGTTACTTTTGTTGCATACAATGCTGCCCACAGCATTGCAGTTAGATGTCATTTCTCTGTACAATAGAAGTGCCTATTATACCCTAGCTGCAAATAAACTTTTTGTCGCTAAATACCTAGCTCACATTTTATATGATGGTGAATTTGGAACAGAGTACATAACAGCCACTTAGAAGACAGCAGTCAATTTTTTAAAGAAAACTGTTTGAAGTGGACCACTATATGCTCAATTCAGATCTTTGTATAGAAGTAGGTTTATTAAAAATAAAGACCAGAACATTTCTTAATACTGTCAACTTAAGGTGAAAATAATTTTTTCCCTTCAGAAGTCTTAAGTCCTTGAATGATGCTAACTTTTTTGTATCCTTTGGAAACATGAAATCAAACTTTTAGAATCCTAAGTTTAAATGTTGGAGTAAACCACTCAACAAAAGTAATTAGCAAAAGTTCATTATTCAGTCTTGTGCTGAATATGTAGACCAGGGGTGTCTAATTCATGTTTTATCCCCTTCTCTAAACCGGGCATGGGCATGGACAGCATGTGATGCATCTAACCCATGGCCTGGGAGTTTGACAGCCCTGATGTAGACATTTCTAGATTCTGCAGTGCTGGAGATTAGTATGATTTTTTTTTTTTAGTAAAAACTGCTTCATGAAGTTTTCTAGATAATTTCATCTCATTTACATTTTTTCTTTCATTTTGCTTTAATAGGAATTGTTTTCCTAGTTGTTATGGGGGGCACAATAGTTCAGTGGTTAGAGGCACTGAGCTTGGAAAGCTGACAGCTTGGGTTTGAGACCTGAGTGCCACCTGATGGGATGTGTTCCCATTATTTGCCTCAGCTTCTGCCCATCTAACAATTCAAAAGCATGCAAGTGCGAGTAGTAAGTAGTAGTACCACTTTGGTAACAGCATCCTGCGCATCTTGGCACCTAGTCATGCTAGCCACATGACTACAGAAATGTCTTCAGACAACACTAGCTCTCTCAGCTAAGAAACAGAGATGAGCACCACTCCCTAGAGTCAGATACCTTTTATTCTGAACTGTATCTTAGGACTGAATATTTGGAAAGTATTACTTGGTCATTAATGCAAAGTTCACAAAGCTCTGGAAAAGGTTAAAAGACATGCTATTCTTAACATGCAATATAGTTATGGCTCTCAGTCTTGTAAACCTATTTCTTTGTTACCTAATCTGATTTTCCTTATGCCTTATTTGTGCCTGTAGTCCCTTTCCCACTGGTGAATCAAAGTCCTATCCACCCACTTTTAGAATGGCAAAAATATATACTGGCAGGAAATGGGCTGTTCCCATTGCCAATTCCTATCCTACTCTATTACCTCTATTATGATACATATCAAATTGCACTATGCCAATTTTGCATGTACAGCTCAGTATAATCAAAGCAATTTATTTATTTATTTATTCGGTTTGTCAATTGCTTACAAGTCAATAGGTTATAAATACATGGATACATATAAGAAAAATAAAAAAAATAAAAGAAACAATAGGACAGGGACGGTAGGCACGTTGGTTGATTTCTTTGGCTTTACTATACACTCTCTTCCACAGATTACTAGTTAGCAAGAAAAATACTGCCAGTTTCAGTCTATACAGGAATGGAACAGGTTTAGCTGCAGAACTGACCATCAAATCTAGTCTCCTTCCTATGGCATTCTTCCCACATCCCATTCTGAACTGAATAAAGTGATTTTTTTTTTAATTTACCTACAGTCAACCATGGCTCTTTCTAGTTCTCACCTATAGTTGCCAGGCCTAAGCATGACCAACATAATTGACAATAACATTGGCTCCTGACAGCTGTGGTCTTAGTGACAGTATTAATATACCTTTCTCTTTCCTCCTTCTTCCATAGGTCTCTTCCTTCTTTCAGTGTGATTGATCACAGTTTTCACTCTCAGTACCTTATCACTGTTAGAGCAATCAGTTCTGAGTAGTAGTCTCCTTCTAAACATTCTGTATAAGCAATTCATGGCCAGTTACTCACCATTTCTCTTTTCCTATCCTTTGCTTCCATGACTTCTAATCACATTTATGTCTTCTGATTCACCCCACCCACCCCAAATAATTGCATTGAAAAGTCCTCTTTGAAAATCCCAAGCCTTGGCATCAATTTGAGTCAGCCCAATTTATAAAATTATTTTCCATTGTCAGGTGACTCAACTCTAGTTTCAGCAGCAAAATTTTGCAGTTCTTTCTATCTGAGGACCTGATTTAACTACAGGCTCCAAGGCAATGCTCCATATTATCAGAAATGCTGTGCTCTTGAAATCCCAAATAACTCATAACTACCATAATTATTGACTGATTATTAAACACTGTTCACCACTTTGGGAAAATCATGAATATTATCCAACCTTAGCATGTGCATTAGAATCTCCATTTTTACAAAAACTAGAAAGAACTATAAAATTAAAGCATTTATTCAGAGCTGAACAATTTTGCAATTCTACTTTGCAATTCTGTTCAATTTTCTTTGGAATCTGTAGAATAACAACATTTGACCAGGGACCAGAGGGAGGATGTTATGCACTCACTATTGATCACTATCTCCAACCAAATACATAGTGAAGGGTAACAATTTTTATAACACATGCAATGGCCATTGAATACATTTAGCTTTAGAGAGATATACTGCTTCTTTAACATTGCTAGAAGTAAGGACAGCTTAAGCTGGGGACAAATTGAAGTAATGTCATGTTGACATACAGCATTCTGTTAGAGTATGTTTGTGCATTATAATGTATACATCATATGCATTGACATAAATGTATTAATGCAAATACACAATCTTCACAACAAAGTATTGGCTTGTGGCTTTTTTTCATGGATGTTTTTGTGCACTTGAAAACTTTGAGGTTTCTCAGGGCTGATGACCCAACTGTTATATATAGATACACTGTTTGGGATATCTACCTCAACACTCACCCATAAATAATAGTAATAAACATCACAAGAAATAAAATAAAGGTATGAAAAAGTTGTGAAGCAAACTTTCCTTTAGTTGGCTAGCCAAACATACCCTTTTCTAGAGCACCCTATTTCTGAAAACTTCCAATTTTCCTTCTCTGTAATCCAGGTATTCTGTGGCCATTGAGAATGCTCCACATTCCCAGGATTTATTTTGCATCCAAAGAATAAACTCACTATTTGTATATACAAACAAAACTCCAAGATGCATATAAGATCTAAAATGTCAGAAAAAATATATTTGTTCTCTAATTAATTGAGAAATATTATGAAGTACTTAATTTACTCACCAATTTCTTACCACTGTGTAATAGGATTTGGTTGGTTCTGACCACTATAGCATAGATTGAAGTTATTATATCAGTTATGAACATCTGTCAGGAATATTAATTGTAGAATTTAATATTTTTTTCTGTTGGTAGTTATAGTTTCATTTCCCAAAGCTAAACATTACTGTGTTAATGTTTGATTTGAATATCCTGTCATATTATGTTTTGACTTTGATCCGTGACCAAATAGAGTTATTTTTTTCAATAGTTATTGCTGCCTGACTTGTTGAATAGGATACAATTTGTACAGTCACTATGTCATTAGCAATGTGTCAAGAATTTTAAAAAGTTTTTAAAATAAAGCACATTCTCCTAACATTTCTTAGAGAACATTAGACAAAGTAACAAGTGTTTTTACATTGAGCCCAACTGAAGCAATGTTAATAATACATGGAATCTGTTGTTTGCATATCCAGGTGGCATATTGTAATATATTTGTTCAATATTCTGCTTCTTAAGCCCTTTTGTAATCAAGTATGTACTTTAAATATATGCTACATATGTCAAGTTATTCAGTAATATAAATTTTAAAAAATTATCATTTGATGTGATTTAAGAAAATTAACTAATGTGCAAACGTATATAACATTTACTTTGAAATTTCATTGCTTCCTTTTTTACCAATCTTTCTCTCCTTCCTTTCCTTTGCTATTGACTGTTATTCTCTGATAATTAGTTAGGAGAGAAAATTTCTGTTTAAAATCTCTGTTTAAACATCTGGGGCTGTTAGGTTGCAGTTTTCTTGGTTTATTTTTATGAATTTTTTTCCTCCTGTTATATATTGACTCTAAAACATGTTTTTAATTGAATACTGTAAAGAGACCCAGGTCTCAAATGCCTCTCCATTCTTATTTGTTCCACAGGTGCCTTAGCCCACAGGTGCCTTAGGACAAAATATGGGAAAGAGACATGTAGAGATAGTAACTTCCAGATAATTTGTTTATTTAACATACAACATCTGCAGAAGTCATGCAATCACTGATATACAAATTTAGTTTATTTTATCTCCTATATTGTATTGTAACATATATATGATATCAGGACAATACAATGTAGGAGATAAAGTGTTAAGATAAACTGTAAAATCGCTATAGTATGGAGCCATAGAATTGCAATGAGATGTTATAATTCGATATATAAGGAAGCTAACCATCTAAGTGATTCTGGCATGGCTGCAATGAGATCATCCCAGGTGCCTTGGAATTTCCTGAGGAGCCATTCTTGAACTATATACATTATAATTTTTTTCGGTGCACCACAATCACGTTGCAGACTCTCAGCCATTCCTCATTTAAAGAGCTTTGCTTCATTCTGGCATGATCTGCCCTGATTCTATTCAGGTGGCTTTATCTTGTTCAGGGCTAGTGCATTCCTGAAAAATGATTTTATTGGATCTATGTGATCAGTTTGTTTGTGGTTATTAACAGTACCCAATTTAATTGCTATTAATTACCTTAATTGTCTGATAATTATATGCCCAGAATAAATAAAAGCTTGGTAGAACCTCAGTTCTATCTCTTGTATCACTTCTACCAAATTATTTGCTTGCTTCTTATCCTTTCTTAGGAATAAATATGAATATCTTGGATTTGTCAGAAACCCATACTAAATTCATGTTCAGATTGAAGAAAAACATTCATTAAAAATATAATAAGAATGAGAAATTAGATAGTTGGATAGATATTTAAAATTCCAAAATAGGAACATCCCACTTTTGAAATAATAAAATAACTAGATTACAATGAATATAGCTGGGATCCCTCAATGTGGTGCTTCCGGGTAGCAGGTTCTACTTTGGCTCCTCCCCTGATGATCTGGCAGCCATTCATGAGTTGACCAGCTCTCCACAATTAGCAGCCATATACACCCCAACATACTCACAGAATTCAAAATGTCCCACTCATGCTACCCCCAAGTATGCAACCATAATAAAATCATGGTTCCCCATGTAAGGGAGGAGCATAAATGGGTCATTTTGAATTCTGTGAGTATGTTGGGGGTATATGTTTGCTAATTGTAGAGAGTTAGCCTGCAGTTTCAATACTGTTAGCAGAAAGCAAACAATGCCAAGTAAAATCTGGTTAGGTGATCCAAAAACTACATGTAGACATGGATTTTTATACCTCTGATAATTAGAAAATAAGCTGAAAAAATATTGATTTAAATGGAAGTTATTTGCCTGCCTCTGGTAGAGATAACACCTCAGATAATTTCCTGAGAAAAGGTACATAGCATTTCCAAGGAAACTATAGATGTCAGTTATCCTGATTAAGGATAGTTATAACATTAAATTAAGAATGGGTAATACAGATGCTGCTAATTTGCCCTGCACATCATCCTTCATTATTGATCAGAGCAGTTAATGCTAGATGATGGAATTTCTCACTTTTGCTTTAAAGAAACAGGTTAAGTGTTGTAGGTGTCAGGGAAGCAGCCGTGTTAGTCATTTGTAGGTTTCATGTCATTTTAAAGTGTATTAACACATATGTTTCCATGAATCACTGTCTACTTGGCTGAAGAAGGCAAGACAGCACAGTCTGTATCAACCCAGTGAGCTATCACTGAATGAAAACCTTCCCTCCCCCCAAAAATGATCTCATTTATTTCTCTGCATGCTGTCTAAAACATCAGTATACTGGTATTTTCCAATACTTTAGACAGAATAAACTAGCGTATTTGCTTAGAGAAAAGCTATGCATTGTGTAGCCTTGTTACAAGGATGTGTAGGATTTTCTTTTTCATCTCAATAATTCTTTCATTGATAATATGGCTTTATCAGCAAAGTCAAGACTGAATAGTGCGAACAGTCTGCATGAAATGGATAATTAATCTATTACCTCTCTCCAGGTCTGTCAGTTGAGTTAATTATGTGGTAAATCCCTCCCCCTCTCTCTCACCCCTCTCCCTCTATCTCCCTCCCTCTCTCTTTCTCTCTAAATCCATGTTAAAACTTCTAGCTTTCCAATGTTGCCACATATCCCTAAAGCTACTGTATATGTTGTAAAATTCTAAATTGTTCATTCCTTGACTTCCCAACCTTTTTACACTTTTTGCCTGAATGTTTATTACCATTTTATTTCCTAGTACTTCTATGATGGAATGGACATAAGTAATTTAGCTATAGATTTTGCTGTTGTTTGGAATGGAAACTTCATTATCGACAACCCAGAGGATATGAAAGGTAAATATTTCAAAATATATTGTTATGTTTTCCATTTCTTTCATTTATTTATTTAAAATAAAGACAAGTATAAACCAATCAAATTAGATTTTATATTCCAATCAATTATTACTTTTAATATGTTATATCATACTGTTTATCAAAATGAGTTTTTAGAAAAATGTCTAAATGATAATAGACAATGCCTAAATTATCATCACATGGAATCTTTCTTCATAAGTACAGGGAATACAAGAAATTCCATATATTCTCTAATCCTATCTGAAATAAAGATAAGGTACAAATCAGGGTCAATCTAGCTATCTCAAGAGTCAAAAATATAAAGGAACCTGGGAGAAAATGATACAGAAATCTAAGTGGATAAAAATATACAGCTGTCTCAACCATAATTGTGTATTATTCCTTCTTAAGAGCTTTTGGAGAAAAACAGGGTTTGACCCTAGAAGTGAATCCCATGGCTTGCCTAGGACACTAGCTGAATTGCAAGCTCAACACTAGAAAGGCCTGAAGGTAAACAGGCATTATATTGTCCTTGGGTATGTGTGAGGATAATAAGCTTATAAGTCACTGAATGGTTACATTTATCTTTTACCAACAAAGAAATAAAGGAAGACTAGTATAGATCTATTTCAAGCTATTTAGTTCTCATCAGTTAGCCATAGCCTTCTGGGATTCGAACCCAGGCTACTAACATATTAGGTAGATGTATTAACACCTAAGCCATGGGCTCTCCTCGCTTTGTTCACTGTACCAGGAGAGAGATTTTTTATCAGGGTGATCTGGTTTACACAGTGATGTCAGTACAACATAAATTTAACACAAAAATAGTTTGTCAACTGCTTGCAAAGGCTCCTTGATTGTGTCTGAAGGGCGAAAATGGAAACAGTATGCTTCGTCCCATAATTGGGTAGACCAGGTTGTCCTGACAGACTAGTCCTACCGGAGAAAAAACATTCAGTCACTGAATGGTTAAAGCATTTATTTTGCAATGCAGAACTACACTAAACTTAAGAACATAATTCCCCCACTAGATAGTGATATATATAATAGCAGCACATAGACCCCAAAAACTGCTGGTATCTCTTTGTCTTCTACTGCAACTGACAAATATTAAGGTGATCAGCCTAGAATTTTCTGGCTTCCTTGGTTCTCCATTTTAAAAATCAAACCTAATTTTCTCTTTCTGAGAAAGGAAATACTTGGGTATCTATCCTAGATGCAAAGAATTTACTGAGTTTTACTTGGTTTCCACATATTTTTGAGCCCTTCTTTCACTCCTTTGTGGCTAACTTTGTTGTCAAACACTAGTCAGTTTTCTACCTTTTTTATTTTCCATGATCACCTTACAGTTTCTGTTAGAATTTGTATATCTTTTTGTTGGGCAGGCTTCTTTTCATTTCTTGAAGGAAGCCTTACAGCTTTTTACAGCTCCCTTTTAAACTGCCAGAAAAACCATGTTGGCCTCTTCCTGGTTTGGCTGACCCTTTTCTACATTGTGGAAGTAGAACAAAACTCCATCTCTAGCTCCAATCTTATCTCTGCTGCCAAATATCACTGGCCCATGTGATTCTGGTCTTCCAATGTTTTCTGGAATTTTATATTCCTTGGATAAGAACAGCAACATCTCTCTTGGTGCAGTTTTCCAATCTTTTCTGAGTTTCTTTCAGAGTTTCCAGAGGGCAAGGACACTCTTGTTTTATGTTGTTGTTAGATAAAGATAAACAGATTTCCAATATACTGTATTATCAGGACCCCTAATTCCTGTTAATTGTAATCAGGGGTGGGCTTCAAATAGTTTAACAATCGGGTCTCTGCCCAGTGCTGGGTGGGCATGGCCATGGTGGGCATGACCTAATCGGCTTCCTGCTCCTGTTTGTGAAAATGGGCTGTTTTCCTCGAGTTCCAGGAGAACAAAAACACTTCCCTGGGCTCCACAGGCTTTTTAGAGGCAGGAAATAGACCCATTTCTGGCCTTCCGGAGCTTCCAGGAAGCCCGTTTTCACCCTCCCTGAGTCTCCACATGGGCCCTACTCTTACCTGCGATCTAAAATGGGCCATGTGGGGAACTCCTGGGAAGGGCAATGTGGGGTGGGCAGGGCCAACCAGAGGTGGGATTGCTGGTTTGCTGAACTGACCATAAAATTAACTACCAGTTCACTCAAATCAGTGCGAACTGGTACCCCTGGTTGCAGTTTACAATCTCTCTGGAATGACTATAAATGTTAATGCTACAATTTTAATGCAATCATGCAGGACATGTGTTGCTTTCATAAAATTTAGTGTCATAATTCTCTTGTTATTAGCAAACCCATCCTTCTGACATCTCCCTTTCTTTTAGCAAAAAAGATGCTTGCTTAGGATTGTGGTGATTAAGGACAGGACTGGCCAAAGTAAAAGAGACAAATTAATCTCAGGATATGTGAACTCTGCTTGTAGCTATATCAGTTTTTCTACTGGCTTTCTAATTCCAAAACTGGTATTGCCATGCAAATTTATTTACACATTGTGATGTTTCCCATTTCAAAGCTCCTAGAACAGTGATGGCTAACCTTTTTGGGCACTCATGCCAATAATTGTGCTTGTGCACTCACGCTCGTGTGCCATCACCAAGAAGGCAATGTACGTGGCCCCCACCATGCCCCCTGCACATGTATGTGTGACCTGTGTGACCACGCTGCATGCTTTTGCACATGCACGTGCAACCCGCACGACTGTGCTGTGTGCTTCTGCACTTGCACATGTGACCCCCCCATGCACCGTATGCTTCTATGCATACACAGATATTTCCCATGCACCGCCACGCCGCCACACCAAATATCTGACAATCAGCAATCGGGCAGGTGGCACACACACATGCACAGTAGACCTTTTCTGGGCAAGGGCTCACGTGCCAGCAGTAATGGCTCTGTGTGCCACTTCCAGCATGCGTGCCATAAGTTTGCCACCACAGTCCTAGAATATCCATCATTTTGATTAAAATACTAAGTACTATACACTGGTGACTAGGAGTGAAAAATGAATCCTTACTGCAAGAGGTTCAGACATGACTGAGACACTTTCGTTGCATAGACAGCTGTCCTTGTTTGCTGACTTATTCAGATATTTGCTCTCATAGATCTTTTCTAACAATATGGTAATGAAGATACACTTTATTAGAAAGATCCACATGAATACTTTTATCATTAATTTAAGTCCATTCTAAGCCATGTTTTTTTCTCCACATAATCACAATGCCCTTACAATTTTCAGCTAGCATTTCCAATACATTTAGAGGTCTCCAGATGGGGAATCTGTATTAAGTATACATCTGCTTTGTCTAATGTATTTACATATAGCGCAGCTATGATGCTTGTATAATATGGACATGAAAGGTAATTTGGACAAAGCTAAGTCTGGCATACAGCCCATAATCTAAATGATGTTTCTTCTGTTGTTGTTCTTATATATATTTCAGTAAAGACATATCATGCACGTATAATGCAAATTATTAGATGTTTTTTAATTTTCTAATCGAGGGCTGAAGGATTGCAACTGGTTCAAAGTAAGGGAAGACTAGCACCTGGGTCTCTTGGCTTCTAATCCAGTATTTTAACCACTGCACAACACTGGCTCTTATATATGTGTGATACATGTGTATGTATATTGTTCCCAAGCACCACAGTAGCTATCTGTGTCTGTGTGTGTTTGTTCAGTACATGCTTTAAACTCTACAGGTCCTTTTTTGTGAGATATTTTACATTAGAAAGAAGTCTTATTATTTTTTTAAAAAAATGGGAAACGCATATGCTGCCACATAAAGTTCTAGGATTTAAGTAATACTACACATCATTTTAGCAATTTTCTTACAAAGTAAAAATGATGAACAATTTAAGTCCAGTGATCTATGTGATAGTGTACCCACCTGTCCAGAAAGAAAGAATGTGTGTTGGGCTGGTGGGCAGCCTAAAACAAATAGAGATGACAGTCGAAGTAATTCCTTATGTCTTCCCTCAAACCAGGAGTTTGCTTATATGCATAATATGTAAGAAGTATACCCATCAGGACGGGGTTTCTCTTGTCTCTATTTAGTATAGAAGGAAATGGTGGAAACTATTGTGCTAGCGGAACATCTAAAGAAATATGCATAGAATCAGAGTTACAACTAAACTTGGGACAGTCCAGCCCAACATCTGTTTTACTCCATGAAATGTATATCCATTGAAAACTAGCAACAAAGATATCCATTTAATTGGTTTTTATTTTATCCCACCTGAGTCATACTTTGCTTTTGAGAGCTTTTGAACTTTATGAAAAGTTTATTATGAAACCTGATATATTGGAAAACCTGCCAAAACATCCTGGGATCATCATTTTCAGTGAACTGACGTAAACTAAACAAAAGAAGCCTTCAAGATTGTGGCCCAAATGAGGCATGGAAGAAATTGTGTTTTTTTAAAACATAAAGGTTCAGGAGGAGGCAGAAGAATTATAGCCACATTATACAAGCAAGTAAAGACTTTATATGCCTTACTTATATTTCTTGAATTTTGTTGCATCCTAGGTCAACCAATTTACTGCTATTTGAAGGGAACCATTTAAGCAAAGATAGGAAAGATTTCCTTAACAACCATGCAATAGCTTATTGAAAATTGTCTTGATCCCCACTTCATGAGTGTTCAATCCCATTAATTTTGCTACTTCAAAATGTAAGATAAGTTGTTCAGAACTTTCTGAGAATTATGTCTCCTTAACTATACCATGCACCCAAATCAAATGCTTTTTAAACATAAGGTAAAAAGATATAGTAGACTATCCATTGTAATGAAAAGGCATATTTTAATTAGATCTGACTCATCTTGGATTGCTAATTGCTAACCATTTATTTTGATACCTACAAATTTCAGTTTTATAGAACTTGGAAGAATGGACAATTTAAAGAAAATCATTGCACAAAATGATTTTGTGAAGATTAACATTGGAACTACTAAGAGTTTATGTGAAACAAGAGGAGAAAATGAATCCTTATAAAGTCTTTGCTAGACATCTAATCCCATTCTGAAATCCAGAAAGAGTTGGATGGCTGTAGGTCATTCTGATTGAAGCCTCAGATCAGGCTTTAAAATTGCAGAACTCTAAAGAAGTATCTAAATGTGTTGACTTTGGCATCTTGCCTCTAACTACAGCTGAACATATTTATTGAATTTATACTCGACCAGCAATATTTTAACATTAAATTAGTCTGGGAATATTGAAATACCTCAGGGAAACTAGCGATAAAAGACCAGTTCGTAAGCATCAAATGTCATCTGTCTTTTGTCTTGAATGATTATGGAAACAGTTATGTTTTAAAACAGGAAAGTGTCTTGTGACACTTTAGTAACCTAGAGCCCATGCAGGTTTGCAGAATAATCTGAGCCCACATTTTCTTTTCTTTCTTTCCTTAAGCAAATATCATGTGACTTAGAATTATGATAATTAAATCCAAATTCTTTAAAAATAGAATATATAGACAGTGAGCAGATGGGTAAGATTAACTTAACAAAATGTCACAATAACATATAAAAGGTAAACTTTTTGAGCCTGACAGTCTCAATTAAAATTGAATAAATAAATAACAGCTAAGAGGCTAAATCAATCTACCACTTCTACATAGAGTGGATAAATTAAATCACTATATCCCAAGCCCAGAGAAATAGGGCAGATGTTGCTCAGAGTATAAAAGAATATTAGCAAATGACAGATCACCCTTGGAAAGTTATGCAGCAGTCAGTCTGCAACAAACAGAAGAAGGCTCATCTCCTGCCTCAAAAGCACTGAAGATGATTATTTCCACTGATAGCAGCTTCACACAGTAGCTTCAGGTCATGCTCTGAACAGATGCATCTCATTTTGCAGGCCTCTCACCTTCAGCTCAAACTCCTCTTCTCTATCTCCACAGTTCATCTATACAAATGTGCAGCTCAGAGGGAAAGCTGTGGACTGTGCCTGAAAGCGGATCAGAAATTTGAGTGTGGCTGGTGCACTGGAGAAGGAAAATGCACTTTACGTCAACATTGTCCCTCCCCTATTACTGGATGGGGAAGGTGGCTCGACTGGTCAAGCAGGAATGTCAAATGCTCCAATCCACGCATCACTGAGGTAATTACACATGTCTCCTATTCAGTCCTGTCGTTTGCCTTCATTAACTAATCCAAATGTCTGTGCATTCTACAGTGGTCTTTATATACACTAATAATTGCATATAAAACTGATAAGTGTATATAAAGATAAGTTATCTGAATACACCTGAATGAAGCCATTGTTCCATACTCTTTCTACCAAATGAAAATTAATAGGAGAAATACTTTGCAGTGCTAGGGCCTTCAGACTGGAATAATCTTCCTCAAAAGGCTTGCTTTCCATCTTTTGTGCACAGAGCAAAGACTATGATCACTCTGTGTTTAATTTAAAGCAGTTATATCCTTTCTATGGATTTGTAACTGCTTTTAAAATTCTAAATATATTTTCTTTGACTGTATTTATATTTTGCCCATTTAATTACTGTATATGAGAATTATATTGAGGTCTGAGATATAAATGCACAAAATAAATAATGTGTCAAGGTTCCAAGTAATACATTCCATTCAATAAGAACTAAGAGGCAGGCAAGTTCCTCAAAGAATATTTTATTAGGACATATCAAATTGGCCTATTCCTGGTGAAAAACAGGCTCCAGTTTTTCACCCAACTTAAGTAAAACTTTATCACTTCTTCCCAGAGTGTCCAGTCACATGGTCCAATACAGCCCAGTTGCTAGGTGACCTCAGTTTCCACCTTTCAAACACCTGCACCAATGTCCCTGTTTGTTAAATCTTTGTCTTTTGAGCTAATTTCATTCCATAATCCATAATTCCACTGGTTTCATTTTTTTGGATATCAGTCATGCCAAACATAGTATTTAATGGTATGCAACAAATTCAAGTCTCTTTAGGATCAAGATATTTTAAAGAGTCATTGTCCATTTCATTTGTATTTCACTTACTTTCAGTAGGGTCCAGGTAGTGTTTATAACTTCATTTTGTTGTCTCAATAGTGTATTAAGAGAAACTATAAAAGAAGAAGTTACTGATGCAGTAAACGGAAGCAGTATGCTCCATCCCATAATTGGGTAGATCTGGTTTTCCTGATAGACTGGTCTCACCAGAGAGAAAACACTAATACAATAAATTTCATGCTTGCGTGGAAATTCTAACTTCCCTGGCCAAAATGGCTTTCAGTTCCTATTTAAGATCAGTTTTATTATGAATGCTATTGCTAAACACATTGCACAGAAGAAACCTCAATTCACAACAATTAATTTTGAATTAAATTCTAAGCACAACTGACTAGAAATACATTTTAGTGAACACAATATAACTTATTTCTGAGTAGACACAAATAACATTGCATTATAAGTTTCACATCCATATGATTAGGAACCTTCTTTCACTTTGCTCATCCAGATGTAACACATTATACTTATTACACTAAGGAGGAACAAATAAAGCAGCATGTGCTTTCCTATTAAATTAATTTGTAGCATCTTTGATGCACAACCAGTGTGCACTTTTACTGGCCTTGATAAACCAATTTCAGTTGTCAAACTCACTGATCAGTATGGGGGTGTCCTTTCTGCCCTTCGGCAGGCATACTAATTAAAACAGGGAAGTAATTAGCCTGTAATTGATTTCTCTGAATTGCATGCTATTATAGGGGCAATAGTCAGGAAAACTTTGTTCAGTCAACAGCTATCACTGGTAAAAACTGCTAGCAGTAGCTTTAAATAGCACGTTTAAGATAGCAATCGCTTTAAATAGCTTATTTAAGATGCCAGACTAAGAAGCTGTGTAACCACTATGTCAAAGAGGTTAACTTTTCTTTGCTATTCTATTTTTAAAAAATCTGAATTGTTCCTTCATGAAGCAATTATTTGATTTATGAAAGAAATTTTATAACATGTTTATAGAATAAGAAGGATGAGGGTTAAGTATGTTATTTCAACATGATCCAATGATCCACATTATGCCCCTTCTAATGATTTACATTAGGTCAAGATACCTGGAAGAGCGGCAGAGGGAGAGAGAGAGAGAGAGACAAATAGACAGAGAGAGATTGTATTAAAAAGATATTAGACATCTTCATGGAAGATAGACAAGGGTACATATTTGCAAAATTTCAGAAAACTCATCAGGTGTTAAGAAACAGACAAAGAAAATGTTACAAGTGGCCCTTGATTGATGGCAACCAGCTCATATTTGCAACTATTTGCAACTTCCCATGGTCATGTGATTGCATCTTGCAATGTTTTTGCTATTTTCCATCAAAAAATGTCCATTGGATAATAGCATTAGTACTTAGTATTAGTACTTATATACTTCTTTATAGTGCTTTATAGTACTGTCTAAACAGTTTACAGAATCAGCATATTTCCTCCAATAATCTGGATCCTCATTTTACCAATCTTCGAAGGCTGAGTCAATCTTGGGCCAGTTAGTATCAAACTTTTGGTAGTGGGCAGAGTTAGCCTGCAATACTGCATTCTAACCACTGCCCACCATTCGGATGGATTTGGACTTACAACCACATGATAAGCTGAACAATTATAGCAACTCATTTAAAGACTGTTGTAAAAATGGTTGTAAAATCAAGTCCAATCAGGTGGTAAACCTCAAAACTGTATTATCAATATTCCAGGCTCATTTGTGGTTGTAAGTCAAGAACTACCTGTAACTCTTTGCCATCATCTAGTGGTTTTCTCAATGTTTACAGCTCAGATATAATATAACTTATAGAAGAGAACCACTGTCTTACAATTTTTAGAGAGTTCCCAGATGAATCTGCTTTATCTAGATTTTTAAAAAATGATAAACTTGAAGGATTCATGTTAGGAATGTAAGTCACCTAACAGTTGGGTTGGAAATATATAAACCAGGATAGACATTTTAATACTGTCTCTTTAAGGAAATGTTAAAATTGTAATTGGGTGTGGTTCCTCAAACGACCATAAGATGGAGCCAGAAACCTGGTTTCCAGGAAGAAGAAGAAAGAAAGAAGAGAGTGTTGCTAGATGGTCAATGTTCTGTTCACTGTTTTTGGTTCCTGTATTGACTGTTGCTGATCGTTGTTATTCTTGGATTGATGTGAGTCTATTACTGAACTGTTTTTGACACTGGACTTTGTTATTGGATTATCCCTGGACTGAAAACCATGTATGACTTGGACTGTTTGTTGGACTTTGCTTAATCGTTTACTGGAAGTAAAACCTACATTTTACTATACAGTGTAGCAGCGTGCTGTGTGTGTGTTATTCAACATTACTCTCATGACGTCTCCCTGTGTGCACTCATTCTCCTAATGGGGAATTACCTCAACAATTCATTTTTCTTATATTTCTTGCATGCAAAAGAAAAAAAGAGATGGAAAAGAAATGATAAAATAGTTCTCTAAATAAAGACTTAATGCTTATATGTACTTGACAGAGCATTGGTCTACAGTCTGTAGTGGTAAAATTTACAGATGCATTAATATACAAAGTAAAGTCTTCATTAAGGCAAATTAAGGCTTATAGGGTTGAAACAATCTTACTTCTTGGGAAGATCATTCCAAAAGAGCTTATCTAAAAAATTTTCTACCTCTCAATTTATCCTACCTGATACGATTATTGGAAAAAATTATTGAGAGGGAAGGTCATCCTGAATCCCTTAATATAATGGTGAGATTAAAATGCAATACTTTTTCTAATCCAGGAACTTCAGATGTATTGTGGATTCAGATGTACTGGAATTATCCCGTAGCTGATCTGGCTGTAAATTCTGAAAAATGGGTATCCTGTGGTATCTGTTATTCTTACAAATAAATTATGTGATCAAATAACTGTGTTTGTTTAATAGCATTTCATATCACAGCCAACATCACCTCAGTCCAAAAACCAATAATCCTTTTCCATAGCAAGCATGGATCCAACCATAAATTTCAGCTACTGAAAACAGTAATCGATTTATAATAGCCTATTTTTTCCATAATCATTTCCAAATTACCATGCACAGGTGAGCTTTAAGGTATATTCACTAATTCTGGCAATGATGTTCACTATGCTTTCAGTACCTTGTTAACTACAGAATGAGCTTTATTTCAATAAATCATATACACTGAGGTGGCTTGCAACCTAGCACTGAATATTTCATTCTCATTTATAGCCACTAGAAACCCAGTAATACATCTTTCTTTTAGCTTGATTCTCTGTGACAATTGGATCCGCCCACTCTGCCAGTCTAATGGTCTCAATAGAGTTTACTTTCACCCCAAGGGGGTTGCTTCCATTTTTTAAACTTTTAATCAAAACCCAAAGCCTTCCATAAATAAATAAAATTGCCTTTGCGGCATTTTAAGTTTGTTCTTCTCACAGAAATCTAAGTGTTAATATGTATAGAATTGAAGGGAGTTGCAAATCACCAGAAGGAAAATGTCTCATGAATACTCTTCTCTGTCTGAAAAAAATCCTGTTTAAGATATATACCTTTTGTAGTATATAATATCTATATATTACAAAAGCTCTGTTTTTAAATAACTTTTAAATGAATTCGTTATGAACAATGCATCATAGAACAACAGTTTTCAAAATACTTCAAATACACTAATTTGCAGAATGAGATTTTGGAAAGTTATGGCTACTCCAGGCTACTGCTTTGATCAGATTGCTGCAGTCATGTGATCCTCCTTTTCAATGTACCATTGTCGCGTTGTCGCGGTTTGCTCGTTGTCCTTAGGTTCTCTGATCAGCCCGTAGAGCCCCCGCAGGGGTGAAATTTAGAGGGACCCTCGCGAGGGTGAGTACTTAAGTACTAGAATCAATAATTGACACAGACACCATAGTTTCTCAAGGTGAGAGAGCACGTTGTGCCCGGGGTAGATGAAGAAATCCCCCGATTGCAACGCACCACCCTCTTTTATTTTGCAGTTTTATCAGGGAGGGGGGAAGCGAGACATATGTGAAGAGGAGCAAGGAAGTATAATTCTAATGGCGCCATGGCAGGATGCGACCACTGTTGTGTGCTAAGATAGAGTGATTATCTATTAACAAGATATTTTGTAGTCAGCTAGTTTCTGTAACTATTTGCCTACGTGTCGTGCCAAGCTGAGTTTATCATGCAATTCCTAACTTGAGAAGGTCATTCTTAGGGCCTTAGGTCAAGAGGACTCTCGAGGTTTACTACAAGTCCTCTTTTCTTTGTTTTTAAGGTGCCGCTATATCCGATTCAAAATATAAGCCTTTCTCCTTTGGAGTATCATAGTGCTTGGATAAGGACATACCCTCCGGGACATCCCGATCCGATTGCACAACCTCGTTCAAGGGCAGGTTATCAGTGTCAGACTCGTCATCGGAACATAAGTGCAAAAGCGGAGCCTTGCACTCCTCAGTTGGAATTGCCATATATACATGATTTTGCATTAAGAGATTAAGTTGCGCAGCAGCTTTAGCTTCGGCAATAGCATTTAAACTACGTTTGATCATTGAAATAAAGATAGGTAATAAACAGGGTAGCAAAGTTGGACCAATTAGTTATGACATGGGTGATGTTAATTTCCTGGGCCTGCCACGGCCATTGTTCCCCCATCGTAGTTCCCCCACACACAAAGCAATTTTTAACTTGCAATGATTTAGCAATAGTCTCTGCAAGGTGTACAAAGGTGTTGCGCACCTCATGTGGTACGGTCAGGTGAGTCAATTTTGCCAATTCCGAATAAACAGAATGAAATAAGGAGTGTCTGGTTGAGTCGATGGAAATTTTGCTTACTATTATTTTGATGGCTACTGAAGGGTTGGTTCCTGTCCCATCAATACCCAAGCCATAGTCATTGTCAGTACCTTTCCATGTTTGGAAGGAAAGCCAATTTTCCGGTACTGGAAACGTGAGATTGATGGGATTGCACTGATGTTGCATACAGTTGGGATCGGGAACTCTAAGACGGGTGATATAGAGTTTTTTAAGGTTATCCCTCTTGGGTATGGTGTCGGGTCGCACTGTGAGCCCTCTGGATTGAAAGTCCACACATTTCCATTCATTGCAGTAGGTGCCTTTGCCACAGGGGTCGTGTTGATTTGAAGTTCTGGCACAGATGTACTTTTCGTTGCTGGAATATGTCCGTCGCCAGACAAGTGAGCCGCATTCGTTTGTGCCATAGTCCATGGCTTCGCAGGCATCAAAAGTGACCGATTGGGATTATAAAAGTCATGATTGACCAGTGTCTTTTTCGATGAGCCGGCTCCGACAGTGATGAGGATGTTGTAGCGATGAGTGGGGCCTGTGGGGTCATAACAGGTTTGTTTGTTGTTATCTTCACAAATACTATACGTCGTGCTATTCCACACACAGGTGTGCGTGGATGGTTTGGTGCAAATAAAATGGGTGTGATATATTAATGTAGTTCTGATGGTCTGCCCCTGTTGAGTTTTTTGCAAGCAGGGGGTGCAATGTTTGGCATCTTGGGAGGTGAGTGCACTTCGTGTCCTCCGTTGGGGGGGGATAAACTTCTGTCGTAGGGATAATGTCAGCCGAGAAGAAGTGGCAAAGCCTCGTACCATTTTTGTAATTTCACATTGGTATAGACCAAAGTCTGAGAGGGTCAGATCTGTTATTGAAAGATGAGTTGCTCTAAAATGATAATTGATGGTATATTTGGGTGAGTCTTGTAGATGTATGGTATTGTTGAAAAACCAGCGCCAGATGATTCCCTTTTTCTTGATTGGAGACCTCTGGTAACAGGAGAGGGCCTGAGAGTGAAGATGCAGTGCTCCCTCATTGTTGTAACGGTGCGTGTGAATCAAGGAGTTGAATTTAGGATGTGGAGAGGACTCGAGAAGCTGTCTACGAATTCGTTGTCCGTGGAGCGGTGACCAGGAACCAGGATAGCGGTCAGGGAGATGGGAGCCAGGTGTATCCCATAGGCAGCTGGTGGTATCACAGGGAGGTTGGCAGCAGGAGAAGTGGCGCACCAGGGTATGGGAAAAAGATTGAGGAGAAGATTGAGACAAAAGGAGCCAAGAAAGAAACATAGAGGGTAGTGGGGGGCGAGTTACAGAGAAAATGGAAAAGAGATAAACTGTATGATTGAAGGATTGACGGGAAGCAAGAAAGCCTAAGCAGGAATAAGGTCCCACCGTATTCGCGGTGACATAGACATGTAGGTAGACCCGACAGGGTTGGTAGCCATACAGAAGAGAAACGTGAGGTGAGGGACGCAAGGCACGGCCTTGATGTTGAAAGGCATAATTACAGGCGGAAAGAGAGATGTCTTTAAAGGTAAAGGTAACGTGTGTGAACGGAGGGGCGAAGATAACAGCAGGATCAGCCCGAAACTGAGAAAAGACAGGAGATATCAGAATCAGAAGGGCTAGGAGAGGAACACTTGTCCTTAGCCTCCCCATGATAAGGTCGAACACAGCGCGCAGGCACCCAAAGAACACGATCAGGAAGTTGAACAGCAGCGTATCCTTTGCCCCAAGTGATCAGTTGCACAGGTCCCTTCCACTTCGGATCTGGAAGTTGCCTGAAATAAACAAGAGGTCTGGAGGTAGGGACAGGAGGTGTGGTAAAGTGACGAGAAGCAGCCGTAGAAGAAGGAGAGCCAGTAAGATTCAGAAAGTTCAAGGTATATAAACATACATTTAACACATTCTGTAACGCTGGGAGGTTCGGGGGGCGTACGCCTTTTTTCCCCATGTATCGATCAAGGGCCGTTTTGAGTGTTAAATTTGCTCTTTCCACAATAGCTTGGCCTTGGCTATTGAATGGAATTCCAAATTTGTGTACAATGGACCAATGATGACAGAACTCCGAGAAAGAGGAGCTCGTGTATGCAGGACCATTGTCTGTTTTTAAAATTTTTGGACATCCCAGTGTTACAAAGGTCCGAATGCAATGATTGATAAGTGTTTTTAGTAGTCTCCCCCCTTTGCAGTGTGGCCATGATGAACCCAGAGTAAGTGTCTACAGACACGTGAATATACTTCCAGGGCGCAAAGGATGGATACTGAGTAACGTCCATTTGCCATGTGTCACAGGCCTCGGTGCCTCTAGGATTTACTCCTTCTGGGACACTTCGTGCCTGCAGACTACATGTAGGACATTGTTGAACAATTGCCGCGGCTTCTTGATGAGTAATTCCAAATTGTCTCACCAGAGCCTTTCTATTTTGATGAAAATAATCATGACTTTCTCCTGCTGTTAAGGTGTTATTCTGCAGGATTGGTAACAAATGCAACTTGCAGGCCTCATCTTCCATGTGATTGCCTTCTGAAAGAAATCCGGGCAGATGCTGATGGCTTCTGATGTGGGCCACAAACAGAGATTCTTTCCTTTCCTTCAATAGGTCTTGTAACTGTAAAAAAAGCGTCATTAAAGGAGAAGGGGTTGCAGGAGAAATGTAGGCATCAAATATATTCAAGGCCAATTGTGCCACATACAGACTATCAGATATTACATTAATTGGCTGGTTGGGAAAAAGTGTGAGTGCCATATTGAAGGCAGACAGTTCAGCCTGTTGAGCAGAAGGTTGTGGTGTGGTAAGTTTTTTATGCCATTGATTGTCAGTTTGCCACACACAAGCCCCGATGGTTTTAGAACCATCAGTGAATACAGTAAGACAATTTTTCATTGGTTGTTGTACTAAAGGAGTCTCTAGAGTGAGCGGAATTGTTTTCAGCACTTGTATGCGTGGGTCTGGTGGTAGATGGCAAGAGACATTCCCTTGCCACCCTTCCAACGCATCTTGTAACGCATCAGAATTTTGGAAGAGTGGTTCCCATTGTGTTAGTCTGCAGGGAGTGTAAAGCGTGCAGATGTCCACCCCCATCAAGGCTCTAGCTCTTTTCCTCCCCCGTTCTATAAGAAGAGCCATTTGTGCAGCTCTTGTGGTGATTGATGCTTTTGGGGTATGAGGAAGGTGAATCCACTCTAAAATGTGTAACTTCTTTGAAGTCGAGATTTGAACGATGATTGCTGTAAGGAGTGTGGGTGTGGGAAGAAGCGCCAATGAGAGTGCATGATTGTGTAATGAGCGGTCCACCCAATGGGTATGCAAGGCGCTGTTGATTTCTTTAAGAGCATTAAGCTGTTGCTCATTCAGCCAAATGAGATCTGCTGGATGCTTAAGGCCGACCAATGCTTGAAATAATGGCGAGAGAGTATGAGTTGAAATGGAAAGATATGGGCATGCCCAATTGAGCGTGCCCAGGCATTGCTGTAACTGAACCAAGGTTGCAGGTTGAGGGAGTGTGAGAACAGGAAGGTGAGGTGAAGCTGTGGAGGCTAAAACCTTGTGTCCTAAATATTGTAACGGATAATGAGACTGCACCTTTTCTGGTGCTACATGCAGTCCTGCAAGAGCAAGGAGAGAGAGAAGACATGGAAAAGTTTTACATACTGTACCTTTAGGACCATCAGCTGCAATCAGGATGTCATCCATGTAATGATACACTAAAAATTCAGGAAATTTGTCCCGATAGGGTTGTAAAGCTTTATTTACAAAATATTGACACATCGTAGGAGAATTGAGCATTCCTTGGGGAAGAACTTTCCATTGATATCTAGCTGTAGGTTTAGAATTATTAAACTCAGGAACGGTGAAGGCAAATAGTATCCTGTCCTCTGGTATCAGCGGGATGGAGAAAAAACAATCTTTGAGGTCAATGATTATGAGATCAAATGTTACAGGAATTAAATTTGGATTTGGAAGGCCACATTGCAATGGGCCCATAGGTTGCAATATAGCGTTCAGAACACGGAGATCCTGTAGGAGGCGCCATTTGCCACTTTTCTTTTTAATTACAAACACTGGTATGTTATATGGGCTGGTAGATGGTTCAATATGACCTTCTGCCAAATGCTATTGAACGAGAGTGTGAAGTGCATTTAATTTTTCTTTTGTAAGAGGCCATTGATCAATCCAAACAGGAATATTGGATTTAAGAGTGAGAAAAAGAGGAGAAATAGCCATAATTCAAGGTATGTAGAGAGAAGTGTGGAGTTGAGATAGCAGGTCACGGCCCCACAAATTGCAATGTAATGGAAGGACAAAGGGTTTAAGATAAGCAGTCACAGAGGAATGAGGCGTAGAGGCAGTAAGCCAAAGTGAGCTAACCTTTGCTGCCTGCGCTCCACCGACGCCTTGTACTGAAGTTGTTTCAGCAAGGGGCCAAGAGGATGGCCACTCAGAGGATCGAATGACAGAGACGTCAGCTCCGGTGTCAATCAGGCCAGCAAAAGATTGGCCATTCAGCAATATGGTTAACATAGGTTTGGAGGCTTGAACAGATTGCTGTAGAGCAAACAAAGAAGGGGGTTCAGGAGACGGAAGAAGAATGAGAGTAGCCACAATCGTTCCCGCTTTCAGGGAAAAGCACCGGTCGCCAATGGCAGCGAGAGAGAGATTTTTCAGAGAAGAGGAGTCGTACAAAAAGGGTGCAGCGACTACGCCTTCAATGGTAAGGGAGGAGTTAGGTATGAGCAAAACAGGCAAGGAAGGCGGAAGTGGCTTCAGAACAGTGATAGAAAGAGGGAGAGTGAAGACCGAACCAGGATCATCATAAACGATGTCCTCTGTCAGCTGTACAGGGAAAGAAGTAGGTTGTAAAAAGGAAAGAGAAGAGGAAAGAGAAGTTTCAGCCTTTGTAGCGGGGTTAGCTGAAGACCCCATGCCTAGTTTTCCGATTGCTGAGCAGGAGGAGGGTTAGAACAACATTGGGAAGCCCAATGAAAACCTTTTCTGCAACGAGGGCAAACAGTTTTTGGCTTGGCAGCATAGGGTGCAGTACCCCGAGACTGGCCACGAGGCGTTCCCCCCCCACCCGGCATTCTACACTGATTTTTAAAATGGCCAGGCTTCCCACAATTAAAACAATTGCCAGAGCGAGACACGGCAAGGGCGTCAGACGACGGAGGGGAGGAGGGGAGGGATGCAGAAATGGAGGTAGAGATGGCAGCGGCAAGGGCGCTCATTTTGTGAGAAGTAGTTCCCACAATCCTACAAAGCTGCAGGAACTCAGCCAAGGTTACACCAGGTTTATTAGCAACAGGTTGAAGTATTTTTTGACAATCTTCATTCGCATTGGTGTAAGCCAGTTTAATAAGAAGTTCTTGTCTGGCCGCCTCATTGTCAATTTGGCGTTCCAGAGCGGTTTGCAAACGGTTAACGAATGAAGAGTAAGACTCGTCAACCTCCTGCACTACCTTCAAAAAGGTGTGTGTGGATTTAGAGTC